>CM051495.1:24953827-25007357 GCA_028031935.1 Paedocypris micromegethes | reverse complement strand
GTGTGTGTGTGTTGGTAGATAGGTGGGAAGGGGGATATGTGTGTCCACAGTCTTGCTGGGAACGGTAAGAGTCAGAGCTGCTGTGTGTTTTTCTGCCTCTGCTGGATCTCGGCCCACATTGCTAATATGCAACTGCAGACACATCAGATGATGAATGGGAACAAACCGACGACCCCTGAACATGAGGAACATGCTTTTGCTTTTCATCTCATGAAGTGTTTCCACAGAGAGAAAATTGTTGAGTGATCAGGGATGTTTAAGTTTGTTAGTTACATTTGCGGTTTTTCAGGAATTAATAAAAGCATTATTTGGTAGAAAACATGTTGTTATTTGATCATTCGATTTTTATTAAAAAAGGTAATATTTTATAGTAAAAAATAAATGAAGTGAATTAAAGTGTAAAAGTAAATTGTGAAGTAATAAGCCTTTGTGTTGGTTTTAGGTTGGTTAGAGTATAATGATTATTTAATGATTTATTTTTTTATTGTGTTCTTATAAATTGATCACTACATTTAAAAAAAAAAAGAGTCATCAAAAGATTCAAAAAATATTATGAATATATTACCTATATTAGACAAATTGTTACATTTCAATATTCATTATATTGCTTGTCATCTTTAAATGTCTAAAAAGATGTAATGCAATGCCATAATTGAAATGTCTCGTTTAGGTTCAATGCCGTTTCAAAGCCCATCTTTTTTCTAAAGCAGCATTTATTTCTGGGTCACAGGAAGCTGAAGTAGTTCCCAGTGTCTTCTCCAGATGGGTAGGCTACCCACTGTTCCTTAGAAAACTCTCTTCTTTATTAAAGTAGCATTAGCGTGTTGATGATGATTTTTGGAATATTGCATTTGTGTACAATGCATGCGGCCTGCACCGTTTTGCTCTTCTCACATTTTCCCTGCACCTGATGTGAGAAGGAAACTTTGGCTTTTGTCTGTAGTGAAGGAAACGTGACTGTACAAATATATCCCCATGGTCTTCCCAAGCAAGCTGATAATAGTCCATCCACTCTAACTAATGCATCGCAACTCCACTGCCGAGTACTCTTGAAGGTTCTGTGCTCCTCTTATAAATCTCTCAACACATTGGCTAAAGAAAAGTCCTCAGGAAGTCTTTTCCCTCCTTTCTCATTTACTGTCAATCTCTTTTAAAGCCTGTGGAAACGGAAGTCAGATCATTGGGAAGTAAACCAGCCATTTCTACTCTGATTCTTCGTTCATCCTTATGAAAGAAGTACCTCCAGGATTGTTGGGTTCAAGTCTTGTTGTCAGAGTGGCTCTCCCGCAAGGCTGATCTCAAAAGCCTTCATGAACGGCACTATACATCTGCCAGACCATACATTTCCTTTCTCCTGGAGTAAAAATAGCGTTCTTGTTGCAATGCCTCACCTTTTGGCACAGTCGGAATGACACCTGAAGACATAGTGCTGCTCCTTTATCATTTCTTTGTTCAGTACTTTATTAAAAGAAGGGATTTACTGGAGCTATAATTTCCGTCCCTACGTCACCTGTAAACTTCTTCAGATTTGGAAAAGAAAACGTACTTTGTTGAAGATCCAAAGCTGAACCCTTTTAACCCAACACCACCTCCATAAACAAATACCCAATATTAATGTCCTCACTAATGATCCATTAAATCAGTATCTGATGAAATGCCTCAACATGTTTCCAGTTAACCATTTAAAATTTCTGTCTAATGCTAGATAGAGGTTAAAATTACATCTGCTCATGTCAGATTTTACCGTGTTAGCTATTTATGGGTGCTGCAGCGTCTGAATCTCTGGCATATTTGCTTGCTTCAAGGGATTATGGGTGCGATTTAAAATGCTCTGTGCCGCCACTTGAAGTGTTAAGGAAAGAGTTTCCAATGTTTTGTCTGTGTGGACTCTTGTCCAGTTCTATCCAGCCACTTGAAGGAGAAGGGGTCTTCGTCCGACCAACCTTTTTTTAAGCCTGGTCCAAGTTTTGACTTGCCTTTTGTTTTGTTTTTACCTTTGCCAAAGCCTGTAATTAAATGCTTATTTGAGGGCTTGCTGGAGGGGGAGCGCAGCGTAGAGGTGAGGAGTTCATCTTACACCTGGGCTGACGTAAAGCCGTCTGCTTGGTCCTCATGAGTCTCTCACAGCCTCCAGGCGAAAGAAAAGGAAAACTCCCATCAGTGCACCATCAGATATTGTTCAGTGGTTTGGACTGTTTCGGTAAAAGCTTGGGGTGGTTAATAGTAGCTCCGTTTTGATTAACCACAACATTTGGAAGTTTGAGATCTAGTTCATTTGTGATAAATTCAGGTTAGAGCTGCAGGATCAGAAGAAAGAATGATAATTGTCATAGTGGTTTTTGAATGAAATTGCCATTGATTTTCAATGTTATTGAGTTATTCTTAATGTTATTCAAATATGTGAATCACAATTCCCCCCTACCACTGGTTCTGCAACTAAGTGTCCTTGGGCAAGACGCTGATCCCCACTTGCCCCCTGGGCTCCATGGCTTAGGCTGCCCACTGCTCCGGGTTTGTGTGTGTTCACTTCACTGTGTGTATATGCACTTTCACGGATGGGTTAAATGCAGAGCACAAATTCAGTATGGTGCCTAGTGGCCATATTGCCAGCACCTCACTTTCCTTGAAAAAAAAAAATTGCTTTTTATATATAAATATAATATAATATAATAACATTTTTAAAATAGTGTTATAATAAAGTAATAAACATTTTTAACCTTATATATCATACCGTATACCGTAATATCACACTTATTTACTTTCAAAATTAAATATTTTTATTTGTAGAAATGTGCATGGAAGCTTTGGATAAAGTCGTCTGCCAAATGGCTGTAAAGTAAAGTTCAGACATGCAAAATGACACCATTTTAGTTTAAATGTTAAATTATTTATTTTAGTTGTGACGAGGACGATGTACACAGCACAGAAATCACTATTGAGATGAAATCAGAATGAACATTGACAGGTTTTCGTACAGATGAAATGCGGTTTTAAATACAGTTCCAGTAATATTCCCGCAACAAGAATCATCCTGTAACATTGTAACAGTTTGTTTACTCAGACTCCACCAGACATTAGCATCATAACAGTTATTAATTGTGGGGACAAACATCCATCATGATAAAATTACAATTTTTTGAGAACCGTTAAAGCCCGCTGTCAGAGG
Organism: Paedocypris micromegethes; assembly: GCA_028031935.1. Lineage (NCBI taxonomy): Eukaryota > Metazoa > Chordata > Actinopteri > Cypriniformes > Paedocypris > Paedocypris micromegethes. The sequence continues at coordinate 25,004,191 of CM051495.1, read as the reverse complement.
TTATTTGCTTGATTTTGAAAGTCGTTGGATAAGGACATCAACACTACACGTCTTTGGATTATAGATTATAGATGACCATAGGAATTGTTTGAGTTACATTTCTATGATCTGAATATTGTGTGAGGCTGCATCTAAGATGTTCAATATTCACACTTACTGAATGTTTTTTGTCAGATCTTCATTGGAAACCTTGTGTACATGGAGTAGTGGGAAAAGAAAACTACTGACAAATCTGTGGCCGAAGAAGTCCTACCCAATTTTCTCCATTAATGGTTAATGGCAAATTGAAAAAGGAGGCATTTATATTAAAAAGGATTGAGTTTCTTCTTCTGCTTCTCACTGGTCCAAATGCCTCCATCTCCTTGGCGGTATCCTATGCGCTAACTCTCACTTTTTTCCAACTCCTTCTGTTCTCCATGGCCACACTGTTTCACAGTCTAATTACAGGTCAATTAAGGGCTTTCTCCAGCCTTCTGCCGCTCTGGCCCAGGAGGCTTAGAGGCCCGCAAGAGTGGGAGTGAAAGAGATATCATTTCATGTGGAGATCAGGCAAGAGCCCCTTTCAAAGAAGGGATTGAGGAGGAATCCTGAAATGGCGAAAACTGACCCCCCAATGCACATTACCCAAAAAGGAGGCTGCTGGGAAGGGGGCCAAAGGATTATGGGAATATTCATGACCAGATAAAGAGAGAAGACCTATGAATGGTTGTGTCCAAAAGCTCATCTCTTAGGTAAACAGGAGTCTAAATGGAGTTTGGACCCTGGTCATGGACTCAACGGCGCTGGGGAAGAGCAGTTCTCTGTCACATTTCAGCGAAACTAAAAAAAGACCAGTCTTGTTTGAGCAGTTTTTTTTTACCTGTCATTCTGCGTTCCTCCATGCGGAACAAACAGATGGCAACAAGAAATAAATATCTGTTTCTCACAGTCTTTTCAGACGCTTTAAGCTCATATACACACAAGAGCGCATTATCCTCAGTTGTCCATTCTTCCTTAAAACGTTGTCGGCTGAGTTGTCAATTGGATGTTTTTTGTGGCCTTGCGGTGGCTCTGTGTGGTAATTACTTTGACTGTGTCTACGCGATTTCCACCATAAGGCACAAAAATTGCTTTCTTTAAGCCATTTTTGTAGAGCCTGGGTGCTGTTGTTGTTTTTCAAGGTGAACATATTCTTTACTTTTTTTCAAATGCAATTGGAAATGAATGTTTACCAAAGTATTTTTTTGTTTTCAATCGTCATTTAGTAATGCACATCATGAACAGTAGCTGTACGCTGACACACATTGAACCTATGAGGTGTGTGCGTACTTAACTGGGAGGTGCGTACTTAAGTGTGGCCAAGCCCAAATGCAACTGAGACCAACCTTCAAGCTCCTATGAGAAGTCCTCATGAGTCCATCATATGGTAAGGCCAGATGATGTTGGTGAAAGCGACATTCAAAAGTTTGAGGAGAACTCTAAAGCTATGTTCTCCTCAAAACAATCTTTCTCCTCAATGACAAATCCTAACTGGATTTCTATAGTTTGAATCGTTCCAATGCCAGATTACTGGTGACTCGGCAAAGCCAAAGACCTTAAGGCTGAAACCCTTCTGTGCATTAAATTATGATTTTGTAAATCACAAATGCAGTTGTTGAACAGAAACAGTATGACAAAATGAGTTTCGGATTTAACGTTAATTGATTAACAAACACGAGCCGCTCTCCTGTATTGTATTTCTTTTAGAGACATTTACTCGCCAATGGCAGACAGCTTTACCTCTCTCTCTCTCACTCACTCTTGTTCTTTTTTTTGCTCTCTCTCTTACCCTCATCATTTCTTCTTTCTTTCTCTTTTTTTTTTGTTTGTTACTTCTTTCAAAACATGTCTCTCCACGTGTCTCTGTTAAGTCATGTATTGGTTAAACATAACACAAAATATTGAGACAAATATTTAAAATCATTTTAGAACATGTTTCCTGGATTTTCATTTAGTTTAATGTTATTAATTTAGCTCCAATTTCTTTTCTTCTGTGTTTATCACACTTGTTTTCAAGGCATGTTGCTTTCGAAGAAGCAAAAATGTGATTTCAAAAATAATGATTTCATTATTTTCATTCAATAAATAATACAAAATTAGTCTTTCTTTCTAACTTGGACTTTTGATCAAATTGAATATTAACAGGGAGTTTCTTCCCTTCACCTGCTGCGTCAGGTCTCTTCCACAAGCCAAGTGTCTTTTATATTCATTAACCTTCTATCTAACTATCGCTCTTTAGAATCCCAGCGCAAAGAGAATCCCAGACCACAGAAATGTGTGTGTGTGTGTGTGTGTGTGTGTGTGTGTGAGAGAGAGAGAGAGAGTGCAGAGTAGGTGTTAAAGTCTCATGTTTCCAGGCTTCAGGTTATATTGTGTTTGCTGTGCTTCTACGTGTGAGCACACGTGCGTTGTGTGTGGGTCATAGTTTTGTATTTCAAACCTCAGAAATGTCAGATGTCCACAAAGCCGTTCTTCTATCTTTCATGCCGCGGAGGAGAAAGGGGATTCCCATCACCACAAATGTGCCTAAAATGAGCGCACGAGCCTCGGATGACAGGATTTAGTTTCTGTTGGTGACAGGCAGCGCAGTGTTCCCTTGAAAAGCCCAGTTAACCTGTGGTCATAAGACACCTTAAATAGTTTGCTCTCACACCATTAGGCCACAAACGCTCCTATGCACATCGTACATAAGTGCTGTTTTAAAACCTCTTTAAGTGACTTAATCACTTACAACTCTCACAAACTGGGAATCATTTCTTGAATAGACGACTCTGACTTCTCTGGTCACGGAAGAGATGATGATTTCAAGAAATAATTTTATGGATTTTCACAGATGGTTACACTTTTGAACCACACTACGGTTATTATTACTATATATGCTATGTTATATGGATATTATTAGGAGTGACTTGGTGAATCAGAAGTCGGCTTTTTTGTTGTTTCTTCTATGCATTGATCCATAGATGTTACGTAACTTTAAATATATGCATTAAGCTTGTCGCATTTCCAGGTGTATTGAATCTGGTTACTCAATAACTTATTTGTGGAGTTGTATCAATAATGTGTATTTTTTCTATCATCCATTAAGTGAAGCTTAGTTTTACAAAAACATTGTGGCAGTTTGTTACTAGTGTTTTATGTCGAGGTGCTTGGTGTTTTACGGAAAAATAATGAAACAGATTTTTAAATAAGAACCTTTGGAAATTTTTATAGAAAGTGTTAATGTAAGAATTTAAAACTTTTTGATAAAGTAAACGTACTTAAATAAATGTTATATCAATTATCACATCAAACTTTTTAGGTAAATTACCTGCTATATTTTACTTTAAAAATTATTTCCAACTGTTACAATGACTTTATAAAGTGCATTTTAGTTGATTCTGTGTGTGTGCGCGCGTGTGTGTCTCGATATCATGAGCAAAATTAACACATTATTTGCCGATCCATTATGTTCAATAATGTTCAAATAATCTGTTAAAGTATTTACTACGCAGATTTGTTATTATATGAATCTGGAAATAATGTGTGTGAAATATATTTTCATGTGATTGCCATAAATGATCTACTGTTAAAACAAGGTGGTTTGGCATTAAACACTCATCCATCCGTCCATCAGTCCTGATGATTCCTCCTGCTCGACCCAGTCACTTCTCCGGCTTCGTAAATAGCGCATTCTATATAGTAGCACGTGGAGGTGAGGAGCAGCAATAGAACACCACCTCTTCATCATCTGCTCCACAAACACACACACCTTTTACAGCCGAAGCTTCAGTGACCACCATCTGCTGTTTGGTGGCACTTGAGACGTCTGATCTACAAGAAAACCTGATCGAGCTGAAAGTGTTTCACCACTGATGTGGCCTGGAAATGGTTTTGGCAGTAAAGTGAAATTGAACCTGAAGATTCGAGAAGGCTGGACAGAGTTGTGTGCTCTACTGTACTGCTGCTTGTGGGTGTTCATGCTTCATTTAAATGGAAGTTCTCTATACCTTTATGTGCTTACAATTTTCTGTCTTGTTTTCTCAGAAAAAGTGCGCGAAATTCAGGAGAAACTCGAAGCCTTCATTGAAGCACTTCACAAAGAAAAATAAAACTGTAGGTTGCTTTTATTCATACTTCAAGGCTAATCAATAGTCCCTAAAACAAACACTTTATTATATCAAATGTTTTGTTCTTGTTTGATTTCAGTTCTGAAGTTTGATGCAAAAAAAATTGAAAATGTCAAATCTATGACTGTTTTTGTCATTTCAGAATCTGAACAGAGTTTGGACACGGTCGTGCGCTTACAGAAGAAAATGCACTGATTAAGTTCAACGCCATTTTCTTCGTTGTCCTTTGTAAAGTGTTTTCTTCTCATGCATTTTTTTTTTCTTCATGCCGTCTTGTCACATACACACAAACACATACATCATCTTTGAAGCCATCTAAGTGAAAAGTCCCTATTATGTTTTGCACATTAAATTAAGCGATTAAAGCGCTTGCGTTATTTGAGATCACATATAAATCTCTTAAATTAAATTACTATAACCACAACCGTAATGTTTATTAGGTCTCCACATGTTGCTTTCTGGTAACATTCGCCTCATGGGAAATTAGGGCAAAGCTCCAACATGTCTGATCAAATTCCTTCATTTGGTTGAGATGTTAGTTTACTAAGTTTTGGATCACATCTTTGAAAAATGAATGAGAAAACTATGAGCTGTTGAAAAGTTTTAGCATCTTCACAACTCTAGATGCACTTTTTGCTAGATGCCATTCTGCTTTTGACTCGTGTCAAGGTTCTAAAACATTCATTTGTTATGTTCAAGGTTTAGAAGAGCGAGCAGAAGCAGTACATGACCCCACTAGGTTTCATCAGTACACACATATAGTTGGAAATGTCATCTTGAAAAGACTTGAATGCACTTTTATTTTCTCACACTTTTTTGGTGACCGGTCTAATAGAGTTTTATTAAATCTGATTCGATACATTTTAAAGTGAAAGGGACAGAAACCATTTCTGGTGGCTCATACACGTCAATGGCTAAAAATACATTAAATGAAATCTAAAATCTGTTATAACAATGGAATTACATGTGTTTGCTGCTTGTAATGGAGAATCTGTAGATCAATTTAATCTTGTTCTTCTCATTTTGTTGTAGAATGTATGTGCATGTTGTACCCCATCAGATGTGGATTATTTATTAAAATGGTGTTGAATAAAAGTTTACCAGTTACTTTCCAGAACCAGAATAATAAATGGACTGTGATTCTGAATTATTGTAGCCTTCTGTGTACAAGAGTTTTGTGCATACTTTTCTGGGAGGTGTGTACTTGCGATTTGGCCACGCCCATGTGCCAAATGAACCCATACTTGAGCGGTAGGCCACTATAGGGCTTTTTTTATAGTGAACAATCCTTCACATCTTCTCCACATGCAAATATGTCGATGTGTTTCCACCAGCTAATGAAGCTGGAAGATGATTGGTGTTGGCTGAGTAACTCTCACTCCGAGGTAAGACTCTGCTCCGTGGCCTCCCTGTTGATCCGTGCAGTTTTGTAGAGCCGGACCCCTGGGCCGTGTGTAGAAGCGTGGGGCCCTCAAGCTCTCGACTCCAGTCTGTGCTGATGAATAACTCAGTGGGCAAGAGGTCTTTAACTCCTGGGCATCTTCTCTCATTTCACAAGGCCTTGATTGTTACTGGCATCGTTACCTCGCCAGAGGGCCCTGGAGGGAATTGCAGGGTGTCTGTGTTTCAGTGTAGGGGAATATTTCTTTTCCACCACCTGAGGCCCATATGCATGCATATGTTCCAGAGTCGGGCTGCCCCTCGCACGTCTTAAAGAATGATTGTATTCCCTATTTGTTAAGTAGAGACAGCGAAGGGGTGGAACAAGCGTTTTGGGAGGGAGACTCTAACCTAACGACTCTGTAGAGCTTCAATGGGGGCAAAGAAGAAGTCAACCTCCAGCAAAATGCCTTTGTGCTATCAGATAACTGGGTTCTGAAGACGGGGGTGGACACACTATATGGCCATTAGCATCTCCAAAGCCCATCACGTTGACTAATAGCCAGAGTTACAACGCCACAGTGACTCAGTTTGTGTTTTTGTCCATTATGTGAGTGACACAAAGGAGCTGAAGACTGGTAAAGACCTGTCAAATGTGCCACCACAAAGGTTTATTTTTTTTCCTCAAAAGACACTGACTTGTTCTGTCTATGCCCCTTCTGTCATCGGTCTACCTCCCTGCCCGCCTTCTTAGGGAGGGTGGAAGGGCACCAGCAAGTCACTTTGTGGAGGAACAAGAAACTTGGAACGGGGATATAAATTAAGCAATTCTTTTGGGCCGTTTTGAGCATGTAACCGTTTGTTCACAGGCTTGTCTTTGGGGGCAGACAAGCCTCTGGGGGCTTTGTTCTGTCCCATGTCTGCACAGCCCAAAGTTGATAATGTGCATCAAGGCAGGGCGGTGATTGTGTTATCTTAACCGGAGCAGAAGAGGGACTTTTTTTATCCCATGAGGAAGAAATTCTTCACCTTAATAATGACTAGTTTGAAATAAATTTCACAAAGAATTCCAGCGTCTCGTCTGACGTATTTTAGTACATGCAATTCTTGGAGCTGATTGACACGGTATGTCCCAGACAACCACTTTTTAGTTATTTAGTTGCCCAAAATGCGAAATAACAATAGGTTTTCTTAGCGTCTAAAGTGTCGAGTCAAATGAGATCGTACTGCCGCTCTTGATTGCTGATTCGACACTCCTTCATCACTGAGTGTCATCATGCCTGAGAAAGGAACAGGCTTCATTCACCCTTTACTGTCCCCTGGGCTCTTTGCTTTACATTGAGGAAAGAAACCACATCACAATTGACCATTGTGTCCATTTAGTTTGAGGCATCTTCCCATTGCGACTGTGGGGTCCATTCTCTTGCTGAATTAGGCCCATGGGGATTTTGGCCAAGGCACAAAGGTCACTTATTTCTTTCACACCCCCCTTTAGCTATGACTCGAGATGCGCCATAAATTACTCGAACTAATTAGCATAGAGCCACCGGTTAACGTACTGATCCCTTATGCCTATGGGAGTTGAAAAGATGTGGTTCTGTTTCTCAGGCCTTGGACCAACCGTTTATTTGTTGGGTAACTCTTTCCCTGAACCCCTTGCTTTACCCCTACTACCCATTCATCTGAAAAGGATAAGCAAAATCAATAAGATGACTTCACTGTCCCCGTCTGGAATGTCATAAATGAATTAGGCCTTTTGTGAGGCGAATGAGTGCAATTAATGGATTCCCGATGGCAAATCTATATTTCGGCTCCCTAATCCCTCGGTGGCTCTATTCCACTCACAAGACAAAACAAGCCAGGCTCTTTCTTTGGCCCATAAAGGGGGCCGATTCTTACTGTCAGAAGTTTAATTTAACACACCAAGGATTGGGAGTAAACATGCGACATCCCGTGAAAAGCTCTGAGACAGCGGGAGGCAGAGGAGGCAACAAATGAGGTCTACATCATCACAGGCGTCTACTTTCATGTGTAGATGGGCTCTGCCACCCTGGCAAACTGATCAACAACGGTCCTCTTCTTTCTCGGGCTCAGACAACTAGGGCTGCCTGGGAGAATTTGCATGGACTTAGTGGGATTATTGGGGTATTCATGGCAACCTCGGGGCCAGCAGGTGAGGTCCTGGCTCAGCTCCCTCATCCTTTAGGTAAACACTGCTCTTTGCTTGGGAGACGGGAGAAATGGGGGATCGGTTGCCAGGATGAAAGTGTAACCACAGGCTGGCTGATCTTCCCTAGCAGAGTGGCTCTTGTAGGAACTTGCTATTACAGCGAGAGGATTCTGAGGACTGCATTCACTGTGTAAGTGGTATAGTGTGTCCACACCAAACGGAGTCTGGTGACATTACTTCATTGGCAAGAATGGTTTCTTAGCAGATGTTTAAGCTCTCGGCAAACACGTTTAAAGCCTTTGCATTGAAGCAGATATTCTATAGCAGGATGGATGCTGGTTGCATTTCTTTGGTATCTTAGCAGCGTTAATAGATTTGATTAGCAAATGCAATCTAGCAAATTACCAAATATACATTTATTTATTATTATTATCATTATTATTAATATCTAGATCAAAATTCTAACTAACCTTTGACAATTTTCGGTTACAAATAACTACAAGGGTTTTGTAGCGTGAAAGTTGTTTTATGCTTTGCTGTTGACAACAGCATCTAAGACCTAAAATAAAATAAACACAATTTTGTCGTTTTTCAAATTTCAAAAAACGGTCACGGCCTGGATGTAGAACCATCTCCTCATGGACCCATGTTTATTCACCTGCTTTTAGGGGATCGATCCCTGTGTTTGGCCAGTGTGCGTCTGCTCGTCCTGTGGTCAACGCATCCAAAGGCCTGCTCAAATATTGGGTTAAGACCTTGGAGACGCTGACATACATCAGGCAGGCTTTGACAGTTGCTGACTAATGGTCATTGTGTCCATTGTCCAGGCTGACGGTCGTGCCCTCGCCAGACCAGGACCTGCCCTTTGAGAGCGCGGACAAGAATGCCTGTGTGTAAATATGTGTTGGTTTGTGTATGCATGCACGTTTTTGTGTACGGAGGGGGTGATTGCCAGTTTGTGTACCCATCACTGTGATCTTGTGCTTAGGAATGTTTGCTCTGACAATAGACAGAAACTGTAGTCTGTCTAGTCCAAGCCCTCTCCAGCCGCAACTCAAACAGCACTTGCCAAGCGAGAGGTTCTTTATCTGAGAGACGTTGCCTTTCTTTAGGATAGGGAAGGTAAATAATTACAAGGCTTTAATAGATGGATAATGTGCTCCCAGGGTGCCAGGACTCACCCTGAGCAAACAGGACAATTCACCGGATCTCTTGTAGCACGTTTCAGTACCAGGAAGTGGAAGCAGTAAAAGCAAATCCAGGACTCTTTTTCTTTTAATCTGCCCAGTTTATATACAGTGGTTGTCTTTTGGACCATTATGGACCAGTGGTACGGTAAAGCTGTAAATAAGGCTTTTTATAAGGTGTAGTGTTGAATTATTCTCACGACATGGCGTGTCACCTTGTGTGAGAACTGTTAATTTACTCGAGAAAATGTGATGTTAAATTGCTAAAAAACTATTTCAAAGCTCCCCCGCCCCAATGAATAGCGAAAAGTCTTTTCACATTTTTTTACATTACAAAGAAATTACACAAGTCTCTTTTAAATGCCACATTTGAAAATCAATTATGAATATTAAAATGAAATTTGTACTGCTAAATTCAGTGTAATAATAGTGTAATAATATTTGCATAAAATAACCAGACAATCCAGACCAATCTGTAGGAGGAGAGTTATATTCAATTCATGGCCATAGAAAAAAAAGACAAGAATTGTACAAATGTAGTTTAATAATAAGCCACAATTCATGTTGAAAATCTGTAAAATGAAAATTGTGTTTATTCATTTATTGCTTTATTCAAGCATAGAAAAGGAAAACATTTTCATACAAATAAACAAAAAGTGTCTCCTTTTTCATTTACCAATTATAAAATACCCTTTTTGCTTAGAAATTCAATTTTAAAATCACAAGTACTGTAATATTCCAATGATTTATATGAATTATATTTTCTCAGTTTTTGTAAATGTACGTATTACTATTTATTTAATCCAATGATTTACATTGTTTTGATGTTTTTTTTTAACATAAATGCACATCAGTGCCAACAATCGCACCACATACCCTTTTAGCACGGCACCCGATTCTTAAGGATACTAATTCATAGTGACTAAACCTTCTCCATTTCTTTCCAAAGCCTCGGGCCGGACGGTTAATGACTGAAAAAGGCTTGCTGTTACTTAGCATGGAAGAGGTCGAGCATTGTGTCACTATTTATTGTTGTCTTGCACTACACAGCTGTGCACGGCGCCTCTCACACACTCTCTTCAGCTGCACACACACACACACACACACACACACACACACACACACACACACACACACACAGATAGAGCAGTCTCTTCTTAATGCAATTATTCAGATTATTATTTTTGTAATAGGCTCAAGTAAAATCAATATTTGTAGAAAACTACAATAATAAATGAAATTTTCTCAACATCAATTACAAATGCAGTATTCCACAATGTTTCAAAAGGTAATTTGCAGACTTGAGCAACAGATAAAAAAAAAAGTTAAGTAAATTAAGTAAGTGGTCATCACTCATGTGTATTTTTAGATGTATAAAAAACAACAAAATGTATTTTTATTTGAATGCATCCATCCAATTAAGTCTAATCAACAATCCATCCATCCATCTGTCCATCTATTTATTAATTTCTATGCGCCTCTCCAGCCAGTCATCCATCTTTCACTCTCATAAACTGCTTACAGTGAAGTTGCATATGGTGTCAACATTGGTTCTCAATTGTTTAGCTCCAAATGGGACTTGCAATTTACTTACTTAAGAACTCGTCATTCCACAGGATATCCACAGACCCACCCACAGGCTTTTCCTGCGGAATCTTCACCCGTGACACTTACCACCACTAAAGCTCCAAGTTCACAGACACAAAAAAAATCTTCCTTCTCCCCAAGGAGCAATTAAGCTCCTACCTGCCCGAGGCCTCAACACTCCCTCCACACCTCCAGAGCTGACCTCTGACCCCTGACACACGACCTCTGTGCTGAATGAGAACACACAGGAGCGTCACAGCCAAACCCTTCCCCCAAAGCCTCTGGCTCCGCATTCCTAACAGGAAATGACCAAACAGACCACCGGCTTACAGCATTAATGAGCGAGGCATTCAACCTTACGCAGTTAGAATTTGCTTTTTCAGTACAGGATGGAAAATAAAAAAAACAGCTTTGTCTTTGTTGTCTTAATTATTTTTTTTTAATAGCCGAGTAAAACAGATGAAATGCTGTACAGTTTAGTTTTAGCAACAATTATGAATTTTGTAATTGTTTTTGTTTTTTAATATTTTTCTAAATATAATCTTGCTAGTATTATAATTTGGCATTTTTTTTTGTCTTCTCATCTAATCTCACGTGAATGTCATTCTTAACAAAAGATCAAATTGATTGACTTCAGTTGGTTTGAAGCTTGAAGAATGGTTGATACATACATCACTCTTTTGACACTTTTGTCCAAGGTGAATGAATGAATGAATGAATGAATGAATGAACTTTATTGATCCCACAGTGGGATCAAATTCGATTGCTGGAACAGCCACTAGTAACAATGACAAAATAAAGGGAAACAGTGAACATATAGTGTACAGAAATAAAGAAAAATATGTTTACATTTCAAAAGTAAAGTGACCAAACAGCAGTGCAGGTTGAACCTGTCAGATCTCAGCATTGTACAGCCTGACAGCAGCGGGGAGGAAGTTCCTGCGGTAGCGCTCCGTCCTACACTGTGGATGGATCAGTCTGCCACTGAAGGAGCTGCTCAGATCTCCCACCGTGTGGTGCGGTGGGTGAGAGGGATTGTCCAGGATAGATGTAAGCCTGGCCAACATTCTCCATTCTCAGGACAGAGCTGGCCTTCTTCACCAGCTTGTTAAGTCTTTTCCTGTCCCGGTCTGTGCTGCCTGGTCCCCAGCAGACGACAGCGTAGTGACTAAAGAATGATCTTATGGGGATCGTAGTCTCTGCAATCAATTCAAATTAAAACCGACAACTCATAGGTCACAGGTTTAGCTCTTTAGCACTGGAGCCCATGCCCAATGTGCCCATCGTGCCCACCATGCCCAGCTGATTGAAGTCCGTGTCTTGCTCAAAGTCCCACCAGTTGTGAAACTCACTTGTGCGGGATTCAAACCTGCATCCTTTTGGTCTCAACTCTCTAACCTCTTGGTGTGCCCTTATTGCAGAAAGTGTATGGTATCTTGGAGTTTAGAATGATTATGATCTGATGTTCTCCTAAATTAAAACTACTAACGATAATATAATCTGGAGTCTTCATTTATCATGATTATTACTAGCGCCATCTAAGTCAAGACTATCAAATTGTTCAGTTCTATTTGAACAACAGAATCATGATTTAGCATGACAATGCATTGAAACGGAATGTGTTTTAAACCATTAGAACGAGTGAACAACGTTTCTAAACACAGATTCACAAATCTCTCTGTAAGAGCAAAAGATGAGATGGCATCTATCATCATCATCATCGGTACATCTCCATGCCAACACTCTCTGCATTCACTTTGTTTTGTGCGCAGGTCCGTAGCCTTATGGTCTCTTTTATCCCGTCCGTATGCTAATCTGCTGGATTAGGACCTGTGCAGCATTGTGCTTGCATGTGTCCAAACATGACAGGGGTCCAAAAGGGTCACGCTGGACGCTGACCTTGGCCCCAAAGAGTTGGATGGCCAGTGAAAGGGCCAGTGAAGCAGAGCAGTTCAGAGTCCACTCCTCTAATCGGCTCAAAAGCCTGACTGGGCTTTGTCCAGCGGCCTGACAAAGGCCAACAGCCGAATGGTCCGAGTCTTGGAAGGTCATAGTGACCGCAAAGAACAGCAGCTTTGAAATGCAACCCACCCCACGTAGCCCACCGTTACCCTGCGCTTTATGCTTTCGGAATGAAACAAAAACATACTTTTGTGACGACAGTGTAGTCTGAACTGAAATAGTTGTGTTAAGTTTTCGACAGGTTTTAGATATTAGCAAGACAGGTTTGCAGTTAGAAAGACTCGAACTGTTGACACGGCTCTCAATTAAAGCCAATAAATGTCCGGGTTGAGAGTGTTGAGCGGAGCTGCTAATGCTGTTAGCTCCACAGAAGGACTGCTAATCACTCATTTCATTTCAGCATAATTCAATCAAGCTTTCATCTCGGACACTAGTAATGGTTTTACTAATCCAAGTCCAAACAGTCTTTACATTTTTAGAAAGTCTTATACTCACACATTTGTCTTTTGCTATCTTGGCAGTAACCGTATAGCCACTAGTTCTATTAGTGTTAATTCTAAAAGTCTATCAAAGGGTTTAAAGAGTCAATAAAGTGGCCGAGTAGTATTAAATAAATGTAAAATTACCCATAAATACGTGCTTAAAATGTCCTAAGGAGCATTTTAAGCCACAACAGTCTTTATCAAACCTGACGTGTGAATTGCTAACAGAAAATTGCCAATAAGGTTTTTTCAGGTCACAAGCGGAAATGAGCAATTAAATCAAATTGGCGTGTTTGGTGAGTGCCGGGCCTCTGTGGACTTGACCAAACGCTTCATGCTGAAGTGACCTACTTGTGCAGCCTGATGAATGGCCACTGGGAGTGAAACTAGTAGCCAGCCATTAATCTGGCACAGATCAAGATCCAAGTGTGTCTCTCCGTTTTGTGTTAATTGGGCTGTTGCTTCATTGTGAGCTTGGTGGACATTGTAGGAAGAAGCCACATAGATCTACGAGTCTCGGTTTTTGCCTTCATGGGATAAACGGTAAGGACAATGTCATTGCTGGGTGGAATCTGATGGACAACATCTCAGTGCAAGAGTAGCAGTTGTGGTCCACGGGTGGAAGTTGGACCTGTCACTCAAGTGTCGCAAGTTTGAATCCCAGTCTGGTGGATTCCTCAACTGCTGTCCTTCAGACACTGACCCACTGCTCCAGTTTGTGTGTTCACTTCACTGTGTGTGTAACGTCACTGGATGGATAAATGCAGAGCACAATTTCTATACGGCCCCTAGTGGCCATATTGACAAACGTTTTTTTTTTTAAGTTTGGGACATTCTTGACTTCGTTGGTCAACTTTACTATCACATTACAGTAGCCTACAGCTGACGTATGCTAATTGAATCTGCAATGTTTGTGCATACTTAATTGAGAAGTGCGTACTTAAGATTGATTACTCCGAAGCAAACAAAAAACAACAACCTGAAGTGTCACAGTGAGTCAGCGCTGCAATATTCTCAAACCTAAAAAAGCACGAGAATATGATGTTAGTTAAAGCGCCATCCAGAATAATTGGAAGCTCAGACCCAAATGCAAGAAACTTTTGGTAGGCAGAACACAGAAAACACAGAAAAACAAGACATTAAATAATGATGCAATAATGAAACAATCTCGGGAACAGATGACAGAATTTAACAGAAATCAGGACAACTGAAACAGATCATGATCGTTAAACAGGAAGTGTTCAAAACGTGCCACAACCCCAGACACCTTGCTCATCTCGCCACTTGTGCAGATCAAAACTGGTCTGCCATTTTATACCGAGTTTACTGGGATTCTATTGTAAAGTTTTAGAGAAGTATACGTACTTAACTAGGATACGTACTTAAGTGAGAGCATACCTGACTTTACATTTGCTTTCATTGGTCGTTAATGAAACCATTAGTGCATCTGTTTTTTCTCCTCATTTAATCTTCTGGCCATCTTACAGCTCTTTGTAACTCGAGCAGCATCAGTCGGTGAAGGGTGAGGTTTGATTCCAGGCTGCCGAACAGCTGATAGATTGATGGATGCAGAATGATGGTTGGACTCTTCCTGATAAGGCCTATCTCCAGCAGGCCTTCCTCAAACGTTTAGAAACAGTCAAACACTGTCGGCTCAGAAGGATGCTGAGTGGATTGATGAGGGGCTAAAGGCAATCGGCTGCATCCCTCTGTCTTATCGAAGGGTTGTTTTGGCTGGAGCTTTCGCTGCACAGACTTATTCCTTCCATGTCATTCAGCTTATCAGCCCCACACAAAGGAGATGGGAAAAGACATGTTAGATAAACAGGAAGGAAGTCACACATTTGGAAAAGACACGTTTGATGGATGATGATGATAATGGTGGTATTGGGTAACGGGCCTCAAAAATCCCTTTCTAATGATATTACAAACATTTTGAAGCTAATCTTTAAGGTGAGCGCTGGCCTACAAATGGCCGAAGAACACTTCGCAGGGAGTTTATTTTTTACACAAAATATACCATATTTTGTGAACTATAAGGAACAACAAATTTTACATCGACTGTGTGGAAAAAAAAGTGTTGTGAGAATAAAACTCGCTGGCCTCGCTGAGGGTAAGAATTCCACTTTTTTCAATGGCAGCAGAAGACTTGCTATTCCTTGGGTGGTCAGAGCTCAGACGTCTGTTTGCTGATCTCTCCTTTCTGTTCCCAATGTCCAGACTAGGGCTGACCCACTGAGCTCCAGGCCAGGGTTGACCTGGTGTCAACAACCTACTGAGATCTTTTGAGTCTCTGGGCCTTCTCTCTCTTCCACCGGCACCCTGGTGCATGGGGGATCTGGGTCCCCAGGTGGGTATTGTGCATGGAGCTGACCAATGACAAAAACGTCATTTGGAGGCCAGTGGTCAAGATGAGAACCTAGAGAAGTGAAAGAAGCGAAACGCACTCCCTGCTGTTCCACCCTAATTTGGCAGGATGCCGACCGACTGCCCTCTGGAGAAAAGGCAGGCACGGAAAAGCAACTCTGCACAATGATGTTTGTGTAAAGCTTTTCTGCTGCCAATTCAGGTCTCTCGGACCACCATCTGCCCAAAATAAGCACTCGTGTTCTTTGAGGATTTGCTTTCAAATTAAAACAGTCTTTGTTCCCACTTTCTGAGCATCTGAACAATTGATTGAGATACAAAGTTAATTTATTATGAAAGACTTGTTAAGAAAATGACATCTCAAGACGTAATGATGATTTTCCAGTTTTAACCTGAGGATAATTGCATTTTATATATATTCTAAGCTTCTAGTGTAGACATTGTCCTTAAAAATGAATGTATGTAAAGTATGAAAAAGAAATGGACAAAAATCTATTTTACAATGCAATAGAATGCCTTTATAGTCGTTGTATCACTGGGTTGCTACTCCTTTTGGTACAAAAAAGATAATGAAAAATTAAAACAAAATAAGATAATTATTAAGTAAAAATATCCACACTGAATAAAACACAATGATATTTATACATATAAAATAAAATAAGTTAAATTAACTAAAATTGATATCCATTTGAGTTTAACTCATTGTAACATATTAATACAAATACCACGATTCATACTATTTCAAATTCCACTTATTTGTCACTCCTGGACTATTTAAAATGACCAAATAAAAAGAAAAATTGAAACTGAAAATCAGTCTGACTGACACTCGAAAGAAAAAAAATGCCCTGCTCCAGCCGAGGACCAAAGCAGAAGAGTTACGTGCAAACCTGATCTAACCCAGACCTGTGTCTAAAAGGCCAGACTATGCAGGAATGTAGACACAAACTCACTAACATGATACAGATGGTGAAGGAGTGTGGCCGAGACAGTGAGGGATCTCGCCACAGAGTGTGATGCTGGCTGCGTAGGGAAGATTTGGGTTTCCACTTTGTAATTCATGTTCATGGAGTTTCCTTTCTCACAACATCCACAGACCTAAGAAAAGCCTTTTTATTCAGAACATTTAGTACATTTTCTTTGTATTTTTCTTGATCTGTCCTCACAGCTTCAAAGTATGAGATACCGAGCACAGATACAAAGAAGTACAATTAAAAAAAAAAAACAGAACAAATTGGATCAAGTACCGTAGTTTGGGTTGCAAGAAATAAAGTGTAAGGAAGAATTTACTAGATGCTGTAACAACTTTGACATTTAAAAATTTGCACTACAATTTGCACACAACAAGATTAGATCTTAAATCATTTTTTTAAAGTACACTAATGTTTTTTAGAAGCAAATTTGTTATTAAAGCGACTGTACAATAGTAGCAAGCAAATATAAATTGTTTTGAGCAAATTCGATTTTTGGTAAATTGTGTGCTGTGATAACGGTCTAAAGACAGGTCTTTATTTGTCATGACATCATCTTTTAAATAGAGCAGTTTTTATGAGATGAGTCATATTAAACTACACTGGATGTGCTTTATGGTCGTGTCTCGTGAGAGTCCTAGCGGAAGCTCCTGCTTCCTGGAGCCTCAGATTTAATGAATGACTTGGTGAAGCAGCACAATTAAAGAACTTCTGACTTTTGCTAGACACAGCCAAGTCTGCCATGTCCTGGAGACATACAGATTGTGAAATCCTGATGATGAATAAAAAAATATATGGATGGATAGAGAGATAGAGATAGAGATAGATAGATAGATAGATAGATAGATAGATAGATAGATAGATAGATAGATAGATAGATAGATAGATAGATAGATAGATAGATAGATAGATAGACAGATAGATAGATAGACAGATAGACAGATAGACAGAAAGATATGTTTTTTTTACCACAGACATAGTAACTTCCTTTACTCTAACAAGTAAAGTTCTTTTTTATATCCGTTTGCACTACCCAGAGAATCCACAGGAAAAAAAAAGAGCAAGGTGAAGGTGTTTAAACGGATGGATGGACGGACGGATGGATGCAAGGGGGTCATTCAACTTTTCTTACTTGAGCAAATTGCCGCCGTGCCCTGTCTGACAGGCCTTTTTCCTCTCCTTGTTAAAAGAGCTGCCATTATTAGTTGTGGCTCCTCTGACAAGTCTGTGCTGGTCATGATGTCAGGGGGAGACTAATAAGGGCTAATTCACAAGCGGCACTAAGAGCTGGGCTGCTCCGTTAGCTAGGTTCCCAGGATACTTGCAGCCCACTTGAGATGGAGAGAGAGTGAGAGGTGAGAGTTTGCCCAAAAGAGGACAAAACGGCGCGGGCTGGAGAAGACAGGCGAGTCAGTGAGGGACTGCTTTCAGGGCCATGCAGGTAGTCTGACTAAAGGGCCCAATTTGTTATAAATGACACGGGCTCATTGAGCAAGGACAGGATGTCGTCTGCTGGAGGCTCCGTCCCTTTCTCTCTCCGCTGTCACCAGAGGCGAGCTCCTGTCTGCCTTTTGTTGACACTCTGATGGTTCGAGGAGGGGGAGCTTTGGATATGTCGAAAGCAATTTTCTTTGTCCAGGAAAGCCAGAAAACATTCACAACCAAATCTAGTTAGTGAGCAGCCCGCTATAATGCACATGACAACTATGACAATAGGGGCCCATTTTAACATGTAAATTTCTCCTGATTAATTCATTAATCTAGACATGTCCTGTCTTCAAGTCATCACGTATCACACCACGCTGAGAAAGGATTTAGCCCAGGCTTGAAAAAAAAAAATCACACACAAGCAGGCAGAAACACACACACACACACACACACACACACACACACACACACACACACACACACACACACACACACACACACACACACACACACACACAGTGTAACTTTATAAATGAACTAAAGTTCTACATTTAGTGGTTTAGTTGTGAAAAAATATATGAACTATTGTTTTGAGTTATTTGCTTTTTTCAGATGACGTTGGATGAAAAGATGTATAGTCGGATGAAAGGAAGGTAGGATGGAAGAAAGGAAGGATGATATAAAGAATGAAGAATAGAATAAAAGAACAATTGAGAAAAATACGAAGGTAGGAGGAAAAAACTCCTACCTTTCGTTACACACTGTGTAACTTTTAAAATTAACAAAACTACTACATTTGGTATTTTAGTATGTGAAAATCAAATGTAACACATTTATAAGAAACAATTTTGGGCTTTTTTACTAATCAAAAAGAAAGTAAAGATACAGTAAAGAAAAAGAAAATTAAAAATATGAACTATAGTTTTGAGTTATGTGATTTTTTTTTAAGGCAGATGGATTGATGAAAGGACGGATGAAAGGAAATTAAAGAGGGAAGGAGGGAAGAAGGAAAAAAAAGATGCGAGAGAAAGAAAGAGTCAAGCGAAAAAAGAAATTGAATTGTCATACAGTGGAAAAATTTACAGTACGGAAACCAGAGATCAGGTTGTGTTCAGTGTCTTGCTCAAGAACAGAGGTCTGAGGTTCGAACCTGTGACCTTTTAGTTGGAAGGACAATCAGAACATGCTATCAAAGTGATAACAAAAGTACTTATTACAAATGTAGCATCTTTGGATCAAATAACATTGGTGTGAATAGCGACTTGAAAGTGTCTTAAACGTACTTGCTCATTCTGAATCTGTCTGTGAGCTGAAACATCTTCCCTTTACTGTATTTCTGTGCGTACATCACCTACTGAGAAGCGCTGTGAGTATTTCTTATGCTTTATGATCTGACTGAGTTATACTTTATACTTTCTCGTCTTCAGGCCATGAAACATAAAGCATTTCACCCTCAGTCCAACCCTTCTCCATTAAAGAAACATATTGTTCCAAGTTCATTTTTCAAAGTGCAGAAGGTGAAAGAAGCTACTTTAGTAGATATTCAATCACGGCCAAAAACAAAGGCCCAAGATAAAATTTATATAATCCAAAATGGATTCGAGCAAAAGAAAGAGACAGATTCAGTCACCATGACAACGTGAAAACAATCGCTTTCCTGTGCATACGAGCCAATAAAGGCCCAGCTTTCAAAAATAGGGATATGTTAGAGAAACCTCTATTGTCATACCCTTTGTGTCAGTGACCACAAACTGTGACTTCCACAAAAACTCAAAGAGCAACCGCAGTAGAATGAGACTTTAAAAATGACTGACTCAAACCCAGTGGATTGGAGAGATTATCAAGGCAGAGAAGGTCAAAATGGGAATTTAGCAGTGATTTCAGTTGACAAACTGTGACTTAAATATGAACTTTTAAAAATGTATATTCTTTTTTTTTAATTATTATATTTGTGTTTCTACCGATTATTAGTTAAAATATTTAAAACTTATCACTAATAAAGTTTTATAGTTGTTTTATTGTAGCACTTTGTGTCAACCAAAATTGCTTTGAAAAAAATATTTTTACTTATCATGAATATTATAATCAAGTTCCTTGTACTTTTGTAATATATGTAAGAGTATATTTTACATTTTTATAAAGTATAAAAGTATATAAAAATAATCTTCAAAAACTATTATTACTATTATTACAAAAAGCATTATTAACTGCAATTAACATTTTTGCCTGGTGACCTTGATAGCAAAAAATGAATGAAAAGTGCGTAATAAGTCAAATTCATTATTAATATTATCACTAAACATGAGGGGACTTTTGTTGGGTACTTTGCTTTGATAGGAACCTGTTTGTTCCCGTTAATTATTATTAACCATATGGTGATACAATGTCACAACACTTACGAGTGGAGAAGACTTATAGGCGAAGAAACGGCTCCTCTGTTTGGGGCGAACTGGAGAACGTTTTTTTGTGCATGGCATCTTGGATGGTCACTGTGGAGATCCCTGCTTATTGTCATCACATGCCTGTGTCTCCGCCCCCTCCCGCCCATCATTCACGCGCTCCCTTCTTCCCCACATAAAACAAAAGCGAGCAGCTGAAAGCGCACTGAGGTAGGTAAATGTATTCAGTGACATCGGCCGGATGATTCTATTCTGCGTCGGGCCTGTAACATTTGTTTCCAGCCTTGTCTGAGGGCTGGGACACCGTGTTGGGCCTTTTGTCCCACGTGCTCTCCACACAGAGCCACAGTTAATGGTGGCCTTGTCCCAGGCCACTGGAGCAGAAACTTTAGCCAGTCAGAGCAGGGAGGTTGAACTATGAGGGGGATTTTACGTAAGAATAAAATAAAGTCTGCCTGGCCACCTCAGAGGTTGCCATGGAAAGACGGCAAGACGGCTCTCAGGAAGCGCTCTCAAAGGAAGTGCTGCGAGGAGAGAAAAAAAAAGTGAAATCCCTTTCTTCTCCCACTCTTTCCGCTCTGCCTGCCACATCTGCATACGTCTCAAGGTTTGACCAAGGTGTGTTTTTGTGATGGGCTTTTAATCGAGATGAAGGCCTTCTTTTGTAAGACCTTGTAGCAGAGTCTCGCAAAAGTTTTCCACGTGGAGTGCAGAGGATGCAGAGGATGCGGATGCGGAGGATGCGGAGGATGGTGGTCTGATGAAGCCACCAGGGTTGGCTGTGCTGGATGCTGGTTTCTCCGTGCTGGAGTGGGATCTTCACTGTTTGTTTAGCTCTCAACTCAACACTGGTAGCCTGGACACGTCCAATGTATGAGCTCCGAATGAAGACTGATAAATGAATGTACTTATAGTTGTGGTTTAAATGATAATGAAATAATAATCATGGGCTTGATGGAGACCACCAGAAATCTTGGAACTTTTGACATGAATCAACTCTGATGGCTGAATATATTTAAGCCTTTGGGCTATAGATTTTTGTAAAAAACGAAAACATATTTGATATTCTTGTTTAACACGTGAGACCGCAGACAGAGATGTTATCAAAGAGTCTGATCAAATCAAAACCTATTTAGCTCCAGCGAGTTTACGCATGATTATTCACTCGTGAAAAAACGCCGGAGAAATACTCTATGCCATGCTGTGTTTCCTAGGATCAAATTCTTAAATGTCCTTTGAATTTCAACTCAAAGACTTTAGCCGGGCTGAAATGGCAGTCTAAAGCGCCATCCACGAAGAATAGAGAAGCCCCACACAACATCATGGCTTCCCTTTTTCTCTTCTTCTGAGAGATCCAAGACTGTGAAGGAGTTGCCGCTGACTCTGAAAAAGAGTCCTCACTTTACATGTTTTTGTTTCTCAAACCCACACACACTCACCCGAGATGCTAAGAGGGGCTTTGCGTTGAAATACCTTTATTAGATAGGTATTGAGGGATTAGCGATTCTCAGTGGTCCACAGAATGGCGTACGCAGCATGGTCACCGCGATTATGACACTTATATATACTCCAGAAATGAAGAAAGTGAATGAATAGTAAGAGAGATGTGTGGTCTGCTCTGAAATTAACCACATGAAATTTCGAAGGATGAAAAGAGTCGGCTCCCCAAATCAAAGCGCCGGACGTTAAGAGGAATTTTGAAGCGCATGCTGAGGGCAGCGTTCGGCCAACGTTTTTGAAAAGCACAGCTTTAGATTCAAAGTGGCAGTGATGATTAATAAAGAAGTCAAAGCTGAATGGAAATTGATGTTGAAGCACACCATGAGTTAATCTCTTGGATCTCAGAACTGGTGTTGGGTAATGGCTTACGGGTTAAAAAGAAAGACGGAGAAAAGTCAGTTCATTTCAAACCGGGCTCATTTGATATATGTCTGAAATTATATGATTTCGTAATGATCGTCATTCTCCTCTTCATCACCATCATCATAGTATACAGACAGTTAAACACTTAGATGAAGACATGAATTATATCAACACTAATTATCAAGGGAAAGTTCCACTGATCAAAAAAAACCTGCCCATGTCTAATAAATGCACAAAAAATAAATATATTTTAACTCATTGTTTAATGAGTACTATATGGTTGAAAAACTCTGCAAATGTAAAATAGATGTGAATACCGGTGTTTAAAACTTTAAAATCTTCTGTAAAACATATTATAGATTATCACAAAGTTCTTAATCCACCTTTCTCTAATTCACAAAGGGGATCACTAAATAAATGTAATAAATAGTAAACTGTAGCTAAATATATTATAACAAGTTAAATCATTGCTCGAAACCATGTATCTATAGTGCCAAAAACAAAATGACGTCATCCCCTGTATGCTGAGAAGTAATTTCCTTTGTGACGTCACGTTTTACTTCCTAATGATGTTCTTTCTAATTTTGTACTTTTAATCTCCTAATGGAATAATAAGGGCAGAAAAACACTGTTATGTGTGTGTGTGTGTGTGTGTGTGTGTGTGTGTGTGTGTGTGTGTGTGTGTGTGTGTGTGAGTCTTTTTGGCCAATTATTGCATAGACCTCGAGTTTGGACTATTTATAAGTTGTCCAGAAAAGTTCTCATCAGTTCTGTAAACCAATGTGAATTTAAGCTTTTAAAATACACACACAGTTGGTTTAGTATCTAAGCGTTTGTGTTCCTTTCATTTGTGTGACGATGACATGAAGGTTTTTTTTTTTATCTCGCTATTTGCGTTCTCTAAAATTATAGATGTGATTATCAATTAAGTTTTACCAAAGTTTTTTCCTCTCAATTTCTCATTATTTTTACGCTGTACGAGTGTTAACTTTCATAAAAGATGGATTTATACCTGCTGCACGGATCTAATGTCTGAGTTTGAAACTAGTAAAATAATTGTATCAAAATCTACACTCGATCAACGCTATCGACTCCTGACGTAAAACAACTTTAGTGACATAATGCTGGTTTAAAAGGTCCATCCAGAGTTTTAGATGGCTACTGAAATTATTTCAATTATTCAAAGAAATGAATAGAATAAAGTTTAAATAATAATGAAAAAAACGTTGCACCTTCTAAACTGTTGTACGTAATTTGTCCACTAGAGGGTGGTCTTGCTTTTTGGAGTGTCTAAAATTGGGTCATTTTAGTTGACCAATAGTTTTGTTTAACCCATTTCAGCATTATTGCTTACAGTGGTTTGATTTGTGTATCTGTTGTGCTGTTGCATTTTGTCTGGTAGTTAAAGTTTTACTATCTATAGCTTGATGTTTAGTTTGTGGGAATTAAAGTTTTTTGAAAAAACCTTCAGTAACAATACCCGTTTTAATTCAGTTAGTTAAATAAAAACAACTTTACTCTAACTAATATCATCCTGCATATTAGCAGTTTTTCTTTTTAGCACAGTGAAGGTTTTACCCAACTTTAGAGCATTCGGCCCACAGATTACCACGCGTTAGAAGTTTCTCCAAAGGCAAGGCAACCTGTTAATGTCAAAGATGCATCCAGCCGAGACCTTATGAAACCAGAGCTCCAGGTCTCAGGCCTGGTGTTGACTCAGATGTGCTGGGTAAACAGGGCTCCACTAGAATGGTCTGCAGACTTAGTGGATTAGGCTAATGCTAGCCCGTGAGGGGGCGGAGACCCGGGGTTACGTGTGACAGAGCATGATGGATTAGAAAGCTGGTCAGGAGGCGGCTGAAGAAGAGATGGTGTAGGCAGGGGTTCCTTAGAAAAGGGCCGGTGCAGAGAGCTTGGCCTGGCCTGGATCACAGCCTTGTCAACAGGGGATAATCCAGTTTGTCATGTCACTCCAGGGCATGAGTCCGGGCCACGCTACAGGCCACAGGCCAGTGATTTAGGGATGCCCTCTAAACTCTACACCGCAGAGGGATTGATATCACATTCACATTGATATCACATTTTATAAATCATCTAGACTAGACGATGTTTGAATATTATATTTTGTGATGGTTTATCTATCTATCTATCTATCTATCTATCTATCTATCTATCTATCTATCTATCTATCTATCTATCTATCTATCTATCTATCTATCTATCCATCCATCCATCCATCCATCCATCCATCCATCCATCCATCCATCCATCCATCCATCATGTTTATATGTAAAAAAATAATGTTTTATTAATCCGTTCATATTTGTTTTTTTATTTTATAAAATGTCAAATATATATACTGTATTTATGTATTCACATGTGTGTGTGTATATATATATATATATATATATATATATATATATATATATATATATATATATATACTCTGTACAAATATTCTGTATAAAGGTATTCTGCATAAATATTGTACATTTATAAAAGATATTAAAATTAATGAATGACAACTCCTATTTTACATTTAAATGTGATTTATTTATTTTCCATTGCAAAAATCTACATTACACAAATGTAAATGTACACTACATGAAAATTTACATACTCGCCATCACAGAACCTTAGTGTGCCAAAGAACTTGATTTCAAAAATTTTACATGTTCAGATATGAATTAGACATTTCCCTATACGTACGTTAAAACAAATGTTCATCATCATCTTAGTTTGTTCAAATAAACTTGGACAAAAACAATTGTTACTAATCAATAAGCCACAGCAATATATTAACTTTACATTTAGAGTGTTTCATGTCGCTTTAGCTGTGGCGGCGTCATGCTACACAGTAGTTCTTCTTTTGGCAGACTGGCGTGTGACTGGCTTGTAGAGTTAGTAAATCACATTTTCTTGGGTTTTTGAGTTAACACACTAAATCACATGCTCTGACAGTTACTGGAAACACTAGCACGATTATCGCCATCAGTCAGTGGTAATAGTGTTAAATATCACTGGTACAAATTCAATCGGCGGGAGTCTGAGAGGAATATGCATGGCGAGGAGGAGGTGACGGCGCTGGGCAGTGTGCCCGGCCTGCGCTCTACTCTCTGCTCTCGCGCGTGACATGTGGCACGGAGGTTTCGGGTTTGGCCGTCACTTCACCTCCTCCCAGTTTTCCACCAGACTCGTGTGTCACCCGTGGGCGCCCCGTCACATCTTTCCCTCCGTCTGGCCTGACACCGGCTAACCACTCTGGGTTTTTGGGAAGCGCCTACATAACACACTGTCTGCCTCGCCAAGCCATGCTGCTGCCTCCGTGGCCAGACGGAGCCTCTGGCAGAACAAAATCCTGTACAACACCGTCTCTTCCTGCTTTTCCGCCTCGGAAACATATAGTGTCAGATTGTTGTATATTCAGGACTGTTTTTACTACATTTTGCAGAAGTGGTTGATAAGTTGCTGTAATAGCTATAAAGGCCAATCATAAAAATATTTACATGTTTTGTTATTTTTTTCTTTCATTTTTTTAAGTATACACAAAATGTTTTGTGTTTAATATAATTTCTATAATAAATTATAATTATGGGTGACACAGTGGGTTGCATGGTCACCTCACAACAAGAAGGATTCATGTGTTACACAAGGTTTGCATGTTCTCCTCATGCTTACGTGGATTTCCTCCGGGTCTATTTTCCACCCAGAAACCAAAAATGTGCGTTCAGGTGATTAATTATTGGAAAATTGTCAAATTTGCTCATTATCTCACTAATCGTTTCATCCCACTTTAGGCATTGTGTTGCCACTGTTAGATTGATTTCTCCCTGTAACCCAGAAATAGTAAAAGTGGTTGGAAAATAAAAATGTCTAATATGTACATTTTTATTTTTATGAAACCAAAAATGGATGTTTGATTTTAATTGTGTGTTTTAAAGCCTTACATATTTCATTGAGTGTTTAATTTTCAGATTCAGTCAACCTACTTTTTATAGAGTGTGTTTAATATAAAATTGTTCTAACCATATGTTCCTTGCCATGTGTTAGAGGTTTATGCTTACTTGTGGATTCCTCTTCTGTTGTGGAGTTTTTGTTATGCTCAGGGCATTGTTCCACTGGGATGTTTCAGGCAAACAATAATGGGAGTTTTCTCTTTGTACATTTGGGATTCCCACTCTTCCCACTCAATATGCAGGTGTGTGTAGGCGTTGGACCCCCAGGATTCTCCCACTCAGCAGAGTGGGCTGAGTCCTAGTGTAGAAGGAGGGGACCCTGTAAGTTTGGGGACAATGACCCCATTCGGTTTCTCCCCGTGGGTGTGGGTGTGTGGCAGTTATGCGTCATTCAGCCCCCACTGAGAACCCCCCATCCGCCCTCACATTCTGGAGATACCTACCTGCCCAGGAAACCTCCTCACTCCATCTGTTCCTCTTAAAGAAGTGGATGCTCTACCACCAAAGATTGACATTTTAGATCATTTTCAGGTAGTTTTAAACTATTGAACCGTAATATTTTCTCCCAAAACCTGCATTTTTACAGTTGATCTCTGTTTCTCACAAAAAGTCCAATATTATCAAGACATTCATTTTTGAAGCACTTTCCAATATAGCAAAGACTGACCAATGGGCTTGGAAATCAAAATAACAGAAGCAACCCAATCGAATATAGACTAAAATACTATTAAAATACATTTAAAAGGACACTTTGGTTATGGAGCATCTGGGATTTGAACATGCAACCTTTGGTCACAACTTTCTAAGAATCAGACCACAAGACAGAAATCATCTTCTCTTTAAACATGCAGCACGACTGAGAGTTTAGAATGACGGTTAAATTGCAAGTCAGGTTGTCAAAATCCTCCATTAACTGCGAGAGAAGACAGAGAGAAACTGACGAAGAATTGGAGGCAGGAATTATACTGTTTATAGAAATTAATTTATTGATATATAGCAATAACTGAAAATTTACAGGCTACATTATGAGTTCTGCGTTGAAATCCCTATTAAGTGAAACCACAAAACTTTATTGACGGTCTAGTGTTGATTTTTTAACCGTTTAAATTTTTCTCTCTAAAATGGGTTAAACCAGAATAAAAGCAATAAACAAGACCCATTGAGACTTTCACTAACTAAAATATAAGCTCTGCATTGAAATTCCACAATGAACCAAATGTGTAGATCTTTAATCGGAAATGACAAACTGCTTCACTCTAAATCTGTTTAACCACTTCTACACCCCGGCGTGAGAGAAGTGGGAGGATGTAACATTTCATTTCCACAACATAAACAGTGTCAGTTGACTTCAAACTGGTCCTGAAGCAAGCATGGCTGCAAATTGTCTGTCAGACGATTTGCAGCCATGCTTGCTCGACCTCGCACATGATCACAAGGTTCTTCGTGGTGGGAGACACGGGTTGTAAGAAAGCCCTTACGGCCGCTGTGCCGCCATTTATTTTGCTAATGCAAACCCAAATAATTCCCAACAGGATCAGTACTGGGTGTCTTGACTCAGCTCTTTTCAAGTTCGCCACGGGAAGCGCGTAAGGCAAAAGTGGGAGTGTTGATTATTGAAACAGCTGCATTTCTACTGGGAATAAGTGCAGAAACCCACCAAGGACTCAGTTTGTCTGATAAATCATCTTGTGTGGGTAAAACGTATTGGTTTGAATCTCAGGGAAAGCTTGTTGGATTATAAAGCATCTGCCAAATACATGAAAGTAAAGTACTGAAGACCTGAGACTCATAGTGTCTTTGTAGACCGTAATCCGCAATGCAAATGACACAAAATTCAGCCGCCTGCAATTTGGTGTTGCTTGAGGAAGCAATAAAGTTTTGGTCATTTGCTTGTGTTGTATTATGCGGTAATTGATCGTGTAGACACCCGCAGGTTTGAGGCTATTGAGAAAATTGCACCGTCAGGCTTTTCTGTGGTCAACTCCTCTCCTTCAAGCTACGCTTATCTGTTGATGGTTATAAAGAGAGTAGAAGTATTTATGTGGTTTGGTTTGGTTTGGTTTGGCTTGATTGCGCCACTTCAGCAACATTTGAGATATTTGGCATAGTTGCTTGTGTCTTTCATGTTTTTCTGAGGTCTGTTTTACTAACATGCTAGTTGTAGTAGTGTAACGTACTTGAGTAAATCGACTGTTACTTTACTGGAGTATTTATGGCTACTTTGTACTTGTACTGAGTCTAAAAAAATAAGCAACTTCTACTCTCTATTTGACAACATTTTGATTGAGTATCTGTACTCTTTACTCTACTACATTTGAATAGACACTTAACGTTACATTGTGAAGTCGGCATCTTTTTCTACCAAAGTTAATTTCTTGGGCATTTTTTGTTTCACTGAGACTGACTTTTTGTTAATTTTTTACTATTTTGTTCAGCCATTTTGAAACCGTGAGGTGTTAAATGTACTTTCTATATTGGGAAATAAAACCTTATAAATAGAGTTTCTTGTTTTTAACATTTCTTTGGGTTTTTTTTAGCCTAAATTCAGTACAAGTAAAACAGTTATTTTAAAAGTAGATACTTTATGACTTTTACTCATGTCTTCTTGGAATTGATGATGTGTAACTTGTAACAGAGCCATTTTCACAGTAAGATATCCGTACTTTTACTTAAGTATAGTTGTCAGGAACTCTACTCCTCTGGCCAGTTGTAGTAATTGTTCTACGGTTGGTGATGATTCCAGTGGCTTTGTGTTTGCTAGCTTCTGCGGTGCTGTTGGCTGAAGTTGGTCAGGGATTGCGTCTGGTTTTTAATCACAAGGATATCTGCACAGACCGAGTTTTCCAGTGGCCCTGATTTCTTCACAGTGCATGTAAACACAGTGCTTGCTCTGGTGAATTTGGTTCCGTGTGTGGTGTCTGCGTACATGTACATGTGTTTAGTGAACACGTTTCTGGTGTTGTCAGGGTTTTAGAATGAGCTGATCCTTGATAAGCTATCGGCCTGTTGTCATGTAAGCAAACACACGTATTGCCAACGCATCGTCTTTAAAGAGAAAGCTCGGAAAACACGTATTTTAGGTTAAAAGAGCTGTCGATGAACTTGAATGAGCTGTTTTGTAATTGCACACAGATAGTGATACACATAGTATATTTGTAATAATGGCAAGTTGTATAGAACTTTTTAACTTGCATACAGTTTAAATTGTAATAGTTTTAGTGTCACCTTACTGTAAAGAGGTTTGAGACCCGTCCGCAATCTTTCAGTGTGAAGTTTGCAGGTTCTTCCTTTTCCTGCATGTAATTCTTCAGGGTCTTCAGTTTCATCCCATAGTTCAAAAACATAAGTTCAGGAAAACTCCATTGCCAATAGGTGTGAGTGAGAGTGTGAATGTGTGTGTGTGTCCTCCTCTGTGATAGGTTGACCACCAATGCCCGGTATTTGTCCCGCCTGCTGACCAATGGCTGCTGGGATTGGCTACAGTTCCCCAAATGTAAAAAATTCTAGAAGAAACACTATGTCCACATTACAGCAGATCTTCTCAAATCCGGTCAGAAAGTCTCGAATTGGACGACTTTTTTCTGTCATACATGTTGGCTTCACCATCCAGAAGGGTCGTGACACTTACACGTGGCTCCTGCTGATCCAGTAAGAAGAACACCATGGTGGATAGACTAGCTTAGATTGGAGAACAAAAGGGAACACATGTCACTAACTTCTTGCCACAAAGCAGGTGCATCTATAAGGAGACAACTGTCCGTCAGAGTGTGATGACCAGTGCACAATGGCCGTGTCAGCGCTTGGTTTGTTGGACAGTTGGCATGTCATATGCATTTAAAACGGCCTAATTGAGAGAGAAGTTTTTTCTGCTAACTCACTTGAGTCGGGATGTTTCAAACCTTAATCCCCTGTTCTTATACCGTAGGCCAGTACAGTAGAGACCCTCCTTTTACCCTTAATGGGAATTGGGAATTTCCGTGTGAAATGTAACCACAAAATTTAGCAAATTCTTCCAGTTTGTCGTAAACCATTTACGCTGTATTTATGGCTTCGAAGTCTCCTCAGTTTAACATGACTGTGCATGTTTTTAGCTTAGGAAGTGGCTTTGCTGTTCACACGTGGCTCCTTATTCCAACCTCTGTTGCGAGTTTAAAAGAGTACGGTGAGGGAAATCTGTATGCTTAAATTGTTAAAACAAGGCATTGCGGAGGTGGTCATGGAAATGTGTTTTTTTTTTTTTGCTAGTGGGATTCCACGATGTGTGAAGTTGCGACTGGCACAAATCACAATTTGGCTTTCCTTTGTTGCGGAGAAGTCAGGCGAGCCAGATGCCCGCGTTAGTATTTGTTCCTCCCTCTGTTTAGTTTTGTTTGGATAGGTTTGTTGTCTGCCTACAACTACCACTGGAGTTCTTTCACAGCGCATGCTGGGGAACTGTATTCTCTCTTCTCCTCCCTTAATGCATATCCAGCCCCTCGGAAAGCCCCCTAATTTCACCCATCCCCATCTTGCTTGACCTCCCTGTCTTTTGGGTTTTGACAGCATGTGGGTGACTCCTGACAGTTTGGGTTTAAAGCAGCTGCTTAAAGGGGGTCTTCCTTGACATGTGTCCATATACAGGCAAGCCCTTACACGTCAGACCTCTTGTCTGGAGCAAAAATATCTGTATTTTAGGCAATCTGGAATACAAATTATTTAGTCGGAAAGTTTTTATACTTTTTTTCATTTCTTTATTGAAAATAAGTGACAAATGTGTGAACTATTTGAAAGAAAATTTTATATAAAGTAGTATAAATAAACTTTAACTTTATTAACTTTTTTTGTTAACTAAGTCTGTGTTAGTTAAAAGTCGGTTGGTTTTGTTAACATCACATAGTTATTCTACAATATTCATAAGCCAATGTTAATTAAAATGAACACAAACAGGTAAAATACTTGCATGGAGAGTTACACATTTTGATATATACAGTACATACTTTGCTTTGTTATGAAAGTAAAAATATTTGAAACATTTATTTGTATGTTTATTGATATTAACTAATGTCTAAAGTTTTTTTAGTCGTTATCAACAGTGGAACTATTGCTGCTGTGAAACATTTAAATTTTATGTTGCAGTGAACATAAAAGAGTATATTAGATTTTAAAGTATTACGATTTTTAAAGTAACAGAAAGTACATTTCTGCTAATATTACCATTATCCATAATTTATCATGAGGGCCTGCAAGGCTCAAAATATATTATCACACATTTCTATAATGTTTTATAAATATTGTGTTGTTTTTCATCTTTACAAAATTTGAATTTAAAATCTAAACCATGAACTCTCCCTATCATTTTTTAATTAAAAACGTAAACATTTTTACACTAAATTAAAGCATGTGTCATGTCACATATCAGCGCTGATTCACTTCATCATGCATCTTCATTCACTTCACTCAGCATAATACTAGTTAGCCTCTGCGTTTCAACACACAGCTAAGGTTTAAACCCCACCACTGATGCTTGCACTACGATTTGCTACTTTTGTGTTTTACAACATTTACTTAAATCAATGTATTATAGGATTTATTGTTCAAACACATTGTTTATATTGATTACAAAGCATTTTTTAGAATGAAGCTACTTTTTCTGACATATGGCACAGACCATCGCACATATAGTTCATGATTCTGAACAGTTTTGTTTTTTTATTGTGACAAAGTAGTCCATGTGCCATTAGTTTACCAAAGTAAATACACCATAATTAATTTGTCAGACAGATGTAAAGGCGTGCTTTATTAAACACCTCGGCTAAAGTTGGAAATATCAGATGCTAATGTGAACTTCTCGGACTATTCAGCACATTTCTCTGAGAGTTTAAACAGAATAGCTTGGTCAGCCAACCTCTTGAACATCAACCACATGACACTCGCCTGGCAGAATACGCCTGACTGAACTTCTTGTTCAGCTCACTTTGGGACAAACAACAGTTTCTTGTGCTCCGCTTCCATTCAGGCATTTCCACCTGCAGCCCGTGTGGCACACAAGTGTGAAATATCGGTGTCTGTTGGCCAGTCTTGCATACAGGGCAGCTGTTTATCTAATACCACCCATGGGTCATGGGAAAAGGTGGGAGTTGAATGATGGACATGTTCTGCATCCTGTCTAGAGCTACTGAGTCTTTGTGTGTGTGTGCGTGTGTGTGTGTGTGTGTAGTTGGAACCGAGAGAGGCCGTTGGGTTGGGTTAGCATGTGTGTGTTGTGATAGCTGGAGCATGACTCTGTTTAAGTCTTCAGCATGCTGGGATAAATGACAGACGCGCCGATCTATATGAAAATTACCACTTTTAAAATCAGTGCTAACAAAAAGAATGCCTAACTTAAATTTTTTTAACTTTAATGTGTATATTTTGCACATTTGTACTACCTCTGCCTTTGGAGAGAACCACCTATTCTGAGCTACTTTTCATTTCAGGGTTTCTGGGAGCTGAAGCCAGTCCAAATTGATGGCCAACCAATCACAGAGCAGGACATAGACACATGTTTGCACTCTCAGTTACACCTGTGGGCAATTTTCAAGACCATTACAAACTATAACCATAATTAACTGTACAAGAGCATAAAAATATGATAAAATGTACATAGTAATTAATGCCTAAATGTGTTGCGATTGAACCCTGCAATAACTGTGTAAATGCACTGTAAAGCGGTTCTGTAATGGGAATCAGTTCTAATTCCATCTTGAGACTCTACTTTAATGAGAGGAATAGTAGTGGAGAAAGCAAGACCGGGGAATTACACTGATTACACTGTCGATTGTAGATAATTCACCTTGAATTACTATAAAATACCTTCACCACAATCCGGGATCAACTGCTCTAAACATATATGAAACCTCCTTTGAAGAAACCAGATCCATTGCTATTTTGAGAACATCTAATTAGATCTTTAACAAAAACCATTGGTAGAAAGTTTCATTACTCATTTAATGAACCAAATTAAAGTCTTTTAAGAGCTCATTTTTTCAAACGAGAGCTCAAAGTTCTGGTTTGCAATTGTTCACTAAAGCTTCACACTGATAGTCTTCACTACACTTCAGAAAACTAGAATCTGGAGTCATTGCAGGCCTTTGAAACGTATTCATCCATTTTCTGTAGCGTTTTTCCATTTCTGGGTCATGGGGAACTGGAGCCAATCCCGGCAACTTTGAGCCTGAATCCAGAAATCATTTTTAATTAATTAATTTACATTATTTTAATTTTGAATTTAAAATAATTTATTTTAAAATTGGCCTTAATGCTTAATCGACGAGATACTCCTCAGTTAGACTGATGTCATGATCTTCAGTAGATCTTCTCCTTACCCTAAAATAACTCTAATCGAGTTATCAAATCAACAAATCTCTCATTGGGGGTCCGTGTCCGACACCGGCAGAAAGAGAATCTCGTCGATGACTAATTTTTATCAGCGGGATATTACCAAGGAGCACATCGCCATCCCACAGTGAGGGTCAGTCACCTCCAGACCCATGCTGCCTTTCTGTGTCTTCTGACCAGAACAGCCTCCATATCGCTTCAGGAATGGCTATTATTTATCGCAACACACAATAGGGAAAGGGTACAATGCTGGTAGTTTATCACTCAAATGCCAATAAATTTCAGGCCCAACCTACGGCCAATTAGCTGAAAGGGTGAGGAGCTTTCTGGAACGTTCTGCCTGGTTCTGTGCTGACAAACATCCACCCACACTCTCTGGCAGCTGCTCCGGCTTTTCAGGAAGCTTAGAAACATCGCTGCGCCGTTGCCTCAGCCGTGAATAAGCTGCAATTTATAATTTTCTCATAGCAATTTTTACATTTAAATTTTTGTTTTTTCATGACTAGAAGTTCTGTGAATTAATGAAGTTGTTTAGAAAATTTTTAAATTAATGAATGACAGCTAATGGCTTGATCATATTGCACAACTAAAACCTCAGAGCCATTCAAGCTGTACAATATACATATTAAATTTGTCTTTTTGTGTGTGTGATAATGTATTTCTGACTATAATGTGTCTATTTCTTAATCTTTATTCACACGTTTTTATAATTGTCAGGGATTATTATTATTATTATTGTTGTTGTTGTTGTTGTTGTTGTTGTTGTTGTTGTTATTATTTGTTTGTTTTTTCCAAGATGTAAAAAAATATTTAGGATTTGAAGGGCACCCTATACGTAGTCTGACAAATACTGTATTATTTTTGAGCCTTTGACAGAGTTTGCAAGTCAATTTTGCGATTTGTCAATTTTTGTCTACAGGCCTTATTCTTACTTCAGAAACACAAGAAAGTACACGCAATCATTTTGATGGTTAGACATTTAGAACATGTGTCTCTTTTTATTACGTAATTATTGATGTTACTTTTTTGTGTATTTTTATTCTGTTTTAATTTTTTCTTGTATTTTTTTGGAACAAGATGGAGGAAAAGACAGTCAGACCACATCTAATTCCTTTTTTGATTTCATTTTTTTTGTTTCCAGACGCTCATCAAAATCCATATTTTAAGCCAGGGCGATCTTCAAAAATGCCACAGTGTAGGTCTGCAGAAGCATGAAGAACAAGGAAATGGCTTGTGACAAAGGCCATGCTGTTTGAATTTTTTGCCCAGCGGGAATGTTGTAGGATGGTATGGTCTATAATCTCGAACAGCCATTAATCACTTCACAAGCTATACCAAACCACCTTTGTCACGAGTATGGCTCATGTCCGGCCAGGCCGGTGACCCATGAACTGGTCAGTGAGCTTTCACCACTGGGAGGTGATGGTCAGTGGAGCGGCCATTGCATGTGGACTACCTGCTGCTCTGCGTGAATGCGATTGGACACAGCTTTCAGGATGATGGAGAGCTGTAGATTTGCCACGCTGACCATTGCTCTGGTTGACCAACTGACCAAAGCATGGCGAAAAGAGATGTTTTTCTATGAAACTATTGATGTGCCTTTCTTATTTCTAAAGCGCACATTGACGTTTCATTTTTGGTGAGTGCTTGGTGAGACATGTTAACCTTAAAGGCCACAAAGATCACATCTTTTGTGTTTCAGCACACATGTGCTCTCTTCTGACAACACAATGTGACAAAACGTCACAATATTAATATTTTGATGCATCTAATGAAACCCCCAGACATAGTATTCAGATTAAGTTCTGAAAATTCCAACCGTTAACCACATTTCCGCTCTCCCAGTAAGAATTGGTCATTATCCCTAATGGTCAGTTGTGTTTTCTCCATTCAAGAGTTACAGTGTTACGTCTTGTTGAATAGTTTCACAGATTGGCAGCATAATTACTACCTCTGTGAATTGCCCATCAGGGACCGTGGCACCATACTGTTCACCTCCAAATTCCTAGGTTGTGTGTGTGTGTGTGTGTGTGTGTGTGTGTGTGTGTGTGTGTGTGTGTGTGTTTGCAGGTGTTCTTCTCCACACCAACCTGGAGACCCCCTGCCATGACATCACAATCACTCACTATGTGGTAAACACGGAAACAAGTGCAGAATAGTAACCTTATTTTCTCACGGTGCAATGAAAAAAAATTGAGACTTGGTTACGAATATGCAATGCATATCATGACTCAATAAAAGCGACATATTTAGTCATTTCCTTCTGTTGAATTTTTGTACTTTGTCTTCTCATGTCACATGCATTTAACAGGTGGTGTGTTTTGTATGGTCTTAACTGTGAGCTAAAGCAGAACTACCTCCAGTCAAGTGCTGATAACAGCATCTGTTGTCCTGGTTTTGTTGAGGAGCATTTGATAGTGGAATCAAGCAGTGAATGACTTGTGAAAGTCAAAGGACAAAGACGGACGGTAGCTGGGTTTTGTATGCTGGCCGACCTTATCTATGGATGCCAGATTCTAAATTGATTGGCTGCGAAATCTATCACTATAAATCTTTAAACTGATCTCAAAACCACAATGTCAAACATTAGAATGTGTATAGTTTGTGTCTGTTATTTTCTTCGTGTGTCTGTTAAATGTAGACAGATTGAGAAACAGACAAATTGATTTTTTTCGCAGAATATTTACAAATAATATGGTTTATTTATCATATTCTCCTCTGGATCAACTGAATGTTGCGTGGTTTAAAGTGATAATTTTAGTCAAATCCACAGTGCTATAATAACACTAGCAGATTTGAACATTTGTAAAGACCTCATGGTTTATTTTAGGTCCACACTACATAGATGCTATGTTAACAGGTGTTATTATATATATACTCTATTTAATATAAAAACTTTAAATTATATTACAGCATATGATATATAATAGAATAAGTATAATTTATCATATGCTATAATATAAACTCTCAGTAAGTGTTGGAACAACAGCTACTGCTGTTTTAGCAATGATGGGTGAATTAACACTCATATTGAGTCATGACAGTGATTGTTACAGTAAAGGAAATGTACACTGGACAAAACACATGCTGAGATCAAAAGTCTCTTTTCACATTACAATGTTCATTGTCAGCCATGAAAGCCAACAAGTTGATGATTTCACTCCAGAGTCAACACTTGGAGAGTGAGTGAGACTTCAAATACATACTGAAAAGAAAATTCGACATCGGCAAACTAGCACTGGCAATTTTGCCACATCTACACAACCAATTGTGTCAATTGTCTGCAACAAACTGCCGGTTGATGCTTATGAGAAATGCTTAAAACTACAGTAGAGGAGAGCGAAACCACTCCACACTAAATTTGAATATTGTTTTCGGGATATAGGACACGATGTCCTGGAGAGAGGCTTTAGCACGAGGGAAACGTGGAGCTTGTTGACGCTGCAGGCTTCTAATCAGGTTGCCCAACGGAAGAGAGGAGTTCCTGAACTACTGGGGGAACCGGCAGGTGAACACATTCAGACTCTCTCAGTGGTTGGATACTTTTGTTATTTGCTAAGCCTATTGGGGCATTAGCTTCTTGCTACATTGACTGTCATGTAAAAGTCAGCAGGGGCATCGTTTTCAGCATGGGTAGCTATATTGTCCTGTTTTGTGGGAAATAACTTCCTTGGCTTCCCTTTGCCTGGCTTTAGACCCAGGAAATCCAAATCATGTCAACAAAACATTTCTAACAAAAGTTACATCATTACGCTACATGCATATATTCTATAGGTTTGTTAACCGTTTGGAGGGACACTGCTGATAAGACTCCGCAT
This sequence comes from Paedocypris micromegethes, assembly GCA_028031935.1. Classification (NCBI taxonomy): domain Eukaryota; kingdom Metazoa; phylum Chordata; class Actinopteri; order Cypriniformes; genus Paedocypris; species Paedocypris micromegethes. The sequence continues at coordinate 24,967,138 of CM051495.1, read as the reverse complement.
ATCCTGACCTCTGCCATCATTAGGCAAATCTGACAGTTAGCTGTAACATCTCCTTTAACATAAAGCTATAGTCTAATTTACTTATTTGGCAGACATTTTTTTTCCAATGGGACTTTCAGAACAAGCAACATTTAAAGCAAGTTGTCAGAAAGAGTGAACAATGAATGCTTTACACAAATTAGACAGGTGATCATGTCAGTCGGGGAACAAAAATTAGAATTGTACTTAGCTAAACTGGGAAAATTGTTATGCACAAGCGAGTCAATAACAAAGATATTTACAATATATTTAGATTTAAATGGAAATAATATTTCTTATAATGACATTTATTGTTTATATATATATATATATGATTATACATAAACTGTAACTTGTAACTGTATACTTATTTAAACCCTTTAACACATAGTTAATTGATACAAAGTGCTGTACAGGAAAGTTTATGATAAAATAGATAAAAATACAAATGAACACAGTAGGTAATGAAAGGAAAAAAACTGATAAAATAATGTCACAACTCAAACTGTATACATACTGTTTATATACTGTAGTTTTATTTATTTTCTTTTGGTTCCTTGTTTTGATTTTGTTGTCCACAAAGATCATGATTTTCACTCTTTATACTTTCCCCTTTTAACTCTGTATTGAGTTTTTTCCCTTTGACATCTGTTCGGCTCTTATTAGCTTGATTCCTTAAGCTGTGTCGGAGTCTGGTCCAAGGCTCGGTTGGTGGAGTTAGAAATAAAGCGCACACTAAGCAGAGTGGAATTAGTGGCTCGTGCTGAAACATCCGCACAGTTCTGCAGCTTATCTCCCGCCGATCTCCCCTCATCCTTGCTTCTTCTTAGAGACTCGTCCCTGTCGACAAGAGATGATTGGGCGATCGTGCAGGCCTTGTGTCTGTTTTCCTTTGTCTTTGAAACTAAGGGGATTCCAGTTTTTGTTCTCCTCTCGTCCCTTTTCACGGATCACCACAGATGCCCTCTTCATTCACTAGATGACCCCTCACCCAAAAGTCTACTGTAAAGTCTACAGGACAAAACAACAGAAACACTGACAGACAACAAGGCAATTAAAACTGAGGATGGAACATTATAAATATGCGCTGTTTTTTACGCACGTGATTGAGAGAATGTTGTTCACTCTTTTTCAGCTGATTGGCTGCAGAATTTGCTTTGGCAAATTTCTTCAGGCAACTTTAAATTCAAAGCTTCAAATTGTTTTTTCTCGTTGCCTTTTTTTAACCCATCATAAGAATCTGGCTTTGGCATTTTATTGTATCCTATTGGTTTTAGATTTTTAGTGTGTTATGATGTACTGTATGTACTGTATACACACTCATATATATATATTTATATGAAACATTTATATATACACACACACAATTTATTTATGGTATTTACATTAATTGATGTACTTCTTTTTTTTTATTTATCGAACATTTGTTGAACCTTTCTCATTTTGCAATGGGATTTTTACTAAGTGAAACATGCAAATATTTTATTTGTTAGCCTTTTGTCAGTCCTCTGTTTATTATAATGCCTTATTAGAAATGTTTGACTCGAGGTAGTTACACTGTTCTGCTGAACCTGTACTGGTTTACAGTTCATTTACATTACATTTTATTTCAGTTCATTTGATGTATTAAAAGTCTCGACCCAATAATCGTAATCCAGCCACCTTTATTTGTCCAATTTCTGCCATTCGCAGTACATTTATAGCACTTGCCAATTTACAATAAAAAGTTGAACTAGTCCCATGCTTCCTCTGGAAATAAAATCACCATCTTGTTGTTCATAACTGACTAAGATGCTGGAGAACCTACAAAGCGAGAAACACACGCCAGTCATGTGTAGAGGCAAATAGCTGGTTGCCAGATTGTGTTTTTTATGTTATTTTCAGTGCTGCACTTTGCCGATAAGGCTATGTGGTGCTAAACTTAGCTTGTGTCTGGCCATCTGTCTCTTCACAAGCTAAAGACTCATTGTAGTCGGCAGAAAACCAAATCAAAAATGGCTAAACAATTACCCCCTCAACAGCTTGTTAATGATTTTATTGCGCGGGGAATGACACCCTCAGTTATAAAACTACAGGATCCCCACAAAAACCTTACATGGCTGTAAATATGTATTAACCAGAAAATGGGCCTTGTTTAGGATCATTTAAAGGAAACAAAAGCAGACATTATCACAAAAGACAGCGATGCAGCGAGAAAAGAGGAGTTTCTACTTAGCTAATGAGTTGCCCCATAGAGATGTAAAGAGGAGGGTCTTTAGGAAAAGCCTTTGCTGCTGGGGTCCGAGCTGATAGACTGTAAAGTCTGTGAAGCCGGAGCTGTACATGAGCTAACTATTGTCCCAATGCAAATTTACCCCGAGATCGTCATGTTTCTATTGAACTTACGGTGGTAGCTTGCCATTAAGAGAAACATTGGGAGGCTGAGAGAGCAAGTCTTTGTTAAGTTTAGTTCTTCCTCCATTTCTTGAAAGATTCTTAAGAACACCTGATGTTCTCACAGACCCTCTAAAAGACACAGAGGACCCCTCAACCACTCTATTCCTTTTCTGGTGGCACTTTTTTGTGAGAGCACTCTCCAGTTTAGCTAAAATGAGCAAATATGCCGTGCGCAAAAGAATACAATACTTTGCTCTTAAAGACCTTAAGAGTCCTTGCTATTGTTTACAATGAGTCCAAAATGGACTAAAATTAAATTTAAGTGTGCGTATATACCGTATAAATAATTTAAATCACACTTTACTTGAGTAATTTTTTTTCACCTTTATTTTACTTCTGCTCCTTAAATTTGTAAGCAGATATTGGTACTTTTTACTGCTTACAATTTAACATTTTCTTGCATTACTTTTACTATTATAATTCAAGTAGTTATCATATCAATAATTTTACTTCTGCAGAAGTCTTTAATGACTCTAGTATATATACGTCTACTTGAGTAATCAATGTGACTACGTTTGACAGCACTGCATTTGTGCATTCAACATTAAACATGTACATAGCGTAATACAGTTTATTTGTACACAAAAGTGCATTTATATTCATGTGGAATGCAATTCTTCAAAATGTTGAATATACTCGACTTGTGTTGACTAGTGTTAATACAAGATTTAAAAAGTATACACTTATAAATCCTAAATGTAATAATATCAAGATGTTATTCTGCCAAAGAACAGCTAATCGAGATGCGCATGCATTGCCCCAGTCTTGAAGAGGAGCCCACGGAGAAGACCGAAGCCGAGCACACATACAACTGATAAGCTAACACAGATCTAATGTTAAACCATGTGGGACAAGCTCCACCATCTTCATCAGTATCAAAGACAAGTTCCACAATCATTGTTGGCTAGATGAAGTGTAATAGAGAGGGTTGTTGACTGAGAGGATCGGGAGGCAAACAAGCCGAGCAGCTTGGACACAGACCCACATCTGTCTCTCTCGCTCGCCTTATAGGCCACAAAATGTGAGTGGCTGGCCTCTAAAGAAGACTGAAGATGGCTTGATCTCAAGCCGACACAATGTGATTAAAGGTTGTAATTATCAGTACGGCAAACATAAACCCGAGCAGAGAGAACCGCAACCATGGCCATTTGTTGTGTGTGATCCTTTCGTCCAGAGATCATTGATCTAATACAAAGTACAGGGACAAATACCCCAGAACAGTGAGTGTGCGGGGGGAGATCTGGTAAGAAAGACTTCTGTTGACCCCAAGACTTCAAAGACATTAAAATAATAAGGTCATATTTTAAAAAATGTTATAAGTTTGATGTTAGAAGACACTGAGACAGCAGAAGACATTTTTGTTTTTTACTTTTTACTTGTTTTTAGTATAGATACTAGAGTTGAAAAAGGCCTCTGTGGAAGTAAAAGTATCAACTCAACCCCAATTAACTTGAAGTATAAAAAGTAAAACAAGGAAACAATGTCATTAAAAATGACTAAATATAGTCCAAAAGTCTTATTAGGTAAAGTATTTAAAGTATTAGGTAAAATACTTAAAGTAAAGGTAAATATTTTTACCTCGGCACAAATTAACCAGATCTCAACTAATGGTCAGTTTTTATGTGTTTCGTTCTTTGGGACCATAAGACTTTGCACTCTTAAATCAGATTTATTTGATACTTTACTCATAAATAACAGCCACTTCCTATATGCAGATGCCTAAAAATGCTAATCTGGATTTTTTTACTTGATGGTTTTTTTTTTACTGAATGTTTTTTCCCACTATAAATTTTTACATGACAAACCGTTCTTCTGTCACTTCTGATCGCTTCTGAGGCTTCTGATGACCCTGAGAAACGCCTTGGTCTTACAAGCCGAGAAGGCCACAGATCTTGAAAAATCTTAAACATCTTCACAGGGTGAGGTGGGTGTGAGTGTTTGCAAAAGGAAGCTGTTTCATCACAGGTTCTTGGCCTCTAGGTGTGAAGCATTAACACCTTCTAAAGTGGATGTTGTCAGTAGTTCCATGTAGATTTACTGCAGGCACATACAGGCTCGGGGCTCATTAGTTCTGGTTTACTTGGAATTTGCAAAGTGGATGACAGTTTTTATGCTTTTTCATGGTCACACAAGAGGAATAGAACAGCTTTTGGCCAGTAAACCACATGTGTTTTTTTTACCTCCCACCATTGTAAAACCAATTTACAGAGTGGGACAAAGTCGCTGCTAAACATGTTGCCTTAGATCACTGACACACACAAACTGTTTGAGCCGTGTTTAGTGGATTGACCTGCAGTTAGTGGCCAGGGCGTGTCCACCTCGGGCCTTGTGCCTCTCCCCAGCACACTTCCTGAAAGCGCCCCAGGAGATGAGCTCTCCACCGTCCAGCCTCGCCTTTGTCATGCAGTGTTGCAACCGCTTGACCATGCGTGAGGTCTCCACTTTTTTTTTTAAGCATTGGTTTATTTGTATTCATTGTTTTGTTTATTATCCCATATTGTGCTGACCAATCACACTTCATCTACGCTACGTCATAACTGCTGATGGTTGGTCTCCTCTTCAGGGTGTCTGTCCCATCCGTGTGACTTAATGTATGGACTCATACCTATAGCATTTAAAGGGAAATTAACTTTACATTTGTTTCTACTTTTCGAGTGACCACAGGAATGGATTTTTAAAGAGCAGAATTTGTCCTGAAAAAAAATCTGTTTTAATAATGAATAGCTATTAGAAAACGTTTTTGAAAAAAATATTTGTTTTTATTATTAATTTAATAAAAGATTATTTTGTCATTTTAATTAAGAAAATCTGCTAAACTAACCAAAATAAATAACAATATTTGTATGAAAGTGAAGAACGCAATGTTTGAAACTTCTTTATCTCTTATGGGAAAAAAATTGTTTGTTTTATCATTAATTTTAATAAAAAATATTTTGTCATTGTAATTAAAAAGTTTGGTAAACTATCCAAAATAATAACAATATTTGTGTGAAGAACGGAATGTTTGAAACTTCTCTTATGGTGAAACATTGTTTCAAGCATTTTGTTTTGGCAGAACAAATTCCCTTGTTCCCAGAATGAAAGAAACTTTGTACAACTGTATACATAATTGTAATTGCTGGTATTTGTATTTTTTTTTTCTTCAAAATTACTGTCTTCATTGTGAATTGCAGACCCACCTTTTATTGTTGCATCATGGGATTACACTATCTTGTTCACTTTGGAGTGAAACAATGTCAGTCTTTCTTCTTTTGTTTTATGAAAAATAACCCAATTTTGTTCTTTTGCAATTACATCGCTTGAATTTATCTTCTAGCTCAATGTTAGTGTTTGCTCAGAGACCCTGGAAGTAATAGTCAGTTTTTCATTCTTGTTGGACATGACCAATCATATTTTCTGACTGAAAGCAGTTTAGTGATTAACGTTATTCAAATGTTTTCTTTGTCCTGTCTCCCCAGTGAACAATTGAACTCCCAATGCAGCAAAAATGGCAGGGCACCCATCATCCTGGCATCTCCAACAAGCCACAGTGTCTGCAACTCCAGACCGGCAGGTCAAAGTTCAGCTCACTCTTACCTTTTCTCCAGTGTTTGATGGGTTTGCAGTTCCATCTTTCTTTTTTTATCCTCAAATGCAAGTGACATCACTGGTGCCAGTGTAGCTTTATTCATTTATTGCATGTCTAACCTGGATGGCTGGCTGACTCACTGGGTCTTTAATTGAGTGAGTGGGGTGCTGAGGTCATGTGACCGAGGGGTGATTTACCCACTTTCTCTGACAACACCTGCATGAACTCATTTATGACTCAACTAACAGCCCAACCTTTCGCAGATTATCCGATGACCTCACAGCGATACAGCTCGTGTTTATAGTTTCAGACGTGATCAGTCAGACTCTATGTCTGGATAAATTAGCGTGAAGAGAATGTTCTCCACTCATACCTCAAGTCATTTTCTCGAAAAGCATGAAGTTGTTTCAATGTACAGTAACCCAAGTGAAGTCACTTCAGATCAAAGCGTCTGTAAAATTCCATGCCACATTGTATCTCTCCCAGACCTTGAGCATTTTAGAAGACAATTACTGTACTATTTTTTAAAACCAATGCTTTTTATACATCCATAATCTTCATTTATTTTCACACTTCACGCAACTTTTTTTTTTTTTTTATTTAGCAGAAGCTTTTATCTAAAGCAACTTATATTTTTTATTACAACTTTCACAATTCAACAAATTCTTGCTTTCCCTGGCAATCGAACCCATGATCTGGTGTTTCAAACACCAACGCTCTACAGACTGAGCTAAACAATACATTTGTAATGCCAAATATCATATATATAGCCGATGTATATATATAGCCGATATATATATATATATATATATATATATATATATATATATATATATATATCACCTTATATAACATGAAAATGTTGGGGAAAAAGAAAACATGCATTTGATGGATTGTTGACATGTGCCCAATTCTATACGCCGACTACTGTACAGATGAGGAGATAAACGTAGCTCGGCGTGTCATAAATTGCATGTCTCAGGCACATACCTCATGACTTCATTGATGTCTAGGTTGTTAGTGCCGAGAGAAGCGGGGAGGTCAAAGTTCACTCTTATCGTCAGTCGTGACCCGTGCAGCTGGTCAGGAGATTCTTTATGAGCAATATCAGCAGCGGCAGGCCCTGCAATACTTGTCGGAGAGTCAAAGACAGACGTTCAGTTGATCACGCGCATAAATGCACTCGCACCCTCCCTAGGCCTTCGTTCTGTCTTTCCCACAGTGATAGTGATCTAGAGTATGTCATAAAGGCTGGTTGTAGATCAGAGAAAACAACAAAAAGGCTCCTTGCTCCCTCCCGAGCGTCTCTCGGGAGTGGTGACTGGGCCTTAGGGACTGATAAGGGCAGCCTGGCGCCTTGCCACACCCACCGAACCCACACATACTGACTTGTGGGTACACAAGATACACAAAACTACACTTCAGAATTTTGCAGGAGAATAAAGACAAAGAATAAGTTCCATTTTGGTACAGACTAAACTTCACAAACCTACAAGACATTTTTTTTCCAAAGATAATTCTTTTTATTAAGGTTTTTATAGATGAAAGATTAAATAAATTAGGTTAAAATAATTTATGGCGAAATGTTGTGTGATAAATGGTTCCATTGACTGAAGCCCTCATGACAGACATGTGCCGACACACTTCTCTCTTTATCAAAGTGTAGAATCAGTACAATACCTCATACATTCCTGTTTTTGCATTCACAGAAACTTCACTGGAACTTAATTTGCATACTATTTATATTTCTTTTTTTAACAATCTGTAAAATTCACATGAGGACTTTTGGTGATTTTATGTAAAAATGTTTAAGTTATAAATAACACGCTCTTTTTTGTAGTATTGAATTAAATGTATTCAGAGGCGTCATCAAAGGGGTGAAAATATTTTAAAGGCCTCATAGACCAACTAAAATATTAGCAGGGCTCAATTTAAAACTTGTCCCAAACAGCTAGTGGTGACCCTAGGAGTATGTGATATGTAATTATTAAAAAGTAAAAAAAAAAGAAAGTATATATATTATTAGGTCGTCTGAATTTTACACTTTTTGATAACATCACATAATTTATGTTAAGTGCCTAATGCGCTTTTTTTACGAGTTTGGTTAGTCAATAACTGCATCCACTGTAATGACACATCATGACACTATCAGATGTCGTTGCTTTGTTCAGGATCTAAAGAGTCGCACTGTGGTACTCATCGTTTAGACCAGCATCCTGCGGGAGGAGGGGAGCAAGCGGGAACATTCATGGCCCACCAGCATTTCATCACAGAGGACACACTGATTCAGAGAAGCTCTAACACACACACACACACACACACACACACACTCGCTCTCACATTGTGTTCACTGCAGGTCTCACCAACCGAAGGCTGACGGCGACAGACAAGCGTTTCATTCCATCTTTTTTCCAGCCATTGTGTGACGGATGCAAGCATTTTGCCTCAAAGAGTTTAAAATACTGGCGCCTGGTTCCGTGCCTCTGCCCCAGTCCAGCTTTATCACTTGGATTCAACGGAATCCAGTCGTGGATGCCAAGCCGGATTACGCCAGGAGTCCGGGGGTGAGAGGGTGGCTAGTGGCAGACCAGCCGGATGACCTATGGGAAAGCCCATTGGTCTCTAGCCTGGGGTAGAGTGTGGGAAAAGTGGCTGAAAGCTGGCACACCGCTTTGAGTCCAGAACCGATGGGAGAATGCCAGGCCAATGTGGGGCATATGGTGGTTATTCAACTTCCCAAGCACGAAGATGGGATTCATGCTGTGTTTCTGTTTCCCCCAAACATACCCCTTCACCATTTACTCCCACTGGCACTGGCACTGGCACGGCACAGCAGATGGAGAGAGTAGAGGTCACTGACAGGTATGCAGACCCAAAGAATGGCTCGTATTCTGACCACTGTACAGCCATCGCCACTGTCTTTGTTCAACTTTACCAAATGAGCAATTAAACAATCATTAATCAATTTGATTCGTCTGCAGAGCAAGTTTGTTTTCTTTACAGTTTACATGGTTACAAAGAAACGCCACACTAGTTGCACAGAAATGAAGTTTGAATAAACAAAAATGGATTTACAGTTAACAGTGGAAGGGAATATGGAATCCTGTATTTCATATTCCAAACATACAAACACATTCCTTGCATAAGATATGCTTGAAATATGGATAACCATTATCTTTGTTTGCTTGAGAAATTAAGTAATTGTTAAATTGGAAAAAAACAGCAACTGATCGATTTATGGTCCAGGGGTAGAGAGTGTGACAGGCCACCCAACCAGGGGTTTGAATCCCACTCATTCACAACTCATTCAAGTGTCCACTGACTCCCACATGGCCTCTAACTACCAATGGTTTAAGGCTGCCCACTGCTCCGAGTTTGTGTGTTTTTCACTCAACGGCTTTCTCTTTGGCGGCTTTGTTGCAAGGTGGCATAAATAAGTATTTGTGATCTTTAACATGAATGACCCAAGATTATTGGGATAGCTCTATATGTTGTTCATAATGATGATGATTGGTATTGAGAAGAAAGGATAGTAGGGGACACATTTTAACACTAAGTCTATTGACTTAGCAGCTTTGATGAGTGCAATATTCCTGTTTACATTAAAAAACAGATTTACAGGTAGCAAGCAATTTAACATGTAACTAAATAACAAATTGCAATTTTGACTCTTTAAAATAAGCGTACCTTGACATTATTGGCAATTGGCAGTGGAAATGCAACATGTTATTGGGATTTGTGTCAATTTTTCTTTTTTTTTTTTTTGTTGTTGTCGCGGCCCATTTAAAATGTCAGGTAATCACACTTTAGATTAGCACAAAGTCGTCTTGCTAAATTAATTGGCTCATGCAATCTAACCTCTCAGATTTCGGCAGTTTTAAAGCTTACTCTAAGTTACTATGAATATTCTACTTATTCTAAGTAAAACTGTAGATGAATACTGTGGATCAAGCTTAAAAACTTTTCCCACGCTTAGTATTAGCTTTGGAAGTTACCAGTGGATCCAGTGACTGACGTTAGACTGCTGTGACTGTGTTCAAACATTACACAGAGAACTTATTCTTATTGTGCCAATTGAGCAGCCTTTGAAATGCCACACTGCAAAACAGGAAGGTGGATGCAATCCAGAACACTTCACTGTCACATCTATCTCACCAAAAGTGACAACGCTTGCACTGGTGTCTGTTCGCTATCAAACCTATAGGCCATTTTATATAAATCCGACTGAAAAAATGACACATCAATACGCAGGAATTTTTATGTTGTTTCATAAAGACACAACAATAAGTTCCCTCATTCGAACCACAACCATCAATATATTCTGCTTCTCTAGAACCTTAGCCAAATCTCAATTGTAACTTTTGCCCTAAAATCACATTTAGACTCTCAAACAGGTCTTCAAAGTATTTTGGCCCAGCCTAAGGTCCCCACAAGTGCCACGTTAGTGTTAAAACCTAGCATTCACAGCCCCACTTTGTCCCAACACGTACATCCTGTATATAAAAACAATATTTTATGCATATATTAAATGATTCTTATACATAAATATGTATATATAATTATACATCTGTAGAATAATTAAAATATTAATTTAAATATGTAGAATAAAATATTTTACAATAAAACGTCAGATGTCAAAAATTTACAGGTGATTTGCTAAAGCATAAGTTCCACTTTGAGAATAAACTTCACAAAGTTAGACGAGAAGTTTTTTTTTTTTACATTTCCATTATAAAGATTTTTAGCGGTGAAAGATTTAAATAGGTTAAAATAATGTATGGCAAAATGTTCTGGTTAATAAATGGTTCAATTGACGGAAGCACTCATGAGCGACGATAAAATATTTTACGATATTTTACGATAAACAATTTTTTAATTAGTTAATGTATAATTTTAGTACATTTAACAATGATACAAACTCTGCTCTATAAGCAAAACATATTTTTGGAGGGTTTAAACCACTGTTTTAACATAAAGAATGTTATATGAAGAGTGTGCCAGCTCTCATCTCACCGAGCAATAACAGGCGATAAAGAACCACAGCTCTACTTAGGCTCGGTTCATGTCCCCACCATGAAGACTGAGTAGGAGGGTAAGAGAGGGAGGGAGGGGGTTATTGGCATGAAAACGTTCTTCGGAAGTCATAGTTCCAGGCGACGCGCTTTTGGCAGCCCCCTCCATTTCCTGTGCGCGGCCGACGTGGGGCAGGGCGGTCGTCGGGAGAGTGCCAGAGGAGAAAGCCAGGGAGAGAAGGCGAGCGAGGGAGGGAGGAGAGGGAGAAGAGGGGGAGAGTTCAGCAGAGAGCAGCACTTTCCCACAGTCTGGGGATTTGACACATGGCTCTCACACATTCCACAGCCTGTGGCCGGTGGGGCCTGAGCCAGTACTGAGCGTCAGAGAGGGGGGGGGGTCAGGATACGTGTGTGTGTTTGGAGGGGTGGTGTTCCGCCCGGGGCAGTCACACCGGTGCAGAAATGTGAAGGGAGGTGTGTATGTGCGTAACCCATGTTGTGCTCTTAACCCTCTGGCCACCGGGACCAGACCGACCAATTGTGTTGCAGGCATGTCGTGTATTTTTAGACCCGTTGGAGTAAATAAAGTCTGTCTGGTGCGTAGGAGGATACACTCAAATCATCTGGTTGATGGAGACAAATTGTGCGTGTGTGTTTGTATATTTATATACCGGCATATATTACATATACAATCGACTCTGCATAATGGGTCCGCCAGTTAAAAACGGCAGCCGCTTTATTGGGAGAAATCCTATAGTCCAAATCAAAACTCATAATGCAAATTTGTGTATATTGTTTTGTAACATGTATAATTAGTCAATTGGATTTTTTCTTATGTTCTTGTTTCTTGTATCCTGTGTTATATATATATTAATTAATTAATAATTTATTTTATTTTTTTTGGGACCATTTTTTAATATATTGTAGCTATTTAAATTGGTCATTTAGTGTGTATATTTTACTGTTGTCACATCTTTCTTTTTGCACCAAACAGAGTAGCAATACTAATTTCATTGTAACCCTGTGACACAATGACAATAAAGGCATTCTATTTTTTTCTATTCTATTCTATTCTATTCTATTATATTCTATATGTTTATATATGTATAATTATATAATAAATATGAGTCTTGAAGTCTGATCAATTTCTTGTTAGGTTCATCTCTAAAATAGTAATCCCTTGATCTCGAGATTGCCCTGCCATACTGCCAATTTCTAATACATAGAGAAATAGTCATATTAGACAAAAATGAGTCACTGGACGCCCACTTTTGACAATCGATCAGTGAGAACAACATCCTGTGCAGTTTCCTCCTCTCCATCTGTTGCCCTCATCTGGGATGAACATCAAGAGGGTCTTTTCTCCACGGTGACCGCACGAAACAGGTGGATGTCTGGCTCTTTCATTAGGAATCCTTGCTCACTTTTTATGTTCTGTACTGCTTCATTAGGCGATAAAAAATGAGGGATATTGGTTTCTTGGGGGTCTCGGCAATCTTGACACTCATCCTTACCACCGTCCCTTTTATGGTTAGTCTGAATGGATGGCCGAAGCCACGTGGCCCAGCCTCTTCCTCTCCCCTGTGCCTCCTAAATAAACGTTTCGCATGGTGTGATTTTAAAGAACGGAGAGGTCACTGTCTTGGCAATTACATTCTCTGTAAGTAAAAAGAAGGGCTTGGGAAACCCAAACTGCCTCTGCAGTCTACAGACCACCCGCTCGATCTGATTTATAACGCGGGTTGGACACTGCTCTGAACAGTGTGAGTTCAATATAGAAACTGCAAAGAGACAGCCAGGCATGATGGTGGCTCCGAGGGCTTTGGGTGGGATGAAAGGGGGCCAAATAATTTCTTACTTGAGTGCCCATTTGCAATGGGGCTCAACTGAATCACACAATTGGCAATTAACGAGACTCCTGAACATTTTGTTTTCTTCTCCCACATGGTAAGGGTCAATATAAATCATCTCCAGATGATGGGCTATCCTGCTTCTGGACGAATGTTTATTTTTAACTGGGGTGGAAATCACCTTGGTGCTAATTTTGTGTTCCCCAAAATGGCAACAAAAGAAGGAAGCCGAGGAAGAGGCTGCAACTTTGTTTACTTCTCGCCACGACCGAGTATTTGGGAGCTACTTCTGGGGTTCAACCTCCTGCCATCTCATTCAACACACAGAATGTTTTCTTGAAATGAGTCCGGGATTAAAGAGCTGGAGTGGACTTTCGGCAATAAACATTAACTGTGAATTCCCTAGCCGCATGACCCTAGGTTTTCC
>CM051495.1:24864042-24944737 GCA_028031935.1 Paedocypris micromegethes | reverse complement strand
AAAAAAAAAAAGCATACTAATTGTATTAAAGTCTTATAAACAATGCATTCTCGTTTTAAAAAGAAAACACTTTCCTAATTGGCCGTGGTTAAATAATTAGTATCACATAATCATTACCAAATGTAACAATTTGTTGTATAAATTATGCATTACTTCATCAACCTAAAAAATGAGTGTATTGTAAATAGCTAAAGTAAATACATGTATTGTGTGTCCCATCCATCACTCTTGCCTCGTGTCTCAAACACACAAACACACACAATCAGATAATAAAATTTAGGACTTTGCAAGTCCAATTTGAAAGTTGCAAGTAAGTTTGCTGTTCACCCGATGAACAAGGATCCAAGGATGGACTTTTACATGGTATCTAGAGCAGAAGACTGGCAGGTCAGTGGCATCCGTGTTGACCGAAGCCGTCACCTCGACACCCTCCTGGCCTGCCGCCCGACCTCCTCCAGGCGTCAACAGCAAGTTCCTCCAGCAGCTGGCATCCATCAGTGGCTTACACATTAACCTTAAACCGGCTCTGTGATTGCAACTTAGCTTGTTTGAGAGCACGTTATCTCCCACTTTCTCACGTACTTTAGTCCTAATTACATTATTGCTGTGTGTGGACAGCCATGGTTGAGAGACCTTGATAAAGATATGATTCTGACATGAAGAAGAGTAGGGCGGAAGTGAGGGAAGTGTGCTTACGTGCCTACAGGAGATGAAGAGATAGAGAGGAATAGAGGCTTTTTCTGATGATGTGAGCAGGAGAAAAGTGCTGAGGACTTTTTCAAAAGTTCTGCTTTGAATCCTGTCATTTAGAGAGAAGCTGTTGATTTTTTACGGCTGAAATACGGCTGTGGGATTTTGATCTGCATGGGATCACAGAATGAAAACACACAGGAGCAGGAGCATCCAGGTGCTGGGTTGTGGTGGGGGGCCGGGAGGGTCCGGCCTGTAATCTAATGCAGCCTCTGGATCCCCTGTGCAATACGAGCATGAGAAAGTCACTCATGCAGAGACAAAAGTTTTCGGAATCTGCTGGTCTTTGTCTGCTTGACATCAATACGTTTGTTTTGCAAGTCCTTTACAAGTGTGAGAAAGAGTGATTAAATGGTTTCACAGTGTAAACAAATGGAACAATGAGCACAACAAATTTGATTCCTTACTAGATAAAACACACCACATTTTGTAGGGTGTGAGTGTGTGTTTGTGTGTGTGTGTGTGTGTGTGTGTGTGTGTGTGTGTGTGTGTGTGTGTGTGTGTGTGTGTTTGCTACAGTAGGTTATTGAAAATGTATCTAATTACTTGTTCATTCATTATTCATGATACTATTTCATATCTATCTGTCTGTAAGTCTCTCTCTTTGTCTGTCTGTCTATATATCTATCTATCTGTCTATCTATGTCAGTCTTTCTGTTTCATCTATAATTCTCAAACACCAATGCATATTAACAAACAATAACCACACTATATTTATCTAAATACAAATTGAAAATTATGTGAGATCTAACATCCCAAAATGTAATAACGTTGAATTTCAGGAAGTGTGCTTTTGCTTTAATAATACAACTCAACAACTTCCAATATTAAACGGATTCTGCATGATCCATAAATGCAACTTCATCCCGAAGCGAAGACGACACAATGTCTACCTATATTCCGACTGTCCAGCATCTTGTCACAATGATCTATTACATTGATGAACTGCAGGCGAACCCCCGGCGCTCCGTCCCGCAGACGCGCGCTAAAGCCGTCAGGGGCCGCGCCTTCCCCCGCCGCTCGCGCGCCACGTGTCGCGTGGTCTGCAGCAGCTGGAGACTCTCACCCGTGTAAATGTGCATATCAGAGGGCTGGCAACCCACCCCACACGCTCCAGCATGCGCGGCCGGTAGTGGATTACGAAAGCCCGTTTACAACCAGCGTCTGTTTGGTCGTAAACATGCACAATAACACCGCGTTTACGGATTATTCGCGAACGTTTGCCCGATTGTTCGTGTACGCCTCACCCGCACTGTACTGAAACTAAAACTTTCCTCGTGACATATAAAAGCGCGGGTTAAACGTTAAGCAAAGGTGAATGAATAACGTATTCGTGTCATTGTTTACGCATCAATCATAAAGTTATGGCCCAGATTAGAGCCACTTCCGTGAGACAGTAAAGCTCGTGCCGCGCGCGCTCCCGGTCTGAAATATCTTCACACTGGCTCACATTCCGATAAGCCCGATCGAGCTCTCGGTGGGCGTGGTTTTCCCAGGCTTTGAGACCAGCAGCTGCTATTTACCTTCCCTCTAATGTAAACCACCACCGCCACCCTAAGCCCGCCAGCCAAACCTCAACCACCGCGGCAATAAAACATCCTGGCACGTGCTCCACATTCACAATAGCGCTCGCGAGCCGACAGATGTCAAAATGCCAACAGCAGCAAGACGGCTCTGCCTTGTCAAACGGACGGCTTTACTTTGGAAATACTGTACAACTTTGTTTATATGCAGTATGTGGGGAAAAAAAAAATATTGCCACTGTTTACATTTTGAATTAAACTTTTGAATTTTAAAGTATAGTAAAATACTTAACCCACACGCACTTAAATAGAAAGATCAGCTTGTTTGAATTGTATTATTAAAACAACCTAATTTCCGCGATAAATTGATTTAGCGTTGATTTCGTTATCTGCCTGTGTGCGTGTGCGCGTGTGTGTGTGTGTGTGTGTGTGTGTGTGTGTGTGTGCGTGCGTGCGTGTGTGTGTGTGCGTGGGTGCGTGCGTGCATGTGTGCGTGTGTATGAGTGTGCGTATTCTAGCGTGACTAATATTTAACATTCAGCGTTTTGTTTTATGTGCAGCATGTCTGGCTTTTCTGCCCAATATCCGTGGATCTAAAACAAGCCTTGAAATATAATCACAGAGTTTGCTGTTCCTGTGAGCGGAGCGGCGCTTAAGTGTTAATATGTAAACGGAATGATTGAAGGCAAGGCAGTCCCCGGTTGTGCCCTAAACCCGGCGGCGCGCCATTGGCCACCCGCTCAAAAGCTAAACAACCAATGGAGGCGCGCCGACCACGAGCCATCCTCCCCTCGGGCCGCGTGTCCCTCGCGCTGATTGGTAGAAAGTTACTGTGGGAAAGAAAGTTTGGGAAGTTTCACACGAGCCGTTCGCGTGCAGGCGGAGATATAAATAAGAGCCGCACGCCGCGGATGCAGACAGTCGCTCCGACCGCTGGCGAGAGGTGAGATCACAGAGCGTGACATCACTGCCGCAAGTTGAACTCGGGACACTCCGTGCGGATATCCCACAATAACCTGGACTGCGTATCTTAGAACAGACACTTTTCTCACTGTACGCCGGAGGATTTCTTTAAGAACTGAGGATACTTCGCGGAAAAGATGCCTGCCGACATCATGGAAAAAAGCTCCTCTTCTCCGGTTGCCGCGACTCCGGCGAGCATGAACAGCACACCTGATAAACCCAAAACGGCATCCGAGCACAGAAAGGTTTGTACATTCAACGGCATCTACTTAGAAAATATGTAGTTTATAGCGAATCAGCCCTTACATCAACTCGTTGCACAGTGGCTCATGTGTCTTTCGCTTTTTAGTCTTCGAAACCCATCATGGAGAAAAGAAGACGAGCGAGAATCAACGAAAGCCTGGGGCAGCTGAAAACCTTAATCTTGGATGCCTTGAAAAAAGATGTAAGTATCACGCAGAGACGTGGCTTACGCGATTTATCTCCCGGCATCTTCTCACGACCGAATCCAATCCTTTCCCCCAGAGCTCCAGACATTCTAAACTCGAGAAGGCAGACATCCTGGAGATGACAGTCAAACATCTCAGGAACATGCAGCGGGCGCAAATGACCGGTGAGTTTTTAATCCGTTAAAATAATAGCGAGTGGCTTTGTGAATACTCAATTCAATATTTTCACATTCGATTGTAATAGCTGCAGAACGAATGAAAGGAGATTCCGTTTTTGGCCATCATGCAGAAAAGAAACTAAACTCGTTTTTTCCGTGTCGTCCCATCAGCTGCCTTGAACACGGACCCCACCGTTCTTGGGAAATACAGAGCTGGATTCAGCGAATGCATGAACGAGGTCACCCGGTTCTTGTCCACATGTGAAGGAGTTAACACCGAGGTCAGGACCCGGCTACTCGGTCACTTAGCCAGCTGCATGACACAGATCAACGCCATGAACTATCCCACGCAACACCAGATAGCAGCCGGACCTCCTCATCCAGGCTTCAGCCAGCCCATGGTTCAAATCCCCAGCGCGACCCCCCAAGCCAACGTTGTGCCCATCAACGGGGTTCCCTGCAAAAGCGGCTCTTCCTCTAACTTGACTTCGGACGCAACGAAAGTATACGGAGGTTTCCAACTTGTTCCTGCAACGGACGGACAGTTCGCGTTTTTGATTCCCAACGCTGCCTTCGCGCCAAACGGTCCCGTTATACCGGTGTATTCCAACAGTTCCAGCACACCGGTTCCGGTCGCCGTGTCTCCCGGTGCTCCGTCCGTAACGCCGGACTCCGTTTGGCGGCCTTGGTAGAATGGAAGAATATCGAAAGACTCGTAAAGACTATAGACAAATGCCACTTGCTTTCTTTGTTCGTCGTTACATGTATCGTTTTTTTTCTATGGGATCGTGTTTTTGAGAGATGATGCACTATATTTGTATAGCTCCAGAGGGAAAGAAGTTCATATTGAAATACGTTTTGTATCGTTTATTATTGCATTTTTATATTTGCGGTATCTTTTCTACGTTGTGATGCCAAAGATATCTTGAATGCGCTTTCAGAGGTCTTCTTTTTGGAAGATAAATAAATGACTTTTAAAAACTAAACGTTTGCCTCCGTCTATTGTATCTCATGTTTAGTTTCACAGAGTTGCAGAGATTACTTTTCGCTGAGTCAGCTTGCTACTTTCGCCCATTTAGAAGAATAACTTCGAAACGAGAAGAAGACGATTCCAAACAAGACATTTTTCTATGAATTTGGCAATTTCAAAGTTCAACATGTTTCAGAGCGTGAAAACACAAAGCTCAAAATCGAAAGTCAGCATTGATGTATTTATAGTATTGTCTCGTATGAGTATAGTAAAAATAAAGCAAAGGCAACGTCTTAAACGAATTTTTGTCTCGAAATTAAACTACAGTGACATAAAGTTCACTAACCACTTAACTAAACACAATGATATAGTAACGGACATAAACATAACATTATACGTATTTAGTAAAATAGTACGCTTTAATACTAGTTTACATTTGCACTGATAAGACAGACAAACGATTATAACTAGGCATAGACGACAACAACATTTGCAAGATTTCTATTACATAAAATATACACACTGTCAGTTGCTCGCGCGTTTCAGTTATTCTAGATGGTCTAGCGCCATCTAGCAATATAAGTGTGAACTGCAGCTCAGAGCCGACAAGGGTCCAACAGAAAATCATTTTGAGTACCATTACAACACATTAAAATATACAATTATTTACTCATAATACAAATTAATACCATAATAAATATAGCTCTTTTTATACATTACTTCTAAAAGGGAAGCACGGTGACATAGTGGGCATCAGTGTCACCTTGAGAAACAGTTTGATACACAAGTTCCAGCCAGGATGGAGTTTGTACTGTCCATGCTTGAATGGCTTTTCTCCTACATGTTTAGGAAAATAAGAGTCTGAAAAATTGCCCAAGGAAGTGAATGAAAGTATGAAGGTGTGTCATGTGTCCTGCTCTCTAATTGGTTGACCATTTATTCAAGGTATGTATTCCGCTTTGGCTCCAATTGTTCCCGAAACGATAAGATATGTGCAACATGAAAGCATGTAAGGATATCAAAAGATTTTTGTTTTCTAGAAAAAAAGGAAAACTGTTGGCATGATGGAACGTTTCCTTTTCCGTGCATCCCTGTGTTTTCCAGGTGCGTGTCGCCTACAGCCATTCCAGTGTGGCCTTCCTTTGAAGGGGCAAAGCAGGTGTTTGCAATTACCTGCTATGAGGCACAACGTGTGGATAAGTGCAATCATTTCCAATTTCCATCGCACCTTTTGTGGCGCTGAGACTTTAGAAATTGAGACCATATGCGCGAGGAAAGCCAGCAAGGCCGCGCAGAAGCCGCGGCTTTGTGAGAAGCTGGGGCAGTTTTGTTATGCTTGGGACGTCCTGCATCACAAACAGCATCACTGGATTGTGTCGGGCAGCGCATTGGTCATTTCCCCCCGGTCATCGTCATGCGCCGTTTTATGGGCATCTCAGGTTACCAACACGCTGACCACTGATCCCGCGCCCGTGCGCATGTCACAACATGACCGGAGGTTAGACACCGATACGCCAGTTAACGTTTCCCAGGCTTTGTGTTGATAGGAGGAAACAAATAAATGAATAATAAATACACCCGCACATAAATGTTCATAAACAAACAAATCAACCCCCCCCCCAACCCCATTTCCTAAATGTTGCCATATGTGAATGAATCTCGTTTCCTAGTTTTCATATTGGTTTAGTTTGTTTCTGATCTTCTTCTTTTCTTCTTTCTCTATTAACTTGTGGTTACAGTGTCGTTGGTGATGCAACCTCGTAAACCAGTATAAGGCTCCTTTCCTGTTACATTCTCTCTATCTTCTCTCTTCTTTCTCTCTTCCTTCTGGCTCTCTTTTCTTTCTTTAACTCTCATTTTTCATCCTTTCTCTCCTACCTTCTCTTGTTGCTCTCTTACACACATGTAATTTTCTATCCTTTTCCCTATTTCATTTTTTTCTTCAAATTCCCTCTTTTACACTCTCTCTTTCTCTCTCATTTCTATGACTTTCTTCCTTACGTCTCTCTCTCTCTTCAGTGTTCATTCTTTCCTCTAACTCTTTCAATGTCTCTGTCTCCATCTCCACCATATCTCTCATTTCCCCTCCATTCCCTCTTTTTTACCCTCTTACTTTTATGCCACTCTCATCTCGATGCCTCTCTTCCTATTGTCTCTCTCTCTTCAGTTTTCATTCATTTTTTCGCTTTCTAATTTTCCCTCCAGATCTATCTGTCAGCCTGTCTGTCTCTCTTCATTTTTTCTCTTTTACCATCTCTCTCTCTCTCTCTCTCTCTCTCTCTCTCTCTCTCTCTCTCTCTCTCTCTCACTTGTTCTCTCTTTCACTCACTCTATCTCTCTCTCTCTCCCTCTTCCTCTCTCTATCTGTCTGTCTCTCTTCCTCATGTTCCCTCCTTTCCCCTCTCTCACCCTCTACTGCAGTTGCAGGGAAAAGGCTGTTTTCTGGCAGGAAATGAATAGCTCCCAGATGAGCTGAGGAACCTGAGAGGTCGTGAGAAAGAGGCGAACCCCCTTCCCACAGCCGGCGTACTGCCAGCCGCCGGGGGAATGTGGGAGAGCGTCTCTCTGACACACGCTGAAACTCTCCTGCTGCTCGCCCAAACACCCCAGCGCCCGCCTGCCAGCAACCCATCGGGCCACATGCGGGTAGTTAGACAGCACACGTGAGGAGGATGACAGGGGACAGGAAGAGGGATGGAATGACACAAACCAGGATCTGAGGACGAGTGTGGACTGAGGATTCCTTCCAATGAGGAAGTCTCAATCTGTGCCACTGTTGTATAAGACGAGCAATAAAAATCCCATGATGATTGGTACTAATATGTGTGTTTTAATAGAACTAGTGACGGAAATCACGACAGTTTGATCTTGTATTAGTTAAAAAAAGTGCATTCTTTTTTCTATAGGTTGCTTTGCTCTACAAAGTGCAGGCTAAACTTGGTTTGAACCTCTCAGGAACCTTTTTAAGTCCTCAGTCAGAAACAGCAGTGGTCAAGTGCTTTCATTCAGAGATGAATAAAGGATTAATGTGAGTGACCAATGAGTAATCATACTGGCACATTTGGCACATCAGTGGATGAGATGACAAAAGCCCTTTAACATGAAGGTAAGTTCATTTACATATTCATAGTATTAAAAAAGACATTTTATTTTGTAGTGTGTGGGTACGTATATACGTTAATGCTTATAGTGTATTACTGTTTTATCACTGACTAAAACACACTTTTGCATTTTATTAGCAGTAATTGTTCAATTAGGGAATTTTTAAGATGGACATTTTTAGATGGGATTTTTAAGGCGTAATTTCAGTATTAAAAAGTTCAAAATGTCTTTAAATTTGTAAAATTAACATGAATGAGATGTTCATTCATGCATACAAATATGAAAAATCAAACACACTAACATATCAGCTAAAAAGCAAACATGTTTTGTTTTTCAATTCAAACACATTTCGAGTTATAAAACAGTGTTCACTCATGTTATTTTAACAAAAATAAAATACACCAGAGACATTTTCCAGTCAGACAAATTCCAAGCTTAAAATAATCCATCTTAAAATGTTCTGCTTCTAAAACTTCAAAATCAATTGGTCGTTCATAAAATTGTACTAATAAAGTGCAAACATTTTACCGTGTTAATAAAACATAAACTTATAACCAAACTAAGTATTCATAATATTGATTTCTTTTGGTGAACAAGTAGAACAAAATATGTTAAATTCATGTTTTGTGTCTGAAAGCCCTTTGTGACTGCATTTTTAGATCAAAATCTCAGATGCACGTAAGGAAAAATCTTGAGTAAAACACAAGTTTGTCTTTTAAGGACTGGAAAAACTCAAGCAGGTGCAAGGAAACGGGTTTCCTGTGACGTCATGAGTGACGTCTGCACTCACACGTTCAGGAAGTGCCTTAGATGACACCAAGAATGATTGAAATTGTTTGTGTGGAACGACAATTAATTAGGATTTTTTTGTCTGCCCATTCAGTTGAAAGTGATTTTACTCATAATCCTTATATTTTTGTATCTTCATCTTTTTCTATATCTGGCTCAAGGGGGAACTGAAGCAAATCCCTGCAACTCTGGGTCAGAAACAAGCTGGATTGTTGGCCAACCAATCAGAGAGCAGGGCACACACATTCACACTCTCACTTAAGGGCAAATATCCAGACGACAATTCCCCTGAACACAATTCCTGACTGTAGGAGGAAGTCAGAGACCCAGAAGAAATACAAGTAAGCAAACTTCACGCAGAAAGGCCTCGACCCTTCGTCTAAACATTCCAGAACAACACAGTATGGATGTAAAAAAAAAACGGGGATATAACGGTATAATCCCACCGCCTCTTAAACCGTCCACGCAGAATGACTTAAGATGAGGCAAAGCTTCTGTGGGCCACTGGCTAATCCTCTTTCTTCTGTTCAACAAGTGGCAGGAGTGTTCCAGTGCTGGCCAGTGCGATAATGCACTGCTGTGACAAGCCGGTAAAAATCCAGACTCGACACTTTTATGTTGTATGGTGCTGTGTTTATTTACAGTTTCATCACTCTGATCCACTTCAGAGCTTTATTTATCCTGCCAGGAAGCCAGAGAAGACATTGTGATGGGACTCCCACAGGCTGCGAATCCGCTGATGCTCTTCTCATAACGGAGTGGATGCTTGGAGAGAGGTGTCAATGCGTTATTCATAAATAATTGTGCAGATAATTTGGTTCCGTTTAAGCAACTTATGCTTGTGGAAAATATTGTCCCAGGATCTGTCTCAGAAATTGCTTGAGCCCCCCGGTGGCTGAAACATCCTTCTGCAGCAGAGAATCAGAATATGGTTCTCATTTTTGGGTGAACATAGGATTTGAATCTTTACGGTCAAAACAATTGTCCACTTTGATCCTTTGTAGGATATTTTTTTGTGAAAGGGTAAACCTGGCTTCCACTGAAAAGGTAGGTAGGTTGGTATGTAGGTAGATAGACAAATAGATAAATATATATACTTTTTCGATTTCAAATAAGGATATCCCAAATATCAATAAAACAAATCAATACAATAAATAGCAATTAAAGCATAAAACAGCATACTATAAATAAATCTGCTCGCTGATAACATTTCCGTTCTTGTTTTTTCACTGTTCCCATAATTTTCAATCACACACTTCTTCTTCTAACCCCGGAAAGAATCAGACGTGACAATGTTTCTGGTTTCATTTAATAAATGACCAAAGTGATCTCATAGCCAAAGAGTCATTTTAACTTTCAATTATTCTTACACATGTTGCTTAGTTTCAGCAAACTTAGTTAACAGTTAAGTATCACATAAAAGAATTCAAAATAATTATTACCTAAATTGAAAGTTTCCTAAATTGAGTGCTCATTTGCTTAGATTATAATGCATTTGTTTTAATAAATATTTATTGTATTTTTCTGCATTTATTTGAACAACTTATTATTATTATTATTGATATTATAATGACTATTAAGAATCGTGAAAATATTAAATGACAATATTAACTGACAACTACTTATTGATAAAGAGATTCCATATATGTATGTGTAAGAAAGTAATTTTTTTAAATCATACCATAAACATTTGACAGGTTTATTTTTGGTCAGATGCGATTTATGAACATTAGCACGACTCGCGTTGCATTACTAAAACAGAAAACTGCTGGTATTAGGCTTTACCTATAAAGCTATTACAGTATAAAGACTGTGACTGTACAATGGAAGGTTTAAGTAATTCTTAAGGGCAAACTAATGTTTTTTTTCCCCTGAAAACATACCTCCAGACGGTGGGAATACTTTCAGAAGGCCCAAAATATATACATACTAACATATATACATTATAAATACAATAAGGGTGTGAAAAGTAATAAGTACAAGAGAATACAGAATAAACAAAACACACTAATATAAAGTACAAAGAAAGTTATAAAGCATCCTCTCTGCACTCGGGATGCAGAAGCAATTGGATCTCCAGCCTTTTGAATCCATTCGTCCTTTCTTGGCCGGACGTCTTGGGGTCAGTACAGTTAAACAGAGACGGTAATGCAACTTGACTATTATTAATATTCTCAAAGTCCTGGTACATAGAAAGCCCACCCAAATTATGCTAATGTAGGTAAATTGTGTGCCGAGAAGGACACAAACTGAATTCCACCGATGGCTTCTTGAAACGGGCCATTGCTCAAAGGGGGATTATAAAAACATTAGTCACAGAATCCACATTTCAATGACACCACATATTTCAAGTCAATGCTGATTACCCTGACACCGTTTGTGAAGGGTTCGCGCTTTCACGGGTAAAGAGAAGAAGCGGAGCATTGAAACTCATGGGAACAGGAAACACGGGAACTGGAAATGGCTCCAGCGAACAGATTAGGAACAAACACAGTATAGTTATTTGTCTTATAATATTTATAGTGCTTAAACATTTATTGCATACTATTGCTATTTTTCTTAATTAAATTATTAAATACTTAAATAAATAAATAATAATAATGGTTATTATTTTGTATATATGGATAATGTAATTACATTTTATTGTACCTATCTATGCATCCATCCTTACATCCACCTAGTCACCCATCCATCCATATCTCTCTGCCGTCTATCTATCTATCTATCTATCTATCTATCTATCTATCTATCTATCTATCTATCTATCTATCCATCCATCCATCCATCCATCCATCCATCCATCCATCCATCCATCCGTCCATCCGTCCATCCGTCCATCCGTCCATCCATCCATCCATCCACACATCCATCCAAAGTTCTATTACCAAGTGAGTAAGAAAAGAAAGAAAATTGAAGGGCCTAAGTGACACTTGGACTAAATCAAAATCAATTGTTTAAGTCTAAATCCAGACATTTTAAAGTGAGTTTAGGTCCATTCACATCCATCCACCTATATAAACATTATATAGACATTCCTTTTTGGCTCCCTACCTACAGTGGCCAAAACTGTACTTTTTCCAGACTTGCATATCAATGCCGTCTGCAGTAAATATGTAGATGTGCTGTACAATACAGGCCCCTCTTGCTTTCCTTTACAGACAGTCGGGGGAATTCACATGCTATAAGAACTCCTTTCAAACTACACTGGTAAAGCTAAAGCCCCTTCTATAAATGTTTCAAAGCTACAGTTCATATTGCAGCGTCGCCACCCCCAAAAATCCCTGTAAATCTGAACCTTTTGTTGCCCGAGCCGCAATCTCCCGGAGTTCCCAGAATTCCCTTTGATAGCACGTCGTGCTATACGAGACAGCGGGGCAGACGTATAGAATGCTAACAAGACCATTTTCTTTTTTTATTCAAAGCTGCTAGTCTGGTTGAAAGATGTGTAACCATAGAGAGATGATAGTAAAGCTCTTGACAAAAACAATGGCAGAGAAATTGGAAAAAGGTTTGGTTTCCTGTTCAGCAAAAGATGTAAAGACTGGTGTCGGCAACCGATCAGTCCTCAGAAGATTGTGGAACAGGTGGTCAGTGAAAACACTGGAAGACAGAAGGTGAAATCATTCCCTGGTGTAGATTTCACTGATAAGGCCCAAGGGGTTGTTTGCTGCTTGTACCTTGGGAAGCGTTTGAATACTTTGAGTTAGTCATGGGAATAAAGATTTTAACTAATGTTATTTATTCACTCAGAGGTGTTTAACCATCTTTTTTTCTTGTTTGTTTTTTTACATGCTGCATTTTATGTATTTTTATTGTAGATGTATTTCTTTCCATTGCTGCTTGCAGTTTTGATGTTGCAATTTCCCAACTGTCGGACCAGTAAAGTTTTTTTTGTTTTTGTCTTCTAGGTTTATCTTTATTTCTACAAACTTGTCTCAGTACAATTAAGAAGTACAAAACACAAAAAAACCCCTTTAAATAAACGTTGTGAAAATTGCCACACTTTTAATCAATAAAAAAAAGTATTTTTAATTGAAACATTTCCTGTGTTGAATACTCATAAAATGTAAATAATAATCATAAATGCTCATATAAACAATATATTGAACATGTATTAATTTGTTTACAAGAAACCTGTTTTGATTGGTAAACACTTTTTATAAGTTAGAGTTCATTTCTTTTATATTTAAAATTGTTTTTAATACTGTATGTGCCAAAAAAAAGTATTTTTATACAGTTTATATTTAAAATTGCCAAAAAAATTGAAGGGTTTAAGATATTTAAAAAAAACTTGCAAGCTCTTTCTGTTTCTTATTCTCTACCCCCCCCCCCGCCACCATTCTCCCCCTCAAACACACACAATGGATTAATTATAAGTTACAACAGTAGCAATAGTACAATTATACAAAGGCAGTACATTGTAGTAAAAGTGTTGAGAAGGCGGTGAGGATTCATAATGACAGACATTTGTGGGAAGGATGGGAAAGGAGACGCATCAGGTGTGAGATCAACTGGAAGCTTTGTGAATATCATCACGTCACGCGACACGGAGGCTAGTGTGTTTGCGGTTCTGGTTAAGCGAGCCTGAAGAATTTGCACGGATTTCACATCAGGAGAAGGGTCTGCTATCATCAAGTAGGATGGTGGTCCGTCATACACATGAAGCTTAAACAGATAGGATGCATGCAAGCACTAACATACGAATTACCCAAATGTATTTCACACGTGCACACACACACACACACACACACACACACCACATGTCCATAAAGACAAATGACCTAATCATGTGTGAAGAGGTTGTTGATAGTGGCTCTTGAAGGAATCTCCAAAGCTCTTGTGTTCTTCTTGCACAACCAACACGAGAACCTCTGCAGAAAGTGGGGACACCATCATGTCTATTTAACCTCAACATCCAAACCCTTCACCGGCAAAGACAAGATCTAGGTGAGACAAAAGAACCCGCAAATATAGAAAGACCACTGCATCAGGCACTAATGGAGCTTGAAGAGCAGGAGAAATCCCTGTGGTGTCGAGCATCGTGTTTCCTGTTTTAGTCTGTCATCCAACCATTCCTTTCTTTTCCGTTAGTGGTACATGACAGCCAGAAGAGTGACGGTCAGTAAGGATGCGTCGCTCCGTGTCAGGGTTGTCAGCGTAGACCACCTGCATAGTCTTCTTTCTCCATTGGGATTACCGAGGGTGCGAGACGCTCAGGTCTGGGGTGGGGGTCTCCGGGTGGAGAATGAGTGGCGTGGAAAGTCGAGCTGGCGTGAGGTGCCAAGAATGCTCTGCCACATACTGCATGCTCCCCGTGCTGCCTCTTTACAGTCACTTTGGTTTCGTGCCGTGAAGCTGCCAACCCGTCTTTCATGGGCTGGCCGCCTGGGCCGTCTCTCTGAGGTGGGTGCGCTTTCACATTCAAAGCAGTCTCTCTGAGTAACCACACATTCCCATACAAAAACGCAAAGAGCCCACACAGACCCCCTCATGCCCCACGCCAAGCCAGGGATAGCTTTCCCACCAGCGGCAGACAAGTGTGTTTACTACATACACTACGGACAAAGATGGGCGAAGTCGTTCCACGTACTCCCAATCAGTGAGGGCACATTCCAAGCTTTGTTCTCTGAACCAGAAAGAGTTGAGCCCTCTCAAGTTTTAAAGCACTATGACAAGTGACAAGTGGGGTCTTAAAGGTAGTAGAATCTCAGATGCAAGCTCTAAGAAATATACTTCACATGTACACATACACTGAATTTCTGTCTTGGGATGTAAGTTTATTAGTCACTTTTTAGGTTTGTGTTTGTGTTTCTAAAGAAATGTATATTTCTATTAATGTCTGTAGGATAGATGGTAGATAGATAGATAGATAGACAGACAGACAGACAGACAGACAGACAGACAGACAGACAGATAGATAGATAGATAGATGGATAGATGGATAGATGGATAGATGGACAGATTATGAATTTTATATTAACTATCATTAAAAAAGAAGACAACCACAAATACAAATAGATAGATTAATTATTTATATTATATTTATTATAAAATAACTAGAATATGTATCCTAGTAAAGGCATTTTTATGATTTTGTTAGCCAACATACTTTATCAAGATGGGTGTGAAGTCAATTCACAATTCACATTAGTAATTATCAAGTAATTATTTGTTAACTGTACGTTTCCCAATTGTAAGTATTCCTTCATTAACTAAAACATACTTTTGAAAGATATAATTCTAATCTCTGTCTAGTGAATTTGTTTAGCATTGTTTACTCTTATTTTTGGGATAACAAACTAAAGGGAAGCTCTCACTTTAAACCAGACAGATGCTCTTAGTACAGTGGTTAATTTATTCCTCATTCACAGCACTGACCTTTTGTCGTCCAAATTAATAGTTTGTTTTAGTTAATAATCTCCGTGCTCCCCATTTGTGACACTTGATCCATGTCTGGCTCATTGGGGCTCATAGTCAATGTGTAATGATTCTCACTGGACTTTGCTTTTCATTCAGTTAAACTACCTAAACTAATAATTGTTGACTTGCTTTAGATTAGTTGCTGACTCAGCTAATTAGAGATTAACTACAAAAGCCTTGTTGTGGGTCTTGGCAGTGCCACTTTTGATGGAGTAGTTCTCCATGTTTTGTGTAAAGAATCTTTGAAGACAGACCACCAATCCATTTTCTTTTCCCTTTTAAAGATGGCAGTTTTGCAGGCATCAGCATCAACGAATAGTGACTGAAAAACTGTCTCTCTTTTTGTGCCTTATTATAGATTTGAGCAAATGTGTGATGCAGATCTGGGTTAAAACTCTTTATTGACAATCAAGCCAATGGAATAGCCAAGATTTAGTATTTTTGTCAAGATCTGTAAAATTCTACAGATTTGAAACTCAAAACTTGAGACGGGAATACATCTAATCCCAACCTTTCTTTAATTGTTAGCTCTTGGCGCGTAATCTAATGAATGCTTAAGAGTATAATCAATTAGCTTGGCTTGACGGGCATCTTCGTGATTCAACTTAAAAAGAGAGGGATCACAGTACTAAGAAAAATTGTTGGCAAATACTGGCTAGTGGAGTATAAATCTTATTCATGGCCCACAAATTGTCATTGGGCGAAAAGAGGCGAGAGCCGAGGCACTCTCATTATTCGCTTGGCTTTCATCTGAAGAGTTCTGGGATTGGCTTCCATTGTCGGAAACAGCAGGTAGCAGTGGAGTGTTAGGTCAACTTAAGGGCCTCTACTTACCACCAATTCTAGCTATTGTCCTTGTCCATCTGACTTAAACTCTGCTGCAAGTTCAGAAAGGAAATCGGATGAAATAGGTTTGGAGCAAGCACACGCATTGTACGATTATTGTATCAGAATTGTTTGCTTGTTTTGCAGCATTTGTTCAAATTGTGACGACACATTGGTTTGAGTCTTGACTGTTTGTCTGACAGGCTTGACAAAAGCTGGATGTTACTGTACTGCTGTCACTGATAAAAGCTTCCTTATGGCCGCCCGCTGTTCCAAGAACCTGCTCATTATGGAATCGCAGACAGCATTTTTATTCAGATTTTAGTTGCACACTCCTTTTGAATCGCCATGTCTCGCTTTTTTTGCCTTTATAGTTGAGAGAAGCGTCAGCCCTGTGGGAGGCTAGCCACTCTCTCAGACTGCAGAATAGAGCTCCCCACTTAGCGCTGCAGCTAATCGAATAACAACCTCAGCGTGGTGCCCAGCGTGAGTGCTCTCCCAGCGGGATGGTGAGGGCAGCACGACTGGGGTCTGCAGGTACTTTTTATCCAGCCTGGCAGGCGAGCTCCAGCATCCTGCTGCTGAAAATTAGCCGTTGACTGCCCTCTCTTTCTGCTAGTGTCAGGCACGGGCCCCTGATGAGAGATTTGTTGATATGATAACTCGATTAGGCCTGGGCCTTGAGGGCACAGTGGCCAAGCGCCAATGCAAGGGGAATCCTCTGGAGAGCAGTGTCTACTCCACAAATACAACTCTTGCTTCTACGGAGAGGAGCCTGAAGGGATGCCCTTGGTTTTCATTGCTCATGATAATCATTGGCCAGTCGTTAGATGATGGCGATAAGGCACTACAAAGCACTTGAAGAACAAACCAACAATTTTGCATCAACCGACGTCTCTCAACGACGCATTGGGACACACAAGACTCTCAAACCATCGCAGTTCAACTTGTTTTAAACACTCAACAGCTTTTAATGTTTCTTGACCCTTGGGGAGTCTAGATAGAGTTTCTCCGTCCTGGGTAAAGTGAGAGCTTATCAGTACCAAATCTCTGGCTGGCCTCTCAAATTATTTGTGGCATGGCGTTTAGGGGCCATTCAGTCAATTAACTTCACATCTCTCCTTTACCAAACAACAGTGTCCAGCAATATGGGCAGGCTAAAGACCAAACAGTAGCCTCCCCTTCCCAGTTCAGCTATTGAGGACCTTCAGAAAAGACACCAAACAAAGGCCAGCCCCTCTCTGTCTCGATGACTCCATGCTTTGTTGCTTCTTTGGCCTTCATAAAGGAAGAGGGACGCTCTTGTTTGCCCAGGAGGTGGTTTAATAGCCCTGGGTGTAACAATAGGGCCACATTCAACCTTGCTGGAGAGATTCATTGAATGTGGCTGCTACCAAAGAGCTGGGTCCAGGGGACATTCCCACTGGGCCTGTGAATGGCAGCGATGCATAGGGGGAAAGCTGAGGGGTAGAAAGGCGCATTGAGGTGATGGGCAGGTTCCATCTGCCCCCAGTGCCTCCTCACCTAGTCTTTCAAGAGGCATGGGCCTCTCCAGCCACAATGGGTAAATTTAGTGTGTCAGGGTGGCTTAAAATGCTCACTTTAGAAGAAGCCATTGAGGGAAATATCAACACTGTGGATGGGGGTATGGGTTTATTCATCCATTGCAACCTCTTTCCATTGACCGAGTTCCTTTTCCTTTCAGCTCCTTTTTCATTTCCCCCATTCAGAGCACTTCTCTCATCCCAAAAACTTCAGACCATGCTATTTTTCCCATACCTTGCAAAGGGGCGGATGACAAGAATTAAGTTAGTTCTGCCACAGCCCATCATTTTTGTAGCTTATTGGTTGTGGCAGGTATCTGGGACAATGATAAAAGGGATCATTAATCAAAACAAAAGAGTCAAAGCTATATGCAATACAAGATAAACTATGCTTTATGGCTTTCCTCGATGGTTTTCTGGCCTCTCGCTTTCATAAATTGCAATCCGAACCTTAGGTAGCTATAGGATAAACTCTGCAGTGCTTCATCCCATGAAGTACGTCAATCTATATTACATGGTTTGGGCAAAAGAGGAAATTACCATGCTGGCGTTAGTGGGATGGTTAGAAGTCCATCAACTTTTATTCAATTCTTGGGAGACTTTTTGCTCACACCTCAAAAATCTAAATGATGCAGATCTCAATAATACAGAAGGATAACATACACAATCCATTTTAAACTTAAACAAATATGTTGCATCAATTAAAAGAAAAAATAAAAAGCAAACATTTCCATTTATCCTTATTAATGGAAATATGCAAATAAGTCAATTTAAACTTTGCATTAAAGTTTCACTGACACAACACATGAAAAATGAAGACCCGTTACTCCCACCCATGTGAAATGTTAGCACCAAGCAAGATTTGGTCCGACCAGGGGACAAAAAGAGCCCAGGCAGATGGTGAGCTCTCAGAACCCCTAGTGGGGCGTTGTAGAATTCCTGCTGTGTGAACAAATAATAATCGAATTATCTGTAGAGATACTATGACAGCAATTATCCTGCGATTAAATGGAAGATACAAGGTTATGAATGAACACACTTACAAAACGAGCACAAAATACATTCATTGCCGTTTGTGCGAAACAACGTGTTATTTTCATTCATAATTTTCATGTTTTAAGAGTGAATTTAGTCCCAAAAAATATTTTGTAATCGTTTTAGTGTAACTCAATGTTAAAAAAAAAAAAACTAACTTATAGTTTGTATAATTTCAAATCACACTTGCAAGGTCAAAATAAAGCTTCACAGTAAAAGCCATTAGTCAAACATTGGGGAGCTTGAGATTATCACTATTTTTCCAACTTTATTAGAAAGTAATGGACTAGTAACACCAATAAGATAACTTAAAACATGGCCATTGATTTTTTTAGCATGATGGCTGCTTTCAGTAAAGTAAAAAGAATCCTTGTTTCAGCTGCACATAGCCAGAAGATATGAAACAAGCGCCAGATTTCCAAATCATGAAAGCTCTTGGCGCAGGCGAAGCTTAAGCTGAAAGCTCCGAGCAAAATGCTGCCCACTTCCTTTTTTTCCCAGGCACTTTCTCGAGAGTGGGGTGAGTTACGGGTGCAGCACCTCGAAGCATCAGTTCCCTGTGGGCCTGTGGAGCAAATCTGCATCAGGGTTTCGGTTTTGATGTGGCTGAGCTGAAGCAGCTTATGCGATCTGAAGTAAGACTGAGGTTCCACTGGGTTCTGCTGTAAACTCAACGCAATGTGACCCAAGCTTCAAAGAGGGCCAGGCGGGGGAGAAAACGCTCACAAGTTGTTGTTTTGATCTTTTTATAATCACAAGCTGTGTTATCACTCTAAATCTTTTTTTAAGTTGCGTGTTAGCTGGGTCTCATGAGTAAGTCAGATCCACACACTAGGAAATGTGATCAATAGGTCATCACCCTTTGCAACAATCTTAATAAAACAATTCGTTTGCTTTCAATACAAAGAAAAATTGCATTACAAGAAATTATCATGCTCAAGTGGCTAACTATTATTGTAAGAATATAACACACCACCTTACTATATGCAATTATAGCAATGTTATTTATACTACACCTAAAAATTACCGTAACTCTTAAAATGTACCTCATAAAATACTATCCAGTGTGTAAAATCTTTTTGTATAGTGTGTATATTGTAAGTATATGTGTAGACTGTAAGTATAATTTACTATGATTCTGTTATATGAGCTTTAATGTTACCAGAATTAGTTGCCAGAGTAATTTTTTCGCCAACATACATATACAAAGTGACTTAGAAAATGAGCAAAGGATTATGGGGATCCAATCCTTCTGGACACAAGGTCAACACTCCAACCACTAGAACAAATAATTAGGCAAGTTACTTGTTATAAAAATGTAAAATGTATCGAAATTGTATTACATTACACATTAATTGTTACTGTTTGTAAAAAGCAATCCGTTACTTTACAATATTACTGTCTCAAAATTATAATATGTTACACTACTTTTGCATTACTTTTAAGTTACTCTCACCAAAATCACTACCGAAAAATCAATTATCATCCTAAAATAGCAAAATATACTTGTATCCAAGCTATCAATAACAATATACTGTACTGTAGTTTATAATTGGCAAGTGCTAAAAGTATGATAAACTAAGTGATTTTCTGGCAATATTTGTGAATTATTTCATACATTCATATTAGAATGACAAACCACATAATACTGTCATGCTTTCTACCATGAAGTGCAGAGGACATTGTTTTTGTCATAACAGTTTTTCTTCTCTTCCCAGGTCGAGAGGTCAGATGGCACCGTTCAAGGTGTGTTTTTTGTATTGCTAGTGCTATTTTTGACATTGATAATTATTTTGCGCTTACACAGAAGTTGCATTTCACCACAATGTTCTCGTTCTTGACTTTTACAAAACTGTAATAATTTGCATAAGACCATATCGCCAATGTACTTTTGCCTGCCATGTGTATCAAATTTGCCACGACTGGCCAGTGTACAGTTATGTTGAACCAGGCGGAGCCAATAGCTGGCGACATAAAATGCAACACTCCTCCAGCGAAAGACAAATGACATACGTGTCTATTCACAAACAGGAAATATTACATTTTAGATTTATTGTCTTGAGGGTGAATAGTTTGATGTACCGCGAGCGTTTATATTCTTGAAAATACAATTAGTAATGGGTTACACTATTGCATTACGGCAAAAACGAATATATTATTGTAATACATTGTTTTGTAACCCATTACTCCCAACACTGGCCACGACTGACCATAACACTGAACGTTCTCCAAATATCAGCATCCTAGTAATCCTTCTCCATAACCACAGTGGAAGTATAAAAAAGCACAGTGAGTGAGCATCATACAAATTGAAGCCTCACTACGACAAAAAAAAAACCCAGAAGAAAGAAGAAAAAAAAAAAATCAATGGAGTGCAGCCAGCTTTAGGAGTGAATGAGTCTCAGATGGTTGGTGCTGGCTAAGGGCCCAGGCCGCGGCAGGGCTGCAGTATGTAACCTCAGTCCTGTTTATGTTCCACATTCTGACGGTGGGGAGGCCTTAAATTGGAGCCATGCTGCAGGGGATTAGGCCTGTGAACTCTGGGCGGTGTGTGGAGGGAGAGGGTGACGGAAGAGGCGGACAGACATGTGTCCACGGGGCTGGGAGAAGTGTTTCCCACACATACTCTCAGAATATCTCACACCTCCCTCTTTCTCCATTTTCATGTTCGTTCCTAAAGCAGGCACATCCAGAAGCCCTCCATGTGTGGCGGATGTTTTCCACGAGCAGGACGGCCAGCTAGGCTGCAGCTGTCCAAACCCGAGGGCCTTGGGAGGGACAGAAGTGGGTGGGGAAGGGGAGGGGGGGATGATGCACTTGGCAAAGGTCAGACACCCCAAGACAACTTTGAGTGTGGGAACAGTCTGAGAAGGCATGTGCAAAATGCTTTACGCCATGGTATCGTTTTTCTTTAAATCCGCCTGAAGGGGGAAGCACGGAAATAAATGTGGTCCTGCTTGTTTTGTATGTGAGCGCAGCAGGGCTCTGTTGTTGAGGCAGTGCATTATGAATGGCACACGCAACAATGCCAGAGTCGACCTCAAACACAGCTGAACATTCCATCCAATGACGTATTTCTATAAGGATTGCCTGAGACTTTTCATGCAGGTATCATGCAAGAATAAGGCATAGCATGAGCCTCCTTCCTCACACACACACACACACACACACACATAAAAACACAAATACACGCACGTAACTAAAAAAAAAATTTAAACAAATTAAATCAATTACTGTACATAGATCTAATAATAGATTTATAATTCCATTCAGTTCCTTAACCAATTTTTATGTTTCTGGTTAACAGGGAGTTTTGAAATGGTATGCAGTTATCAATTTACAATAATAGTCCATAATGTTAAAAAAAAAACAAAAAAAACAACTCACCTAAAGCAGTATTGGTTTTGAAAGCGTGATTTAGACAGCTGAATTAAATATAGACAATGCATCTCAAACTGCCGGCCCACGGGCCATTTTACGGCCCTTGCCGTCCTGCCACGAACAATGTAAAAAAAAAATAAAACAAACCGCACTATGCTTTTTATATTTTGTTTTGTATAGAAGTGAGGTGTGGTTAAGAATGTGTGTTTAAATGTGTGGCTGATTGTGTGTGGGAAAAATTGGACAAGAAAAATGTATTGGATTGATCTAAATATTGAATAGCTCGTTTTCGAACCAATGAATGAAGGTAAAAACCCTCTCATTACTTGCCCTACCTATAGAAAGACTTTTTAGTTGAAACAACCATTTTCACATGTACAACAATATCCCTGTATGCAAAAATAACGCTAATCATTTCTTGTATTTAAATTTTAACCAGGACACTCGCTTTGAGGGAGAAAAAAAGAACTGCCCGAACACGCATTTTGCGCATAAAAACATACACAAACAACAGAAGCTCCATAAGCCTGTCGTCTCTGCATGATCAGGTGTGTATGTATATCTGAACCAACAAACGCAGGCCACCTCTCTCCCAACCACCTTTGTGTGAATTCTCTACCCAACTATTCATTCAGCTGCACGTTTGAAGGCCGATAATCCCACTTATTTGCTTTCCCATGCCTGAATCACGTCCAGCCCTGAAACAGCTCCTGAGAATAGTGTATACATCCACACTTCCCACCACACAGACTCCTTTTATTCACCGAGTTAGGATGTGGCTGAACAGGCTTTATAATGTTAGTGAATGGTGTGTAAATATGATCTTTCCCGGGCTCCTTTATCAACAGTTACAGTTTTATCCATGAAGCCTTTATGTCTCCTGACATGCATTCAGTGGGAGAGCATTGAAAAACTTCCATAAGTGGTCCCCACAGCATCCCATGCTCATAATAGGGACCGATTCATTACAATAAATAACAGTTGCTGTCGGGATATTGTTTTCCATGAAGCACTTCAACTGGTTAATTGTTTTAAGACCACTGGAAGCTCCTTTACTTCCCATTCAGGGGCAGGAAACAGAACACGAGCTGTGGGAATTTGGGAACGTGCCCTAGAGAGGTTCCGACTGGCGAGACAGGAGAGCCAGCTCCGTTAGCAGCTGCGAGGGGCATTAAACCCTAATGAGTTCAAGAGGAACGTGGATGAGGAAAGCCCCCGTATGAGTCTCTGAATGGCAGGGTCGACATCTCTATTTATAAATATAGACATATTAATCACGGCACGGCTCCTGAAGAGTGGCTTAAGCGTAAGTGCAAAAGTAATCTGCTACACCACTAACAAACAGCGCGGACCGTCTCCATTTTGGCCTTGGCTTCAGCAACTGCTAAGCCTATCCTCGACCTTGAATCACACAGGGAACGTGAGATGCTGAGGTAATGCACTTTAACGTCTGGATTTGAGCCTTCCAGGCTTGATCTGTTCGCACAGTTGCTTAACCCTTGGTCGTATCACTTCAGCGCTCTGATTATTTTACATTTATTTTAAATCTGAGATTTTAAAAATCTCACATTTTCAAAATTTTCTACCAATCTTTTTCTTTTTCCATTTTTGGGTCACAGGAAGCTGGTGCCAATTCCAGCATTTCTGGGCCTGAAGATTGAACAGCCAATCAAAAAGCAGGACACACACACATTCACACTCACACCAATGGACATATTTTTTATATTTTTCAACTCTCATGAATGACCATGATCATTTAAGCCTTCATAAAGCATTTGTGGGCATTCTGTTTCCACTACGGATGCTTTTTTGACGCCGACGAACAGAAAACAAACGTTTGCAATGGTAATAATAAATTACATCAAATCTCATGATGATGTTTGTAATTAGGTAGGTAAGAATCCCATCCCCCTTTCCCAAAACTGGAAAAAAATTATGTTGGTTAAGTGATTAAGACATCACATAGAACGACTGACCAATGAAATCATTTAATGAGTTCTACTTACAGAAAACCACAAAAAAGGTCAATAAAAGTCAATATTTCAAGGGTCTTTTACCTTCTTTCCTTAAAGTAATTTCCTTGACTGGACTTTGCACTTGTGTGGCCGCAGCTTAACGTGCATTGAAGAAAATCTCTTTAGATTCACTTTCAGATCAGAGCAGCCATCTGCAAACATCGCTTGCCCTAACCAGGGCCTCTGCCCCCTTAGGAATTCCAAACTTTTTTCCCATCAATTTAGGCAATTATAGTGCAGGTCCCTGTTTATTGTATAGGCTCTAACCTCAGGCAGTCTCAAGCATCAAAGTCCTTATGAAGAATCTTTCTTTCATTCATGCTTTCTGTTTTCAGTCAATTTCTGTGCTTGACTTTTTTTTATTACATTTTTGACATTGAAAGGGAATTGTGATGAATATCAAATAAATCAATCTTTTTCAATTAAATCTTATATTAATCTACTTGTGTTATTAAGTGCTGGCTTGAATTTGTTTGATGATCAGAAATCTTAATCCAGACTGTGTATCCCACCTTCAGACCCAGAGACGCGACTATTGGCACCAGCTCTTTGTAACCCTGAAATAGAAAAAGTGGTTTAGGAGACAAATAAATAAAAAAAAAAAACTAGTGGTTCTAGACGTTATAGAAAAAAATTGTTCTGTATTTTTGGTGGAAAATATTTATTTTGTTTACAGCTGAAATTTCAAACATAGAGTTAAAGTGTTTGTAAATTACCATATTTTTAATGGTTTTAATGGCATGAAGTACAACGCCCTCGGTCCGGCAAATTTGTCACAGTTTCAAACAAGATTTCCTCCAGGTCTCCGGTTTAGTCCCATAGTCCAAAAACATGCGTTAAGGAAAACTGGATTTAAAGAAAATTGCCATTTAGTGTGAGTGAAAGTCTTTTTCTTCTACTGTGATTGAGGTGTTGGGATTGGAGTCAGCTCCTCTTTACTCCAAAAAAAAAGCAGTTAAAAAAATCCACGTAATCCACTAAAAATGTAGTCTTTAATTTGCATGCAGTTCAATTGGACAATTGGAGTGTGATTGGACATTCACGTGTCCCATCCTGTGATAGGTTGGCCACCAATTTACTGTAGAGTGCTTCCTGCATCAGACCCAATGAGAGTGTTTACAGCCTCTGTGTCCCTGAAATGGTGTTTAGAAACTGGATTGACTGGTTTTTAGCAAAGATATAAATCCACTACTATATTATTTATCATTAGGACAGTAAGATGACGTACAACATAAAGATAGACAACATATAATAGACTTGACTTCTTACGGGGTTCCGCACACATCCAATATCAATACCATTTCAGAACCAATACAACACATCTGTAAAGATTCTTGGGGATACATGAACATTAGGTTTATTAGCAACAAAATCAATAAAGGACAAATCCGAAATTGTAGTCAGGCTGACACGAGGACACAACAAGCCAGTGAGGAAACGTGTTAGCCAGAAAACTAGACTTTGAAAATGTGTTTTCCTCAGAGTTTCCTTAAATAGCGAGATGTAACATGTAACAGCTGGGTCTAATCAGTCTCGGGTTTGTCTTTTGTGAAGAGCGACCTCTTGAGACTGGCATGTGCGTAGCTACCACCTTGAAGATCTAGTACAAAGCAAGAAAAATCCATTTTAAAAGGCTGAGAAAACCGCACGGGATGTTGGCAAATGTGCATCTTTTGTGAAAACCGACTGCAGTTGGAAGGCACCAAGATGCATGAATGGTGTCGTATTAAAGCTGCGGCTTTTAGGCCGAAATGTTTCTACTCGTAGATATTGCAGAACTAGGCTACTTTTCTTTTTAAACTCTAACCAAGAACTAAAAGAATGAAGCAGCTCAGAAATATTCAAAGAGGCCGTGTTGGCTAACTAGAAAATCAGCCTGGAGAATATAGCCATTGAGTATTTTTTCCTACTTGTGGTGCCTGGAGCAGGCTAAATGGCAGATGTTAGCTTAACAAAGACAATTCAGCAGAAAAAAAACATGGGCGGTATAAAAACGATGTCTGCTAGCATTGTTTCGTCAGAGATTCTGTGACTCTTCTATGACGAATCCCAGTAACTGAGACTATTGGGAGGCTGACGTGGGCCTTCCACTCCTGAAAAAGCCAGAAAGGGCCCAACGAAAGAAGCAAGATGTAATGCCACTTTTTCATGCTCATTGCGGGCCTCTGATAGCTGCAATGGCATGGATTTGTATCCCAGTTACACTGAAAGAGCTTGAGAATTGGATCGAGCTTAAAAGTGAAGCAAGAAAGCCCTGGAAAATCAGTGCTCAAAGGCACATTTCAACTGGAAAGCATTACTTTAAAGACTGAACTCCTTGGTGGCTGGAAATCCTATTACAGAATCAACGCCTTGCAATTAAGAGAAAAGAGATATAAAAATAAATTATAGAGAAAAAGCGCAGGCATTCAGGGTTTAGGGGCATTTAAAGCAGATATAACACAGCAGCTTTCTATCCTGATTCAAAGATACCACCGCCTGAATCATCTGTAAGCATTCATGTTGCCGTCGCATCACCAGCATCTCAATTTCTATTGTCACTCTTCATTGTCCAGACAGTCTTAAGGTTTGCTTCAAAAACAGGGTTTCGTTTTAAAAGGGTTGAAATCGGTCCAAAATAACATAACTAATGATTCCTTGCTTCCAACTGTTTCAATTACATTGACAATTACAAAAGAATGCATTATATACATTTGTTTTCACACAGCTCTGATGCAGTAAACGAGTGAGTGAGATTGACTAAAATGAGCCATTATAATAAATATATATTTTTTATATATTAATATACATACAATGTTGACGGCTTTGTTCAAGTTAATATATTTTCACTATAATTTATTTATTCCCAATTGATAATCAGCTTCACATTTTTTCTATTTTTATCAGTGGTTGGTGTGAATTTAGTATCTAGACTAATAATGCTGATGCAACAAACATGATTCTTCCACTGTATTATTTTTACATTCATTTAATATTCTTCTATTGTAAAATGAGTCTAACCTGAACTAATCACAAAGCAGGACACACACACACACACACACACACACACACACACTTGTTCAGGCCAATGAACAACACGGCCCCGACTTTTGGACTGTGGGAGACTGGAGACCTGGATGAAACCTAAGAGGGAAAAAAAAACAATTTATAAACTGTAAACTTTTATTCTTGTTGTTATTCATGCCCTGACAATTACTGCTTCTTTATGCCTTAATCAATGAAATAAAACAATTCACTGAAAACTTTTTCATTCAGAATGCAGAAATGTAAATTATCCCTTCCTCAAATGTATAGCAGTGGTCATTTTCACACTTCTTTTGATCAGAAACTATATTATTACTCTTATTTTAATTTACACAACAAAAGTCCAACGACCTCCTTCCCTATTTTGATACTCGGGTTGACACTCACCAACCAGTTCAGGATTTTGAACCCTGATCAAAAGATTGTGTTTTAGGGTTCACTCATAAGTGATTATTATGTTTTTTTCTAAAATGTACATCTAATTTGCAGAAAAGGCTTTTGATTTTGTGTCTTTATGTTTAGTGTGGTGAGTTTTCACTCCACCCCCGACTTCCCCACTGTGCTAAAATGCGTTAAAAACACAATCATACTAATTCCTTGGTGAGAAGCCAGTGAAGCTCAATGAAACGTTCATTATATGTGCATTACAGGCACTTCATCAGGAGAACAGGGGGTCACTATTACAGAAGGCCAGGCCTTGTCTGAGGGGATGTGATTCTCTTCTAATAATTGTAATTCAGCTATAAGAAGCTTAAAACTCTTGTTATCTGCCTGAAATTGAAGTGAACATGAAGAGCATCATGGGGAGAGCAATACAAGAGATTGGAGTTGGAGTGTATTTCTCTCATCCCCTCACCTAACCCAACATTGGCTGCAGGTCAGCCATCTCTAATTGTGGTCTGGTATTTTAGAGTGGACAAAAGTAAGCTGGTTCACCCTCATGGGGACAGAGTAATGAACATTATCAGCTGGTTCACTACCATGCTAAAGCACGGCACAACAGTGACCAGCCAAAGGTCTCGCAGGCTCACGCCTGAGCGAGCGGCGTTTTGCAGGCATTCACTTCAGGAGTGGTGCCCTCGTAAAGATGGGGAAACAAGGCCTTCCAAAGCGCTCTTTATTTTCTGACCTATCTAGTCACAACTAGAGCACAACGCCAGCTGTTAAAAAAAAAAAACGTATATGAGTATGAAATATAAAGATATTATTTTAAATATAAAATTTGTCTTAACATTGTCTTAACAATAACATCTAATACACTAAAATCTAAAAAAGGACTAAATGGTTATTTAATATACAATTATACTATTATTTAAAATTCAATTAATTGTAATAAATTATGTTATTTTCATAAACATATTTATGTAAATATGTATTTTGATTATCTTGAATATATTATGTAAACAAATATGAAAATGTAATTTATGAACTATAAAACTTTGTTTATATTGCTGATAAAAATAGTTACTTGTTCATAATTAAACTTGAATTTAATAACATCTTGACAATAAATATAAATGTTCACTGACATTGGAATAAATATTAATGGCATTCATTATTTTTTATAAAAGGCATTGTTTTATTATATCAATTATATCAATTCTTATGTTCATTTACATTGTCTTCTAATCGTTTTAAAATTCATGAAAATATATTTTTACCAAATGCTTTAACTTCAGTTATCAGTTATACCAACTTTATCAGTACCAATAACAACTTTACATGTTATTTTTATAGCTAATTTAGAGTTCCACTTTTTATTATATTGACTATAAAAGTGAATAAAACAAAAATCACAACAGAAATAAGGAACAATTAAATAAGTTTGGTACACTTTTTCATAAATTCGTAAACTTGAAGCAGAAGCCGACAAAACACACGTCAAAGTGTATGTCAGAAGAGTTTGTCTACAAATCCCACAACACGCATGTCTCCAG
Source organism: Paedocypris micromegethes (assembly GCA_028031935.1). Lineage (NCBI taxonomy): Eukaryota > Metazoa > Chordata > Actinopteri > Cypriniformes > Paedocypris > Paedocypris micromegethes. The sequence continues at coordinate 24,915,852 of CM051495.1, read as the reverse complement.
AGCAACGCAAACACAACTTTCCACAGATATTATTCCATATCCTGCCGTTTATTTTAAGCACAACAAAGCCGGAATAATGATAAGCACCTGGATCTCCACAGGCTCCCTGTTAGAATCAATTGGTGGTAACTGATAAATTACGGTGGGATTTAAACTGCTCATGACACTCAATGATTCCTTTCACATTGACGTCAGAGACATGAAGTGACTCTTTATGTGCAGCACATCTTGCGACTGGAATGTACCGCAATAAAGGGGCAAAGATGTGTGTGAGTGAGTGAAAGAAGGAAAAGAGCAGTGACAGCCGTCCTCCCCGACACCCTGCGAGACTTCACTCCTCCATGTCTAGGCTTTGCGTGAGCCCTGTTTACAATCACACAAAACACGTGCTACGGTTTGAAGGCCACAGGTGACTCCAGACCGCCACCAAAGTCCTAGATAACTTCAAATCTCCTTAGTATTTTAGCGCTCAGCTTGAAAATGGCTAGAACGACTTTTGAGACCCTCATTTTTATGGCTGAAGCTCTCGTCACTGACTCTATCCTTTCAGCAGGTCGTAGAAGGAATCGCAGATGTTGATGGCTTAAGAAGGACAAGAATGCCTATTGTTTCCACTTGACTCTCTTTGGTTATTGTATTTTCTTCACTTTTCTCCCGTTCTCGGGGTCCCCACTGGCCTCGCCCCCCACCCCACTTCAGCACACGGCCCCAGCCAGTCGGACCGTGTTGAAAGGCCTTTAGATGGTGACTAGAACACTAGGGGGTCTTTTTGCCCACCATAGACCAGGCAAAGGGCTGCATTGTGGGAATCAGCAGGCAGCTTCGGCTGTCTCAGTGGCCTCCGTCCAACAAGAATAATGTGAGTGCCAGGAGTGCAAGGGTCACCCCACTTCTGCAGCCCCCCGCTGGGCTTTCACCATACCTGCCCTATCCCTTTCAGTACATCTGGTGAAGAAGAGACAACAACTAGAGAAACACAGAAGAGGGGTTCTTCACTCCAAGTGGATTTTGTCTAAACTCGGCTTAATTCACTAACAGTTTGTCTTTTTCAACGTTTATTTAGGACAAAGTACAGAATTTCGGATTTTCTAAATTTATCGCAATAGGTCTTGTAAGCAGGCGACTTTTAAGGGCGTGATTTTTTTCCTTTTTACAAGAATCATTATCATTATTATAGTTAGAACTATTATATTTAAAAGCCGTTAAACAAGTTGCTATTACATTGTTAATATAGTTACCATAAAACTTCTAATAGAACGCCACCTCTAGTACAACGCCCTCTCTAATAGAGCGCCCCGCTGACAGATGAATTGAAAATTAGACTGCCATGGCGTTCTATTAGAGGTTTATACTTATATTTATATAGGTTATATATGACACTGTTAGTATTATAGTTGTAGTAGTATGCTTTTTTTATCTTTTAGGCAAAAATCTTTAATGTCATACGTTTATGACTTGTAGTGAGTCGTTTTGTGGTGTGTGATTTGACTTTGAACAATTTGAATTGTGTGATATGAAAATTTAAAAAAAAAATAAATTAACTGGTATACACACATACACACACACCTACACACACACACACACACACCACACACACACACACCACACACATACAAACAAACACTCGTAGACACTCACATAACCCCCCCCCCACAACACACACCCACAACACACACACACACACACACATCACATACATACAAAACACTATATAACTTTTTTACAAAAATGTTGCTTAATATTTTTCTTTTATACTCATAGTTAAACTAATTATAACATTGTATTAATGCCTTGCAAGAAAATGTCAAAATCTATAGGATTTTTTTCCCACTTCTGTCACATTTAAAATTGCATCACATTGGACAAAAATCTGATAGCATATACGTTAGATTTAAAAAAAATTGCATAAAAAATACATACTGACCTAAAATAAAAACATGTTCCTACCACTAAAAAACATTTAGCACAAATTGTTTGTTTTTTCAAAAGCTACACTGTTAAAAAATCGTCTAATTTGAAACAAGTCCTCCAGAAAAAAATGCTTTAGAATCTTTTATTTTATACGGACTATTATTGCCGTAACTTAAAAGACTATATTTTATATAGTAGCTAAGCAATTAAAGAAAACATCCTTAACACAGCTGAAGAAAAACAGAACAATCTGAACTTTTGTGTTCCAACAGTGTTGTATGAAGTGTGAAAGGGCGGCCATGTGTTTAATGCAGATGTGTGCGCCATTTCGTCATACAGCTGGATGCCTGAAGACAGAACATGTCAAACATTCAGCCGTGCTTTAAGTCAGATCTCTCCCTCACCTTCTTATCTTGACATTGTGTTTGAGCATTGGGGAGTTCATGCCCACATGTCTCATCATACAGCAGAACATAAACATTTCACGGGAAGCGAGGAAATGAACTTTAGCTGAACAGTCAGTCAGCGTGCAAATGCTCAGTGTCTATTAGACAGGCTGCGTTTTAGGAGGAAAGAGCGAAAAGAACGCTATAGAGAGTGGGCTGCTCCGGGTTTTTGTGTGTTCACTTCATATTTCTGATACAGCTCTTAGAGGCCATATTGACAAAGTCACTCACTTTATATGTTAGCTTTACAGTAGATGGCGCTAGACACCACTCTCGCCTGCAGTACATCACCACTTCTGATAATTAAAGTGAAATAAATTTGCACTATTAAGTCTGAAATTGTAAAAACAATCAGCAAAAATAATTTAAGAAAATAGTTGCCCAAAGACGATTCTTTATAATCAATGAATTTTAAAACTCATAATAATAGAACATTGTAACAATGCTATATTAAAAGAAAACCGTCCAAGTGTATTTGAGAATGTTGTTAGTGTTTTCTGTAACAATGAGTGCTCCGCAGTTACAAGAACATGTTTGATTGAAAAAACTATAATTGAACTTTTATCTAATTGGCAGGATTTTGTGAATTTTTGTTGATTTTGAAGATGGACACATTCGAGATAAAAGTTTGTGGAGTATATGTTCTCCAAGTGCTTGCATGTGTTTCCTCTGGGTCTCCAATTTCATGTGTTCAGGAAAACTGAAGTCGGGACAATTGTCCATAAGAGTCCGTGAGTGTGAGTGTGTGTGTGTGTGTGTGTGTGTGTGTGTGTGTGTGTGTGTGTGTGTGTGTGTGTGTGTGTGTGTGTACTGTAAATTGTGAATTCTGCAATGAAAACTCTTGCATAAAAAAGTACATCTGTTAAGTGTGTCTTAAGTTATTTACCACAAATAATAATTTTCTGGAAAAAAATAAAATAAAATATTACTCTAAGACCCACTCTGTCTTTTTCCTGAAGTAAATCCACCAAGGTAAACCGAAACGTGAATTCCACCAATGCCGTGAAACGTGTCAGTCGATATCTGGGTGCAATCCCACATGGTTGTCCCCCTAAAAATCCCTCACCCCTCACCTGACTCCACGTTTTATGATCTAACCCAGGGTTATAAAACAATTGACTTCAAACCAAGGCTTCTTAGCCCAGATCAGAGCTTTCTGCTTCTGTCATGGCTCTGAAGGCCTGTCACTGGTGATGTAGTGCCGTGAAGCCTGCACACTGACCCCACATAACAAGTACATTAACCCCTTCAGAAATGCCCCACTCCAGCTCTAAAAACTCTGACCCTTAAGCCTCTCGTGTGGCCACAGGAGGTCCATCAGTCCCCTGCACTCTCTGCATGATCTCCACATTGTCCGTCCAGGGTCTTTGTGCATGTTGCCAAATAATGTTCTCCTATGATGCCCCTTCCAGAGGAGACAGGGGGTGAGGGGTCTCCGCCATTCCCGGGGTGAGTGCTCTCCCAGCGCAGCACGACTGGGGTCTGCAGGTACTTTTCATCCAGCCTGGCAGGCGAGATCCAGCGCCCTGCTGCTGAAAATTAGTCTCTGACTGGCCTTTCTTTCTGCTGGTGTCAGGCACGGGCCCCTGATGAGAGATTTGTTGATATGATAACTCGATTAAGTCCCAGGGATGTGAAGGAGAACTGGAGATATGGTGAACGTGCTCCTTAACCTCTTCTCAGGAGACTGCAATTAGTTTTAGTAATTGGTCAATTGGCCGGGATTTTTTTTTTTCTCAAAGGCATCATCTGATCTTCCAGAAATACTGGCTTTCAGTATTGCATTTTTCATTTTAGGCTCTTGTTACTGTTTGATCGTCCATGTCATGCAGTCCCAGCCATTTTTGTGTTTCCTCTTAATCAACCACATGTCTTATTCTCAGAAAATCCATTTCCAAGTCATAATCAAATTCATCGGTTTATGATTTTCACCCAAAATAGCATCACACAACATACGTTTTGGCATGACACAAAACCTTTTTGAAGATTTTATTTAATTTGTCAGCATTGAACACTTTCGTTCCTTTTTCATTTTACGACGACTGGTTGATTGAACTTATTGGAGCGTGTTTATTAAATCTTGAACGTCACTATTTGCCACTAACAGACATCAAGCTATGGAAACCTGAATGTTAAATAAAAACCTGTTTTGTAAAGTCCTGTATTTAAATAAGTTAATTGAATTTGTATGTATTGTAACACATTTAGTCACCAGGAAAAAAACAAACTGTTATTAATTTCAATACTTTAGATGTTATAAAGTAGGAAAAAACAATCAAGAAGAAAATATACGTATATAAAAATATTAGATTCTGTTCAAAAACTGAATCAATCACAATTCCGTATGATCTACACGTTACCAAATGTTTAATTTTCGATAACAGGCCAAGATTTTGGTCATATTTATTAAAAATGTACAAGTGTGAATATATTAAGTATAATGTAAGCATTCGGATGCTTAAAACAATAATGCGTTGTGTTTTAATAAGTTAAAGAAGACGTTTCCGCTCTGCGTGTAGTAAATAACGCCAAAGTAAAATAACTCGTAGTGAAAGTTGCTAGACAGTGTCATCTAGTGGTCAAAAAAGGTAGTGATCGCAAAAGTAGATTAATCAAATTCACTTTCACCTTTCAGAAGGTTCGTTTAACTTGGATATTAACTCATTGTTTCAACGTTTTATTTATTTTTGATTGCCACGAAATTAAAAAATAAAAATCACAAAATCTCACAAAGCGAGTCTTCCGTATTTCATTGCATACCCGAAACCGATGACAGCGTTTTGACGGGAATTTACGGTATTTTTGCTCATGACAGTGAAAAAGAGGAATAGATGAGAAGTAAATCATAAATACTTAATGTCCGAAATGTACTTATAAGCCTCCTAATGATAGACAGTTATTCACAGTTCAGTAAGAGTTCAACTTACTTGGGTCAACTAGGAGTTCGTCCTTGGTGTTTTAGTCATCCATTTTCTCTCTGCGTGATTATATATTTCTGTTTCCGACGATAGACTATCTTGAGGTAAATTCCGAATCTGGTGGTTCTGACTATGAACCACGTGAGGAAATTACTAATCATTTCCCTTGTACATTATTATTCCACTGACGCGGATGGTGCAGGGGCTTGTGGGAGATTGAGTTCCACAGTCCTGCGACGATGTTGTGGCTGTTACAAACGTATTTTCTTCTGGAAAAAAGCTACTATAAATCTGAAGTTTCATTAATTGTACGTCAGTTCAGGATTAAACTCGGAAAAAGTTTTAAAGAATTTAATTCACAATGAATAACAATGTAATTTGATTTCAAAGCATTCGTTTTATACATTAAATGTGTATTAATTATAAATATTTTTTATAAAATTTTATAAAACGTGCCAATAGGCATGTGCTAACTGTTGTTTTTAATATATTATTTTATTATAAAATACACATTTACATATTTACACATAACACAAATTGACGTTTTTGTTTTGTTTATTTTGTTTATTTTGTTTTAGATCTTTATGAACACATCAGTGCTTGTGAAGAAATAAAAGGGAAATGTATTTTAATTAGTGAAAAAAATTATTATATGTCAAGAATAGAAACATCAGAGTCCAACACGTCAAATTATACGATATACGTAATTTACGTAATAAAAAAAAAGAATACAACCAAAGGAAACCAAGTACGTAATAACAAACCAAGACAATAAATCACAAATGCAATAAAAATAGAGTGAAGGCACTAAAATGTCACAAAACTTCAGTCTCGTACACTGGTCTTAGCACAATAGACTTGGTATAAGAGAAATGGGTCAAATTAATAAGATTGCGAATTTTTTCTCTTTTCTGAAGAGAACAGTAAACAGAATATGTGTATTTTGCCATCACCAAAGTGCAAACTATTTCCACCAGTACCAGTGCAGTAGAGTAAATCATCAGCGTCTTGCAGGACGAGCATCTCTGGGAAGCAGTGGCTTTGGAAAGAGTGGGCCGAGAAGTAAGACGCATGGTGGTAGTGGTGATGGTCGGGCTGGTGGAGGTGGAGGTGGAGGTAGGGGTCGTTCGACATGTGGTGGTGGAAATCAATGTTGTTATATCTGTTGTCACCAGTGTGGTTGTGTCTGTTGCCGTGGTAATAAAAGCAGTTGTTGGTTGTGGAGTTGTGCTGGATACGGTAGTTACTGCTGTCGTGGTTGTTGTAGTTTCTGCCTTTATGGAGGTGGTGGGGGTGTCTGGGGTTGTAGTTGGTAATAAAGGAATTGTTGTTGGTAGAGTTGTTTGTACCTGAGTAGTTGTGCCAATTGTTGTTGTCTGCAAAGTAGTGGTTGTTGGTCTTAACTTAGTTGAGGTAAACGTAGGTGTTGCGGTGGTGGTGGTGGTGGTGGTCGTCATGGTGGTCAATTTAGGGGTTGTTGTGCATATTAGCTGTTGCTCTGTTAAGGACAAAATAAGTTCATTTTCCAAAACCTGTGGAGATTCACAAAGGAGCTGGGACTTGATCTTTTCCTCATTGGCCTTCATCCACAAATAAAACGGCAACAGGTGACAGTCACACTGCCATGGGTTGTTGCTCAGATAGAGCTTTGTGAGCTTTGGAAGAGAGTCAAAGACATCTCCTGGAAGATTTCTCAGAGTGTTATTTGCCAGTCTGAGGGTCGATAGAGACTGTAGGTTTACAAAGTCTTCTGATTTTAATGTCTCTATGACGTTGTTTTGGAGATTCAGATCCTGCAGTTTGTCAATTCCCTCAAAAAATGGTCCGGAAATGGAGGCAAATTTGTTAAAAGAAAGGTCTAATTTCCTGAGTCTCTTCAGTGGGCTGAAAACTCCACTCGGTAGATCTGTGAGATTGTTCTGGCTTAGGCTTAATTCGCTCAACTTTGGCATCTCTCCAAAGAGGCTGACGGGAAGACTGGTGAGCTGATTGTTATTCAGGGTTAAGGCTTTTAAAACTGGGAATCCAACAAATAGATCTTGGGGTAGTTCGGTTATTAGATTATTATCCAAGTACAGTTTAGTTAGCTTGTTTTTATGTGGGAACTGATTTGGTTGAATGGATGATATTTTGTTGCCTTGAAAGGCGATTTCAGTTATATCAGGAAAATGCTCAAAAATCCCATCAGGTAGTTTGGTTAGTTGGTTGTCATAAACTCTGAAAATACTCAACGACTTCAGCTTGGAGAACAGAGAAGTCGATAAAGAAGTGATGTTGTTCTTTGCCAGATGGAGAGTCTTGAGGTTCTCTAATTTGTCGAACGTTTCTTCTTCGAAAGAGCTAATTTCATTTGCAAACAGACTTAGCTCTTTAAGCATTACTAAATCATCAAATAGCCCCTTGTCGATCTTGTTAATTTTGTTAATTTTTAAAATGAGTTTTTCGAGGTTCACGAGGTCTTTAAAAGCACCAACAGGTAAAGATGTTACTTGGGCTGTTGATATTTCAATGGTTGTGATGTCAGGTAGACCATCAAAAGCTCCAACCTCTACAAACTCTGTTGAAGTCCCCATAAACTCAATTTTTTTCACCTGTGGGTTTTTTGCGAAAGCTCCACTTGGTATGACAGAAATTTGACTGCCAACAAAAAAAATTTCGGTTGCACCATCTTTGAATTTTTCAGGAATTTTTGTCCATGTTTTATCGTACACATCTTTGCTTTTGCAGTCCTCTGGCGTTTCGCAAATTTCTTCAGTGTGGATACTGTGCAAATGCACAAGTACGCAAAGCAATACAAATGTTTTTCTTATGTGTATAGACCTATTGATGAACAAAAAAATAAAACCATACACACACAAACACGTCAATATTTATTTTTATATCTGTCTTTGACTTAATAAAAAATATAGTCTTAAAGACACTTAAGAACATATACATTTTTTTCTTACCTGCTCATACTTTCTTTGTCTGAGAAAACCAGCTTTCTTCATTCAAATGGAGAATTTAACCCAAAAACACTCTTATGGGTTTGTTATAAGCAGAGCACCAATATTGTTCGACATATTGACAATCTCACTCACATTACTTTACTTTATCTGCGTCATACTTAGCCCAAGTCTTCACAGCAACGAAGGCGGATGATTGGGTGTGGACAGTTTTCTGTTTGGAAAGATAAGACACTGACACCAACAAACAAGTCCACTGAAACTGATAGACCATGCACAACTTAAAAGGTTTACTGATTATTATTTAAGTCTTCTTGATACAATTGATGTCCTTGTCATTCATATACGGTAAATAATTTTCTGTAATTGAGGTTTATTTCCAGGAAAGCTATTCATTTTCTTGTACTGTGTAATGGTCCAATTGCTACTACACCATCAAAAATTCCATAAGGATCAGACAATCCTTAATAAATTATCGAAATTGTTTTTGAAGGAAAAAACAAAAGCACATATAAAGCACAAAACATAATTATTAAAATGACTTACTGTATTAGTGTATTGGGCATTGTAGTTGTCACGTGTATGGACTGGGGCATGGACTACAAAGGCCAGGATTCTGTGTGTTGTTCCCTTCCTGGATTTGCAGTCTCGTGCTTCATAGTTTCCACATGTTCCCCTCGTTAGTCTTGTATTTAAGTTGCCACCTGTGTTTGAGTTTCTGTCTGTCATTGATGTTGCACCAGCCTGTTTCCGAGTTTGTCCCGAGTCTGTTCCAAGTTAATGTGAGTTTTTGTTGTTAAATGTGTGTTTTGTGCACTACGATCTCCGGCTCTCCTGTTCTGCACCGAGGATCGTGACAGTAGTAGTCCCCATTGCTTTACCGAAGGAACACTTTCAAATACTGAAATATTGCTGAATCTTTTAACAATGTAGCTGATCATTTTTGCATTTTTTTCTTCCATTTATTCTCTTTTAATACATTTTCATGTAGATTTTTTTGGGTGTAAAATGTTGAAAATTCTTTAACCGTAGGAACAATAACAAAGACTGAGTGTAGCTGTGGTTTGTGATTGTTCGACTGGTGATTGCTCCCACAGAATTTCTTCAGTAATTACAGAGGAAAACAAGAGATTAAATATGAAAAGAATCAAAGTACAGTATATTTTATAAGACACAGACCAGTCATTATTTCTAATAATATATATATATATATATATTTTTTTTTTTTCAGAAACATTATTAAGCACTTGAAAAATCAATCACCACAAAAAAAAAAGTGTTTTTCTGAGATTACAATTTTTCAGAAACATGAAAGTAATGTTCAAGATTATTTTAAATCACAGAGTTTTTCTTTCGTTGGCGTCTCAGGTCTTCACTGCCACATTTGTTCCTCTTCCTCAACACAACCAGGACAATGACACTAACAATAAGAGCAGTGCAAACAGCAGCTAAGACAATGATAAGTTTGTCTTTGGAAAGAAAAGGATCTTCACTTGGTGGTTTATTTCCCGAGTGAGTTGTAGAGTCCAGCACTGTGCTGTTTAGTAGTAAATCGGTTGGAGCTGTATTTACATGGTTGGCTGGTGTAAATTCCGAGCTATCGTGCACTTTCAAAGTTGGGGATTGAGTAACCAAAACATCACTGTCTTTTATTTCTCTCACGCTTCTGCTGTTCAGGTGGAGTGGAGTGTGGCATGTAACAGCTGTGAGGTTTTTCACTTTTTCTGGGTTCTGCACAAGCCAATCACGAAGAGGAAAAATTCCATGGTCACACCTCCAAGGATTTTGAAATAATACAACGTTGTCCACCACTGACAATGAGTTTAAGAAAAGTTCAGGTAAGTTTGGTAGTGAATTGTTCTGAAGCTCCAGGACATTTAAAGATGACACGCCATCCAAGAGTTGTATAGGTATCTGCTGTATGTAATTGTTCTCTAAAGATATGTTCACCAGATTGGGGAGGCCTCTGAAAATCCCTTCTGTAATACTAGTTAAACGATTGGTGTGAAGGGAAATCTCCTCAATCTCCACTAGGCCATTGAAAGCACCAGGTGAAATGTACTGAATCTGATTCCTACTAAGCACCAAAAGACGAGTCACTGTTAAGTTTCTGAACACATCGTCCTCAAGGTGTGTTAACAAGTTGTCGTAGAGCCAAAGCTCCTGTACAGCCATTGGACCAAAGATCCCTGGCGACAACTGACGGATTCGGTTCTCGTACAGTGAGATATGAGTGAGATTGTGAAGATTGAAAAATATTTCGCTGGGAAGTGAGGACAATCTGTTATTGGAGAGATACAGCTTCTTCAGCTTTTGCAACTTAGAGAAAAGATTTGCTGGTAGCTCAGAGATTTGGTTGTCTTGAAGATGCAATGTTTCAAGGTTCAACAAGTCATCAAAGATGCCTGCAGGAATCTCGGTTAAATCATTTTCCTGTAAAAAAAGGGATTTCAGATGACCGAGTTCTTGGAAATGATCACGGTGGAGATTTACAATGGAGTTTTTCTGTAACATAAGATGTTCCAGCTGTTTTAGCCCATTAAAGGAATCCTCCGGCAAAGAAGGGAGGAGGTTTTTGCTGAGATCGAGTTTGTTTAAAGCTGCAAGAGGGCTGAACAGCAATGGTTGAATAAAATTGATTTTGTTGTTACTCAGTGTTAGAGTTGATAATGTCGTAAGATTTTGAAACAGTTCTTCTGGTAAAGATTTGAGCTCTGTCCCAATGAAACCCAAGGCGAGGAGGTTCCAGGCTTCATCAAATGTATGAGGTAGCACCTCTGCTATTTTCGAGTCTTTGACAACAAACGTGGTGAGTGTTTGAGCAAATGACTCAAAATCTGTTGGTTTTAATGACATTATGCTGGTGTTGGAGATAAAAATACTGCTTGTGGTTGGTGGGATTGAGAGGGGAAATTCTGTTATGATAAAACCTTGGCACAGGATTTTGCTTTCCCGACACTGACATTGCTCTGGACATGCTGAAGTAAGAGAATTCACGGCACATGTGCCAACAATGATGTACCATAACAGGTCCATAAGGTCTGGAAAGCAAAACAAAAAGACATGGTTTTGATTACAATTGCTAACCATAAACTAAGCAATTTCATGCAAACTATCTAATTTGACAAAATAATATTTTGTCAGTAAGTGCAACTTTAAGAGCAGAAGAGTAAACTTTGGAGGAAAAATACATTTTGTAGGCTATGCAGAGGCAACAACACATACTTTTCTGTCAATGTTGACTAGTTGATTAGTTTGGCAAGACTAAAGAAGAACTTTTCTAACAATTGAATTTTCCTATCAAAATAGTGCAAAATTATAGATTATTGTTATATATTTGTTTTCCAAGATTACTGTCGTTTTGCTAAATACCTATATATCATACATATATGTCATAACAGCAAAAGCACCTCTATTTACATGTTATTCATCACAAATGTTGATTTTTATTTTTTTTAGCTTGTGTTTCTCTATTTCACAATTGTTTATTCTAATTACATGTTTCCTACTGGACGGATACTGTGGGTAATGCTTTGATCGCTATCCAAACATTTACATTGCATCAGCAAAACGTTTAAAAGCTTTAAAAGAACATTTGTAAACTGACTGAAAATGTCAAATTCAAAAACACAAACTTACCTTTGAAATCAGTATTTTCTCACAAAATTATTTTATCTCCTAGTTCCACATAAATAATTCCTCAGTAGTTATTTTTAACAAAAGATGTTTCCTTGTCAGATTCCTTCAAATCTCCTCATGTACATCTTGTCATCTTTTGTATAGTAAACCGTTGGGAGCAGCACTCAGATCTAAGAAAAACACACTGGGTATTTGGAAATGAGTTGGTGAGGAAATGCTGCTTTGTGTCTCCACCCTTCTTTTTCTTCATTAAAGGGGCAAGCAGTTTTGAAGAAGAATGTAAACTAAAAGGAGCGGAACATGCGTCGATGAAGATTTGATCATTTTTGTTTTACTGATTTGTGCTCTTTTTAACAAGGTTTATTTTTCTTAGGTACTTTGCAGTGTGCGGGAGTGATTACACAAAGTCTGATAATATATTCCCACCCTAAATATTTAACTGATGACTAGTCTGTGTTTAACTGGGTCTTTAAAAAGTGTGATTTAAGAATAATAAATTTAAGATAACTTTATGTTTACATCATTAGTTTTGGAGCCAGTGCGGGACTACCAACCGTACAATGTGATTATAAACATGTTTATAAACTTATGATATAAACATGATTATAAACTTCTTTGGGTTGCAAACCAGACTCAACAAAGCAGAGGTGTAAAGAGTACCTGAAAACAAGACGTCAATTTCAAGATGTTTGCTTGAGTAAAAGTCGCAAAGTATCCAATTTAAAAAGAACGTAGGTATTATCCTAATTCCTCGCAGGAGGTTTTTAGACAGTCTGAATTCAGTCTCCTACTGTAACATACACCTTCAGAGTAGATGGAGTCATCTCTCTCTTTCTGGGAATACATGAGGCGAAAAAGACTGGAAGAGAGTGCTTTGTACTGACACACTTAGTGATTGTAAGCAGGTTGTTGGAACAGTCAGTAAATTATGTCGAGGTCAAATTGAGACATGAAAGTACACTCTTCTCAGATCCAGTGCCGTGAACCAGTCCAGTGATCAGAACATTATGAGAACAGCAGACAGAGTCAGTGTTCTTAAAATATGTGATTTTCTTTCAGGTCTAAGATTTGATACTGACAGAGTCTTAAATCTAAAACTAGAAAGTCTTTACGGTGTATCAACTTTTAAAAGAACTTAGGTACGTATTTTACTCGTACTAATTATTAATACTCAGATACTCAATTGCAAGTACAGAGAGGTCAAAAAATTTATTCAAGTAAGAGTTGAAAATTTTACTTAATTGGTACAAGTGGCAGTCACAAATATTTCTAATATATGTATTAGACAATAGGAATGGAAAAAATATTATTTGTCATAAAGTGTCTCAATAATGATTGTTCCTTTCCATTTACAAATTTGGCGCATTCGTCCTTCCCTTTTTCTACAGCAACATCTTACAAAAAGGATGTTAAGTCTCATTTAACTTCTGACTCATGCGTATGTTTGTCGTGAAAATCCAGACTCTAAAACATATATTTGCAATAAGTGGCAATATTTCAATTAACTAACTTTTCAGTTAATAGCAAATAGTTTAATCAGAAGTGAAATAGACTAGCTTCAAAAATTAGGATGTACTCAGTGTGCACAAGGGGAACAGGAAACATCAGACCAAAACGATTATAGACCCGAGACCATGTAAAACTGCTGAGTATGGCCTAAAATAGGTCAAATGGTGATGACTTTGAGAATGGAAAGAGTTGGTCGTCTCACTTGAGAGTGTTAGCCTGAAAACCGTAACATTAATGTGATCACGAATAACACAAAAACATGGACCGTGATAGCTACTCTTTAACAAAAAAATGAGAATTGAGAATAAGATACAATATAACATTAATAAGAATAAACGTGGCAGCAAGCTGAATCTCCAAACTTACAATCTCCTTGACAAAATGAACCAGAGAACCCGTTTTTAATAGTCTTGCATTGTTCAATATAAATCTAAAAAAGTACTTATGAACTTCATTTAATTCACAGCTAATCACATCAAACGAATAAATTGCAATTATGACATAATAACTTTCCCACTAAACAGCGTAATAATAATAAGAAGAAGAATAATAAGAAATCAACATTCATATATTTTAAGCTGCTTGGAAAATGTAAAGTAAACGACTATCAATGTAAAAAATATACGCTTATTTAAATGTTCTATGCGAGCAAGAAAAGTATGTATCGTGTGAGTGATTGTCAATATGGTGACTAGGAAGCTATTGAAATTGTGCTTTGCATTTTACCATCCAGGTGAAGTTACACACACAGGTTATTTTGAAGCAGAACTGTACATATAACAAAAAATGTTTGACAGTTTTTGACAGAAAATATTGGTGGACTTTGGGACATAAATTATCTTGATTATCACTTGATTATCACAGTAGGCTTTGTAATTTTAAGCATTTCATGCTGGAGCTTTTCCTCCCCAAAGAGGATGAGAAAGTTTATTCTCAAAACAAATATCATTAACATGTGTTTTCTATTTGAGTTTAGTGTTGCAACCACTTTTCTTTTTAATGATTTCATTTTAAAATGTTTTTACAATTGCTAATATTGTTGATTTGTTCTGAGCCCCAATAACTCACTGTGTATTGCTCTACTGTATGTAGTTGAAATTTCAATAAGAGCTTTTTTGACTTTGACTATTTGCAATGAGGAATGTATAGAACTTATAGTACATATAGTACTTGTTAATAGTTGGAATGTTTACAAAAAGGGAAGAATGTGGAGGATTAAAATTCCAGAGCAATCTCTTTGAGCATTCAGGTGCTCCTGCTTTGCATTTTATTAGTCTACTGTTGAGAAAAAAACAGGAAATATTTTAAAAGATTGATTAGGTATTTTTATATTGGTAGAAGGATGTTTGAGATGGAGCTGCCAGGGAAGAGGGCAAGAGGACGACCAAGGAGGAGATATATGGATGTTGTAAGAGAGGACATGAGGTGGGCTGGGGTCAGGGTGGAAGATACTGAGGATAGAATGAGGTGGAAAGGGATGATTTACTGTGGCGACCGCTGATAAGGGAAAATCCGAAAGAGAAGTAGTAGTAGATTAGGTATTTTTACTCGATATATTCAACATGCGTTTCTCTTATTTGAGCATCGTAATATCTATGAAGTGTTTGCAGATGCCATTTTGATTTGCAGTGAGAGTAGAGAACAGTTTGAGGAAGAGCGTGGAGGTGGAGGTTTGCTCTAGAAACAAGAGGCATGAAAGTCAATCGTAGTAAGACAGAATACATGTGTCTAAACGAGAGGCAGGAGTGATGTTACAGGGAGCTGAGTACTTGGAATCAACAGTGCAGTGTGATGGTAGTGTGGGTAAGAGGTGAAGAGGCGAGTGCAGGCAGGATGGAGAGAGTGGAGGAAAGTGTCCAAGTGTCTCACCAAGTGTGGTGAGATCAGCTCTGCTCTCTGGGCTAGAGACAGTAGCAGTGAAACAGAGACAGGAGGCAGAGATGGAGGTAGCAGAGATGAAGATGTTGAGGTAAGGAGAAGGAGTGACAAGGTTAGACAGAATAAGGAACAGGCAAATCAGAGAGACTAGACAGTCGGAAAGGCCAGACTGAGATGGTTTGGACATGTGTTGAGAAGGAATAGTGAATATATTGGTAGATGGATGTTGGAGATGGAGCTGCCACAAGGAGACCTGGATGTGCTAAAAGAGGAGATGATGTTGAACAAACAGCAACATAAATTGTTGAATGCTTTTGGTGTCATCTTTTATCAAAAGAAAATTCCTCTGTTGAAGCTTCCTCTAACAAAATCCTGTTTAGTTAAAATTCTGCACAATCAGTAATTTCCTAGATTTTCAGAGGGAGGTTAGCCAATGATTAACTCCAATTACTAACAAAACAGAAGTGTCTCAAGAAAACATTTTGTCCTTTAAATGTGCACCAGAAACAGAAGAGCTATTAAAATAGAAAAGTCTGATTCAACAAGAAATGTTTTTTTAAGTGACAAAACTCGTATAACACTTGCACCACGATGGAGTCTAAAAACTTTTTTTTTTTTTTTTACAAAAGAGATAGGAACAGATAAAGCATAATATAAAATATTTGTACATTGAAATCTTGGCTTCTAGTCTGTCGTGATTACAATTCTAGTACGATCCGTTTTTTTCGTTTTGTTTTTTTTTTACCGAAAACTGTGCTGCTACAGGTTGGACACTAGGGGGCACATGTGTCTGTCCTATAACAAAGAACAATGCGCCGTCTCAAGCTGTAGCGTTTGCGGCTGCGCATGTGTAGAGCGAGAGCATCATTTTATGTAAAAACAAAATAGATACAAAAAATAGAAAAAACAACGAGATAAAAATATTTATCTTTACCTTTACCAAATATTTTTGTCAATGTCCCTATTGTTAATATATATATATATATATATATATATATATATATATATATATATATAATCTTTAATGTAATCTTTATTTTAATTGCATGAGTAAGAAGTAGGAACTGTCCGTTCATGACTAGTGTGTTAACATTAACCAGTTTTCTTCCTACCACGAACTTTGAAAAAAAAAAAAAAAAAAAAAAAACATTTCATTTGATTAGGGATTAGATTTGTTGCAGTAAAATTTGAAAATAAAACAAATGTCATAATTGTCAATTTGAGACGTTTTCCCCAATGATCTTCGAACTTCGAAGACAAACGTCTAAACCAATCATTCTTCTTCACAGGTAGAACCCTTATCCAATCGCTTACATTTTAGAAATAGTCTGAACCAATGAGTTGTGACGTCGTTCTGATCCTGTCCAATCAGAGCTAATCTCCGGCCGGAGCTCTCCTTCGCCGAACGTCGGACTTGTGGCTCGTTTTGAGTTGAAGAAATACCTAGTGGAAAAATAAAAGGTACGAAATGTTTTTTTTTCTTCAGTGTAGGAATTAAAGGACAAGTTCGAGAAAGAAACGCGGACATTGACGCGTTTTAATGGTTTTTAGGTCTGGAGCGCGTACGACGGAGTTTTATGACCCGTCCGAACGCTTGACTGGTGTCTGAACTTTTCCACTCTTTGTTGAGACTGAGTTTCGGCAAACACATGCTGTTATATCGTATTTTCGTTACTCTTAAGAATCCCAACGAAGTCGCCAGCAGCCGCAGACGAGAGCGCTTTCGCCGTTTGCAGTGATTTCCTCGCTAAAGTTTGTCGGTAGCAGGGAGCTTTGCCTCATATTACACTGCTCTAAGGTAATTTTAGCTCGTTGTTGTCTAATCTCATTGTTTTTGCATTATCAAGTGCGACGAGGAAGGCTGTATGTACAGCAAACGTCTGCAACGATGGCTGCTTGAAAAGTCCCAAGGAATAGCTGCAAGTGTAAATATGGTTTAGATGAGTATTCCGAAACATTCCCATTTAATCCCCGTGCAGTTACTGGATCAAATAGGATCTAATGGAGGCCTTCTCCTTATTCAGCCAGTGGAATGAAGGTATTTGATGCCTGCATTGAAGGCAATAGAAGTGTTTTCAAGATCAAAAATATAATTGTGAACAGTAATTGTTCATAACGAGTATAATAATGACAGGGCATACTGCTGATTTTTAATTTAATAATTTGTCTTTAGTTGGATCCAAAAACTGCATCTGTATGCAATTGTGAATAAATTGAATGATTATTTTTTGCCTTATGCAAATATAAAGAGTTTAATGAACTTCTTAATTCTCGTTTGTGGATACTTGTTTGTTATTGTTAGTATTGTTATTGTTTGATTATCAATTTTGTCATGATAGTTCTTTGTCAGTGGAATGTTACACAGAACTTGTGTTAAAATGCAAATCAGGAATGAAATGTATAAAAGCTCTCTCTCTCTCTCTCTCTCTGTCTCTCTCTCTCTCTCTCTCTCTCTCTCATGCATACGGAAATGTTACATACCGTACTGATATTTTCTATATGATCATTTTTCCATATAGAACTCTTTGTATGCATGTAAAGGAGGCATTGGGCTGCATAAAGAGCAGCAATGGGTGAGATCGAGGGCACCTACCGGGCCCTGCAGACCCCTGGGACACGACTCGGGGCACAGTTCAATGCCGGGATCAGTACCCTGGAGCCTGGACAAAGCCTTAGTTCAGCCATGGAGGCAGGAGGGAAAAGCTACAAAGGCCTGCAGATTCGAGTCCAAGGCTTGGATGACACTCAGGAGTTCTATGACCTTGAGGTGAGTTGCTTTTAATGCTGCTGCAAATGTTGTTGCTTTACATCTGCAAAAACAACTACGAGATTCTAAACCTGCAGATCTTCATATTATGTGCAGTTTGTGGAGAAAATAAGCAGCCTTCAGTCACAGGCAACACAGATAGACCTGAAATGGTTATTTAAGCTCTTAATAAATCGATTAAAACATTTACCAACAAAATAAATTAACTGTACTGAATAAATGTCATTATTTCTTGTTAAAACAGTAGATGTAGTTTATTCTTGTCTTTTAACACGTTACATTGATATTCGCAAATATTGCAAATGAAAACCCAACAAAAACAGGAAACAACTTTTTTTAAACATTGTTTTAACCATCTTTAAATCACTACATAGGTTTTTATTCCGCTATTAATGCTTTGTTTTTGTTGTTTCCTTTTCATAAAAATGTGGCTTCAGTTTAAATGAGTGCTGGATTGCATTGGCTTTCTTTCTTTCGCTTTGTTTAAGTCGTTTTTCATTGAATAAATATTTCCTGTAACCGAGAAAATAATTTTTGGCGTGTGTGTTGGAATGAAAAGGAATAAATGAATGAAAGAAGGAATGAATAATAAGGAGCAGGATTAAGAGGAGAAATTCCTTTCTTAGACCATTTTTTTGAATGGAACAACTTTTCGAATATTTTCTACAGCCACTTTTGAATAAGCAAACAGTCCTGATGTTGAGCATGTTTCTTTAAATGAGTAGTTGGTTATAGTTACTATATCTAACAAATATAAGCAAGTTCAGAATCATTATAGAAGTAACTCAGTAACATGTAATACTAATACCAGAAGTAACTTTTGTGTTTGCTCATAAAATTGACCGGATCATTTCATTCTGACATCAACTTTTGTAATTTGACACTAAAAGAGTACATAAAAAATCGATTAAATACAATTTTATTATTTAAGCATTATTATGAATAATTGTGCGTTGTGTCCCCTTTTAAACAGATTTACAAGCATGTTTATAGTCTGTGAGGAAAGGAGAGTTGAGTCTTTAATTAAAATTAGAATTAAGGAAAGAATTAGCAAAAAACTTAAAGTTTTACAGTGTGCTAAATGTGGAAGTTGTGATTCTTTTTTTCTTTCATAGCAGCCTTTAACTCAACCACTTGGACAAAGTTAAATACAATGCATCATTGATTATTTGAAAGTTTTACATTTTTATATTGTGGTTGTAAACACTGCACAAAATAAAGAAACTTAGTAGAAGGAAAGATTTCACCCAGGAATGTTTTTTTTTTTCCTACATTGTCATTTCAAATATGTCAGAAGACTCTGCAAGATGAGCTGAGACAAGTTGAGAACGACACCAGTTTGTCAAATCTTTCGTTGAAGTCAGAACAACATCTTTGGATTTTCACAGATTATATTTTGAATTAATAACTTGATGTATGAATGCAGTAGTATTTTTTTCCAGTAATCTGGAATCTCGGTGAGATTATTTAACATTTTTACTTGATTTGTGGGCTTTCTTGTGCATGCGTATCTCACTATATTACATCAGCATAAATGACCTAGGGCTGAAAAATATTCTCAGACAGCGTGAAATCTAGTTTATAAACTGTTCAGACACAAAATTTGTGTGTGATGGAAAAGTTCCGTGCTTTATCTTTAAATGACTGAGCTGAACTGCCAGTTAAAAGGCAACTTTAAATTCCATTAAGTCGCAAATAAAATCAGTATATATAACATGTTGCTACAAATAACATGAATGAATGAATTTCATTGATCCCACAGCAAGAAAATTAAATTATTTGAACGACCTCAAAAGACAGCAAGAAATGGGGCCAGTTTGCAAGTGAAAGGAGAATAGAAATTATAGTAAAAGTGATCTTCACTAGTTCACTCACTAGGGTTTACCACAATAACAAAAGCCTATGAAAACAGACCGACATTCTATTGTAAGGAAAACAGGAGAAAGATGGAGGTTGCTGTTCTCAGGCAGGGAAATCAAACCGTTGGTCTTGGTGTTGTGAAATATTGGTGTTGTGGGTTGGTTTCGTGGCATCGTGCTGTTCTAGATCATGTCTTGTTTGATCTGTGTACATCAGTGTTTCTCTCTGTCGCTCTGCGTGTGCTTTATGATGGCTGACAGCTGCCACATGGCTTTAGCTTTTAAAGCCTGTACGTCTTTAAGTCTGTTTGCACTCAGGGCCTGAAATCACTTTCTAAGTGCCGGTTTGTAGTGACAACTTGATGTTGAGTTTCTCTTATCGTGTCTTGCTCTGGTAGAGAAAACCCAATCATGTGATATCTCACAATGTTTTTGCATATAAACTCCATGTTAATGATTTTTTAGCATTTTAAAGGTTTTACTATTTAAAGTTTGTTTTTGACGATATATGGTTTTCTGGTTCGACTTGAATTGCCTTTTTTGATTGACAGTGTTTTACCTGGCAGTTTATTATATATAATAAACCGTCATATAACTGGTAAATTATTATTTATATATAATATAGTATTTTGTACCACTGGAATAACTTGAGTTTGTTGGTGCATATGATTATTAATTTATAATATTTACAGTAATTAGTGATAATATATATTGCTGTGATTTTTATAAAGGTATAACTCAATTAAAAACGTATAATGGTTAAGCCAGAAATGCTAATTTGGCGTAATTGTTAAGATGTTTCTTGATTGAATTGCGTAAAGCTTAATAAATATTAATGTTACTTTGTAAGGGCTCACATTTGAAATACTTGAGTAAAATTTCAAAATACTATTTAAACAAGCGACACATGACTTTAAACTGATTTGACTTGATTTTAATGTACGTAGTTGTATTAATTTGACAAATGTATATTTCAGGATTAACAGAAAACTTGTGTATTTTTCTTTAATCATAAACTGTAACTTGACCACGATTACCTTTTTTCTGCAACAATGACAAAATGACGCTTTTCCAACTTGTGACTCTTCAGTGTCTTGTTAGATATTGTTAGATGAAGTGGATGTGTTTAACAGTTCCACATGCCATGTGATGAAGATGAATAGCTTAATTCTGTTTCCTCACATCACTGTTCTTTTTGATCAAGTTGCTACATCTGCTTCCCAGATGGCTGTTGATGTTTCTTAGCCCAGCCTGGTGTAGAAGCTGTGGCGAAATATACTGTATATAACTGACCTTCAAAACCAAAATGTCAAATGTAGAAATAAAGGCAAATTGTGCTGAGCTGGTCGCCACACGCTTGTCCAATTTTTTTAAAAGAAAGTTCTGTCAACGTTTTTTATTTTCTGTAGTTTTCCTTCCTTTATCTGAACATGTCATATTGTTGGCTACTGAATAATAACAATCAAACATTGTTCTTCTGATAATGAGGCACACTTAAAATTCTAAAGAAAAAAAAATGGACTGTGCTCCTTTTCCGTAAAAAAATAAATGTGAGCCTTGTTTCCGAATAAAATAAGAAAACGAGATAAAATAAACAAGAAATGCCTATTAATGGAGCACCTTAAAATCTGGTGCGCTATATAGTCAAAAACATACTGTAAATGCATGATCGGCATTTGCTGTTTCAGTAGAAACAATATTTTCATACAATTCATGGTTATACAATATATCAAAACGTAAAATACCCGATTTGTTAATGGTGGAACCACAGGGAATAACAATGCAGTTGAAATTAACTTGGAACTTCTGCACCAGGCGATAACCTCATTCCTAGTGGAGAACCACTGACCTGCTCTCCTCATCTGCTTCGTCAACCTGTAATTTTCCTGCCATCTAAAGGCTGAACTCTGCCGACTTCTCAGTCTCTGCATGTATTCCTGGATATTGGTTTGTTTTTGTTCACCACTGCTTTTTCCGAAGTTATAATTTTGACTCTAAAATCATTGTATCATTATGGTTTACGTAACTATTTTCTAAGCCGTACTACAAGCCAAGAAGTATTTCAATCTGATTTGGTTGGTCTTTCCGTTTTTTTTGTACTACAAAGTAGTAATGTGTGTATGTTGGCAACTCGAGGTGGCTTTTTCCAGCTAAAGTTGTCTGGCAGTTGATTTGTTATGGTGAGGTTTTTTTTCTTTCTCCCAGATTTCCGACTGTTTAATTGTGTAAAGTCTTGTCAGAGTCTCATACTATAGGCAAGTTTAAAACTACGATAGGAAAGAATTGTGCGTATGTTTTCCTAAGCTAAATAAGACTGGTGTCATATATTGAATTTTTTGTCTAAATTAGGCCGCTCAGCTGCCCAAGTTCACTTTGGGTTTGACGTGCCAGGCAATTTAATTGTACATTCCTTCAAAGAACGTTTCACGGGTTTCTCATGAATAAACCATATATAGTGGAAATATCATTTGTAACAATGAAAGAAACCAACAGTTTTTTTTTTTCTTGTGAAACGGAAGGCTTTAATCTGTTTGTCATTAATATTGCTGCCGCTTTTTTTTTTTTGTTCTACTTAATGCTGTAAGGTTTATTGCATTTACGTTGTCCTGCTGCTGCTGGTTTGTATAGAAATGGTAATTGTAAATTAATTTATATTTTCCAATTTTTCATGTCGTGACTTTTGTCCCAGTTTCCTCAGTTACTTTTGACCCTCATTGGAAGAACTTAGACAGGTTCTGATTTATAGTTCCATTATTTATAGACTTGCTCATCGTTCAAATGATTCTGATAGTTGGAGCTCAGATCATCGGTCGTGATGTTCTTGCTCGTTCATGTAGACACAAATTTAATTCTGATTTTCTGAGAAGTTTGAAAGTGAGGGGGTGGGGGGGGCTCCTCACTCTAAATGGTCAAAACATACTATTAAATGAAGGCCACACTGTGTTCTGTTAGTGCCTCTACTTATTCTAGCAGGGAGATGAATGGAGTGTGAAGAGGGAAGAAGCCGTCTTTATACACCCGGACATTATGCAGCCAGATATAAATCCACCTCGGTTGTGTTACAATGTCTTCTCTGTCCGGACAAAATGCTTGGTATCTAGCTGAAATATGTTTATCGCCTGAGAGACGCAAAAGGTTTTGTGATTCTTCACCTAATAAATTGCTCACTTTGATTGTTTGTTGGTTCTACCACTGAATGTCCCTGAGCAAGACACTGAACCCCACATGCCACCTGGTGCCCAGGCTTAAGGCTGCTCGCTGCTTCGGGTTTGCGAGTGTTACTTTACTGTGTGTGTGTGTGTAACTTCACTGTGTGTGTGTGTGTAACTTCACTGGATGGGTAAATGCGGACCACAATTTTGATATGGTCCCTAGTGGCTATATTGACAAACTCACTCACTTTACTTGAAGTGCTTTGCATTCATTGGTCATTGTTTTCTTTCAGTTGCATTTCAGGGTTGTTTGCCTGATCTATTTTTGGAGTTGTGTTTCAGACACATAACCATAATTTAGGTTTTCGGTGAAGGGTTTGTGAACACAAGGATGTATTTTGCACTAGAAACATTTTTCGGTGAGTGTTTTTAACACTTTTAATTTAAAAAACCAGATGTTTTCAATTCGAGTAAAATAATTTACTCATTCAGAGTGTTTGGGACATTTGTTTCTCACTTCCACAAGAATTTGAATTTAGTTTTTTATGGTTATAATATAAGTTTTATTTGAACCAACTATATTATATGGGTGGTTTTTATTTTCTTTGTGCCAGTTTTTGCCCGTGTGTCTGAAAGGCAAAGGTCTTCTAGCCGGTGCTTGTGGACCACCAAGTTGTGTTGACTGTAATTTTAGCCTCTTCTGGCATGTGAACAGTTGCTCTGATCATATTGGTTCTTCAAAAATTAAAAACAAACCCAGTTTCTATTTTTAGACTTTTCTTTTGTTTCTGTGACAAATTGTCTGGTTTTATGTTGCAAATATGTTTATTTAGCATCAAGTATTGCTAGACGAGCACGTTCTTCATAGGTTTTATTTTTTCTTAGCTGTTCTGTAATTTACGTAGATTTTTGGGATCGTGAAAAATGCGTAATGAATACAATTAAACTTGAGCTTTTGTTTGTTTAGGAACTTTGCGGGTACTTCATAACAAGACAAACACACTAAAAATCAGACTCTTAAACACTTTTTAAAATTATTCAGATTTTTCAATGCAAGTATTCAAGTGAAGTATTTCTTGAAGTATTTCAAGTATTGAAAGGTATTTCTGGACAAGGTACTGCGAGGTATTTCTACTACATGACAACTTTATAACAAGTGCTGACAGTTATTAATAATGTTTTGGGTCTAGTGAGGCACATGTGCAGCGAGACGGCACAATGAGTGACTGTTTCTATCAGGAAAATTGAAAATCAGGAGCGCGTGCTGACTCATTGGATATCAGAGGATGGAATGAAACGGGTCTTGTCTAGCATGAGCGCAAAAACACCTTCATAAATATTTTGGTTGACAGGCAGATGTTCCATCTTTGGTTGGGTTGTCAGTGCTTCTCAATCTGCAGCCTGTGGCAGTAGTGGCAGCTTAGTGGTCAAAAGGTTGCAGGTTCAAATTCTTGTCCGCAGAGTTCCACAAGTACAAGACATTGAACCCGATCTGCTGCCCAGGCGTCTTAAGGGTGTGTGTGTGTGTGTGTGTGTGTGTGTGCGCACTGTTTACATACACTTCACTTGTTGTCGTGGTTCTGTCCATACCTGACCACTTTCTTCAATTTCCTTATTTTTCTTTTCCTAAAACATATGTAAAGAGTTGAGAGCTCTGTTCAGAATGGAAAACACTTTCAGTTGCGCTCCCTTTCTCACGGAAGAGGAAAAACAGATGCAAACATATGTAAACATTTTTCAAGACCGTTCTGTACACCTCTCCTTACGGTATCATCACTACAGGAAACCGCACACTGGTGTGAAGAAAATCGCAAATGAACACGCAAAGATTTATTTTTGTTCCAAAACATTCCAAATGGACTTGGTTAACATCACAGCTTTTACAAACGAACAACTTTTTTCGGAGAGTTCAACCCATGAACTTCGACTGCCTTTAAATAAATGTCAAGGTGCAAGGTCAAGTAGTTTTTTAAAGCTTACAAAAAGGTCTGGAGTATGTTTTTTTAACCTAAAATATTTCAAATATACATATCTGTAACTTTGTTCACCAATTTTTCGCATTTCTAATTAGTATAGTATGTTTTAGTTATTTATTTACTACAAGCAAAGGGTTTCAAAAACATGCTTAGGTAAGCCGTGGTTTAAATAATCTTGTACATACTAATGTGGCCTTTTTAAATCCAGCCAAGCTCTCGGAATTAATGAGTTTTCTGAGAGCTGGCTGAGAAAATTCAAGAGGCCAGAGTTTCCTGATTGTTTTAACCCCGTCTGCGCCGAGCCAGACGTCAATGAGTTGCTGGGGGTTTAATGTCTTTCGCACTGATATAAGTCTAAGAATCTTAAATCACTGTGAGCCATTACCAAATAAAAGGTTTGAAGCCAAATAATTGGTAGTTTCACATATTTTTTAATTGGGATAAAGGTGGGTAGTTTTTGTATTATTATCTTTTAAGTGTGTATGAACAAGCCTCTTGTTCTCTTGATAATGTAGTTGGATTGTCGTGACCCAGTGTAAAAACACATCTGGCCACCCAATATGACTGGGGCTTTTGTTCATGTACCTGGAGCAATAAAACTTCACTTTGGTGGAGCTCAAGCTCGAATTACTTTTGGGAAAAAATGTCCTTTTTCTCACTGTGATGAATGCATAGTCTCGCCACCTTGTGACCAAGGATGAAAATGCATGACGTTCAAATTTGCGATGGAAAGTGGCTTTTTCTTGTTTGTCTTGACGCCGAAGCAAAGGAAGAACGTCTATGTGAACTTTTGCGCCTTGGTGAAGAAAACCTTGAAATTCACAAGCTGGAAAGATTGGGTTCTTGTTCCTGCAGGGGGCATGTTGTTCTTTTCTCTGTGGACCGAGTGTGTGTGGACAAGTAGAAGAGTTTGAGCAGCTCGTGTGGAAAGTTACACGTGTTTGAAGTGCAAATCAGACTGGGTGTGGGGTGTGAGTTTGGCATAGTAATTCCACAGTTCTTCAGACAATTGTTGATCCTCCACAACTGGGGGATGGTGCTTTGTGACGTTCTTCAGGCCTGTCCAGACAGACGTGGAGTCATTACAACTGGTTCCTCAGCTTCGCATGTGAGATATTCAAAGATATAAACGGGAAGGAAATTACCTAAACGACCCAATCTTAATTTTAACTAAATTAATTCTGTAATCAACTCTCTGGACCTTCTGGGATGTCTTTTTGTCTTTGTAAAGTTTTGGATTTAACCAAGAGGCTCATTTGACGACTGCTTCTGATGAAATGCATCATGGGCGATAAAGTTTTTTTTCCAGGTTTTTTTTTTTTAGTATTTATTATTGTAATTTTAAAACAAACTATAAGGAATACCACAGATAAACGTGGTATTTTCAAATGTGCTCTCTCTCCATTCATCCATCCATCCATCCATCAATATACATGAAGGCACACATTTTTCTGGATTATAAGGCACGTACTCAATTGTTTAAAACATTTCTTAGAAGTGTGCCAGAAATGGAAATGTACGATTATTATTAAATCAAACAAGCTGTATTTCTAATCGTTGTTTGCTCTCATTTAGCCGTTGTAATTGTTTTATTTTCAGTTATCTGCTGTACGCCGTTTGGCAAGAGAAACCCTTATTTTCTTTCTTTTTTTCCTATAGTCAAAGGCAGTTGGTCAAACTCTGTTCGCTCAAGTGCTGCTACGGAGCAATCTCATCGAGAGCGACTACTTTGGCCTAGAGTTCCAGAACCTGCACATGAACTGGGTAAGTGGCTTCTTGACCAATAGGTTTGTGACCATCTTGTCTATCTGAGCATTTTTATAAATGATAGCTGGTGTATTAGTTGACCGCCTCTTTTTAAACCTAATACCAACTCAACACACACTCGCACAGTCGCTCATGTTTACCTAGTACACGTGATGTTTTTGCGTTGGCAAAACTATAAATTCCCAAAAAGCCCAGAATTGGGGAAATCATACATGCTCTAGATGGCTTTTTAACCCGGATTTGAACTCCGGCTGAGAAGTAGGAGGTCAGGCGATGCTGAAAGATGCATTCTTGCTTCAATCAGCTCCAGATGTTTAAGGCAAGACCTTGACAAACGTAAACAACACAGTTTCACCTGTATTTGAAGTATCAAAATCATTCCATTTCACACGGGCAACATGACAAATACCAAGCGTGCTATTTGGTTTGAGTAGTAGAAACTAGACTCTTCATGAATAATTTTTTTCCTCCAGGTTTGGCTGGAGCCCACCAAGCCGATCGTGAAACAAGTGAGACGTAAGTGTGCTGCTTTGTTTTGTGTTGTGAAATGAGACGTTGATTTATTGTCATTTGTTCAATTTACCGTCCTTGTGAATGGCTGCAGGGCCTGTGAACACACTCTTCCGGCTGTCTGTCAAGTTTTTCCCTCCTGATCCTGGTCAACTACAGGAAGAGTTTACAAGGTATGTGTCTTTTGTTGTTGTTTATTTTACTCTGTTCTTCTAACTTTTCAGGATTCTGTTTGCTTAATTGAATGCAGAATCAACAAATCCTTAATTTAACTTAAAAATACAGTGGTACTCGGTCCTAGATAACAAAAATCCAGAGTAACCATAATGTGTCACCGTGAAAATGATTCCAAAGTATTTTCGCTATACGAAAGGAACACGTTTTTTCTTAACGCTAGTATGCCTTGAGATGAGAGTCCAGAGTGTATTAAACCGTTTTTAATCTTCTTTGAACGTCAAATAAACAAAAAACAACAAACACTAGTTAGTTTCAGAGATCTTGCTTCCAAATGATAAAATG
This sequence comes from Paedocypris micromegethes, assembly GCA_028031935.1. NCBI lineage: Eukaryota > Metazoa > Chordata > Actinopteri > Cypriniformes > Paedocypris > Paedocypris micromegethes. Next base: position 24,888,056 of record CM051495.1, on the reverse strand, counting down.
AGCTTCTCCCAGAAGATTGTTTTTTTCTCTCCAATAGAGCTGCCATCTTGAAATGACTGCTAAGCTAGCGAAAGTTTCACCGAACGAAACCACTTTCGGCACAGATGAATTTAGTAAAGAAAGGTGGTTCAATGAAGTAATGATGTCATTTTAAATCTTGAATAAGGTTCAGAGAGTCAAGACATTAGTCTCTAAGACTCTTCTATTCAACTCTTCAATAAAACTCTTCACATTTTCAAGTATTTTGCCTATTTATGATATGTAGGAGTTACGTTTGGGGTAAAGCAGGGTTCCACTAGCATTTCGCAAATCAAAGTGTCCAAATTTGTCCGAAACATTTGTACATTTGTTTTGCTTATTTTACATGGGATATTCAGCATAAGTAAAATGTGCATAATCCAACATTTCCAGTATTTGCCACCGTAAAGTCTATCATTTTTTTGTGAAATCTTGAAGGCACTTATGGAGTGTATAGTTAATGCTTTTCTTCCACAGGTATCTGTTTTCCCTGCAAATAAAGAGGGATTTAATGGATGGCCGTCTCATCTGTTCAGAGAACACTGCTGCATTACTGGCCTCTCATTTGTTGCAGTGTAAGGAAGCACAGTTTCATTTTTTTTAATTATTTGACTCCATTATTAATCTTGATTGTTTTAACATTTTATAGATTGTGGTTTGTAATGTATGTCTGTTCGTTTTTTCCATTATACAGCGGAGGTTGGTGACTATGACAGCATAACAGACAGGGAATTTCTCAAGATGAATAAACTGCTTCCATATCAGGATCGTGTGCAGGAGAAGATCATGGAGCTGCACCGCAGACACATGTACAACTTTTTTTTCCGGCCTTATGTGTATATACGTATATAGAATCACATTTGATGCTTTAGCGCTATCTGATCTGCTCTATTCAAAGAAAATGTCTTGCTGATGAGTCTGGTCAGTGGCTATGATTTGTAATCCAGTGGCTCAGTGCTCATTATTAGCCATATGTTCACAAGGGAAGGGGAGGGGCTTAAGCAGATAGAGCAGCTTAAAGGATGAGCAAAATTAGAGTAACTGATGATCGGCAGTGCTTCAACATTTATAGACTATTAGTAGCACAAAATTACTGCTGTGCTTTCTATTCAACTTCTAGTTCTTTACCAACACAAAGCTTGATTGGATTTCGTAAATTCTTTTTTACATAAATATGTTTTATTCTTTATATAAAAACTTTCAAAGTTTTAGTTTTTACAAGACATTTTGCAAAGTGGTGTTTGTGTGTGTGTGTGCGTGCGCGTGTGTATGTGTGTGTACATCGGTTTAAATCATGACATAAGATGTCTGGGGAATATATTTTCTTTTGTATTAAAGGTCTAAATTATTTTATTATAAGAGGAACAAATTATTTTTAGTTCGGATAAGCCTATACATGGGGCGGAAGAAAAATTCTTTGTTTGAGGTCAACTTTTTGTTATAGTGTGTGTGGGTGGGTGGGGGGACTGTAAGATGGGCACTTTTATTAAGTGATTATAGAGGGTCTGAATCAAAAAGCCTGTGTTTCAAACCAAACGCATAGAAGATTAAAACTCCCTCATTGCTGTCTTTTTTTGTCTTTTTTGTTTTGTGCAGTGGACAAACCCCTGCAGAGTCAGATTTTCAGGTTCTGGAGATTTCCCGTAAACTGGAGATGTATGGTGTGCGCTTTCATTCTGCGGCTGATCGAGAAGGCACCAAGATCAATCTGTCTGTGGCACACATGGGTCTGCAGGTCTTCCAGGTAACCTCACTATTAATTTCTGTCTTTGTAGTATTTTATCCTCTTGAATACATCTTTTTAACATGTTTTGTTCCAGGGCCAAACCAAAATCAACACTTTTAACTGGTCCAAGATTCGTAAGCTAAGTTTCAAGAGGAAAAGATTTTTGATTAAGCTGCATCCAGAGGTTCATGTGAGTTTCAGATTTCAAGATAATTAAATCACCTTGCATTTTGCCAAACCTACATTAAATTTGAGCACCGCTTTTGATCAATTGAGCTGGACTTTGAAACCCCAGAGGTCAAGAGGTTGATTTGTGCCTGTAGCATGATGTAGTTAAATTGTATAAATAATTGTGCAATGTCATTAGAATTGATAAAAATGTTTGCTAAGTGTATAGTTTTAAGAATGTAACTACCGTTAAAATGAATAATAACTTGCTTATAGGTATTAACTAATAACAATAACTAAATAATAATTGCTTATTTGATTCTGACTGGTCATATGAGAAGTTTATTTTCTTTAAATTGGCCATGTTAAACTTCCATGACTGTAATGATAATGTAATAATTTTTTTTTTTTTTTAAATATCTCTCTACATATCATATTGTATTGTAAAGGAATACCTTCTGTCAATTTGACAGGATACTGGCACGCAATTGTAAAGTTGATCAGTGACATTGTAAAATTGAAAGTAAAACCATTGATCAGTCCAATGTTTAGAAGCCAGACAACCTACTGAACATTGCCATATTTGCTTTGTTTTAACTTTTACGTTCAACTCATGACACCTTTTTTATACAATCTTTTGTTAAACAGGGAACTTGTCAGGATACGCTGGAATTTCTAATGGCCAGTCGGGATCAGTGCAAGATTTTTTGGAAGAACTGCGTAGAGCATCATTCATTTTTCCGTCTTTTAGACCAGCCTCAGCCCAAATCAAAAGCCATTTTCATCAGCAGAGGATCGTCATTCAGATACAGGTACACAGTTTCGATTATTTGGATATTTTTTTGACTTGAGCTGCTGTTGGGTCTGATATGTCTCTTTTAAACCTTTTTTTTTTGTTATAGTGTATATTATTTTCGCTCCTTTGTGCTTAACACTGTGATGGAGAACATGTTCTATAAATGTTCTGTTTTCATCTACTAGTGGGAGAACTCAAAAACAACTGGTTGAGTATGTGAGGGACAATGGGTTGAGAAGAACGCCTTACCAGAGGTGAAAAACCAAATTCTATCATGCTAATCTCTTCACTGTATTTTGCACAAATGTTCCAGGTTTTGTTTGTTGGCCTGTTGCGGGTTGTCTTACAATTTATTTTCTTATGTTGTTGTTTTTAACAGGAAGAACAGCAAGATACGCATGTCATCTCGTTCGTTGGCTTCCGATTTGCCAAAGCAGGTGCGTAGAGTTGAAGCTCGAGAAATAATTCAAAGGGTAAGCATATGTTTAAAGTCCATTCCAATAGCGATTCATTTTTGTTGCTTTTTTCCACATTTCTGTTTTCAGAATCTGTCTTTCAACGACAGCTTTAAGGCTCCAGTGCCCCTGTCCTCCGCCACTGCCTCCTTTCACTCACTGCATGCCCCGAGCTCACCTATGCGGACTGAGACTGTGAGCCAAATCCTGCATCTCCAGCAGATGCAGTTGCCTGCAGGAAACCCCAGTCCACTGCTGCCGGACCCCATCAAGACCAGCTCTCAGTCTACCTACGCCTTCCCAGGTGCCACTAACACCCAGGCAGCAGGAGACTGCAGCCCCTTGTTTGTGTGTGTAGAGAGTAGATCTGGTGCGATGCCCCCGCAAATCGGCAGTGAGAACCGGGAGCGAAGTCATGTGAAAATGGGCTTTCTCACTCCAGAAATATTTGAGGCAGAGTTAATGCGCAAAACGCAGATGTACCAGGTTTCAAAAAACCCCGAGCTTCATGCCAGCGAGGAATATTTAGATGATGATCTGGCAGATATCTCGTTTTATGCAGGTGGCGTGGAGGCTTATAGTTACAGGTTTGATGAAGAGCAAGGTGGAAATCTGGAATACGGTGATGGCAGCCCTAAGATGACTCCCAAGTATGAAACTCTTGGCTTTGAGGAGTTTAACTGCAATGGTAACTTGTTTTCTGAGCATGCGTTTGGCCGCTCTGAGACCAGCTCACTGGTCAACAATCGCTCCATGTGCAGTTCTCTGGACAACATTCCTCATGGCTCTGTTGGCGATTCACTCTCAATCTGCTATGGAGGGCCTGACTCCTCTTCGTCTTTGCACCTGCCTGGTTCAGAGAACCCATCCAAGGCCAGCTCCATGGTTAATTTCCCTGCATATTCACTGCGTTCTGAGGAAAGTTCAGCCTTGCAGTTCAGTGATCTGGTTGATCAGTTAGGGCAGTTGAGTTACCCACCCACCGCCACAGAGGGGTCCGCTATTGACAGCTCCGAGTCAGACTCGGACTGGGGTTCCGCTAGTGTTCTGCCTCCAGATCAGAACCTATTTTGCATCAGCAACCCATTGGTGAGTGGGCAAGAAGGGGAAAACTTCCTGCTGGAGTGCCACAATCTCAGGTCTCTTGCGCTTCGAGATTCACTGTCCCCCACTGACCTTGAGATGTAAGACCTTTGCTGTTCTCCATATTCTTTCAGATTAGAGCTTCTATCTTGGCACTTTTTAGAATAGTTTTTTCTTATATTTTTAGAAATTATTTTAACAATTTCTTTATTTTTAGTGAGCTGTTTTTACTTCCTTTCTGAGTCCATAGTTTTGATGTATGGCATTCAGGGGGGGTGCCAAAATTTAGTATTTGTAGCTTTCGGATATTAGGGAATATATATACTTTATTTTGTATTTTCTTTTTTTTCCCCACACTTATGTAAAAAAATATTCCACTAGTGTCATTCTTCGGATTTGACTTTTCTTGCATTACTATCTTTTCCACTTCACAATTTAGTGTAGCGAAGTCCCGATATTACATTTATGCACTGAACACACACATTTTTTTTAACTATTTTTTTTTTGTTGAATTGCTCTTATCTCCATAATGTCCTTAAAATTATTATTTAAGAGTAAAACGTATACTTTTTAAAATAGCATCTTAAGTAATGTTATGCTATATTAGCTATACTGTCGTGGAGAAAGACCTGAGCAGTTTGCTCAAAAGACAACTCTTACTCGCAGGCTTCTGATATTCTTCATGAATGTATTTATGAAGGTACGTTGACCCAGCCTGAAACACAGGAAGTGTCTTTCTTTGGCAACATTTGTGTCAGTATTTTTAAGTGTTCTTTTTAAGTCTTCTCGGATTTTGTCATATTGGCTAGAAATGGATTGGTTTTAGATTTAAGCCAGACAATATGCCACATACACGACTAGTTAATGCCTTTACCACCGTATTTAAAGTAAACGCATTTAATCATGCAAATTATACACTTAGTACCATAATAGGTAACGTCAGCTCCGTGCCTTCGTCTTTTGTCCAACATCCAGACCACGAAAATGCCTCTGGTTTCTATTCTGGGGTTTGGATTGAATCCCGCCGAAGCACACTACCTTCTCTCAGAGATGCAAGACCATTTAAACTTTACAGGCTTATTTTTATTATCTCTCTCATCACATAATGTGATGGAAACGGAAGTGGTGGCTCGTGGCGCACTGTGCCCACATAACTTTTTTGATGTTGAGGTTCAAGTTTCAGTTTCCTCCCACAGTCCAAAAACGTGTTCAGGAGATCATGGTCTGGAAAATTCCTCATAGGAATTTAGGATCCTTTGTGGCTGTGTGTCCTGAGCTGTGATTGGTCGGCCACCAATCCAGGGTGCGTATCCCGCCTCCAGCTCCAAAGTTGTTGGGATTGGCTCCTGCTCACATGACCCAGACAATAAAAGGTGGTTCAGAAAATGGATGGATGATTACAGAAGTGATTCATTTTTAAAGATTGAAACGAAAACAAATTATGATCCCGTTTTTCATACGTATCTAGTATCTTTTTGAATTAAATATTGTTCATAAAATCTACTGGGCTTTTTAAAATGTTTGAATGTAGTTACAAGGTACTAGGGTCTCTCTCTACTCGCACGTGAGGATCGATGAAGCTTTGGTCGGTAGTTTATTCATCACTGAGGAACAGTCCTGTCATCGCCAAACTGCTTCTGTTCTTTCTGGTGTGGAAACATCGACAATCGCTTATTGGACCATTTGTTGGTTTCATACAGTTAAAAGCAGTACTCTGTATTGAAAAGTACTCTGTAAACTCATTTTTTACATGCATATGGATGGGCATCATAGGAATATTGAATGTTTTTTTTTTTTTAATCATTTACATTTGAAAAGTTTTAAACCGCTTTGAAATGATCCACACAGTTTTTGCACTTATTGAGAAGCGACGTCTCGGCCTAAGTGGAAAACAGGGAACACTTACATCACTGCATATTTTCTTTTGAGAGCAAACAAGATTTGACCGTTTCTATGCAACCACATCAACCTGGTGTCTCTATCCCTATCCAACATTCCTCATAGAGTTCTGGTCTACATTACCATATTTGATATTATTTGTGATTATTAAAATCGTAAATGATTCTGGTGTGCTCGATTGAAACATTTTCAACAGCTCTGGTTTGGGATGCGTGAAATGGATGTTTAATCAATTAATATCAAAGTATTTACGAGATGATACGTATTGGACTTTTACTTTGACCGTAAAATATGCATGCAATTGAAGTATTTACGATTGTTGGTACTGATGTTTTCAACGATTTTAAACTTTTGGTTCAATTTTTGTTTTTAAATACTTCAAAAATGCTAAATATCAGAGAGAGAATATAAAAATATATGTTCATTAGGTATTCGCCTTTTAATTTGCCATGTGCTTTTATTGTCAGTTTGTTCTGAAACTGCGAGCTGTTTGCAAGGTCTTGAATGTACTAATGTGAAATTAGAGTATTTTTTAATTCTGTTTTTGTTTTCTTAATAAATAAATTAATTTGACTAACTGAGATATCAGACTTAACCTTTTTTCACCATTCACCTCATAATAATACGCTGTGATTTAAATAGTACCATGAAATTCGCTTAATTTCTACTTTAGTTCATCCTGATGATACAATAAAGGCTTCCCAAGTTTGTTTTACTCGAGAATTATATTTTTAAAAGCCATTTTAATGTCACATTGTGTGTATGTCTACAAGTAAAATATGATTTAAAAAATCAAATATTTCTTAATACAGAGAAATGTCCAATATCCTGTTAAGGAATTTACTCTAGCACTTTCTCCTATTCAGAATTTCATATAAAATGAAAAATAGCTCCTTTATGGTGCTTTTAATAGAGAAGTTGTGGACTCGATAGAGTCAAGGATGTTTCCTCTACTTTATTTATTCAGAATTTTTCTGCCGTATTTGCTGCTGAACAGCTAGATCTATCATGTATATTATTCACAAACACTCTTACGCTACATTCCACAGCCTCGTTCTAGCGTAGTCTGCTGTCTCGTGTTTGCTCGGGCCGACAGCCAAGGCCTGATACCAAACTCCCTCTTCTTCTCCCTCAGGGACACTAGTTAAACTGTAACCCAGCCCTGCCACACCAGCTCAGCACTATTGCTGAAAATCCTGTGCAGGAATTATTTCCGGGTCGTAAAGCCACCTTTTGAGTTCTCCGATTTAGTTCCTTGTTTATTCTCAGCCTCTGCATTCCAAACCCCCCACCCCCGCCACACACAAAAGCACGCACGCACGCACACACACACACACACACACACGCCCAATTGCCGCTAGTCTTTTAGGAAGTGTTCCACTATAAATTCCTTTTCTACTTTTTGTACCAATTGTTGTGTTGGGCTGTTTTCAATCTGCTTGACTTGTTTTCCCAAATTGCTGTGGTTCACCAATTAAAATAAAAACAGTATCTTTTTAAACAAGAAAAAATGTGCATGTCGGCAGTTATCGAGATTAATAAATACTTGCATCTTAATTTTACAAAGGTATGCAACTTTTTTGATACAAAGCCGAACGTTCTCCCAAACTATAGATTTTTGATTAACAGCTTGTAATAATAATATTAATTATGATTATTTTATTTGCTCATGTTGTTTTCTCTCTCTACAGATTCTGCCGTGGACAGTCCTCAACTGTCTCCCATCAATATTGAGGGTCCACTTTGTCTGTCACCCTCCTTTCAGATGTCCACCCTCAGTCTTCCTGGCCAGGGATCCTCACCTCTACAGAGCCCCGTCTTAACTGAGGGGAGCATCACCAGACTCGAGGAAGAAGAAGAAGGCAGGAGGAAGGTACACTGCTTGGATATCAAACCTCACAATGAAACGTTTACCATTCTTTTTTTTTTTTAATAGGTCCAAATGCATATTATGCATATTAGTCTCACAAACATCACTTTTTTAAGGTCACCTTGTCTTTTTGAAACGGATTAATGTCAAAGACTCACTTGTGGAAACTGCTATTGATAAAGGCAAACCGGCATTTTATCTGTATAAATGAGTTAGATTTTAGCTTCAGTAGTCATTTTAAGTAAGCATATCATCATCTGAAAATCATGGCTGGAATCAGAAGCTTTGTGTCCGGTCGTGATTTAGAGAAACTTGTCCATGGGTTTATCATCAACAGGATGGATCGCCGAAGTGAACTTTTCACTGGACTTCTTAAAGATACATTTAATCTGCTCATTCGGAACGATAATGCCAGGATTCGGATTCCTTTTTCAGAAAATTTCTGAAGCCTTTTCAAAAAATCTGTCAAGGAGTTGACATTAAAGCTTGGACTGTGACTTTACAAATAAGCTTGACTTGACTATGCACAAAATACATTTTGCAAGCCTAATTCAGAGAATTGGAGGTAGAAGTACTTGCACATGACCCGAATCAGAAAACCCTTTTGTCCGGAGCAACTGAACTCAACTTTTAAACCAAATTAGGCTAGTGGAACCACGGGTCATAAAATGAAGGAGGACAACAACATAGTGTCTCCAAAAGTATTAGTGGCTGCAGGCCGACTCTAGGGACGTCTGTGTTTTCGTTTCTACATTAGCCTTGGGTTGGATTCATAATTTTTTCTCTAATCTGAGACACTGGCTAATGCTCATCCCGTTTTGTAGATTCCACAAAGAGATGATTTAAAGAGGCTCTTTTTGTTAACCAATACCTCTGGTAAACTAATTATATGCAAAGTTGGTCCAAAAATTGGTTGGATAATAACTTCCCATATATTGAGCATCTTAATAAATTGGATTTTTTGATTTTGGTGATTTACAATGTATAAAAGCTTTCTTGTAGCTCAGTCGGTTGAGCCTGGGAATGGTTCATTACTACAAATTTCAATCTGGCTGGTTTATTACTACAAATTTCAATCTGGCTGATTTTGTAGTTAATTTTATAAAACGTTAACTAGGTTTAATACTATTTTTCTCTCTCTTTTACAACCCTTTACAGTTTTTTTTTTTTTTTTTTAAATAGAAACAACATTTACCACCACAAAAATGCTTCATGACACACTGTTGCCAGTGATTTCACAGCAAATTAACAATCAATATTTCACCAACAATCAGACGTGTGATATTTGTTTGACCGTTCATTTTATTTGTAGCACATCAGACATTTTCCACAACCTTCTTGTGTCCAACATTGTTGAACAAAGAATAAATGAAAAATGAAAATTGTTTCATTTGATTGCTTTTTTTCCCCCCAGAGATATCCCACAGACAAAGCCTACTTTATTGCTAAAGAGATTCTGACTACAGAGAGAACGTACCTAAAGGACCTGGAGGTCATCACTTTGGTGAGCATCACGTCCTTTCTCCCTGATTCTTCAACATGTTCTCCTTGATTTTTTTTAAATGTGCATTAACTTTTTACTGCGTGTCATGTGCTTCCATTCTCAGTGGTTCCGCAGTGCCGTTATTAAAGAAAATGCGATGCCTGAGAGTCTCATGACCTTGCTGTTCTCCAACATTGACCCAATTTATGAGTTCCACAGAGGCTTCCTCAAAGAGATTGACCAAAGACTGGCTCTCTGGTAGCGTCCAGTCTGCTGTTCACACACTTACCCAAAGAATGTGTTTTTACTGTGAGCGTGTTGTCTTTCACAGGGAAGGACGCTCTAATGCTCACGTTAAAGGAGACTACAGGCGGATCGGTGATGTGATGCTGTGCAACATGTGTGCTCTCAAGGCAAGCCATGGGCTTTTTATATTTTTACGGAGGAGTTTAATTTTTAAAAGGAGTTTACCTGGCTTTTGGTCTGGACGATATCTCAAAAGTTATCATAAACAATATATCACTAGATTTAGATGGAAATTTGGAATAATTATCCTAAAATGAAAGCAGACTATTGCTTGGTTATTAATAATAATGATTTAGTAATTGTTGTTATTATTTATAAACTGTGCCGAACTGCAGGTGTCTTTTCTGCACAGCATAATGCATAAACATTATCAAGCACTTGTTGAAAAATAATTATTTGCTTGTTTTTGATGGAATTTTATTGCGATACATATCAATATTGAAATATCGCCATACGTGGTTGTTAGTTGGGCTTATTTAGTTGGTCTTAATTACGACAAATTGATTTAAACATTCTTTACACTTACTGTCTTTTTGATATCACTTTTCGTTTATTGAAGTGTAGATGAGAACATTAACAATGTCAATAAAGGTAAGGTTTCACTCCAAAAATCAAGGTTTTTTAGCAGGATTTCTAACTCGTGCTTCCCCAGCTGACTTGCTTTGGTATCGTTGTAACGTTTTAAGTTCATGTATTGTTCGTGATTGCAGGAAAATATACATTTTGTTCCATTAATCCTTTGATTTAAAAGAAAGATGAGGCAGGTCTCACTTCACAGTTAAAAGTCATGACATAAGACACTATTTAAATAAATCTCCGCGTCACAAACTAATTCTGCTCGTTCAACTCATGGTACAGCGTTCTTACTTGGCATGAATATTCCGACCCTCCATGGTGATGTCTCTCTGGTGTGCGCAGGAGTTTACAGGCTACTTGCAGAAGCACGACGAGGTGTTAACAGAACTCGAGAAGGCCAGCAAGCGTCTGAAGAAGCTGGAGACAGTGTATAAGGAGTTTGAACTTCAGAAAGTGTGTTACCTGCCTCTGAACACGTTCCTCCTGAAGCCCATTCAGAGGCTTATGCACTATAAACTCATCCTGGAGCGGCTTTGCAAGCATTACGCTCCACAACACCGTGACTATGACGATTGCAACGGTAGGCCGGTTTCATTTGGCTTTTTGTGGTGCCTATCTGAAGACGATTTCACTTTGCAGAAGCCCTGAAGGAAGTGACGGAGATAGTGACCCAGCTGCAGAGCAGTCTGATTCGCCTGGAGAACTTTCAGAAGCTGACGGAGCTGCAGAGGGATCTGATCGGCATCGAGAACCTGACTGCTCCAGGAAGAGTATGTGTGCATGGGGCTTCAAAGACCTAAACATTTACAAGGTCACCGTGGAAACGTGCTGGACATTCTTCTGTTTCTCCACAGGAGTTTGTCAGGGAAGGCTGTCTATACAAGCTCACCAAGAAGGGTCTGCAGCAGAGAATGTTCTTTCTGGTGTGATTTCTAGCTCTTTCTGATATTTGGATATTTCAGTGGTTACGCTGTCAGCTGATCAAATTTCTTCTGTAGTTTTCAGATGTTCTCCTGTACACCAGCAAAGGAGTCACAGCAACCAACCAGTTTAAAGTTCACGGACAGCTTCCTCTGCATGGCATGATTGTGAGTTAGTTGGCACAGTTTTTAATTTTTAATTGAAAAGTCGTTCCAGCTTTGTTTTATGAAATTTTTTAATTGTAAAGAAAAGTTAAAAGCAGTTTTTAGTATTATATGTGGTCAGATTGTGGTTGCACACACACGCACATAAATATAATATTAAATCAAACAACAAATTGGGATTCAATCCTTTTGTCAAAAAAGTTTGAGATTTCGTTTTGGTTTTAGCTATACTATGAGATATATTATTTGAAACACGTACACATTGTGACACTTCAACCCAGACAGGGTGTGGGAGAATGGTTAAAAGCATGCCAGAGTCTTGGTCCGCAGACATTTGTCATTGTGATTATCTCAGGCGTTGTGGTCCTCACAACGCCTGAGATTGGCGTCATTCTAAAAAAAAAAAAAAGTATAATCATCAATTAAAGTTACATTTGGAGTGAACACTGGTTATGTCTTCAGTACATTTCCACGAAAAGCTTGACTTTTAAAAATTGTAATAATGAAAGTTGCTTTGGATAAACGCTTTTGTTAAAAGCATGTAAATAAATACAGGTGTTCTAAAAATATGGGGTATAATATATCGCGTTCAAACACACACACTTGCTGATACTCCACATAACAAACACACAATGAACCTGATGCTCAGTGTAAGATCTTATCAAGTCCAGAGCCTTTGTATATACGTATATACGCAATCATACATACAAGCAGACATATGAACTCATGATGTAAACTGCTGCAAATCCCAGATCTGGAATGATGGAACAGATGAAAAACAAGCAAGTACATTGCATTTATGGGGCAATATTTTTTTGTGGATTTGAAACCACATCTAAAAGTTGTGCTACAGCGAAGCAGAAAAAAACTAGAAATCTTTCTTTACTTTTGGTCAATCCTGTAAGGGTTAACCACAGAGAATGATCTCTTGCCCATAAATTTATGATTATTTCCATGATTATTCTACTCTTGTAAGGCCACGTTTAAGAATTTTGCCCACAAACTTCTGCAATCATTCCACTAGATGGCAGCACATAACTAAAGACATTTGTTTTTCTTTTGTAAACTTTTTTTCTCTCAAATTGGAGGAACACACGCACTCAGAATTTTGTGTAAGCAGATTAGGTTTTTATGTTTTGCTCAAAGACACTTCAGATATAGAACCTACCAGTTCAGTGTTCGAAACTCTATAGACCTAAACTTCCTGGGTTGTTTAAGTTCACAAGGACATTTTGGGCCAGGCGTTCCACTTTGTGGTAAATGTTTTGCCAGACATTTTTACTCGAATATTGATCACGGTTCTTTCTCTGGCACACTGGCACCAGCATCTTAACTGCACAGATCCGTGACCTCAGTCAAATCAAGTTTCTTTGGAAGTTCCTGGAACAAATGAAACTCAGGCTTTTGTGTCCAATATCTGACTTCATAAATTCTTCACAGCCCTCAATACACACAACATACACTTAAGTGAAGTTGAAGGGATTCGAACTGCAAAACCTAAATACTTTGGTGTCATGGTCGGGTTTACCATCTTCTAGAAAGGCACTATTATTTGGACTTTTTACACAAAAATGACCCAGAAGCATTAGCTTTAAAAGAGGCTGTGGAGGAGTCTGTGAGGATGAAGTGACGTGGCTGATGTTTGCCCTCTCTGTTGTCCTCCTTACGCCTTGCAGCTCATCGTGCTGGATGCTCCAGTGAGTATGTGGAGTCCCCCATGATCCTCTACTCCCATAATAATGAAACATATAGCCCAGAGTATTCCCACTAGAGAAGCTCCCTCTGCCTTCAGTAGACACCAGAATAGCAGTCGGGATTTCTGTAGATTAACAGCTCATACGTCTACAGTGTATTAATTCATATATCGATTTGAATGTTGAGCTTTGTGTTTTGCAGGTGGAGGAGAGTGAGAACGAGTGGTCTGTCCCTCACTGTTTCACCATTTATTCTGCTCAGAGGACGATCATGGTGGCAGCCAGGTAATTACCCTTTATTATTTTTAATTATTAAAATAAAAAACATGTACTACACGCACCCCTCAAAAATTATGCTCTACATCCCTAATGACTCGTGTGACAAATCACTACTCTGTGTACTTAAGTAAAGACGTCCATATACTGGCTACTTTGTACTTGTACTGAGTATCAAAAATATAAGCAACTTTTATTCTCTACATAACTAAATTTTTGATTGAGTATATGTACTCAAGTATATCACGTGTATATCACGTTTTGATTGAGTATATGTACTCAAGTATATCACGTGCGATGTGATATCGCCATCTGCAGGGTGCGGAAGGTACAGGATGCTATTTATGCGCTAAATCATGTTAACCTGAATTAGCGGTTGCAGTTTTTTTTTTACATTTTAATTTGGATGTTCTCTAACTTGTTTTTTTTTTCTAAACACTAAGGTGTAATTTCTATTAGGAAATAAAACCTCATAAAGAGTTTCTTGTTTTGCACATGACTTGGTGTTTTGAGTAAAATACTTAAGTTCTTTAACATTGGATACTTTTCAATTTTTACTCTAGTCTTCTTTGTAACTTGTAATGGAGTAACTGTTACAGTAAGGTATCCGTGAATAATCACATTATTTGTGACACATATCATAAGCCGCATCATAATCGACGCACATTACAACTATCTGTTCAATTTAAACCAAGTGTACAGTATGTTGCATACTATTTTGTTCACTTAAAACACACACACTTTTACGTGCACTTTTAAAAATTGACTGTATTATAATGCGGAAGAAATTGTGTGCCATATGTGAAAAAGATTGGGAGAGAGATGTTTACTAGTGGCGCACCTTAATGTGTTTAAGTCATCTCAAAAGCTTCTCTTTTCTTAAAAAGCTCCAAAGTAGAAATGAACAAATGGATTGAGGATCTAAACATGGCTATCGACATGTCGAAGAAGTTTCAGGAGAAATCGGACGTGTTGTTGGACCCAAGCTTATGCGATCACTCCAATAGTAAGTGCTTTGCTGTATTGTGTTGATTTGTAGTTTAACCCTTCACCTGCAGTAGATAAAAAACCCCTTCCCGTTCCAATCGCTCCTCCTCCTCCTCCTCTCTCTTTCCTCCTGCTCCTCCGTTTTCCACACAACCTGAAGGATCATCAGATGAAGTATCTCTGGAGCAGGAGTCAGAGGATGACATGAACTCGTCCCGCTGCTCTCTGGACAAGCAAAGTCATCACAGGGCCAACAACACCATGCATGTGTGCTGGCACCGCCACACCAGCGTCTCCATGTCTGACCACAGCCTTGCTGTAGAGGTAGCAGATTAAATCATCCACATCACTTTGGACATTTTTTCAACATTTAAATAGAAATTTGATTAAATGTATAGTTGATTTTTTTACTTATTTTTTAATCTAGGTTTGAAAGTTGTTGTGCCAGAAATGGCCACAATTAAGCAAGTTTTTTGATGTCAATCATTTTTACATTAGACTGAGATATAACTAATTAAAAAGGTGCAAACAAGATACCAAAGATTCAAAATATGTAGGTTTATCACGTCCTTATCATAGAACCGTAAAATTATCAAAGGTTGCAGCAAAGTGTTGAAGTAGGAATCATGAAAAAATCATTAAAATTGACTCTTAAATATTGCAAATTTTGATCACATAAAATGTTGCTCCTTTTGAAAGTATTGATCAAAATGTGATGAGTAAATTATGAGTAAAGCTGAATTGTTTGGAGAATCACAGTGTCACTAAAGACAATGAAGCATATTCACACAAAATAATAAAATAAACAACAAAATAAATATTACAAAAATTAATGTAAATGTAAAATGTAAAAACACAGAAAATAAACAAAAACGTGATTGAAGCTTCTCTAGGTGTGTTTATTTTTTTTTTTTAGGTTTGTTATGCTCTAACAATTGTTTTATTTGATTTATTACATTTTCGTTGATATCATCTTCATAATTGTACTTCTAATTTTATTAATTTGAACTGTAGTTGTGCATGAAATTCATTGCTCTTTCAAAAATGTCCACACAAATGTCCAATTCGCCATTTACACTTTACATTTTAACAATAAAACATTTAAACCTTGCGCGCGCACACACACACACGCATCTTAGAGAAGAGCGAACACTCTACCATTTGTTTAACTTTCTGCTTCCTGTGTTGGTTTTTTTTCCTAATCATTCTAACCAGTAACTTCCTGCCAAACACCTTTCCTGTGTCTTCCTGTCCTAGATCTTTTTAAACCCTTTCTTCATCTTAGTGAACCATAGATATCCTCTCTTAATGTATTTTTTTTTTTTTTTTGCTTGATTTGTTTGTCGTTTTACTCCCTTTTTTTCAGCTATTTGCATGTTGTGCTTTACAATCTAACAGTCTTCTACTAATCGTGTCGTCTTCTCGTTCTGACTTTTTTCACAACTGCATGTTTCTTCCTCCCTGTTTTCTTCTTTGGCACTCTTTCCTTTTGGGTTGAACGTTGGCTCTCAGTATTCAGTTCACCAGCCGTGTCTCCAGAGCTTCCTCCTCGCTACCTGCTCGGTCAGGGTCAGAGGCCAAACACTATTACACATGTGTGTTGGTACCGAAATCAGAACCTTTCTCTCAGGGACTACCTTCACATGAATCAGGTATCAATGGTGTCAAGACCCCTCCATCTTTATTAACTGTCTTCTAGAAACCTCTTTTACAATGTTTTGACATGGTTCTACTGCAATAATAATTTGTGTCAGTCCACATGCAAAAATTCTTCAAAAAGTTGCCGATAATTGAAAAATTTGTTCAAGCTAGTCACAAAAATCTATTTATAGCGATATGTATAAAGTATTAGATGCTTAATCAGACAAGGACAATCCTCTACTTGTACCACTAGGCCACAACAGCTGAGCTCTACACTTTACTGAAAAAATGATCATGTATTGCCAAAAATCTAAAGTTTATAACTAAGTAAAGTCAATTTGTTATTTTCATTCAGGGCCGTGGGCAAACTGCACAAAGCAGCATCATAGCACATCTTGGTGAAATTACCTTTTGATGTTTTATGACGTTTTGTTTTATGATGAGCTGTGAAGTTGTTTGGCAGCAGCCAATCAGAAGCTGGATCCTAGCGTTCGCTCTTTATCGGAAGCTTCCTAGTCTGTTGTCAGTGTTTGGTGTGAAGGACACGTTTCTTAGTGGTTTTTTTAGCCTCCAAAGCAACATTCACATAATGTTTAATTCAATACTAAATTCCCTACTAAATAGCAGTATCTTTGTTTGGAACTTTGTAAATGACTGGAGATGCATTTAAAATGTGTCTGCTTTTTGCATTAAAAGTGTATATCATAAACTGAATCTGTGCTGCGATAGTCAGAAAAAAATTTACCATTTGTTACAATTGTAGTTATCAAAGTATGTATAGTTTAAATGCATGTATGTGTGGATAATAAGGACAACATTAATCGCACAAGGGGACATTTATTGATTCAAGCAGCAAGTTAAACATACACTTAATGTGTACATTACGTGACATACAAATACAATACCTGTAATTATTATACATATGTAGATCCATGGGACACAAATCTTTATCGTCTTTGTTTATGCTTCCACTGAATTATTTCTTTGCTGTCAACACTGAATGCGACACACATATAAAAAACAAAGGAAAAAAAAAAAGAAGGTAAATTTGAATACCAAAATGATAATCTAACTATTTAACCAGAGTAACATACTATTGAGATTAGAAACTTCTTTTACACTGTAGTCGTGGCCAAAAAAAGCAGCAGCAAGTAAAACATGTTTTACATTTTACAATTAACAAAAATTGTACTAATAAAAAACTCAATATTGGTTTCAATAAATGTACATTTATTTAAAAAAAAAACATGCTGTTGATTCACTCTAACTTGAGTGCTTTTTAGGTTAAAGACAACTAAACAACAAGAACCAAAAAATGTACCAAAATGAGCAATTTCTGTTGTGCCATCCATGTCAATCTTTTTCTGTCTCCATCACAGAACCAGTTGTCCGGCTACCTTCTGAGGAAGTTCAAGAACAGCAACGGCTGGCAGAAACTCTGGGTCGTCTTTACTAACTTTTGCCTGTTCTTCTATAAAACACATCAGGTAGTGAATGAAGCCACTGGGTGTGCGGTCGAGAACAGGATTGTTCTTAAGGAATTCTTGTCTTTCTTTCAGGACGACTTTCCTCTGGCCAGTCTGCCGTTGCTTGGATATACCGTCAGCATCCCGGGAGAGTCTGACAGCATCCACAAAGAATATGTGTTTAAACTGCAGTTCAAATCTCACGTTTACTTCTTCAGGGCGGAAAGTGAATATACGTTTGAAAGGTAAAGCTTTATGGCTACACATGCATTCATATGCATATGTCGTGGACCTTTAGTGGCTGCATGGATGGATAGACAGATGGATAGCGGGATAGATAGACAGACAGACAGACAGACAGATAGATGGACAGATAGACAGAGCAAAAAGCACAAAAGCAAGTAAAAGAATGCACAATGATAAACAAATAAATAAATAAAGATTTTTTTTTTTTTTTAATCTGAATGCACATTCAGTAGTAGCTTTGCCTTATCTTGCGATTTTACTTTAATGTGGAATTTGAAACAATTGGGAATGTATTTTCTGCAAACAATTTTCAGTTTTAAGAAACTAACAGACAGGCAGGGAGACACGGACTGACAGACAGACAGATACCCACACGCTTGGCAAGAAAGGCAGACACGTACACAGACAAGTAGGGAGGCATATGGGGAGACAGAGACTTATTAATCAATAAAGAGAGAGCGTGGGACTGACAGAGCGAGAGAAAAGAGCGGAATTACCAGAGAGGAAAGCAAGATTGATTGAGCTGATGAACACACGTGTTGACTGAGAGTAGATGTGAGAGTTCATGCTTTTTGATCATTTCAGCAGCAGATACTAAAGCTTTCTGTGATTATTGTCTGTAGATGGATGGAGGTGATCAAAAGTGCTGCGAGCTCCACAGGACGCATGAGTCTCCTCGTACCCAAAGTCCCGGCAGAGATGAACGGAGGCAGCTGAGTGTGTTTGGGACTCGGCCGAGCATCATCATGCTGACCGCTTCCTGTGCGGGGACTACGTTTAACTGCTTATTAAAACCTTGCGTTGAAGGACTAGCGGTAAATCTCTGGCGAAAACTCTATATGGTTTGTTGCGTTTTTAATGTTTCCTTGGTATTTAAGCGTATTGTAGACCTCCATACTGGAATCTCACAAGACCTTTTGTTCTTGTAAACAAAAGCATGGGAGAACAAGGTGTGTTACTGTACTTTTACGTTTTGAAGTTAATCTGACACGAGGTCAATATTTAACATGGAGTTGTGACTGAATAATGCTGAGGAGTGTTGACGGAGGGTTTACATGACGTCCTACTGTAGGCGAAGTAAGTTTTTCTAGGATGCAAACGTTGGTCAGAGGATTTTTGGCGAGATCGGCTGGAATCTGTGAGGTTGAGTGCATGTGTAACCGAAAGAGGAGAGGACAAACTGAAGATGCAATATAATACTTAATTGAGCGTTGTTTAGTCGTACTGGAGCTCTGGTTTCTGAGCGGTTTGGGTATGACGTGGCTCTTGAATCGTTCTCTAGAGTGTTTTAATGTTAAAGTGTTGAAAGTGGAAACGGAACAAGAGAGAGAGAGAGATTTAACCAAACTACATTTTAAAGAACTTCCAGATGTCACTACTATTTTGTATTTTATTTTATATATTTAATGCATTTGGCTCTGATAATATAGCCCTAATTGGGGAATAGAGGTTGTGCAGCCCGCTACTGCACTTTTTATTTTGTTTTGGGTTTATTTGGTTTTTTTTTTTTTTTTTTTTGTGGCAAGCAGGGAAATGGTACTAATGTCATGCAATATTATGTTCTATCCTAAAAACATACAATTTCAAATGTTGAAACTGGTTTTGCGGTTATTATCTGGCATATGTAATTGTGTGATTAAACTTATTAATTCCTCTTATTCTGGGATTTCTCATTATACCGTATATTTTATTATTTTTTCGGTTAGGATTTTTATATTTTATGTACATTATATAAATATGAGCTCCTTGCTTCAAAAAAAAAACTGTGTATGTCGAAGTTTTCTGTGGCGTTTTTGCTCCTAAATTCCATTGTGTGTGTGTGTGGGGGGGGGGGGCTCTTTATACTGAATATACATGCATGCATACTTATGACACAAATTCTAAAAGAACTAAGAGAACTAACACTAAAAGAAAAGTGCTAATCTAAACAGTGAAGTTTAACACAACATAATTTCTGCTGCTACTGCATAAAATATTCCTGTTTTGGATTGTACTGTACTTAAATACAACTTTCCTCAGCGCCACCTTGTGTCTAGGAGTTCATTTGCGCATGACTGCTCGTAGAAAAACACAGATACTAAAATATAAACGGCTTGCTGGATATATGTCACTCATAAGATAAGTTGCCTACATCAATCCCATAATGTAAAACCATATAGACCATGTAAAACCCACGTGGGGTCCACGTCTGTGTGTGCTGATACGTTTTATCCTAAAGATCCATTTATTTCCTCTGATTTAATAAACGCTTCCCGGACTGTGTGTTATACAAGTCATATTTCATATTCCAATCTTTCATTTGTTTTTTTTATACAAGTGTTCCTACAACCGATTCTCATTTACAATAATCTTTTGTGTACGTGTGTAATTTTCAGTTATTCTACAGTGCAGTTCGGGACAAAACCCCACGTAAAACATTAAATTATTGTTTTGGGATAGTTTAGCGTAACCATTTGCTGTCATTTGTGGCCTGTTTCCCGTCGCCATGGTGACGGTCTCCACGACGCCACAAGGTCGTTCACAGCTGACGCACTGACAACTGACGAGAAATAACCTCCCCACGCTGTCTCACAACTGTGAAGCTGGTGTCTCTTTTTTTTTTTAAAGTCCAGCAAGTATCTCGTTAAAACTGGAAAGCGTCGAGTCTCAAAACAATAACGAGAAATATCGTGTTGATATTCTTCACTATACTTTTGTGACGGGGAACACTGGGTACAATTCACGGGCGTAATCTTTGTCGTCATTTTTTAAGTAAGTTGTTACTTGTTTTCTTACAAAATAACCGCCTTTAACAAATAAATACCAATAAAACGCGAAACGTGACTAACGCGGGGTGAAAGAAACACAACATCCCGATTGGTCATTTCAGTTGTGACGTACATGAAGCGGAAGTGATTTCGTATTGGCCTGACGGGGCACGGAACACTCCGAAAACAACATAGGCTGAATCACTGTCGGGATGGACGCAGGTAAGAAGTCGCTCCGAAATAACTTCCTTGCATCTCGAGTCAACATTATAAGCTCTCATGACACTGTTAAAGAGCAAAATCCTCCTGTCGAGATCTTTCTACGCGCCTGTGGTTCGAGAGGCGGCCTCGACAGTTTTTGATTTTGTCATGAAATACGGTACATAGACGCGCAAACTGGACATTTAAACCGACGGAACCGCTGCTGTCAGATGAGTGATGGACACCGTTCTGACTTCTAGTTCTCGGCACACCACAACCGATTAAGCGCGATGTTTGACGTGTTTTAAAAGCATAGTGAGTTGTCGAGTAGTTGGATATGGCCGAACGCCAAACTCTGCACCAAAATACCGATACAAGTCATGTGGCTCATCGCTTACTAGAAAAGTTGACGGGTTGTCCGTGTCATCTGTCATCAGCTTCTTCACAAACTTCCTGTCGGATGTTTCCTGTTTACTTGTTCTTCACTATGGTTATTAAAAATGTGCCTTAACAACCTTTTGTATAATCTGAGCTTTTCACAACAGTACCATCCCTTTCTTGAACAGCTACTCTGACGTACGACTCGCTGCGCTTTGGAGAGACCGAAGACTTCCCGGAAACCTCAGAGCCGGTCTGGATTTTAGGAAAGCAGTTCAGTGCATTGACAGGTGAGCAAGCGGGTGATTTGGACTGGGTTTGTCTGTTTTTTTTCTAATGCGTGTTTGGTTGTGGCACAGAGAGAGACGAGATTCTAGCCGATGTCACCTCACGCTTGTGGTTCACTTACAGAAAGAACTTTCAGCCAATTGGTGAGTCCAGTCATTTTGAGTATTGTTGATGCACACATCTGGGCAGTTGTGGCTTAGTTGTGCTTAGCTGTCCTGGACTGGCAGGTGCCCCGATTGAAGTATCACTGAACTATGGCTCCACAACTTAAAGCAGCCCACTGCTCCGGGTGTTTATACACGTCACTGTTGAATGAGTCCACCAAGCTCACTATCCTAAAGTTCCAACCCTATCTGGCCTTTTTCACTTTCCTTTCCTCCAGGAGGCACCGGACCCACGTCAGACACTGGCTGGGGCTGCATGCTCCGATGTGGGCAGATGATTCTCGCAGAAGCTTTGATTTGTAGACACTTAGGTAGAGGTAAGACTGGTTAATAGTTTTAAAGTACAGATATGGTGTTACTGACGGTGTGTGTATGTGTGTGTGTTTTTCTTATTCAGACTGGAGATGGTGTCCTGGTCATAAGCCAAAATCAGAATACATAAGTATCCTGGAAGCCTTTGTTGACAAGAAGCACAGTTATTATTCTATCCATCAGATAGGTACCACACTCTTTCTAACACTTTGGATCAACTCACATTTCCCCTGTGTGTGACAGATATATTTTATTTCCTTTAGCTCAGATGGGTGTCAGTGAGGGAAAGTCTATAGGTCAGTGGTATGGGCCAAACACAGTAGCACAGGTACTCAAGTAAGTGAAACCATGCATCTGATGTTCAACATCTTAGAATATAGTTTTCATCAACTTTGGAAAAATGAATGAATTTTTTTTTGTACACAGGAAACTGACAGTTTTTGACTCTTGGAGCCGACTGGCAGTTCATGTAGCTATGGACAATACTGTGGTTATCGAGGAAATAAGTAAGTCTGTTTCATTCTAAAAGTAAAAGTGTGTGAGAGTTTTTATTTTAATCCAGAGTTTGAAGGACAGTGTGGCCTAGTGGTTAGAGAGTTGGATTTTGGATTGCAAACCGATGCCCACTGCTCCGTGTATGTGCGTGCGAGCGTGTTCCCTATGTGTGTATTCACTTCACTTTCACTCATTCCGATATTTGATCCATATTAGGCAAAACTCACCTCACATGCGTTGCATTATAAATTAGAGCCTTTTCGTGTTTTTCATTTTTTTACACTTCTGGACATCAAACTCACATTCTCATACAAACAATCAACTTGTGAAGATGGATTTTATGGAATTTAAGAGCATTAAATGGCTATTCACTCCACAAGTCACTCTTATGTAACTTATGAAATGTTTTGAATCAGCGTTCTGCTTAAGTTGGTATTTTCTGGTGTGTAGTATATTCATAATGTATTCATAATTACATTTTTTTAAAAATCCAAACTTTTTGGAACAAAACTACATCAACAAACTAAGTGGTACTGCATCTAATTGCATTTGCATCTCTCAACCATAGTTGTTCCTGGGCCATATTTTGTAGATTTTGGCCCCTACAGCACTGAGTGCGTGCCGTGAACATGTTAATTAAATTATTTTGCTGCCACCTCACAGCAAGAAGGTTCTGTTTAACACTCAAGGTGTATGACATATTACAATAAATGAGATTAATATTTACAAGATGATAAGCCTGAAAATATGAGATTGTTTTTATCTCGATGATGTGTTTGTCACAAAGCAATGTTGTGTCTCCGTAGAGAGGTTGTGTATGCCATGGCTAGACTTGGATGGTGGTGCATGTGCGGCTTCTGAAGAGCCTCGGGAGCTGAATGGTGATCTGGAAGGGGCTTGTGCTTTGTCGCAGGAGGAGATGGCTCTGTGGAAACCCCTTGTTCTCCTAATTCCTCTTAGACTGGGTCTGAGTGACATTAATGAAGCTTATATTGAACCACTGAAGGTAATAAAAAAACGTACTGTATTTGTACATTTTAAACCAATTTTAAATGTACACGTGGTAAACCGTGTTATCTCACAAAGTAAAATACATGATTAAATGGGTTTTTTAAACATGTTTAATACATGCGATAAACTGAATACTCAGTTTTGTTAATGCCAAGTAATATACATACTGTGCATTCTTTCCTGCTCTTCTATCTTTATTAACTCATGACTTATAATGAGTCATGATATGCATAATAATGCATACATTTTTTTTAAAGCAATGCTTCATGATGCCTCAGTCTTTAGGAGTAATAGGTGGGAAACCAAACAGCGCCCACTACTTCATCGGTTTTGTAGGTAAGCATGCTGTTATTCTTTCATTCATTTTGATCGTGGCATTTCTGGACCCTCAATCTGTAAGATGTTTACTGTGAGCCAGCCATGGTGAGTTTTGAAGTGTTACAAGATGATGATGAGAAGCTGAAAGGTCAGAGTCCATTGATGGAGACATGTTTAGTAGGGAAAGATAAGAGAAAAGCTGAAGATCGAAGTGTGAGAAGTGAAAGATCTTTAATACAGTTGGAGGAAACCAAACATGCAAAATTGCACTTTGTTTTAAAACATTTTTTTTTTAGCTTCAAAAGTTTTTTTTTTTTTTTTTTTT
>CM051495.1:24849451-24864027 GCA_028031935.1 Paedocypris micromegethes | reverse complement strand
TTTTTTTTTTAAATGAGTCGAGGTCAGAGCATTTTTGTGTCTTCTCAGGATGTGTGTGTGTGTATGAGTGTGTGAATGGGGGTGGTGTCATTGATTTATTGACGCAGATTGAATAAGAGTAGAAAGATGTTGTGTGTTTGGAGTAAAGAAACATTATTTCTGTTGGTCCAGTAGATTCAGAGTTGGAAAAAAGTTGATAGAGGAATAGATGGATAAATAATCAGACATGTTGTAAAAATGAAACTATTTCTGTAATTGGAAGTTTATTAGAGAAAATATGATATGCAACAAGATCTTTTTCATTTCTATATCTGTTTTTAAAGTTGTTATTATTATTCTGTTCCAGGGGACGAGCTCATTTATCTAGATCCACATACCACTCAGCCGGCGGTGGACCCCAGTGAAGAGAGTGGGTTTCCAGACGAGTCCTACCACTGCCAGCATGCCCCCTGTCGAATGCACATCTGTGAGCTTGACCCCTCCATTGCTGCAGTGAGTAGAGCTTCTCTGAACCCTGAAGCTTTGTTTCTCATCAACACTAAGCTACCCAGAAGCAACTGATTTGAATTGATCCCTGTCGTCCGCCAGGGATTCTTCTGTCAAACTGAGGATGAGTTTGACGAGTGGTGTGCGCTGGTCCGGAAGGTATTACCCAATCTCCGTCCATCACAAGTTTATGCTGTGGTTTCTAAGCTCTGTCTTTTTGTAGGCCTCAAATTGTAAGGGTCTTCCTATGTTTGAACTAGTGGACAGTCAGCCATCCCATTTCACCAACACTGAAGTCCTAAATCTCACTCCAGGTAATGTTGTTTCTTGCCATGCAATTGGCAAAACTCTAATCCAATTCCCACATTTTTCTTTACAGATTTTTCAGATTCAGACAGACGTGAACGCTTCTTTGACTCTGAAGACGAAGAATTTGAAATTTTAGCTCTGTGAAAATGTTGAATTTACACAGATCTGAAGCGGAGGTCAGAACGGTCAGGCGTCACAACAGCGCCTGGGAAAAGTAACTGTATATTTGTGCATCAATATCACGTCTTAACACTAGTTTTATTTTAAAGTAAACTGGTGCCTTTTAGCCCCTTAAACAGGATTGCCACAACACTTTTTTATGCTTTTGTTCAAGCAAGCTTTTAAACCAGATTTGATTTGGCACTTACTCCAAACGGATTGAGCTAAACACAAAGGAAGGCTGGGCCTTGTGGGGTAACCAATCAAAGTCTCTGTACATATGTTTATTTTGTGATTATTTAATTCATTATGAAATAAAAATATTTAAAAGGAATTTGGTGCACATTTATTTACATACGTTTTATGCACATTTATTTGGTGCATCAAAGACGATATAGAAATGAGCCTGATATTGTCAATTCCAAAGCTCTCCAACTGGCTCGTTCTCGGAAAACCGAATTATATCTTCACTCAAACACTTGATATCTTCATGTACTTCTTCTATGGTTCTCGCAGCATTAATCACCTGCAGAAGAGGCAGTGTTTAAAAAAAAAAAAAAACTTTTTTTGCACATTAAGCCACAAACAACCAGAACTTCAATCACCTTCCAGTTGATGGAGCGATCCTTCATGAGCTCCTCAAACCTTTGATGCACTAAACACTGAAAAGAGTTGATTTCGTAGCGTTCCGTTCCATATTCTCCACGGTTAGCGGCCATGCTGGGATTTAGCTGCAAAAACATCACCAAATCTGGCTTTGGAAGTCCCACGTCGGGTTTCATGCACCATTCCAGAGAAAAGCCCTAGAAATGCCAGGAATAGAAGACTTCAGCTTGCTTTCAGACTGGTTTCCTCAACCTGTATGAATGTATTTTAAGTTCAAACGTAAGAATAAGTCTTACCGGCTTTGCACTGGTGAATGCCACTCCAGAAAACGCATATCGGTCCACAATTAGATTGATTCCTTGATCCAACTTCTGTTTAATTACAGGTCTGAAGGTGGAAAAAGATCTGAGAATGCGGTGCTGACAGATGCTGCAATTTTTCACATTTTGGTTCGAAACGTTTCAGATTTTGCTGTCAGTCACATTCTCAACAGCCAATCAGAGTAATTTAACCCAGTATGTTAAAAAGTGCAAAAATAAAATACTTGAAAAAAAAATAAATAAATAAATAAACAGAAAAAATCTGAAATGCACGAAAAAAATCATAAACGCAAGTTTCGGACGAAGATTCTTTGAAATTCACGTTTGATAATGTTGCCATTAATTTCATTCCATACTTCGCGAGTTCGATTTCCCATCTCTAACGTCACGTGAAACGCGGAGATAAGACCTACACCATTTCCCATCGGTTTGCAGAAAAGAGCAAGTGCACGCTGTGGTCTTCCAGATTGCTCTTCTTCTCCAGGTACGAGCTGATCATCTGTCCGATGGCGGTGGTTCTGTCTGCACGACAATGCAACAACGCGCTCCGTTACCACATGCAACGATCCCCGCGTTACTGTAACGGCGTCATGCACCGCGCGACACATCCGCGTGTTTAATTAAACGTTTCTCGATCGTTTTTACCAGGAAATCGCAGCATTTCTGCATCTCGGCCGCTCTGTCGCAGCGCCTGCACGAGTTTGTTGCATTGTGTGGTTTTCCCGGCTCTGTCAACTCCCTCCAGCACGATCAACGCTCCTCTGCGGCAAGACATGTCACCAGCGTTAAAACTGACAGAAAAAAACGTTCGTCTTAGAGATTAGCGTCGCTCGCTCGCTCCCAAACTTTTGATTTGAGCGGGTGTATTCGAAAAAGTCAACGTCTTCCGTTCTTCTTCTTTCTGGTTAGCGACCAGCGTCAGGCGCATTACCGCCCCACCGTTCACATTTTGAACAGCAACAAAACATTTTATTGAACAAACAAATGTCTGGAAGATACAACGTTCTGTTATTATTTTTGTGCTACTGCAGTGAGTGACACCGTTTTATTTGACTTGGTGGTCGACCAGTAAACAAACTGTACTTGTTTTTTTTCTACACAGTCATAACTTATCATTTAAAAACACACAAACGGGGCCATGAAAATTGATTATTGTATATTTTTGTGAAATTTGTTGAAAAACAATAAGTAAAAGCTAATATACGAGGGACATTATCTAATTATCATTGTCGTCATCATTATCTTCATCATCTTCATCAATATAGGTGCTAAACCTGTACAAAATGTACCACATTTATGCTAGTTACATTTTTAAGAGTAAAAATAAAATGACTGCTTATTTATTTATTTATTTTTAGGTTTTTTTTTTTCATTTAAACACATGCAATGATTTATTCTACTATCAAACAGGAGATGCATGATGCTAGTATGAAATATGCTGTTCAACCTGATATGTCTTAACTGAGGAGAAAAAAGGTAATTTAAAAAATAATTTAAAAGAGAAAAGTGTGAATTGCAAACCTTATCATAAAAAACTATTTATTTTAGAAATGACAGATAATATATATGCAGAGCTCTACTGTAATTGGCTAGTAAAATCTCGCTGAGCAGCTCCTGGACCTGGAAGTGCAGTCAGAATGAGAAGCTGCCATTATAAACCCAAGAGCTTTTGATAGAAAAACAATAGAAAAACTTCTGGCCGACCAATCAGCAGCAGCAGCTGAGTCAGCCAATGTTTGCGTTGCTATCGTTACATAAATGTTCCTTTTGAATAAAAAGCAAAGCAGAAAAAGAAGATTAGAAAAGCAATCTAAAATTTAAAAGAAGACGTTTAACCATGTGAATGGTGGATGTTGACAATAAAATGTGTTGATTATAACTATTTATAATGCTGTGTGTGTGTGTACGCTTGATTGATGTTGATATGACATCATGATAAATTCATTCTAGACCCCCACATGATGCAGACACAGCTTGTTTATCCAAAACTTATAAACGTGATGGATTATCATAAAAGCAAGAAGCTTCAGATGAAAAGTTGGGTGGTAAAACAATCTTTCATTAGGCTGGATGAATTTGGTCAGTCAAGTCTCGGAGGATCCAAGAGACCGACGACAGCCCACAGAACCCAAGGTCCATCCACAGGGTTCAGATCTAAACTTGTTTACCAGAGCCTGAAGTCTTCAGAAACAGCAGCGGATACGGATTCTTGAGGGAATATGGAACTACAGAGAAGGAAGAACTTGACTCCTTTGAAGAAATCGGTTCACATGTGTTTTCTGCGATAACAGACCAAAAGATTCACATCTGGAGCCTGGAAGACAAGTCCACACTGATTCTCAGAGGCGTTGTTAAGTTTTCGTTTCTAGAAGTAGTTTAACACCATTGAAGAAGAAAACCATTTCGATCTTAAAAGAAGCTGAATGAATCTGTGAAGTGTGTCATGAACTAATAAGAGCCTATATCTCCACAGTGACTAGAAGATAATCCAGTCACTTTACATGTCAAGCAAGTCGTTGATGGAATGTAGAAAAAAAGTAAAGTATTGTTCCTTACAAAGTACTAGTCACTTTGAATAAAACCAAGCATACATTTACCTACAATGCCTTTTTGAGCAAGGAATAAAAAAATTAACGAAAATGTAAATATGAGCTAATAATGTTTGCAAAAATGTCATTGCAGAACACATGAAAAAAATAGGACATTAGTGATGTGTAAAATTTGAATCTTCTAAAAGTTCTACATTTGCTCATGAAATGACCATGTTTTAATAATTTACATTTTGCATTATTATCCATGCAACTATTTTACACATTTGTGCGACAGTCGTGATCACAAGGGTCTTTATGATAATATAATTATTAATATTATAAATAATAATGCTCCTTTATAACTTACCATCTAAAACGTTCAATAATCGGTACATTTATTACATTTAAATAAATCAGTTTGTTTTGAAGAAAACCCATCCTCTAATCTTTGAATGAAAATCAATTTATTAAGTTTGAGAGTCGTTTTTCAGACTCGGCTCCTGTGGCAGTGTTTGAGAGCATCAGCCAAGGCTTCCAACACCTTGTCCACATTGGCCTTGGTGCTGTTACAACCCATAAGTCCCACACGCAAAACCTGCCAGAAAGGAAACAAGAACATGACACTGGACGTCTCATGTTATTTGGTCAGTTTCAACCGTAGATATGAGTGCAGCTCCTCACCAGGCCAGCAGATGGCCCCAAACCGCCAGAGATCTCAATGTTATGGGTCTTTAGCATGTATCTTGTGATTTCTTGCCATTCATATTCCGAGGGAGCTATAATTGTTGTCACTGTTGGCAGTCTTGCATCCTAAAAAAAAAGTCATGTTACAGGAGACGTTACTCTTTTATTTGAGAGCTGCAGATATATTTATAGGAAAAAAACCTTGTCGTTGACAAAAAGTTTGAGGCCCATTTCTTCTAGCCCCTTGTGGAAGTACTCTGCCACTTCCCTGTGCCGTTTCCATGAGCTTTCAAGGCCCTAAACATACAGAACTACATGTATATCAAGACAAAAATGTCACATACTCTAAATATTTCTTAGGAGAGGATAGCTGTGGCCTGTGACGTGGGTTAGAGAGTTTGACTTGTTCTTGTTATGTGTACTTAAAATTAACTAATTAATTATTAGAATTTATTAATTAATAAAAATTAATTACATTTTTTTCTCTTTTTCGGCTCCAAAAAAAGTTTAAAAGTGCTTGTCTGCACCAGAAAAAAAGTGTGTCTGGTGCATCAAGACAGACCAACGCGGCGTCTGCTGATGATGAACACAGGAAAGCTTCCTGAACTATAACATATTGATTTGGATTTAATGAACAAGTAAAGCTGTCGTAGTATTTATAACTTTTTTTTTTTTTATTTATTATGCATTGACTTTTGTATGCTCCCTTAATCTGTATGCTTAAGGCTGCCCACTGCTCCGTGTGTGTGTGTGTGTGCGCGCGCGCGCGCGCGTGTGTGTGTGTGTGTGTGTCTTCAATATTGCCATACAAAGCCAAAATTTTACTTTGGTCTGACTCTAGTTGCCGAATCAAAACCTAGACCATGTCACTGCCCACTGCTCCATGTGCGTGTACAGGCATATAGGTGAAAGTGAGGTCCAAATGCTTGGCTTTTATACTAAAGTGTGACCCTATAGTCGCTTTTCTGGGACCCACAAGGCCAGTTGAGGGTCAAGATGGGGTTTTCCAGTAAATGTTGCATTTGAGTTTAGGTTCATCTCTTCGATGTGTGTTGGCCTCACTAAGAAAGACAAAATGTGTTGCGTATTCTATTTTGTTGATTATAGTTGACGAATGCATTTCTGTTTTGTCCAATTCAGTTTTCTAACTGGAATTTTTCCCGCTTGCAAAGTGTTTCTGACAGTAAACGTGCACTCACAGTCTCTGCCAGGATAGCAAGGCTCTCTCGCAACGCAAAGAAAGCTGACACGGGTCCTGTGTGGTGATAACTGCAGAAACAACAGCATTTGTTTAATACGGAGTTTCATTCTGCCTCTAGACAACTTGGTTCCAATTCAATGATTCTGTTTACTCACTGATTTATTGGCAAAAGTAAGTAAATGACCTTACGCTCGTGGCTTGTCATCACAACCCCAGTAATTTGTAAGCCAGCTGAGGTCCAGAAAGTAAGAGACGGGTTTTGTCCTTCTTTGAAATATTTTCTCACTGTTGTAAATAGTGGAAAATAGAAATGCTGTATTTGTGCTTGTAGAGCAAACACACTTACACAATAATGGAGAAGCTAGTAATGGTGGTTCGGTCTCACCAGGCTCTTTCACTAAAGGAGATTGGTGCAGTTCCTGGTGGAGCGTTCAAGACCTTCTGAGATCCAGTGTACAATATGTCAATACCTATCAAATCAATTTACAGTCATTTACACCACTTTTAAACTCTTTTTATAAAACTCCACATTTTGGCAGAGATTGTGATTGCATCACCTTGCTTGTCCATGTAGATTGGACTCCCACCCAGTGCAGCCACTGAGTCCACCAGAAACAAGCAGTTGTACCTGAGGGACAAACTCACATGTGTTTGCTCTAGAGAGTTGAACGATTTAATTTACACTTGTAGTCTCTATTTATACATTCTTTTCCAGAACACTTTTTTTTGCCTTTCTGGGTCACAGGGAGCAGGAACAAATCCCAGCAACTCTGGTTCTGAAGACTGGGACACACCTTGGGTTAGTGGCCAACCAATCACAGAGAAGAACACACACATTCACACTGACACCTATGTTTTAAGACTTTTTATTTTAAAATGCAGAAAATTAAGTATGTGCAATGGTGCTTTTAGCAGCAGCAGCAGCTTCAGTCCAAAGTGACTAAAATTGAGTCAAACATTGACTATTTTCACACTTTCTGTGAATTGAACTCATAATGTTACTGCTGTAAGAAGGACCCAATCGAGACTCTGGGTGTGAGTTCGAGACCCGATCAGGCCTGTCAGTGTTTCCTCCGGATCTCCGGTTTCCTCCCACAGTCTCACTCTGTGAATGGTTGGCCACCAATCCAGAGTTACTGAGATGGACTTGATCCCAATGTGACCAAGAAATAGAGTAAGCAGTAAAACATGGATAGAGAGATTTATGTTTTCAGACATTCAGACAAATTCAGACATTTCAGAATGAATTGACTTACTTGTGGCAAAGGTCACCGATGCCCTCTGTAGGGTGGACGACTCCTGTGGACGACTCGCCATGTGCTAAGAAGAACACCACCGGCCTGTATTTGTTTAATGCCTGTGACGATTAGACAAGTAGTATTTTTGGCCATTGCCAAGGCGTAAATATTAAGTTTGGGTAATATTAATATAATCGTGTCCCCCTATTAATTTTTAGTCTGCAAAATATTACCTCATCAATGGCTTTATTGGTGAAGTATCCACCCGCAGCCGTTACTATAGTGTTGACCTTTGCCCCTGTGAAACAGGTAAACACATCAACGAATGATGCATTGCATGACATTCCGTGTTTAATTACTGAGAAACAGCTCTTGAGCAAAAGAACAAGTATTTCATTTAAAATCCAGTATACTTAAAAGCAAACTTTTTTTTCTAATACTGTTTGAATATAAGCTTACAAGAATAATAAAGATATTGAAACGCATTGAGTGCCCAGTGTTTATTAGTAAAAACGCATATTTTACCTTGAGAATTGTGTTGGAATATACAAAAGCGCATTTGATCTACCAAAAAAGTTAATAATTAATATATTAGCTCATAATTAAGACTCTTGAAATAATGAGATACTTCTCAAACTTGATGATTGAGTAATTCATATTTAATGATGACTTATTATCTCATAGATAGTATTGTATAATAGGTGTCAAAATCTCAAAATATTGAGTTAGTAAAACACGAGTATGAGTTAGTAATTATCTCATTATGAGATAATTCCCAGAATTCTTTGCCAAATTATAGGAAGATGGGAAATGGGAACATTTAATATAGTAAGCCCACAGATCTAAATACAGAGCAAATTGATTGATAGGTCAATTGATATCGATTGGGTCAATAAAAAAGTAGTAATACTGCTTTTTAATCACTGTCTTAATTTCTCACAAGCATTACAATAACATCTGGTTCTGTACCGATTCTGGCAGCCATCTCCGCAGCTCTCTCTCCCCAGATGCCATTGACCGCTATGAGGACACTCTCTCCGGCCTCCAGTGAGTTAAACAACGCACACTCCATAGCCGCATGACCTGGGCCGCTCACCGCTAGGGTCACTCGGTTTTGTGTTTGAAATGCATACTGAATGCCACTCTTGATCTGATTCATAATCTGGAATATAGCAGAACACCATCCATCAATGTGAGACGACTAATCGGGAACGTTTTAATATAGGAACTAACACATTTTAGTTTACAGAGTCAGCCATTTTTCAAATAATATTGATCATTTTGATGATTGATTATTAAAGCACAAGATTTAGTTTACCTCAACAGTTTCAGCATGAAGGTGGCCCAGCATGGGCTGAGCTCCGGCTGCTGAGATCCGTGTGGGCACGTTGGATGGTCCAGGCCCGAGCAGAAGCCGATGGGGAACGGGAAAAGGCTGTAGTAGGCATGATGGTGGAGGAACAGACAGCGAGGACATGTTTCTTCAGAGAAGACGCGAAGGCAATGACTGAGGCAATTGTTAACTTGTGTGACCTGCTATGTTTGAACCAGAGGTCCAACCAGCAAAGTCCAGATTTACCAGGACCACTGAACTGTGAGATCAAGTTTAACTAATCACACTTTGTGATTCATTTTAATGGATAAGAGAATGTGCTGAAATCCATGGGAATTATAATACAGTGTATAAACTGTATAAAAAAACTGTTTATTTTTAATCATGAGAAACAAAGAAATCTTTGCCAATATAAAATTTTTGCTGAGTTAAACATTAGCTATTTTTTCCTGCAATGATACAATCAAAACATTTGTCCACGACACAAATTAAATTGGAATTTAAAAGATACTCAATTCATTTGCAATGATAGTCAAAACTTTGACTGTGGCCAGTTGTTTAATTATGTAACATTGTTGAAATCAATAATTTTAGTAATATTATATTTGTATATTATCCTGAATGATGGATTTGATTTTGCTTTATGCACAAACATATTACATACAAAACACACAATTTTAGCTGATTTTATATTCTTTGTACAGTATTGTGGTTCCAATGACCGATGGAAATATGACATGTTGCATTAACACTAACATTTCTGAGATGCGATCTAACATTTAAAAAGAAGTGTCAGTCTTGAATTTTACAAGAAGATTTTCTCCTGAAGGCTGAGAAATAAAAGATCCTTCGCTGTAAACAACTTTTCCTCGCACTATAGTTGCTTTAACCTTCCCCTTTAAAGTAAATCCAAGATATGGGGTTAACTAGGAAGAAAGAAAATATATTTTTTAGGCATTTTTTAACACACATAACCAATATTTACATAAATATTGTGAAGTTGTACCTACCTTGTTTTTATGATGTATGTCACTTTCTTTTACCTATGGAATGAACAAAAAATGACTGATAGAAATAGAAGAACAAAACGTTGCTGTGAGTTATTTTAAGTAGATTTTGATAGATTCAGTCAATTAGCAGAAACGGATGAGTGTGAAATTTATTTTTTACCACAAATTCTTTTTCTGGATCCCAAATGACCAGGTCGGCATCATAACCAGGAGAAAGACTCCCTTTTTGCCCAGCAAGACCACAGAGTCGAGCTGGTTCTTTACACAAGAGTCTGACGGCGTCAGTAAAGCAAAGTCCTCGTTTAGAAGCTGATGTCCAGAATAAAGATAAACCTGTGAATGAGAAGATAAAACAAAAAAAGGGAAGACAGAAAATGTGACAAAGTTGATACTTGTCAGAAATGCAAAATCTGGATTTACCAAGACAACGTTGCCATAGAGAGCAATTTATTTAATAAATGTAATTAATTGTATATTTCAATGCATTTGAACATAAATAAAACAATTTTTAATTATATGATATAAAACATTCATTTTTTTATACTTTAATAATATATTGTCATATAAACATGTTTTTTTTTTTTTTTTTTTTAACTGCTTAATCCATTTCTGAAGGTGTGACTCACAACCTGGGTTGGTGGCCAACCAATCACAGAGCTGAACACCCAGACACGCATTTTTGCACTCATAATAGTAAAATGTGTAAAACTATTTTATTAAATTCATTTATATACATTTTGAAACATGCACACATTTTAAATGATTATTTTTAGTATTTATTTTGCATGATAATTGTTGCATTCATAATTGCAGTTGGATTGATGGCTGTTTGGCAGAAGTGTTAACAGTTAAATTAATCCGCTTTGAAATGAACAAGCCCTAAATTAAAAAACTAAAATAAACATTTTTAACAGTACTATATGAACGTGTGAATTTTAACCACAAGGTTTTCATTAGTTAATATTTTCTTAGTTGTTTACACTGAGCAGGACTTTGTCCAACACAGGGCACACAAAGATCCCATCGCGTTTGTTTACATAATGAGAACCTACCAAACTGTAGAGACGAGATTCCTCCCCAGGCCTGAGTGAAATCACCACTATCCAAACACTTGAGGTCGGGCGTGCAAGGAGAGTGATCTGACACGATCATATCAATGTCTCCATCTTTCACTGCAGACCACAGTATCTCCTGAAAACAGACACATTACAGAGATTAGAGCTAGATTATAACCATCATTACTCATCTTGACTATACAGTACATCGAATTCATCCCAAATTAAATTAGATGATGCGTCATATTCATTCACTAAAGATCTATGATCTGTTTTCAACAAACACAAAGAAATAATCATAAAAAAACTATTATTATTTAGTGTGAGAACCCCAAGAATATCCTATTTAAGTTCCAATTTGGGCCTTTTGGTGTGCTCTTTGCATGTTCACCACGTCACACCACAGTCAATAGTGTGTGTGTGTGTGTGTGTGTGTGTGTGTGTGTGTGTGTGTGTGTGTGTACACTGCTCTGTGATTGTTCAGCTACCAATCCAGGTTATGTGTTCTGCATTCAGGGCCTGAATTGTTGGGATTTGCTCCAGCTTTTCGAGAACCTGAAATGCAAAAGCAGTCAAACTGAATTGCTCAAAGGGCCAAAAGGTTGACGAACCACCTGACAGCAATCACCAGTGCACACCTGAAGACACTTGTGGTCTGCTATTTAGGGACTTGGCTGGAAGACACTAGCTGCTGGTTAATAAAGTTAAGAGGCTCCCAATACTGTTGTTGTGCTAGTTAATGGTTCATTTAGGGGTTCCTGTACTAGATTTTGTACAGATTCCAGAGTTGCCTTCATTAAAATCTGGTTGATCCAAGCCTGCCTTCGTCTGTTCACTCCCGCCGCTTGACAGTGGTCGGTATGGAGCGGATGGATGGAGCTGAGGCAACAGGCACGTCGAAGGAGACTTACGGCGCTTTGCCTGTCATGCTTCCGGATTCATTTTTTAAGAAAACATCTAAGACTCTTGGAAGAATTACATTGCCTAGGAGTCACCTCACCGCTTCACCAGCTGCCTCATGTTTTCAGTCTGCTCAAACCGGTGCCAGTCCCATAGCCGTACCTTCCCCATACTCTGGCAAACGTGAGGACTGTGATGGTTTCATTCTGCAGTGCAGACTCTACCTGCAGAGTCACCTTCACTCGTTCCCCACAGAGTCGGACAAGGTGGCTTTTGTGCTGTTGCTGCTGTCAGGCCGGGCTCTGCAGTGGGCCACCGCATTGTGGAACAGTCACTCTCATGTGATGAGCTCCTTGGACAACTTCTTTGAGCATTTTTGCCAGGTCTTTGGCCAAGTTTCATCTCCGTTCTCAATCCATGATCGACTCTTGTCCATCCGGCAGGGCAGTCGCACAGTGAGTGATTTTGCATTGGAGTTCCGATGTCTCGCCAGTGCAAGCGGGTGGACCGACTCTGCTCTCGTGGCTGCATATCGTCGTGGTTTGAATTCCAAGATTCAACAAACGATGGTTGTGTGTGACGACAAGATGGGGCTGGATGCCTTTATTTTGAAATCCCTCTGCGTGGCACAGAATCTCGCCACCTGCCAAAGCGTTGCCACAACAATGGCTGTCGGCCGTCCTGGCAAAGGCAGTGTTCCTCTCCCACCCCTGCTGCCCCCGGTAGGTCCTCCAAACAGTTCCTAACTCATGCACCTTTTTCAATGTCAATCGTAATGCGTTCTTCCTCAGGTTCTTCCGCGGCTAACAAGACCTTTACGGCTGATTCAGGGGACAGTTGCAGCAGGAAACTCTAACAGCCGTCACTCCACCGTTTACAGGTGCCATGTTAAACAATCCTACCCTCTTCTCTAGTGCACAGACTCATCGCATGTCAATCTCCATCAGTGACACTTCAGGTGGGCCCATTTGGTATCAAATCAATTGTATTTCTGGTTTTAGGGGGCTCCGTGTCGGCCATCGCTCTGGCCCTTCCCTGGGTGATGCGACTTGATGGTCGCTGAACTGTGACTGACTCTCAACAATTCCTGTGTGATTTCTGTGGATCGTCTGTCATTGTCTGTTTTCACGATTGTCCTTCACCTGTTTGTTCATTAAACCCTGTTCAGTTATGTCATTCGGTTTTCCTGTCTTTTTCCAACCGTTCACTCTCTACCATAACTGCATTATGGGATCTGTAGTGTGTTAAATTCCTGTGTGTACAGTATTGGAGGGCGGGCAGGATGTTGCCAACATTGTTTGTATGAGGCTTTACACGTATGCATTTGACTCTCACAAGGAAATTTCTGGTCTACAAAAGTAAGTTAAATGGCACCGTGTGGATAAACGTTTATTGTAATTGCTGAAAGAGCAATGAGAAGTTCTGCTTTAAAAACTGTGTACAGTAAACTCTAAAACAAAATCAGTTGTATTGTCTTTAAAATTTTCAAATTTTGTAAGCTTTGGTATGGAGTAGTTGTGTATTCAAGGTTCCAAATTCTGTGTGCTCTGCCGTTCGTGAAAGTGAATGCACAAGTACAAATGTCTTCTGTTGACCAATTACAATCTTTAACACTTGACCATAACAATTGATGTCTATACCTGGTTGGCTCTGTCTCGTATGGGAGGACAACACTTGAAGTGAGTGGCCTGGGCTGGGACGTCCTCTGCTGAGATGTTGAGGTAGTGATGTGTGGTTTCCACAGTCAGAGGAGCTCCAGCCTTTCTGGCTTCTCGTATGCAGGCCAGAGGCAGAGCCGACGACAGGTGAACGATGTGACATCGCACCCTGACCGATGAGAGAACACCATCTCTCTACTTGTGTTTAACTGGCTGGAGTAGCACGTAGATATAAAGCAAGCATCTATACATACTGATATTCCAAACAGAGTTCAGCTACAGTGCGAATAGCCTCTATTTCCATGATGTCAGGCCTGGACTTGAGGAAGGTGGAGTATTCACATGAGTCTACGAAGCAAAAAGAAAACCATCATCGTCCTACAATCCTGAGCATCAACGGAAGACCATGAGATAATGCTGACCTCCTTCCCCGGACACTGCGTCAACTTCTCGCTCTGCATGAAACTAGGATGAAATTGGATTAAAACCCAATTTAAACTGGAACAACCAGCGTTTTCTTTATCTTCTGTTCTCACTTCAGTATTGTGAAGTCAATCACTAGAGGAGATCTCCTCACCAGTAAAACGCTTTCTGTACCCTGGAGTTCTCTCATGGCTGCATGAAGA
This sequence comes from Paedocypris micromegethes, assembly GCA_028031935.1. NCBI lineage: Eukaryota > Metazoa > Chordata > Actinopteri > Cypriniformes > Paedocypris > Paedocypris micromegethes. The sequence goes on along the minus strand of CM051495.1, from coordinate 24,849,911 downwards.
TCACTATCACTAACATGAGGAAATTCATCCACTCCACTGTGAATCAGAAAGCACTTGAATCCGGCCACGCCCGCTTGGATCATCGGCTTCAGCTCCAGCTGAACGGAGATAGAAAAGTGGACAGTCAAACATTAACAAATGTGGGCTATCATGATTACTGTAGATTATTGCAGGTTTTTTTTTAGAAAACCACGAATATTATTTAAGGTGTCATACATAAAGGTCCAAAGGGTGCTGACGAATATGATGAATGAACTAATAAATAAAAATATTGATAAATATGAATTCTTGATTTCGATATGCCTAAAATTCCCAAAAGTACTTAATTGGCATATACTAAATAATGTTTAATTTATATTTAATTTCAAGTAATACGTACTGTTGAAATTAGAAATTAAAGACTAGTAGTAGGGTAGTATTTCTTTAAAATTCTTAGTACAGATGCAAAAAAAAAAAAAAA
>CM051495.1:24753425-24849427 GCA_028031935.1 Paedocypris micromegethes | reverse complement strand
AAAAAAAAAAAAAACCTCCAATACAAACAGAATAAGAGTCCATTGTGAGTTGTGACTCGTGTGTGGAGTGTTTCTGTATCTGGCACATTCACCACTGTGATAACAAGAGATGGTAGGTCACTAAAATGACACCACTGCTCCCAACATGTCAGCCAAAAGACAAAATATTCTCACTGGTGCATCCTAATATACCAAACAGTGTAAAGCCAGTACTGCACCTGGTTTCCAGGGACAACTCCTCCCCAGAAGGCAGTGTCCACAAAACACTGACCATTAGCAGAACGCAGCTTTTCTTTGAAATTGTTCAGGGTTGTCGTTGGTGGGATGCTGTTTCTATTTTTAAAACAATAAAAATAAAATAAATAAATCTTGGTAATTTTTTTCTATAAATCAACTTACAGGGGCATGTCTACAATAGTAGTGACTCCTCCAGCAGCAGCCGCCCGAGTGGCCGTCCAGAAACCTTCCCAGGAGATCCGGCCTGGTTCATTGACATGGACGTGACAGTCCACTACACCCGGCATCACAAGACTGTTCCCCACATCTAATACCTGTTGGGGAATTGCAGAATGCAGGGCATAGAAAGTAACACACCAAAGTTAATTATTAACAATAGAGCAATATTAAGAATATTGCTGCTGAGAACCAGATAAATTAATAAATAGTTCACACAAGTCTGGTTTTATTGGGAGTTCAGGCTTGGCACTTCTGACATTTAATAATAATAAAATAGCGTTAACATAAATTAACTTCAAACACTGGAACTAGAGTTAGCTAGATATTCCTAGCCTCACTTTCAAAACTATGTTTTTACATGAAGACATACATTTCAGATTGAAAGAATAAACGCATGCAGTGTCATTGATCTCCAGCAGGAGGTGCAGTTCAGCTCTCAGCCCCACTAACCTCTCCAGCGTTGGCTAGGAACGCTCCAGAATCAGGCAAGATAGCGTCAATCTTTCCTTTCTTTATGATGATGACAGCAGGCCGGATCTCCTCACCACACAAAACCCTCTGGCTCCTCAGAGTAGTGACAGTAGATCCTGACTCCATTTGCGAACGGTAATGTGTTGTGAACCTTGTGCGAGCTTCTGCGTTTACTCTTCAGGCTGAAAGCAAGCAGAGCTTTCATCTGTGCTGTGGGTCATTGTACCTTCTTCATTGACCTTTGGAGAGCCTGCAGAAGGTTCTTTGACCTAAAACTGCAACACTCCATTAAAGCAAACATCACCAGTCCCTGGCCCGAATGGAATTAGACAAAAAAATGTACCTTGTTCAGGATGTTTTAAAGACTGGTGTATTTCCTGGACCACACCTATTGTGGAACAATCGTCTTTACGAGTTACGCAAGTTTGTTGTAGGCGGCAATAAAATCCATGCAATTAGATGTGTTGTGGTCTAAAATGCGTTCTGAACCGTGTGGTCAAAACGAATCAAACCTCCTAAATGCACCGCACATGCAGTGACTTTAATACATTTTTTAAATTGAGGTTATTTTTCATTGGACAGAATGCGGAGGAAAAATCTCACAAAAAATGTCTTCATTAGTCTAATATGAAAATTATTAAGAGTAACATTGCATTGTATAACTTTTCGTAAACAATCAACAAATCATTTTAGTAAACAATAACTGTGTTTGAACTGTGTTTCAGGGGTAATTAGTGCCAGGTGTTTCTTATCAAATCAGGAACTGCCACCTGACAGACATGATGCTGCCACACTGGAGGAGAGGGGGAGCTAATGCACCATTCGAGATGCTATAATGCTGGACCATAACACAATAAAGAAGATGGTGACGACAATGATGATGATGATGATAATGGTGATGATTGCACGGCCTGGTGCGGCCCACAACTTGTTTCTATAGTTCTGTGGTTTGTTAAATTCTTTGTGTTGTTAATATTCCACGTTTTATATTTTCCACTGTAAAATGTTCCAGGTATTTTTCCCTATGTAAAAAGAGGATGCATGCTTACCTCCAGTGCTAAATTTGTTGCTTAAGTAGAAGTATAAATACTAGAGTCAAAAAATATTTCTGTGGAAGTAAAAAGGTATTAGCACAACCTTTATTCTCTGGTACTTTGTACTCTTACTGGTACAGGTAAAAGTAAAAAAATGAAAGTAATGCAATGAAAAAAATGCCTTTATAGGATTATATTGTTATGTTCAAATGTTGTAGTATATAATTACATTGAATTAATGAATTAATACATTTTATTACAATACTTACACAGATAAACACAAAGAACTATTAATGTGCACCACGAAAAATTACTGTGTGATTCATGGTGTAAAATATGATCGGATCCAGTGGTTCAATCAAATAGGCATTTGTGCTTTGTTTAGGGTTCACCGGACTGACACAGAAAGAAATCTGCATTTGCCGTATTTATTTTCTCTCTCTCTGTCTCTGCTTTGTTAGGTACATATTTTAAATGTTTCCGATAACCAGGTTTACTATGCACGTTCATGTACTCTTTGAGGCCCCCTGGTGGCTCTAAGTAGCTACTTGTTCACTTATGCTATGATGTCTATTATTTCGAAATAAATTACTGAACCTTTTAGTGTAAAAAGGTTTAAACCATATCACATTAGTAACATTTGAAAGCACATATATTATATGAGTAAAAAAAATCAAGACAAATGCACCTGTGTACTGCCCCCCCCCAAAAAAAACCGTCAGTGGGCGTGGCTTGGTAAAGGACAGTCACTCGGACCTTGCAAAATGACACCAAATTTCAAAGCTGACACTTCTGTTGTCCAACAAATCTGCTTTGTGTTAACTCTATACTTCATTTAATCACTTTATGGTTACACCGGAAAATCAACACCGTTTTTTTGCTGTGCATGCGTATCTCCGGTTATCCAGAGTCACGTACATTAATCGCTGGAATCTAATCTCCATTCCCCCTCCCCCTGTAGCTCGCCACTGCTCGGATGCTACTGCCTCCTCCGCGATTACGTCACTGTTTCAGTAAGTCTCAGCATCACTGCTCTAGGAAGTCAGAGGAGCCATTTTGGCATCTAGATTACATGGGATTCATTTTTTTTTCGAACCCAAGAAGCGACTCCTGTTTTTCAAACCTCACCATGTATGTCATGTCATCTGTTTTTCTAGAGGAATAGGATTCTTTATTTTTTAAACGTCACAATAGGAAACCGATATCTGGAATTCGGAGGAGACGCTAAATAAGGATTTGAGCAGCCAGCACAGGAGGCAACAGTGGAAGGAGCTCCGCAAAGTCAACATCAGCTCGCATCAGATGACCTCCAGTGTACAGGTAAGAGTTTCTCATTTTTCCATCCCTGTCGCGGTCGACGGACAATACAAGAACGCCCGGTGTGTTTATTTGGTGTTGTGTTTCCAGGGTAGGACAGATCTGGGGTGCGGCTATTCAGAGCATGTCAACAATATTATAATGGGAGACAAGAGCTTTTATTAAGGATTTGAACTGATGCTTTGCACTATAAACGGGCCACTGTTCTTGTGTACACATGTCCGAGTGATGGAAAGAGTTTTATACTCATTTAAGATGTAAGAGTGATACCATTTATCCACTAACAGTATGTGTTCAACCAAAAATGGTCAGGTTAGAAATAAAGCATCTTGACTATAAAACACATGTTATTTCGTATAAATACATGAGTTGTTTTGACACAGAAATCAACCTGAAAAAACCTTTAGTTTTAATTGTGTTTTTTAATGTTTTGTAATTAAGGCATTAAACTTCCATAATGTGGAGTATGATTCTTTTCATTCACAACATAGATGCTCATCACAGTGTAGCACACAGAAATTCAAATGTTAGCATTAATTTAAACATATCTTACTCTACAAGCCATCTTTCTCATTGGTATATAGACCATTATTTTTTATTTTAAATTATTTTATTTGCATCTATGTATAAACATATAATATACATGTATAATATGAACTACATATATTACCTGTAAGATTGTCACTATATAAATATAATATATACGACTGTTTATTCATATATACTATATTATACATATTCAATTGGGCGTCATAGGGCACCTTGTGTAGTTTGTATAATTCTACGTTTAATAATCCTATTGAAGTTATTCTGTTTGTCATTCTGTATTGATTGCTTTTCAATGTAATCATGCCATGACTAAAGACTCTGATGTATCAGAATGTGACTCAGCATGAGATCAGCAAAACTGCTTGTTTAAGGTTTTGTAATCACATGAATAACAACCAGGCAAACACTTTTAGTGGCGTTTTTAAAAATATTTGATTATAGTTTTTTTTATTAGTTATTAAATATTTAGGTTAACACAAACATAGAAACATAAGGAAAATGTCAAAACAAAAGATAAACAAAAATTGCCTCCAGCCACACAACTTTACAACTTATACACCCTTGCAGAGGTTATATAAGAAGTACAAAATTACAACTACATCAGTTATTGGGTCGTTGTGGTCTTGGAATTCTCACAGATGGTCAGTCCAGCCTGCATTCCTTTTGTTGCTGATCTGATGCTGACCATGAAAGAGGCCAGTCTATTTAATAGACAACGCCTCGTCCTTTTGTTTCAACTTCAGGATAGAGATGAGACAGGATGCTTTTTAACACAGACATCAATGTTTAGCATTTAATTGGTTAGAAAACCAATAAGAAATGAGAAAAGAGAAAAAAAAATGCGAAAAGAAAACTTTTATGTTTACGTTTTAGACAGTTTTAGTATTTCCTTTTATTGTCGTAATGATTACAACACACTCACTAACACACATACACATACACACACACTCCCACACACACACAAAACAGTTCTTAAAATTACACTAAATACTTACATGCTCATGACAATGAAGGCTTTAATTGATTATATTAATATTTTAATATTATTTAATAATATTCATTTTTACTGAATATATGTGAATAACAATTAAAAACATTTAATTTAGTCATAATTTTTGATACCATAATTAAAAATATCATCACATACATAAACATAGCCATTCATTTCTAGCAACAAAGCAGAAATATGTATCACTTTTCTATGCATTGAAGGAGCCTGTAATGCTGCATCTCTCATTTGGCAGGTGTGAGCTTTTCGAGCAGAACCGGTGACGCACTTTGAAAGGCATCATGGCCGGGGCCTCGGTGAAGGTGGCGGTCAGGGTCCGTCCCTTCAACTCCCGTGAGATTAGTAAAGAATCGAAATGCATCATCCAGATGTCTGGGAACACCACCAGTAAGTTTTTAATGGACGTGTGGAAAGAAAAAGATCCTGTCTGTCAAAATCCATCTTTAGAATTTTGCATAAATACACTATGAACTTTTTTTACACATTTTAGGGGTGGAATTGATATTGAATTCCAAATGTGATGCCAAAATCAAGTTGCATTTGTCATCAAGTTCAGCGTGAATTTTCAGTTCTATGCATTTCTGTGAACGTTCTGTGAATAGAAGGTAAATATCTGGCTCTGGAGATTTGATTTCCAATCTGCCTGGAAAGGCAAAGCCATTGGTCAATAATGGATGAGAGCTTGTTAAATATTTAGATTGCAGCCTAGTTTAGCTTCCTTTATTCTGTCTTGTGTTGCCTGCTGAGACAAACAGTTTCTATACTTGGGGCAGCCGGTTATCTACTGTATGTTTAATATACTGAAATTAAAGCAAATATAAAAAAGTCTCAGTTTAAAATGTAGATTTTATGGAAAGTTGATAGAAACGTTTTGCAAAGCGTGATCTTTCAATATACAGTATTATTTACATTCTATAAATCGACTAACACGAGTCTGAAAATGTTGTTAAGAATAACAAATAGAATAAAGCAGAATTTAATCCATTTTTAATTTTATTAATCAAACAATCTATTAAAAAAGTTGTAAAATATTTTGCAACACACTGTAGGTGTGTGGTGTGCTTAAATCGATAATTTTTGGAATGTAGTCAAAAAGAGCCAGTCAAGGGAGAATGTTCCACTGACATTTAACCACTGGAGTGGCAGTGCTATTTTGTGAGTAGGAATAAAAGGGAAAATTGAGTAATACCAAGTCAGGAAAAGGGCAAGCCAGTAATAAGTACATTTTGTAATAATATTAAGTGGAAGTATAATTGAATGGCTGTCCATTAATCCAGAGTGGGCACGGTATCCCACCTCATACAGTGTGACCTCAGCTTCCGGTGACCCAGAAATGAAAAAAGCATTTAGGAAATAGTAGAAGGATAATAGCTTTTTTTCTCAAGGCTCTGTGTCATGTCCATCCACGCTACTACATCACGCACATTAGTACTGGACCTATTTGAAACTCTAGATAACCTGCAGCAAGATTCAGTGTGCTTTGTCTGTGGCTCTTCATAGTCTAAGGATATCTTTTCAAGGCACTTTAAAAAAAAAATTTTTCATGTGCTTTCGTGTTTCATGCTTTTTAACGAATCTGTATAAAAGAGAGGTCCATAAAACAAAGGCCCAGGGGCAAAAGTTGTCCCCTAATGACTCCTGATTAATCCCCAATATCCTAGAATGAAATACAATAAGAACCGTTTAGAATTAGACTGTGGATGAAAAGCTGTAATTGTATTTTAAAAATGTAAAATTATGTAAAGCTCTAAAACTGTGATTCAGTGAGTTCTAAAATTGTTTCAATTTGTTTTATTAATTTTGCTTTACTAACTGTTAAAGTTTACTAACTATATTGACCATCTGGTATCACATTTTTGCTTTGAACTTTGTTTTTCTAACTCTTGGAAAGTGTTAACTGTGTTATGATTTCCACACAATCTCCACACACTCACATGGTTGTTAATTCAATTGAGAGTTATTTCCTGCACGAGATCACCCAAGCTGAGTTTCCACAAACCTGCTGAGTTGGGACCAGGGAATAGAATACAGACAGACAGACACTTTTTAAAAAACTATCTTGTTTCTAACAATCTAGAATAAAGTCTATTTATTCAGATTGCTTGTTTTCATTTATATTCTCTATTAAAAAGATGGGTTAATAAAACCTAAACAAGAAATCCAAAGTCAAATGTGTATGAATTGGAATATTTTGTTAATGTTTAGCAATAATTTGTGAATTATTTAAAAATAAAGATAACTCTAGAACTATAAAGTTTCCTTGACATTGTTTGTTCTGACTGTCATATAACTACTACCAGAAAAAATCAGCCGCATAATAGATGTTTAGCTTATCTGCTATAGTGCGGATGCAGCAGATGAGGAGCATGAAATTGGACACTGTGAATGTTATCCATAATTCAGGCAGAAGCAGCTGAAGGTTAGGCTCTCGTTCACCAGTGAATTCCAAACCAGACACAATTTCCAGAATGTGAGCGTCTGCTTGCAGCCTAGATTCTAATCTGTAGCACAGTGACCAGTTTACCCAAGTTACACTTTTTCAATCTCTATTGTTCCTTTCTTAAAGCTTTCTGGATATAAATTGAATAAAAAATCTGTAAAAAACAAAAACAAAAAAAACAAACAAACAAAAAAAACTATTGAACTTGTGAAAACATTCAGTTCCAGTGCTTTTTGTTTGTTTGCAGCTTGATGTGATGATTTTCCTTGATTTTGATTATTTGTATAGTGATACAAGTGAACATAGGAATGGGGAATGTGGTTTAAAATAGATGTAGATGTTAATATAGATGTTTTTTTTTTTTTTTTTAAGTCGTATGTATATTTCACCAGTCTAATATTTTCATTCAATTGTTTTTAATTTTTGTTTTTCAGCCATCATCAATCCAAAGATGCCCAAAGAGAACAAAAGTTTTAATTTTGATTACTCATACTGGTCACATACATCAGTAAGTCAAAGACAATTTCTTTTTTTTATTGAAACATTTATTCTGTATTGTCCAGACTAGAAGCTCGTACTTTTTACTAAAACTTTTCACCCTGCCTTTATTATACTATTTTTTTCTAGTTTATTGGTTTATTGCAAAATGCCAATTATTCATTCTTCTCCACCTTTTCATTTCATTGTTTCTGTTAGGCGGTCCAATAATATTTGTAAAAAATTGTCAGTGTGACACAAATTTTATGCTTTATTGCAATAATTAAGTCAGGTTGCATGTGTTTTTAACATGTACGCGCCACTATTTTGGGCGTAAATGATTGTCATTTAAACTCCCATTTAAACTTTTTTTTTTAAATAAAAAAAAATGTGTAAATTGACGTAAAATTGTGATGAAATTATTTGGAAAGTCAGTCAGTTCTGACAAAATATTGCGTTCTGACAAAATATTATATACTCGTTAAAAGCAAAGTTCATTAAAATAAAAAGCAAAAGCTTAAAAAAATTACTTTAAACATAAGAAAAAAAAACTTACTAACTTAACTTACTTAACTGTGTAATGGTTTTGTTGTTATTACAGTGTCTCTATTTTTCAGGTTGTGCGGATTTTCTGTAATCTTATAATCATGTTTCTTCACCACTTTATAGCCAGAAGACATCAACTACGCCTCCCAGCAGCAGGTGTACCAGGACATTGGAGAAGAGATGTTGCTCCATGCATTTGAAGGCTACAACGTCTGTATTTTTGCATATGGCCAGACTGGGGCTGGTAAATCTTATACCATGATGGGAAAGCAAGAGAAGGACCAGCAGGGAATTATTCCACTGGTAAAACATTGTATTGGATTGCTCAAAGTTAACCTGAACTTTTCATTTTAAACTAATTCTATAAAAACATATGTCCCCTCTTTATCATGTTCATCAGCTGTGTGAAGACCTTTTCACTAAGATAAACGACAACAACACCGATAACTGTTTGTCGTATTCTGTAGAGGTAAGAATAAATTAAACCTGTTCTTATATTGACCTTTGTTAAAATTAAGACATTTAATATTTATTTATTTTTTGTGTATTAGGTAAGTTACATGGAAATTTACTGTGAGCGAGTGCGAGACCTCCTCAACCCTAAGAACAAAGGAAACCTGCGTGTGCGTGAACATCCCTTATTGGGACCGTATGTGGAAGATCTGTCCAAACTTGCTGTAACATCTTACAACGATATTCAAGACCTTATGGACTCAGGAAATAAAGCCAGGTATTCTCATCTACTAACACCCGGACCCCATGTTCAAATAGTCTCACGTTGATTTATTTTGGGTACTTATTGCTTTGTGTACTGTACATTCTAAAAAAGTAATTTTTAAATTATTTTAACTTCAGATGAATTTTTATCATTTGAATGCAAATCTGAGGTGAACCAGCAGGAGTTGAACATACTATTTTACTACAACTATCAACATACTATTTTACTACAACTATCAACTAAGCGTTAAACATCTATTATTTCTGTTGGCATTTGAAGTTCTGTAATGCTGTGAAAATGTCTTTTGGGCAAAGACTTTCCAAACCAGTTTTTGTCTCTTGTTTCCAAATTTCCATTGTCGCATCAAGTCATTAGCCGTCACTAGTATCGCAGTCATTTAAAGTTTTGTACGAATTATAGAAAGAGCAACTGATCTGCAAGGAGACAGCAAATGCTGTCTAATCCCACAAAGCAGCTTACGTAACTGTTGTGACAGCATTTTTACTGAACTAATTGGTATAAATTACATTTTGCAATGACTTTAGCATTGACTTTGACAATGAGCAGTGAGCAAGCAGCATCATGACGGCGACTAGGGAAAAAATGTTTTTTTCTGTAGGTGCACTGTACAACGATGTTTTTGTTCAATTTGAACAAAAGCATAAAAAGCTAAATCTACTAGGATAGTCTATACTAATAAAAGCTCAATATTGGCCCATTGGTTGGAGATTTTCACCAGTCTCTGATGTTTCCGACAGGACTGTTGCTGCTACTAACATGAATGAGACGAGCAGTCGTTCTCACGCCGTCTTCAACATCATCTTCACCCAGAGGCGACATGACACCGAGACTGATAACACGTCAGAGAAGGTACGCTTTTATTTTTATCCACACCACACAGATCCTCATGTTTGAGCTGGGATGTTTTAAGAATTCCGATCTTTTCTTGCAGGTCAGCAAAATCAGTTTGGTGGATTTGGCTGGAAGCGAGAGAGCAGACTCCACTGGAGCCAAAGGCACTCGACTCAAGGTGAGAACATGTCTATTTTATGGTTTTCTATCTCTCTCTTGTAGCATTTTCAGTATCTGTCACTTTGATGTGTTTGTTTTCGTAGTGTTTTTGTTTTTTATTCTATCATCCCAAGTTTCCTTGCATCAAAAATGTGACAAAATGAGATTTCTGTTGCTCTTTAGGTCTTTGTTTTTGGGAATAAATGTATGATTAACTCCTTTTACATCTCAGGAAGGTGCAAACATCAATAAATCCCTTACTACTTTGGGCAAAGTCATTTCAGCTCTTGCAGAAGTGGTGAGATATTAGTTGTATATTGTAGAGAAGAATATTACACTACAGTAGTTTTAATGCATTGCAGTTAACCAACTCTTATTTTTCTTTACAGGATTCTGGCTCAAACAAGGCACTCATTTATTCATTTGAATAATCCATTGAACAATTTCTTTGAATTATATATATTTTGTTTCTCATTGTCCTATTGTTGTGATCTCTTACAGAACAAAAAGAAGAAAAAAGTGGAAAGTTTTATTCCTTACAGAGATTCGGTTTTAACATGGCTACTAAGAGAGAACCTCGGTATTTATCAGATATATTTTTCTGATTCAAAAAGAAAACAAATCCATACTGTTATAGTCACATCTGACCTCTGACCTTGTGCAGGCGGCAACTCTCGAACAGCGATGGTGGCTGCTCTTAGTCCAGCTGATATCAACTATGATGAAACTCTCAGCACTCTCAGGTTCAGTATTGAGTAGTATTAATCACTTTTTTCAAGGTGGTACGCTTGTGTTAGGTGTTCAGCTTACTCACGGCTCTTGGTGTGACACAGGTATGCAGACAGGGCGAAACAGATTCGCTGTAATGCTGTGATTAATGAAGATCCTAATAACCGACTGGTACGTGAGCTGAAAGACGAGGTTTCCCGTCTCAAGGACCTGCTGTATGCCCAGGGTCTGGGGGACATCATCGACAGTAAGACCCCTTAAAATAATTACAATTAAAGACTGTTTGCCTCTTCTGTGATTATAATGGAATCTGTTAAGAACTCATCTACTCACTGCATCAAATTTTCACCTCTTCTTCGTCCAGTCATGAATTCAGGACCAGCCTGAATCTGTGCCATGACTTTTTTGTCTTTGAAAAAGTCTTGTTAGACATTAGAATTTTAAATCTGTTTATGAACATTACTCACCTTTCTCTTGGTCTGGTTTTCCTATTGGATATTTTAAGTATTTCCTTTAAAACCTTCCTTTGTGTACTTCTTACTGTTTTCTCTCAGCGTTTCGTGGGACAGTGGAAGATTTGGCTGGTGATCTATCCGTCTGCCCATATGTCTGTCTGTCTATCATGTTTTTATTTGTCTGTCTGTCTGTCTCCACAAAGGTGCTTTTTTAGAGGTTTCGCTTTGCTTCGTTTTCACTTTGACTTGCGGAAAAACTGTCATCAATCTGTACTATAATAATGCTCACAATGCCTGTCCTTTGCAATGTTTAATTTTGGATTTCCGTTTTTACATTTGGAAACCTGCAGTGCTGCGATTTGCTTGAGATGGCTGATGTTATTTTTTAGATCATTTTTTTGTATCTGATTCTCTGACATTTCTTACTTGTGAATTGTCTCTGAATTCAAATTCTTTTCTAGAAGTGTGTCTTCTTTCCTCCATTTGTTTTTTCATCCCTTTTCATCTGTCTGTCAACCCCTGCACCTTCCCCACAGACTAATCCCATTACTAGAACAATTACACTACAGGCCAAGCTGTCAATCAAAGGGTTGATCTTTCCACAGTGACCAATGCTATGACGGGGATGAGTCCTTCTCCATCACTCTCTGCTATGTCAAGTCAAGCTGGCTCCATCAGCAGTCTCCACGACCGCATCATGTTCAGCCCAGGCAGCGAGGAAGCCATTGAGCGACTCAAGGTGACCCCTACGAGTTTAAATAACACGTTTACTGCATTACATTCATCCAAACAAACGTATCTTGGATTGCAACTATGCATATGGAAACTCTGACCTTTGGTGTGGCAAACTGAGCCATAGGTAACTACATTGCCATCGTGTTGCAACTCTGTGAAACATGTACTAACACTTTAACTTAAATTATTTTTTTTTTTTTACAAGAAATGCATTTTAACAGCATTTGTTTTATCACAATGTATTTTGTTTTATAATGGGGCTTAAACAGTTCCATCAAATATTGCATATTTTTGCATCTCTATTTTTATACACTTTTCTTTTGTCCAGTTCATTATATACTTTAATAACCCAGGACAAATTAAAAGAGGTTATGTATATTTTTTCCATTACGTTTGAATACATCAGGTGTTTTTTTTTATTAATCTCACACGCTACTATAAATATTCTTCTAAATCCATCTTGCTGGTTCAATATTACCTCTACTGAATGGTAAATTAATCTACAAATCTGCTGTGACATGATCATGTGTTTAAACTATTTAATTGTTATTTAGGAAACAGAAAAAATCATTGCTGAGCTCAATGAAACCTGGGAAGAAAAGCTTCGTCGTACAGAAGCCATTAGAATGGACAGGTTTGTTGCATCTCACTGCTTTCCACTGCTTACACGTTCATTAAAAAAATGAACGTGTAAGAACACAAAGAATCTGCTTTCCTGGTTCTTTCAGGGAGGCACTTCTGGCTGAGATGGGAGTGGCGATGCGTGAAGACGGTGGAACCGTTGGAGTCTTTTCACCAAAAAAGGTAAATACTAACAAAGAAAGTTAAAATGAAGAAATAAACAAAACGCTATGGTATATAAAGCTTATGTTAGACTGCGATTGTAACTGAATTAGCTTGTAAATGTCTTTACATTCCCCCCTTGTGAAGCCCTCGCAGAGAAAACCAGAGCCTGTTTTTATAGACACTGTTGGGCTCTTCTCACCCAATGAGGTTGGTGCCATGGACACTGTGGTTGCTTCCTGATCTCTCCTCACTGTGTGTTCTCTCCCCACTATGGCTTTTAGAACCACTTTTAGTGTTTTCTCTGGCCATTATCATCTGACATAATTGATACTACTTCGGCAAAGTCTTTGTGGGGTATTGGCAGTGTACAGGCAATTGTGTCATGGCTTTGCCCTTATAGGTTGAAAGCATCATGGAGAATGTGGTGCTTGTAAAGTTTCTTTGTCTTTTGGCATTTGATCTCTAATCTGGTTTTAAACTGACATTTCTAGTTTGTAACTATGATTCTTTGGGTGGTTACTTAGGGTGGTTACAGATAACTCATGGTTATCTGCAGTTCAATTTTATCTTCTATCAAAACTTCAGCTGTTTTACCTTTATTTCCCCCAGTGGCTCCCTTTTAAGACTTTTTGAATATGTTTTTCACTTTTCAGTGCTAGCAAGGCAACGATATACAGTATTGAGCTTTCAAGTTTATTTGCATTAACATTAACATATAAATGCGATGTCATGTGTCAGACTCAAGGCTCTGTTTTACAATAGGCTTAATTTTAATTGAGAATAAAACATTCAACTTTTGGTCAACGTTTAAGTTTATTTATTCTGGAATTAAAAAATTAGGAATTTCAGTTTGTTTGATAAATATTTGTGTTCAAAAAGCATTTAGGTTTAGTGTGCTTTCCCTATTTGGCCCCTAACTTAAAGTGTGGTTTGATTTGCAATTGAGTGATAAATTGATATCTAAAAGTGAAAGTGAATCTGAAAGTGACTTACAAAATTATAATGCTGATACTTAAAACTCGATAAAATTTTAAGGCAATTAAAAATGGGCATTTCTCACTATGTTATGTTTAGATGCTAAACTATGTATTTAAAAAGTGTAGTGGCATTTAAAACTTTTTATAAACTTTTTATTAAACAAAAAGATCTTTTCTTTAATTTAAAAAAGTATCTTTAATTTAAGTATTGGAAAATATAGTTTATCACTGTATTCGAAAAAAAGTGACATTTATTCTGAATATAGTAAATTAATATTAAAAATACTTTTTTAATACTGTATTACTCTTTTTTTTGCCTTGCAAGCACTAGAGACCTATAAATAAAGCAGCACTGATTTGGTTTATTTGATGACTTTTTTCCAGACTCCTCACCTCGTGAATTTAAACGAAGACCCTCTGATGTCAGAATGTCTCCTTTATTATATCAAAGATGGAATTACCAGGTAGGAGTTGTTTTTTTCCCCACATAAAAGCTCAATTCTAATGCGTTTCACAGTGGAGTGGTTTGCAGTAGATCTTTGATGTGCCACACAGGGTGGGCAGAGAGGATGCCACCAGAAGGCAAGACATTGTTTTGAGTGGACACTTTATTCAAGAAGAGCACTGCACGTTCACCAGCACCACAGGACCTATGGGAGAAGGTTTGCTGCTGATAAAATCACAAACTAAAAGCACATAGAAATGGGACGCACTTAGCACTTTTGCAATGGTTTTTCAGCTGTCATTCTGGAGATATGTGAGGGAGCAGAGACGTATGTCAATGGAAAAAGAGTGACAGAACCTACTGTTCTCAGATCAGGTCAGTGTGTGGTGGACACTCTTCACTTGGTGTTGGAAAGACTTATGTGTTTGTTTTCTTCTAAGACGAGTAGCAAAAAATTGCTTTTCAATCTTATATTTCTCGTATATTTGTATAGAATGACTTTTTTTTTTTTAATGACTGAATCCAAACATGCACATATTTGCACCGATTTGAGCAGGAGCCTTGAGACTGTTTTCTCGTCCTTGTGAAGAATTTCTTTTACTTTAATCAGGCTTCTGAATTACTTTATATTTTTAGGCAACCGAATCATTTTGGGCAAGAGTCATGTGTTCCGGTTCAATCATCCAGAGCAGGCCCGTCAGGAACGGGAACGGACCCCGTGCAGTGAGACTCCAGTCGAGCCTGTAGACTGGGTCTTTGCTCAGAGGGAACTCCTTGAGAAACAAGGCATTGACATGAAACAGGAAATGGGTCAAAGGTAAATACTTTTTCATCAATTTGTTTTATATTCAGTTTTTTGTTTTTGTTTTTCAAAATGTCGTTTTATTTTTAGGTCATAATTTAGGTCCATTTTTAGGTCATAATTTCATTTTACTCCCAGTCAGTATTTTATTTATTTGCTTCATAATTACTTTGTCTGTCAATCAAAGCTAGGGGGTGTGTCAAGCCACATTGTACAGTCTACAAATTATGTCCAGCTGTAGCGAATTATTTTTATTTAGAATGATTGTATTGCCAATTGTTTAGCTTCAGTTGTCGATGTTGACATACTGCCATCTAGTGGCAGAGTATTAATAATTGCGCCACAAGTCTTAAAGTGTTGTGCCCCCCACCCCGCCAGGTTAAAAAGTAGCCAATCACAATGTTGTCTCCACCTTGTTTGACTTGATTGACAGATTGAGGTATTTTTTAACTTTCTTTTTCTGTAGAGCTGCTTTTAGAAAGTTTGTTACTGTAAAGCAAACTTTTACTTGAATTGTGCAGACAGTTCCTCAACTACTAGTCGTTGGCACAGTATATGTTCAAACAAAGCAGAAGAATGTGAGAAGCACTACACTCCAATAACTAGTTCTTTGTGTGGATAGATTGCAGGAACTAGAGGATCAGTATCGGAAGGAAAAAGAAGAAGCCACCAACTTACTTGAACAACAAAGATTAGTAAGTCCAAAAAAAATCTGTCCAAACAACCTCTCCTATAAATCGTTTATTGCTTAGATGAGTTATTGTGTGAATTTTTCCCTTTCTTTTCCAGGACTATGAGAGCCGACTAGAAGCCCTTCAGAAGCAGGTAGATCGGTTTTACCCTGACTATCCTGATGAAGGTGACCCAAAAGAGGAAGGTGGGATGACTCCTAAGTTTTATTACAAATGCAGTATTTGATGCTTAGAAAATTACAGAGTGTCTTTATATATAATATAAATTATAGACTTTATGTTAATTAGTTCAATTATTTCTGAATCATGCAGTATCTTGTATTTTCTTTCTTACTTTTAGTACCATGGACTAAGAGGGAGTTGCAACTGGCTATTTGGGCTTTTCGCAAATGGAAATGCTATCAATTTACATCGCTAAGAGATCTGCTTTGGGGGAATGCTGTCTTCCTCAAGGAGGCTAATGCTATTAGCGTGGAGCTGAAAAAGAAGGTGAGCATTAGAAAGTATAAATAAAAGGTCAACCATGACTATTGAATATGTCTAAAGCTGTTCTCAAATCCTGTCACAGGTTCAGTTCCAGTTTGTGTTGCTGACACACACACTCTACTCTCCATTACCTTCTGACCTGTTTTCCTCTGAGGCGGCTAATGATGGGGACAAGAGCCCGTTTCCTCGCACAATAGTGGCAGTAGAGGTTAAAGATCAGAAAAATGGAGCCACTCATTATTGGACTCTGGAAAAACTCAGGTACTTTGAGCCTTAATGTAACTTCACCGCCTGAAGCAACAGATGTTGAGGATTGTGACGATTACTGCCTGTTCCTTAAAGTCTTTTTTGTGTTATGTGCAACTTCACTTCCTGAAACTAGTTGGTGCTGATCATTTAACAATTAATTAAACAAGATCTTAAAAGCCTCTCTGAAAAAAAAACAACTATTCTAGTTGGTTTGTTCTTATTATTTGACCCTGTGAGATTTTATTGTTAATACAGACAGTAAATTAAATTTGGTCTAAAAATGTTTCCTTCAACTTAATAAAGTAAAAATATATATATAATGTGGATACATTAAAACAAAGCACACAGTACAGTTCACAGTTTGCACTTTTACACTATACATATTCCCCAAAAAAAATACATACATTCCTTCTTCATTTATAGATATACTGGATATTGGTGGTCTAAGAGTTAGTCTAAGAATTACTACTTGTTTAACACTTGTAGGCAAAGACTGGACCTGATGCGAGAGATGTATGACCGAGCGGCGGAGGTGTCCAGCAGCGTTCTCGGAGACTGTGACGGTGTTCTGACCGGGGGAGATCCTTTTTATGACCGCTTTCCCTGGTTCCGCTTGGTTGGAAGGTGGGTTGAATGGTTGCATTTAATAACCATTTCATCTATGTATAGTGTATATATGTATACAGATCTATTAGTTTTTACATTTTTCTACATGATTTATTTCATAAATAATTCATTTCTTCAATAATCAACTTCATAAATTCGCTAGTCTTTTTTTTGTACAGGTAAGACTAAACTGGATTAAAACCAAAGGACCACTCAGAGTAGGAGGAATAATTACTATAATATAATAATTTTATAAATTATATTATGTAGAATATAAAAGCAAAACATAAACTATGGAATATAAACATGCCATAAAAATAGGGTAGTACGGTTTGATATTGGCGAAATACCCTATATAATTCTAATTAGTTTTGGGTTTGTATTGTGGATCAGTCACTTGCTGCAATTACTTTGTACAGTTTCTGTTACGCTTAATACCACATTACTTCTATCAGATAATCGTTCTCTTTTTGAATGTGTCTTTTAGGGGCTTCGTGTACCTGAGTAATCTTCTCTATCCTGTTCCACTGCTGCACCGGGTTGCCATTGTCAGTGAGAAGGGAGAAGTGAAAGGCTTTCTCAGAGTAGCTGTACAGGCCATATCAGGTATGACCTAGTCACTGCGACTCTTTAGATATTCTTTATTCATTTCTTGTCTTCTACTCAACTGAGAACTTCTATTGGTTGTGTGCCTGATGGGCAAGCTGTGTGTGACTTCTTGTGGAAGTGATATGAAGCTGCTCTGGTTTTTCCACCAGCCGATGAAGAAGCACCTGACTATGGCTCCGGGATTAGACAGTCGGGGACCGCCAAGATTTCTTTTGATGACCAACAGTTTGAAAAGGTATAGTGATGGGTAGCAATATAGCATTGAAAACTATTTTGTTTAATTCAGGACTGAATTGAAACTATAGCAATTTTACTTACAAATCTATCATGGAATTGCTGCCGGTCTGGTTGCTAATGCTAATTGTACTAACCGACTGCTAATGTAGTTGTGTGTGTGTGTGTGTGTGTGTGTGTGTGTGATTTCTCGTTCAAAGAAAATTCTATTTATAAATTCATTGATTTAGATCAGATTGTGTAGCAGTAATTTTTAATTTGTTCTTTTTTTTTTGTCATTTTCTCACCTTGACAAATAAAAATAAATTCAAAATCCGCAATTAACATGCAACAAACCTTTCAATGACAAATTTGCGTACATCTCTCCATGGTGATCAATTATACTTCTACATATGTGGTCGCTCTATTGAACCACGTGATTGATCAATCAGTCTATTGATTTCTTTATACCTGAAGTTCACGGGAAGGATTTCTCATCCCACTGAGCAGTTCCAGTCAGATTCCGGTTCTCCTGGTTTGTCGTGTGCTGGAGAGTCTCAGGAAGAGTTGCGCATCATCGAAGGGGAGGTGCAGACCCCCGACGTGGACATGTCAGCAGATGAAGTCAACAACAATATTGGTGAAGGTAAAACAATCTTTACTTGCGTAAACACATTGCTGAAGTTTTTGCAATTAATAAAAGTGTTTTGCAAAACTATTTCATAACTATTACCATAGCTATTTTTACTTACATTATATCATTACTGGAAAAAAAAAAAACAAGTCAGTATTAAATCATTGAATAAAACCAGTAATCCTCAGTAAAGCAATAAATAATAAGCAGTAAAGTTTATTTATATCTATAACAGTCAATTTACCTTTTGAGTTCAAATAATCAAATGTAAATGTAATTTATTTAATCTGAAACACTTGAACCGAAGGTCATAATGTGGCGTACCTTATCACATGCTTCTGGTAGATCCCGCTGAGGAGTCGGACAGCCCAGTGAAGACGGGACTGAATGGTTTACCTGACAGCTGTCTGGACCACTTGAAGATAGGAGACGTCTTCACGTTCAGAGTCACTGTGCTCCAGGCGTCTGGCATTTCAGACGAGTATGCTGACATATTTTGCCAGTTCAAGTGAGTTTCTCTGTTATGTTCTGCTTTAAAAACAGCAGCGTCCTCATTGAGAGTCTGCATTGAAATTCTCCATTTTGTAGTTTTATTCACAGGCACGATGAGGCGTTTTCAACCGAGCCTTTGAAAAACACTGGCCGTGGTCCTCCTCTTGGTTTCTATCATGTACAAAATGTAAGCTCAACTTTAACACAAAGAACCACCTCGTACGTTTTTAGCATGTTCTCTTGAATTTTTTTGAATCACTTTTTTGCAGATTGCTGTGGAGGTCACCAAGTCATTCATAGAGTATGTGAAAACGCAGCCGATTGTGTTTGAGGTTTTTGGACACTACCAAAAGCAGCCTTTCCTTCCACTCTGCAAAGATAGGTAGGACCCATCAATACTTATTTATTTCACTTCTAATGGGTTCCCTGCAGCTCGATCAGTAGACCTGGATGTTTAAACCAAAGTTGTGACTTGCTTCTAAAAGTGAACTTAAAGTTGGTTTAGTGCAGCAACCACACGTTGTCCCTTAGTTGCCGATGCTGTGCTCTTCAGCCTTTTATTTATTAATTTTTGGCTGCTATGATGAACTTCTAGGGTCCGACCAGAAGGTGGCGCGTTGATCACAAATACAGTACTTTCTCAAATATCACCGCTGAAACCTATCCATCCATATCCCAGAAGATGAAATCATCGCATTAAATATTATTTTGGTTTTTAAACAGCAATCAGTTGCATAACTTTTCTAATCTGGACCTAGTTTTGTGGAAAAAGGAAAATTTGAAACACAGGCTGTAGAAAACAAAACTCCGGCTACAATGACAAGGTCTATATTATGTAACAATGTAACACTAATTATTGGATAATTCCTTCTGATTAAAGTATATTGTTATATCATGCCATAATTTAGTTATTTCATGGTTTTACAAATAACAAGAATCTTCTTTTATAGCCCACTGCGCCCATGCAGACGACCGTTCCCAAGGGTCATGCCTCTATCCAAGCCTGGTGAGTTATGGGAATATCTGGAGACCTTTTTGTAAACTGTTTTGAAATATTGAATCCATTGCAAGTGTTTAGCTTTGTTTTTGTGTTGCCTGGATTTTTGTTTGTTTGTTTGTTTGTTTTTTGCCGGGTCATTGTCTCAGTGTCTGTGTTGTTGGTGGTGGGTTTAGCCGCAGATAACAACATCTCTTCTGATCGGGAGAAGAACCTGGATTTGATTCGCTACCTATTACCAGAGGTCTTCAACGGGGCTCTGGCGGATTCACTATCAAACCATGCCCTCAGTGCAGCAGGCGTGGCTTTTTCTTACCTCCTTGAGGGGGAGGAGCAAGCCAGACTACCGCCTCCCCCTTTGTCGATCTGTTCAATAATAAAGGCGCAGAAGCCGGGTCTGTAATGGTTATACGTGCACAAGGCCAATGCTGGTCCCTGAAACGTAACCACTAGTCTGTCCTAAAGTTCTGCACCAAAACTTATATTAAACATAACAAGATTAAAATATGATTTAGTTTAACTTTCTTGTTCAAGTTATATTTTTTTGCATTGACAGACACATGGGCTCCTGGTTTCAGCGACTCAGTTTCAGCCTGTTAATACTGTGTGTTTTTTTTCTTTCCCTCAGCCTCTCCATTCAAACCTCAACATGCAGATGTTGAAGAGTGGGCTTTCAATTTCGCATAGATTACAAGAAATATGTGGTTGATATTGCAAGATATATACAATATCATTGCAAGAGAATATCACTGCATGTTCTGGTCAGTTTACACTGCGGTGGTCCCTGAATGTCAACAGGACATAAGCATTGGGTTAATGTTTTTAAAGTATGACCTCTACGTGTAATTGTTTTACATGTATGTAATACATTAAACGTGGGTTAAAGTTTTGTACTAAAAAAAATATAAAACAATTAATTTTTCCCATTTTTTATCTAGAATAAAACTGTACATATATTTATACTATATACAGTATGTAGTTTAATTTATTAATTTATTAATATAATCTAAATTTTGCTGAATTTTGTCCAATTTCTTATTCACGTGTTAAATATTAAAACCCTATGTATTAATAATATAATACTAATAATAATAATAATAATAATAATAATAATAATAATATGTCCAACTTGAGATTTGCATGTTCTGATGTTCAGGAATCACTGTCACACCGCTTTAATAATTCTAACAGCAGTGTACCTTTACATTGGGACCTTGATCTGTCATTCCTGCCCCAAATTAACTTGAAACCTTCTCTTTTTATATGATCCATGTCTTTTTATCTCCGACAAAATGTCATCATATTTGTTATAGAATTTAGTATTTACATTTTTTTTTTTTTTTTCATTTTAATTTGTGTTTCTTTGCTTCTTATAGTACCCGCCACCAAACTGACAGCTCTCACACAGCCCATTGCAGGACCGTGCCACTGTAAATATGACCTGATGATCTTCTTTGAAATCTGTGAGCTGGAGGCCAATGGGGAGTAAGTGTTTACTACAAATGTAATAAAAGAATAAAAGTAATATATTTTCTGTTTGTAATATGGTTGCTTTCTATCGCTCCCTCTCTCAAACGCACACAGCTATATTCCTGCTGTTGTCGATCATCGATTCGGAATGCCCTGCCATGGGACATTCATGTTACATCAGGTATGCTTTCTTTCATTGGGAAATTTGTTATTACATTTTAGACTGTGTCTTATGTTCAATATCATATTTATATAGGATTTGTACCAGTATGTTTTGACATTTCAAAAATTAACATTGTCAACACAGGGAATTCAAAGACGAGTTGCGGTTACCATAGTACACGAGACTGGAAGAGACATCGAGTGGAAGGAAGTGCGGGAGCTGGTTGTTGGTGAGTTTGAAATGTGCAGGGCCAAGTTATGGACACTTTTTTGTAAACTTCTGTAAACAAGTACACCATTTATTCTGAAGGAACAAACTAAACTGTTCTGTCACAGTTTCGGGTAATACAGACCTGTTTGCAGCAAATATGCTTTTATTTAGTAATATCCACAAAACACAATAAAAGTGCTACATGGGGTAAACACAAAAACCCACAATGGCAAATGCTCCTGATTACTTTAATCAAGAACTTCGGCAAGCTTTAACAGTAGACTTCACAAATGGGCAAAATAAAAAAATATATAGCCTCACAACAAAATTAAAAAATGGCTTTAAGCCGAGGAGTACAAATTCAATACTGAATTAAATAATAAAAGTTCTTCAAGACAAGAAAACCAAAAACTGACAGACAGAAAAAAACGAGGTAACTGACACAAGACAAGTGAAAAACTGAAGATAGAATTGGACAAATAAATGACGCTTGATACTGACTGGCAAATTAAAATTAGAGCTGGGAAGCAATGAGCAGACGTGTTTAAATGCAGAAACAAATCACTGCCGTGTGTTATGTTTATAAGGGCGCATCCGGAACACTCCAGAGGCAGACGAGACCATCATCGACCCCAACATCCTCTCTCTTAACATACTGTCTGCTGGACACATTCGACCTGCACATGATGACAGGTACCTTTAGTCTTTAGACAGTCTAAAAAATACATTTAACATCTGATTTTTTTCATTCCAAATTCGTTTTACAACTTTGTTTTGAAGGTAATGGTAGTGGATGTGTGTTTTATATTTCCAAAATCCAGTAGAATTTCTCCCTTTTATTGTTTACATTTATTTAAGTACGGTAAATGCTTCATTCCTGAGCACATGATCACAAATCAACAAAGCTGTGTTAAAATATAGTGCATAAGGACATTTTTATGACCAAATATTGACCAAGTATTGACGTGCATTGATATCCCATGTTCATTTACAGAATTAGAATGATTGAGTGTGTGCAGTGAAGATTATTAATGAATGACAAACGTAAAAATGAGGATGTGTGATAAAATGTGTTAAATAAACTAAGAATTTCAACTTAGCAAATACTAACGAACTGAGATATTAACTAATGATGCCTATGACCTAAACAGGAAATATGAAACTAAGATCAACAAAGCAATAACAATAACTAATAAGGGGATACACACAATGCAGGAGATTTGGGAAATGAGAGTTTTTTTTTTTTTAATACGGAAGGTACAAATAAAGGTATTGTATATCTATGAGGTTTTACATGGTAAACATATCTCTTAAACATGATATAAAATGAGGTTTTAATAGTCTCAAAATAAAACATTTAAGAAAGCTGTATTTTGAAAGATGGTTCTTTAGTTCACCTCCTCATGGCTGATCAAGTCTTCTGTCTGTCTGATTTTGTTCTGCGTTTGTTTCCATTCTCTTCTGTTTGTTCTATTCCAGTTCACTTTGCATCACTAACTAAAAGAACAAACTAACCTCCAGTTGAACCTCACTGCATTTTTTTTGCATTCTCCATCACACAAGTGTGTTCTTTTTCAATTTATGACTAATCAAAATTCATCATAACTAAGAACTAACAATTTTTATCCACGGTTCAACCAAACTAAAGAATTTTGACATTTGTAGTGTCACCTCAGATCCATCACACATTGCAAACTGTTTATACAATACTGTATATAGCTAAAGCTGTATTCAATACAGTAGTCCTAAGCGGCCATTACACAATTTATTTTTCTTTTAATTAAGTCATGTCAGGATTGTAATTAGAACAAACATAGTACGGATGGCCACTTATGACTTCCGTTGATTTATCAACTTCTATTGATCTATCCATGACGGGTCATTTTTTTAGTTGTAGAAATTCCTGATTTGTGAGCATTTTAACTTTTCCTAGATGGTTCAGAACTGGAAGCACATGCCAATCACAAACAATGAAGGACAAAACATCACTAGAATAGTGCACAGAGCGATCCAAAATATTATAGTTGGATTCAACACAATCATTTTGCAGAACCTCTGAACTTGGAGACCACTAACCAATGTTGTTTTGTGTTTTCCAGACAGTTTCTTGATTCGGACATGCCTAGGTATATTACTTTCAACTCCTTTTCTTCCTCTGTTCTTATACACAGTTTTTTCCTCATTTATTATCGATGTCCATCTGTCCAGTCAATATCCTTTGTTCTTTGCTGTTTCTACACTCCTCTGATACTTTGGTCAATCCTCTTTTTTCCCTGTGAAAAATGAGCGAACGTCTCTCTGGCTCTTAACGTAATGATTTTGTGACCTCCAGGTAGCCGCATTGCATGGCTTTGGCTTTTCATACAGACTCTAATTGTCTGATTTATCTGTTGGAGGTGTGGTAGAGATCATAATCATCTTTCAATCACGAACAAGTGCAAAAACCTTTAAGTATAATCTTGTAAGCATTTATATATTTTAATACTACTACATATGTATTACACTCATTCCATTATTCCCACTGAGAATGTGAGCTCTTAATGATAATATTCACAAATTTGAATGCTTTAAACTTTTATGATGATTTAGAAAGATTTAGAAAAATGATTTACTTAAGTTTTGTCTTAAGTATTGAAAAAGAATAAAGAAATAGTCCTAATTTAAAAATTAGTTTTTAAACACAAAAATACAAATCATTTTATATTTATATAAACTACAACTAAACAGCCACGATGAGGACGCTCAACAAATTTCATAATTTGAAAGTCGTTTGTTTACAATAAAGTCCAGTAGCACTAGTAACAACAAACTACTAGGACTAGTATATGGATGTTGACATTTGTTTCACCACTAGGAAGCAGTATTGATTTCTCTGATTGGAGTGTTAATTATGATGTCAATTAGGGGCTATATAATTATACTTATAAATGTGTGTGCGTATATATATAAATATATATATCCAATGTGCAATAAATACAGTAAACAAGGACTGCAAGGTCTACAAGGACGGTATGCCTGGAAAAATACCCTTTATAAATTATTAGAGGGCAAACACTGCATCTCGTATAGATGCAGGTAATGTTAAGGATGATGCTCAAGAACTTCTATTGACCCTGAAAAAGATCAGTGTTCGGTCAAAGACTAAAAGTAACATTTCATGTAACCAAAAAATTTAAAATTAAAACAGTCTTGTGAAATTTTAGGTTTGATTGAAAACACTCTTTGGCATGATGCTCTTTGGCAACTGTCCACACCTCAGATCCTCCAGGTCAGATATGTGCAGTCACGAGAAAGTTTTAGAGGGGAGTTTATTCTACTCTTGTTCGGTTCCTCCTATGTACTGTTGGGGGAAAAAAACTAATCATAATTCACAAAAACTCTGTTCCAGTAATCTCTGTAGCCTAGAACTTCACATGGACTCTTACTTGGTGAGAAAGTCTTTCTAATGGTTAATAAAAAGTTAATTGTGAGATAGACCAATCTCTACTAAACTAATGTTGTTAGTAAAGCATCATGAAGCTATGACTTTATCGTTTAATTTTAATGGATTTTTTTTTAATTGCTCTCTGGTTTTGTTGGTTTCCACTACCACACAGGAATTCTGCAGTTTAACTACATTAAACTCTTTATTTATATCTTTTTATTATTATTATTATTATTATTTTGTGTTATGCACAGGAACTATTTTTCATTTGTTCTGAAAAGGTTTTCATTAAAACTCTTGCAAGCAATTTTTTATGAGTTCAGTCCCAGTTTAGTAATCAGTTTATTATAGCTTCTTTTTTACTAAATATCATTTTTTCTTTTACATTTTTTTTCCCGGCCATGTTTAATATCCTTTATTATCTGTTTTGATGTCAAACGAGTAATTTCTGTTTCTTTGCTTTTGAACTCCACATCTAAATCACGTATGTATAATCTATCATATTTCCCGAATAAACTCGACCCATTATATATTCTATAGTAGTGTGCGAGCCAAGAATATAAATGACTGGATGATTATTTCATTGGGTCATGACCTGTATCTAGAAGAGTGAGTGAACTTATTACTTTTTTTCCCTCGCAAAATCCACATCTTCGGTCCAAAACCACTTCATCAAGTAAAAAACCAAAGAAAAGAACATTTTCATTTTCATGGCTATATCAACAGGGCCAACGTAAGGTGAACGTACATGAGTTGTAGCTTTACAACTTAGAAGCTTCTCTATGATTTAATAAAACCATACAATCTTTTATTCCCGTCATTCTCTCCTTTTGTTGAATACTTACATGGGGATTGGTACTAGCTGTGGACAGATTTTATTTATTCAATCTTGTTATTCGCTTTTTTTTTTTTGTTTCTCGCAATTTTTGGGTCTTGGGGATCTGGAGATAATCTGGGCCTGAAAGCTGGATACACATCCTGAATTGGTGGAACTACTCACATAGTGGGACAGAGAGACATTTACATGGACTTTCACCCTGTGAATCCACTTAAGACTTCCTTACTGAACGTATGGACTGTTGGGGAAACCAGAGAAACCCTCAAAACTGCTCAAAGGAGAACATTCAAACTCCAAACAGATACTTGAACTGGAGTCTCGAATGGATCTTTCCAGATTTTATTTACATTTTCAATTCATGCCATTTGTAATTCTTGTTCACCAACATTATAACTTAGCATAACTAGTGCATTGAACAACATGCTTCTATAAATATATTTGAACATGCCGGGTAGTTCTCATCGGCTTTTATGCTTTGTAATAACACATTATGCTTTATTGCTTTTTTACTCTTCATAAAGGACATTTTACCGGTTCGAGGCGGCTTGGGATTCATCAATGCACAACTCTTTGTTGCTAAACCGTGTCACCCCTTGTGGAGAGAAAATCTACATGACTCTGTCTGCTTACATAGAGGTAATTTATTCACTGTTTTGCAGCTGAGAGGTTAAAAAGAGAAGTAGCTTGAAAAAACTCATGAGAATTCACGTCAATAGACCCTGGTAGACCGTGCCATCGGTTCCCACAATACAGTGAGCAAGTTTAGAGACGGCGTTCTAATTTTTTAAATGAATTGGACACACCAGATGACGGCTGTTTCTGAACATGTAAGAGCTAGAAAGCTCAATACTTGTTCCTGAAAAGTAGTACAGTTGTTCACACTGTTGGCATAGATGCAATCATGGCTTTTACCTCAGCCTGCAAATTTACTTGCAGTGACCAATCATACTGACCAATCATAGTGTCTTGAGGAATTCTCACCATTTTTGCTGAGCCAAGTGATAATAAATATACCAGCTCCCCTGGTTCAATTGGTTTTATAGAAAGTCTTTGTGTGAGCTCTGATGTGAGATTCCAGGAAAGAATGGGGCTTGAAATATGTATTCACTTATCAATTCCAAGTCATCTTATAACCAGGATGTGTTTAAAAGGCAGAATAACCCCAATGAAGCAACTAGTTTCCCTGTTCCATGGATGCACCAGGTAGAAAAGGTCTGCCACTTGAAAACATTGGCTCTTTGTGTCTACTGGTTCTGATGGCAGGCTGCTGAAGTCCACAATATCCCATCCAACTGCATAATTTGGAGATTCCGGAGGTCAAGGGTGTCAGTTGCTGCCCAAGTCTGAAAGAAATTATCTATTCACAAAGATTTTCTCATAGAAGGGTTTGTAGCCAGAACCTTGAGGTAGATAAAGCAGGTTGACCATAAAGAAATGTTACAATAGAAGAATCCAGAGCAGGGCCCTCCAAAATTGACTTTTCTTGGTACAGTGGTACTCTTTTAAGAACATTCTGAAGGTAGAATCGTAATACCACATTGTTATGGTCTTCAGAAATGGTATGAACAATCCAGCAGGCAATTAAAAATTTAGAAGAAACCAGTCCGATGTAGCATTTACTATACATACTAAAATGGTGAACATTGTTTGTGAAAGATATATGCATTTCTAATTAAATACTTGAAAGTTTCTGACTGCTAACATGGACCATGAGGGAAATGATTCATCTACAGTTAATGCTTTTTTTCAGATGGAACACTGCACACAACCCACGGTGATAACCAAAGATATATGCATGGTCTTTAACTCACGAGACGCAAAGCTTCTCGCATCCCGTTCTATTAGAAACCTCTTCACCAGCGGCAGTTTGAGACCATCTGAGGGGTACGGCTCCTTTACAATAAAGATGACTTGCACAAGAACGTGAGACTTGAACGATTTTATAATTGTTTTTTTTTTTAAATTAGGAATCGAGTAACTGGTGTTTACGAACTCAGCCTGTGCCACTTGGCCGATGCTGGAAGTCCAGGTAAGGCCACAAGTCTTTATTTGTGATATCACGAGCCGCTGCTGAACCCACGCTTAAATATTTAGGAATGCAAAGACGGCGCAGGAGGGTGTTGGATACGTCTGTGGCATATGTGCGAGGGGAGGAGAACCTGGCTGGATGGAGGCCACGCAGTGACAGCCTCATCCTGGACCATCAGTGGGAGTTGGAGAAGCTGAGTCTCCTGCAGGAGGTGGGAACCGTCATTTAAATCGGCTACAGATGTTAGGGGATATAAACGTATATTTGTCTCTGTGATGTGAAAGGTGGAGAAAACCAGACACTACCTCCTTCTTCGAGAGAAGCTGGAGTCTACATTGCTGTTGGGTCAGGAGCCATCACTGTCTAGTGAGATTGAGGACTTCACCAATTCACCCTCGTTTAATCCGGACCAGGGACACGGCCCCAGTCCAGGCTTTGATACCTGCAGTGAAAGGCAACGGGAGCTTGCTGCTAAGGTGAATTACAGCACAAGTTTATTTGATCAGAAATGTATGGATAATCTTATCATCAGAAACTTGTCACTCTCCACAATTCCCGTCCTGTTTTGTCAAAAGCATTAATAGTCACAGGTTCTCCTGTACATTGAAATTCTTATATTTCCTGACCATAATAAATTCCTGAACAATAACAAAAAAGTTTGAGATTGTAATAATACAAATAATAAGAAGTTGAAATGTTGTTGTTGTGACAGTGTTTTTAGATATAATATACTGTATAGTAAGTGATAACTGATTATTATTTATTCACCCAAGTGAATAAAGTAATGGTAATATAGTAATGGTTATCGCATAACAATAGACATCTGCGACAACTAAGAACACAGTTTTTGGTTTCATTTTATAGTTCATTCATCATGAACTGTAACTTCTTTTTTTTTTTATCTCGCAAATTCTTTCCCAGAAACATCAAGTTTCTCAATTTTGAAAATGTGTATGTGTGACGATGATTTTGAGTTTAAACTATGTAACCTCGATTTCAGCATTATTAATAAAGCACTTACTTTGCCAAAGAAACAGACCAAAATCGTAACAATATAAAATATAACACAATAATATGTATTATAATAATATGTTATTTTTAATTTTATTTACTTTTTATTATTATTTTATTCTGTCTCAATAACTGAATAAATTATTAAATCTAAGGTAAATTGTCAAATGTCAAAGAATACAAGTTAAGAGGGAGTTTTCATTATCATGAAAGTAACTGTAATTTCACTTTTTGAAAGTAACTGTAAATGCAGTAAGTAAATTTGTTTCACAGAAATATAATGTTTTTTCTGTCTTTACAGTGTCTTCGGTTGCTTAACCAC
Source organism: Paedocypris micromegethes (assembly GCA_028031935.1). NCBI lineage: Eukaryota > Metazoa > Chordata > Actinopteri > Cypriniformes > Paedocypris > Paedocypris micromegethes. The sequence continues at coordinate 24,820,025 of CM051495.1, read as the reverse complement.
ACGTTTAACAGGGATTACAGTCATGTCTGTTTTAGCGCTAGTGAGAGTAAGGTAAAGGGTTTTTTCACATGGTGTAACTCTTTCCCTCTCCTTTCTACTATGTTTTTAACATTTGCTTTTGTTGTCCGTTATCATATTTCTCTGTTGCAGTTAAACGAGATGTCAGTGACTTCCCTTAAAGAGTCTGCCCCTGTGTGTTCTGAAAGCACCCTCACATCCTCTTCCACGTGCCCCTCTCTTGTGGAGGGATGCTACAACACTCCAGAGTTCAGGTTGGTTCAGTCTCCATGTTCTCAGCATATACAGAGAGAAAAGAAACAAGAAAAAAACAAGAAAAATAAAAGCTATTATTCTTACTCTTTAGACCCCGGACACCCCGATTGCATGGTGTTGACCCCAAGCCTGATTTGGCAACAGAGGACAAAAAATCTTCATCAAGCTCTAAATCGAGGAGCCACACATTTGTGCCAGATATTCAGGAAATCCGTGTCAGGTTAAGATCTCCTTTAGTTTTTATTTGTTGTGAGAATGTTTCTATTTTTTTTTTTAATTTTCAAGAAACAAAAAATTAAATGTAAAAACATTTTTCTACATCCTGCCTACATTTTGTCAGTTTTAGTTGTCTTGTAGTGTAAGCTTGTCGAGCTATTAATTTTCCGCTTTCATACATATATCCATGTGTTTTAATGTGGATTGAGGTAATACAAATTGTATGAGTTTTACAACCAATATCTCATTTGCATCCTGTAGCAAAATGTGATTCATTTGTTCATCCATCCATTCATTCATTCATTTATTATTTATTTATTTATCTACAAGTCTCTGCTTTTCGATGCAAGTAAAAGCTACGTTTTTAGGATGGATACTGGTTTTTATTTTCATTTTAATTACTGTATTCATGTTGAATGTATTTTAAAAATTGTTTAAATGTTTGAACTGTGTGTTTATTCCACAGTCCTATTGTGTCAAAAAAAGGCTATTTGCTTTTCCTGGATCCTCATAGTAATGGCTGGGTGAAGAGGTACGTGGTAGTACGCAGGCCTTACGTCTACATCTACAACACAGAGAGAGACACGGTGGAGAGAGCCATTCTGAACCTTTCCTCAGCACAAGTGGAGTATAGTGAAGACCAGCAGGCCATGCTAAAGGTATAAAATACTACATTTTGCCTTTTATTTGCAAGCATATTTTCAGAAAATTCAATATTGGTAACCCAATCCAAAAGCTGGAAGATATTTTTTGCGCACATAGAACAAAATGACTCCCCCCAAATAATAGATTATAATTTTACAAAGAAAATAAACTTCTTAAAGTCCTCAAATATTTTTTTAAAAATTATTTTTCAAAAGAAGAGATTCCTATTCTGATTGATCTGTTCAAATGAAAAGTTTAATTGTTAGTTTAAAAGGTTATAGGAGGATTTTGTTAGGCACTGTTTGTGAGTTATTTTTTCAGTGTAGCAAATATGTAGTATGCAACAATTAAACATAGAACAGAAGAAACAACAACATATTTACAGTTGTTATGGGTGGAGTTTTATTAGCATTTTTGCTAGTTTGCATTAGCTCATAGCGCTACATGATATCCTGATAGGTATGAAATATCCCTCTTTCACCAATCTTTACAAAATCCAACTTTTTTATTACTTTTGCATATAATATTATTATATTAGCAATCCTTAGCTTTTGCTGACTGGAGCCTCAGTGTGGACCAGACCATTACACCATCCAAGGGGACACGGAAAAGTCAATTTTTAAACTGTCTATTTTTAGCTGTTGAATACACTTTTCTTTTAAAAAGTTAAGTAGTTTCTGCTTTAGCAAATACACACCAGTCTCTAAGTTCACTGTGTTTGCTCAGAGTCAGAAAAAGCAAACACTTGAAAATGAGGAATGTAGATTCATAGCAGACGCCAGAATAATATTTAATTAAAAATGTACACTATAAAAAGAAACATTTACGTTTTTTTACGACTTTATATTTTTATCTGATTCTGTTAAACATATTTCTGACCGTTTACAGTGTAGTTCATTGCAGTGATATTTTTTCTCGCAATTGTGCGGCCCTCACTAATCCATTCTGTTGGAATGGCAGACTCCTTACACATTTGCAGTATGCACAGAGCATCGTGGGATACTTCTTCAAGCCAGCAATGACAAAGAAATGCACGACTGGTTATATGCGTTTAACCCTCTGCTTGCTGGATCCATCAGGTACGTGTGCAAAAACTTTCTGTGCCCAAATTCCAGGAATATCACGATCCACTGACTTTTCTTTTTCCTATTAGATCTAAATTATCCAGAAGAAGAGCTGGTCAGGTGAGGTTTTAAGGCCACCAGGAAGAGACAAGGACATTTCGAAAGGACCTTGTAAATACTGTATGTCCGTCCAGTGAGGAATGTGTGTTACTGATAGTCTCTAGGTTACCACCATGTGCATCTGCACCAGCCCACAATGCCACCGACCAATGTGCAACTTCATGTACAATTCTGTATGTATGTAAAAGGCTGAACTTGCTTGTAATGCATTTACAGTTACAAAAATGCAAGTTTTTTTTCCATGTACATTTAATCAGACAATTGTCTTTTTGGAGCCACGTGGCCTGGTTTTTATTCCTGACTTGTGTGTCTCCAGGTTCAGTTGAATATAAGTGAAAATAAGAGATCCAGTCAGTATGTAAATGCTAAAGAAGTTGATTTATCTTTTGGTTGACACAAGATGAGCATTTTAATGAGATTAACTGATTCACATTACATTGTGTTTTTATTCTCAAATGTAGTTGTTGGATATAGTGTTTAAAGTTTCTTTAAATCATTTTTCCCCTGAGGTGACAGAGGGAAAAGATTACTAGTTAAGGAGACCAGCTAATTTTGTAATAGTGAACTAAAAAGATTTTTGGCCTTTATGTTGGTGTGCTGAGCCGTAGAGTGGTTTCAAATGTAGTCAGTGTAATCCAATATTTTATATAAGAAGGCATCACTTTTCCCAGAAGTCACTGTATCTAGTCATTTTAATATTTCGTCATTCAATCTTTATTTAGCAGATCATGGTTTTTTCAGCATATATTTATTGATTAAGACTAAAGAGAATATTTATTTTGGGGAGGAAGTTGAGTGCAATTCCTGCATATGGCACTTTTTAAAACATATGTTTATTAAAATTCCTTTTGATGTGCTTCTCCTAATTCTCCAACATTAGAAAACACATCAGGACTCAAGTGAATGTTGGGATAGCTGATAACAAATGCAGATTACCTTACGTTTTATGTACTTTACACTTTAAACCCAATATCATTGATTATGTCCTTACTAGGAGAAATGGGTGTGCAAAAGATATTTTCCTGAATGAAGAAAACTTGTCCTGTAACTGTAGCGATGTGGTTTGTGTGTTAGCGTCTCTCAAAGATGCCCGTGTGTACATGCTATATGTGTTGTTGTTGTTGTTTATCTCACACATGATTGATATTTTTAGTCACTAAAGCTACTGAACTACAATGAGAAAAAAAGTTGTTCTCCATATAACAATGTTTTTTTTTTTAAACTGTACATGCAGTTTACATAGTTAAAAAAAATATATGAGAAATATTCCAAATTTTATTTTGTTTTTAAACATCTGTATCTGAGAGCTCATGCTAAAATTAGAATGAAATTTATGTTTTAACTTGTTCTATATTATTCTTTCATGGGCATTCCCAAAAAGTGACTGGAAAGTAAACCATGGGCTAATATTTGTGCTTCCATTTTCTTATTTCATTAAAAGGCAGCAAACCCACCATCACCACATCTATGTCTGATGTGTCTTGTCTTTTTTTATTTAAACAAGATTGCTGTGAATGATTTCATATGCAATTGTTCAATGTCTATTTATGATTGGTGAAGGTGTGAGTACATTTATGATACATTGTCTGATATTAAATAAACTTATGCAACATATGAAAACCTGTATGTGTGTCTCATTTCATATGTGTCGGAGGATAATTGTGCATTAAAGAAATAAAGTAAAGAAAATGAAACCCTGTCCAGCAATGAAGAAATTTGTGCTACAGTACAGTATGTACACACAGCAAAATCCACATATTCCGAAGCAGTGGGCAATCTTGAGTCGTGGCATCTCTGGGACGAAGACAAATACTATAAGAAGTTCTCTAATATATCAAAATACCATCCCTCTCTCAGTCTCTCTCTCTCTCTCTCTCTCCTCTCATTTTGTTCACAAAATGAACCGCAACATCGACAACATTTTGTTTTTATAACAACTGATTATCCAGTAAAGGAACTGGCTGATAATAAATGCTTTTTTAGTGATGTATATAATGTTTCCCCTTATAATTTATCCCCGCCCATTTGTATTTTTACGTCCAATGGTCGACACTGCAGCGGACCGTCATGAAAAGTTAAACCACGCTCTTCCTGTTTATTACTTCCTACAATATGCAACTGTAAATCTTGACCTAGTCTTGCGTTTAATGGGAAACGCTCATTAAACTTGTGTAACGTAAAAAAGAAGAACTCTACATCACCACGACGAGTGTTTTATATTGCCGGTGAGTGTAGATTTACTGTTGATGCTATCGTGCTAAGCTAATCAGTGATTTGTGACACATGCTTTAAATAAGTCCTAAATATATAAACAACTAATTATAAAATATATAAAAATGCTTAGCTATTTATTGCATACGTTACTTGTAATGTATTATCTGCTTCGTTTGTGTAGAATATTGTAAAGTATTAGCACAATCACCTGTCCATATGTCTCACGATTACACATCTTTTAAATGCAGGCTAAATAATTACAATGATGATGACTATAGTGATGATGTGTTGATTAAAAAAAACGATAAAAAAAATATTTATGTGGTTTTTCTTAATTTACAATGTTTGAAAATGTTTGAATTGATTAAATAAAGACCTGTTTTAGGCGCAAATGTAATTTTCAATTAAAAATTTTCTAAGATGTTTTTTGCGTTCTCCCCGTAGCACAGAAAAATGTCTTTGGAAAAGCAGAGAATTACTGTGATTTCAGATCATCGTTTATTGGCTAAATTTAACCGAGCTCATCAACACACTCTTGGTCTCGATGCAGCTGCTGATGGGATGGATAAGTAAGAAAAAGGCCAGATTTGACTCTCAGATTTGCCTTCATCTTAAATATCTTCCTTTGTCTCAGAATATACATGGACTATAATGCAACAACACCAGTAGATCCAGAGGTGGTCAAGGCAGTCACGGATGCATTGACCTATGCATGGGGCAATGCCAGCAGTAGTTACCTACCAGGTATGTCAATCGCTCGTGTGGCCATTCTAAAAGATGCCAGTTCATCCTCAGATCCATCACCAGCTTATATTCTACCTCCTGTTAGGATTGATGGCCAGAGACATTATTTACAGTTCCAGAGATGCTATTGCGAGGATGGTTGGAGGGAAAGCTGCAGATATTATATTTACATCAGGAGGAACTGAGGTGATGGCTTTTATAACAAAACTGCTAAATTAGCTGATTTAATGAATATAGAAATAACAGAGCCTTTTTTGTGAATGCTCTTAGGAATTTAAAAGCATTGCTTTTCAATTATCTTTAATTTACCAAGGAAGTAAACAATACCCTCACATCTTGAGTGTAAATCTTTCTGTTCTGCTCTGTGGTTGGTTAGCCACCAAATCAGTGTGTGTCACACCTTCAGGACCAGAGTTACTGTGATTGATCCCAGAATTGAAAAATCGGCTTAAAATTGATGAATTAACTGTGTATTTATAAGTATTCTTTAATGTTACTACAAGAGCCAAACAAATCAAATACAAGTGACTTCTGAATGTTTCACTTATTTGTTGTTTTTGACCTCCAGGCCAACAATCTGGTGCTTCATACTGCAGTGGAGCACTTCAAAAAGAGCAAGGGGTTTTCAGAGGAAGGATGTAGTCACCAGGAGCAGAATGGAAGCAGCCAAGTTCCTCATATTATCATCTCCAATGTAGAACACGACTCAATCAAAGTCCTAGCTGAAAACTGGTTAAAAGAGGGCCGAGCAGGTTTGTACAATTTATATTTTTCAAGAAAGATGTAGACACTGTTACCAGTAGTACATTGTGATGCTACTGAAAGCACAGTATGTTCTCAACTTCTGAGATCGGTATACAAACTACAATTTTAACACTATTGAATTCTTGTTGTAGATGTCACGTTTGTGCCTGTTTCCAAGGTGACTGGACAGGTCGAGGTTGAAGATGTAATTTCTGCGATTCGTCCCACAACCTGCTTGGTGTCAATAATGCTGGCAAACAATGAAACTGGAATCATAATGGTGAGAATTTCAGTCACACTTTAATGAGTAAAGATGTGTTTCACAAATAATATCAAAAAATAATACTGTATATAGAAAGATGGCATAAACTTGGTGTTCATTTAATTAATAACTAATTTAATTTGATCTATTTGCTTTGACCATGCTTGTTTCATTCATATGTTTTACCCAATTAAACAAAATGTCTTTCGCATTTTTACCCTGCACAAAAACGGTCCAGTGATGAGACATTAAAATAATCTTTTTTTGCTGCAATTAACAGACAAAATTAGGATTTCTAAAAATGTTTGATAGACTATAGTACCTGGAATCTGAAAATTTGAAAGCTGAACATTTTTTTTCTTTACTGGGCTTCTAGACAATATAGTTTTCATAACAACTGATACCAAGGATCGTGAGCAGAAATAAAGCAAATCTAAATCCAATACTTGGATCTCAAACCCTTTAATAAACTATCTATAGTATACTATCTATAGGTATAAAAACAAAGTGCATAAATTAAATTCTTCGGCTGGCACTAAATGTTATAAGAACATATATTAAGAGCATCTCTGGGACATGTGTTGCTTTGGACATTGAAAAAAAACAATGATTTAACTTTTGTATGAAATGTCTTTTAAGTTATTGTTAAGGTTAAAATTCTATTGAAATAAATGTACGGATAAAAATGCGCATTTTATTTTCTTTTCCCCACAATTTACAGAAAAAAACTTGTTCTAAATGATTACTCTTTCATTTTATATATTTATTGACTATGAGTAACTTTTCTTCTTGGTCAATATTTTCATACATTTTATTGTCAATAAACAACGCAAAAAATGCAAAAAGTTAACTCGGGTGTTGTTGCTGCTTTTTCTACTCGTAATTTACATTTTTTTAGTTCATTTGTTGACATTTATCATTTAAAACATCATTAAAACGGGGGGCATGTGGTGTTCAGTGTCTTGCCCGAGGATACTTAGTTGCAGAACCAGCTGTAGGGGAATTCGAACCTGCACCCTCTCCGACACAAGTCCTTGTCCCTTACCACTGGGATTACACAAAATGAATCCATTTTTTTTTTTTTAAATCCAACAGCCAGTTGGTGAGATATGTAAGCGGGTAAAAGAAGAAAACAATCAGAGGTCATCACCAGCCCCCAGAATCCTCCTGCACACAGACGCCGCACAGGCTGTCGGAAAGATTCGAGTGGATGCACATGAGCTGGGGGTAGACTACATTACCATTGTTGGCCACAAGGTAAGTAACAGGAGATGCTGTTGATATATCATCTCTCTCTAAGCAATGAAAATTTGAGATCTCAATCCTCTTGATTGGTTCCAGTTTTATGGTCCTCGAATCGGTGCTTTGTATGTCAATGATCCTGGGACCGTGACCCCGGTTTACCCTCTGTTTTTTGGAGGAGGACAAGAGCGCAACTTTAGGCCGGGGTACGCTGCAGTTCTTTCTGTGTACTCCTAAGTGAATTAATAATAAGCATCCATCTTCATCTTTCAGAACTGAAAATACAGCAATGATTGCTGGCTTGGGAAAGGTATGTTTCCCAAAATGTCCTTTAATACTCTGATCCTGCTTCAGTTTAATTGTTGAAGTGTCAAAAAGTGTTTCAAATATAACTTTTGTTTTTATTTGACAGGCTGCAGAATTGGTCATCTTAAATCTAGCAGAGTTTGAAGCCCATTTCCTGGACATCAGATGTTATCTAGAACAAAAACTTTTAGTAAGTACTGCTCACAGTTGACTAGATATGTGGATGTGAAATAGACACACTTGATTTTACATTTACCATTTACAATGTCATATAATTTATAATCGTGGCCTTTTTTGCATTTAGGCTGCGTTTGGAAAAGATAAAATCCATTTCAACAATCACTTCCCTGGCTCAGCAATCTTGCCCAATACATGCAACGTGTCAATTTTAGGCAACGGACTTCAGGGTGAGTCAATATTATTTCCATTTTTTGTTCGGTTTACAAGTTTTTATTAATTTTTGATTTATGTTTAATTCCTGTGCATCTACTTGAATTCTTTAAAATGTAGCATTTATTTAGAATTCCATAAATTTTAAAACATAACATTCTAAATGCTCAGATTAAATCCATACATCATCAATCATATTCTTTAAAAACAGCTTGATTGAGAATGGAGGCATAAACTACGTGCAAACAGCCAGCTCACTTTGTCAAGCTGCTGAAAATCGTTCTGTTTGTGAGAGAGGACAGAGTGAAGCTGTATACTTTTCGACAAATCAGGACTGAACTGGCAAAATAAAGCAATTTCACATCACCGGTAAAGTGAAACGCAGTAAATGCTGAGATCTACTGTACGCCGGCAAAAAAGTGTTTTGTCAGAAGTAGGCCAGGTCTTGACCCTGTAGTTTGTGTGAATAATGAATGGCACTCTCCCCTGCTGTAGGTGTCAGAGTCTTGTCCACATGCAGGAGGCTTTTGGCCAGTGTTGGTGCTGCTTGCCATTCGAACAGAGGAAACCAGTAAGTTCTGCAGTACTTACTGGTCATGTGGTCATGTGGATTTGGGAGAACTCTGAATACATGATGGCTATAATAAGAAACGTAAAAAATCAAATATTTATAATAAATTATTGTAATCATTTTGAACATTTTATATTACACAAAATACTTACAGTGAAAAAAATTGAAATACTTGAATGATTGAAAAAATGCTTTGAAATGTGATTGAGAAAAAAAAAGTAATTGTTTTAAAAATGTATTCAAATTTTTCAATGTAGCGATACACTCACAACATGATATATATTGTGGGTAGAGTGTCAAAATACTTTGGGGTTACATTGAGAAATTATGAACAAAAATAATAAGAAATTGATTCTACCTTTTGGAAAATTTGGCTGGATTTCCTATGTGTGGTCAGTGGAGTATATGTAGATCTGAAGCACTTCTCTGAAAGGACACACTGAAAGGGCAAAATAGTTACCTACATCTGTGTTGATGCATTTAAAAATGTTAACTATTTTTAAATATATAAAATGTTATACTTCACGTTCAATTTGAAAATTTCTTCAACCTCTAAGTCTAGTCTAATCTAAGTCTCCCTCTTTTTTTTTTAAAAATGGATGCCTATAAACTTACCAAAGCAGAAATCCTCTTTTTAGTTGTTGTGTCTTTTTAATAATTGAATATAACCACAGGTTCTTTTGCTCTGGTGTTTTTTTTTTATGTTGTTTTTAATTTATAGGAAATGGTTTATGATAGGAAGAGTTTTATGAGCCCGCGTTAGATGTTTCCTCTGTGTTTTAATGATCTCTGCCTTTGACTTTGTCTGTGGTCATTTTATCAAGAGCTTTGAAATCACAGATCAAAAAATGTGTTAATTCCGCAGAGCCTCCCAAATCCTTCTGAGTTGTGGAATTCCCTTTAATGTGGCTAGCAACGCTCTGAGGATCAGCGTGGGTCGAGGTACCACCCGTGAAGATGTGGACCATGTGGTGGAGGATCTGAGGGTCACTGTGGAGCAGCTGGAGCGGACGACCTAGCAGTCTTTTATCACTTTATTAGAAAAAAATACAAAATGATCCCAGACAATATGTCACATTCCGTGTTTCCCTCATGATCGTTTATACCGAGATGAATATTCATCATCACACATGTGTGATCAGCATCAGCTCTCCAGAAACTGCTCTCTCGTTACTCTCCGGTCTTCCTCGGGCCAGGGAAAACGTGAGGTGTGGAAGAGTGAGCCGCCACAAGCACGTCTTTCATTACCTTTACAGCTCACCGGTCCAGACCTGCTGCTCTCCTCCGCTCACTCAACCCCGCCAGCTGGCAGACGGCTGGGTATCAACTTCCCCCGTGTGTGGATGTGCATGGTGCACACATCAGCCTCCATCTCCAGTCGGAGGAGCAGGGTGTTACATGGTGCTCCAGAAAGCCATTGCTGCCGCCCGCAAGGGAGACGTCCAGGGCCTGAGGGAGATTGCCAGGTCTGGATTTCTGACTGGCAGCATTGTGGATGCTCAAGGGGCGGGACTGGTCCACCATGCGGCTCGCTGCGGGCAGTTGGACTGCCTTTGTTTTTTGGTGACGGAGGCAGGGCTGGTGGCCGACACGCGGGCCTTTAACGGAGCCACACCTGTCCATGATGCTGCAGCTACTGGTCACACCCGTGAATTAAAGTGGCTTGTGCAGGTCGCAAGATGCAATGTGAAGGTGAGTGCAGACAGTCATTCCTGCGATCACAAATCTGTGCCGTGATGACATAGTGATGTCGTTGGGAAAATGTGAGCTTTTTTGCTGCAAATAAAATGAGGAAAAACTGGGTTTTTCGAATATTCTTTTTGGTTAGGTCTGTCAGCAACATTCTTACCGTCGGATGATTACACAATACTAGTTCTTAAACCTCTTTTTGAACTATGATGTAATAATACAGCTTTTACTGAGCGCCTAATCATGCAGATCTAGACAGAATGCCAGATGCATGCTAATGCTCAGATGAATCGAGGTAAAAATGGAGCATCCAGTACACCAGAATGTTTTATATACAGTTTGAAATGTCTTTTATTTTTACAAAAATGTAACAAAAGCAGCGAAAGCAAAAAATAGACTGGTTTATTAGTGATAATTTGTTTTTTTTTTTACGATTATTTTATATTTATGCTCACCAGTATGCAAGAACAAGGTTAAATATCTGTTTACTAAGTTATAAATAGTTATTAGCTTGGTTATTATCAATACAATAAAAAAGCTGTGGAAACTTATTTGTGGACTTTTTTTTTTTTAAATCAAATGAAAGAAACAAGTTTAAGACGTACCTGGAATCAAACCAGCAGTCAGATTTGATTTTTAAATGATTTTGAATTCACTTCAAGATTAAAAGCCTGTGATAAGCTGATAATGATATATTTGTGAAAGTGTATTTGTGACTGGTCTGTATGGCCACTAGGGTAGGGATTGTATCAAAATAGTGCTGTGATTACCACCATACAGTGAAGTTACAATTTCACAATGAAGTGAACACACACAAACCTGGAGCAGTAGGCAGTCTTAAGCTGTGGCACCCGTGGACATGTGGCAAGCTGTGGCACCAGGGGGCCATTCTTCAATAATGAAAGTGCCTACAATTTCTTTGACATGGTTGTACCAAACGTTCTGGAAAATTCAAACCGGTGTTCTGAAAATTCTTCCTACATCTCAGAAGTTCCTACATTGCGCGCTGAGCATGCGCGTTAGAACATACGTCACCGCTCAGCTGTTCTTAGCTAGCACATTGCGCATGCGCATTAGAACATATGTCACTGCTCAGCTGTTCCTAACTATCGCCCTGCACGTGCGCATTAAAACTACGTCACTGCCCAACTGTTCTGCGCTCAGATTTTTCTACTTTCCACGCTACATGAGCGTTAAAAAATTCGTTATATTTATCGTTTCTTCTCCTACTTGATCGTACAAACATTCTGTACTTTTGTTGTATGTACTTTTCATATTGTAGCGTTGGATCAATGAATAAACATACACGCACTAAATGAACACGGACACTTGTAACAGTATGCAAGATAATTGTAACATGCTACCATATTTTGTAGTTATTTATATTAGTATTCTGTTTTGACGTGTTTTAACGCGCTTGCGCAGGCCGCTAGCTAGGAACTTCTGAGCTGTAGGAAGAATTTTCAGAACACCGGCCATCCTGAGCATAAAAGCTAATGGTAACTGTATTGTAATTACAATCATGTAGCCATGCCATTGTCCAAAGACCACCATTCATTCGGACGCAGCAAACTTCAAACTGCTGTCAATCGGAAAGGCCGGATTAGGCAGCGGGCATAGGAAAGGGCATAGTCGTAGGACAGGCGGCGAGTGCCATTCATCGTTGCTCAAGGACACTCCGTTGTAGCACCTATTGGACCGGGTTTGGAATCTGAAACTCTATCAGCCACACAATTTCTCCCTGTCTTGTTTTATAGGTACTGTCATAAACAGTTTGTTCATTTTGTCCTTTACTAATGCCTATCAGTTGTATTTCAGCGCCATTCTTCTGTTGGATCATTGTTTTTAGGCTCTTTTCTGCCTGGGACTGATTTCCAGGTTCTGGACTTCACCTGCTCTAGTTTCGCTTCTCAGATTCCCTCTGGATTCTGTTTGCTGATCTCCGACCTTGCCTGCTCAGACTACACTTCCAGACATGTCCCCTCCATTGGATATGTCACTCTACTTTACCTGTAATCCATTTATTTGAATAAACCAGTGATACTCTACACGTAATGCCTATTTTTCCAGCTTAATCTTAAGAATTTCTTTGAATGCTTTACAAGTTTACAATAGCCTCAGTTGTTGCAGATTTTTGTAAAATACACTACAAGAGAATTTACTGTAACACTAGTGCTCCTAAATTAATAGGAATATAAGATTTTTCATTGTCAACCATGAAAAAAAAATAAAATGGCGGAAGATACTTTTGATGATGATACCGATAATGATCGGTTTTCTTGGTTTTATTTTTAGTCCTCGCTCTCAAATGAGTATTTAATCAGAATGCCTTTTTGTTAGTCGTTTTGTGCATATTACATCAGAAGGAAACCATTATTTTACACACAATGTATCCTAAGTCATATCTGAGTCACCGTGAACGCCCTTGAATCAGATTGACGTCACCACAAATTATGTCATAACTGACATCATCAATATAACCAATCATAAGCAAAATAAACCCCCATAACATTGTCAGTGTGTCTGTTTATTGTCTTGGTAAATTCAGGATCAGGATTCTGGAGGAGCCACTCCGCTTCATCTGGCTGCACGATTCGGGAGGGTGGATGCTGTACGTTGGCTGCTCGCTCATGGCAATGGAGTAGAAGAAGAAACCCAGTGCGGTGCTCTACCTGCCCACTACGCCGCAGCAAAGGGTGACCTCGGCTGTCTAAAGCTGCTGATTGATCAAGCTCCAAGGTATAGAGTTACGAGCTTAGACACAAACAATACAGATAAATCTCATGTGGTCCGAGTGGATGAAATGAAGCATGTGACAAGCTGTTCTGGGTCAATAGTCATGTGGGTTGTTCATCTTGGAGTGAAAACACATTGTCAGATTGACTGACTTTTGTAAAATTAATAATAAATCTAAAATCCATTATGATGCAAATTCAGTCTCATTTTTGAATCTTACGGACATTGGACAAGTAGGAGAGATTGATTTTGGGTGTTATTAGAATAGCGTGGCTAGAGACGCATGGCTATGTCATTGCAGCTGGTTGGTAAAACCACAGACTTTGAAAAGAACTCTGGAAATGTCCCTAGGCATTAAATATATAGGTGTCTAGGTAGCCAATGTGGTGTAACGTTGCATAAGGCGTGAACCCAAATCTAAACTAAACTAAGCCAATAGTAATTAGGAGGCGCTCGAGTCTCATTTTGGGTTTTTGGAAAGCAGATTACCTTGAATAACATGGCCAGTAATAAACTAGTGGTGTGGCATTTATCAGTAGCAGAGCTTCTTCTTCTTCTTCTTCTCCACTATGAATGGCCTAAAGGGAAACTCGTCTTTCCAGTGTCCTTTAACTTTCATTTAGTAATATTTTCCAATTGCCTGATAGAGATTCATTGTTCTGCTTTCACCATCCACCTTCTTGTCAATGGATTCTCATTGCTCTTTTAAATCTTTTAAAAGGAGACTTTAATCTTAACCTGAAATCCACTAAATTAGCTTCTTCATATCTACAATACATTTTAAGTGATCACAATTTACATTTGAGGTTCAATTTTCACTGATCTAATGATTTCAGTGAATCTTTTTTATAGTGTTACTATTAACTTTTCCTCATTTCCACTCACTTCCACTCAACTTATATTGTTAATACACGCGTTCTACATAAACACGAGAACGAAAATTTGTCCTCTTTCAGGAAACTCAGGGAACTCATTTGTTCTATCAGTTATAACAAAGAACATATACTCTAGACCAGTAACTGTGGACTGTGGATGGACTTCTTGAAATCATGTGGAATTGCTAATGAATGCATGTAACCTTAAAACGCCCCTCAGGTCTATGAACCGGCAGACTAAGCTGGGTGCCACACCGCTTTACCTGGCTTGCCAAGAGGGACACCTGCATGTTGTGGAGTATCTGGTGAAAGAACGCGGTGCTTATGTTCATCTAACAGCGCAGGATGGCATGACCCCGCTGCATGCCGCAGCTCATATGGGCCACCACCCTCTGGTGATGTGGCTGGTGGGTTTATTCTCTGGAACACGCATATAACACAGATTCCATGATTCCAGATTCCAAACAAAGAGTCACAATGTTTTGTTGTTTGCAGTGTTGTCAAAAGTAGTTACAATCATTGCTTAAGTGGAAGTATAAATACTAGAGTTAAAAAATACTTATGTGGAAGTAGAAGTATCAGCTCAACATACTCAACATACTGGTTTGTTAACTTGAAGTATAAAAGTAAAAGTAATACAAGGATAAGTGTCATTAAAATCGGACCATATGGGTATGTTAAAATTTTTGCTGTATATAATTACATTGAAATGTAATGCATTTTCTTACAATACAAACACATTAAAGAACCACAAAAGCATTAACATGTGATTCTACTAGTATGATGACTAGTATTGTAATGGTGAAAAAGTGATACTTCTGAAGCTTGTCATCAATGACCTTAGTTGGAGTGATGTTCCAATATAGCATAATTTAAGCACATACCGGTACAACAAAGATTTACCAATATGCTTTGTTCAGTCGTAAATGCAGCTGGCTCTTAAAGTTCTTTGTGCCCTTTCACTGCCTGATGCGCACGTGCGATGCGATACATCTGTGTTTATACGTCTCATCCAACCACCATCAAGTTTACTTTGTCGTAACCGAATGGCGCAGGTGTTCGGAATGTTTTTTTTATAGATTGATGACTGAAATAAAACGTACCAAAATGAAATTATATGAAATTAAATGAGTAACGTAACAAAATATTTTGACTTGGTTACTAGAGCCCTCTGGTTGTTTGACAGGCTTCCTGTACCGATGTCAGTCTGTCTAGTCAGGACATTGAAGGCATGACCCCTTTGCACTTTGCCGCCAGTGGTGGGCACCATCAGATCCTGCAAAGTTTGCTGCGCATGGGCTCCAAAGTCAAGACGGATTATTGGGGAGGCACGCCACTTCATGATGCGGCTGAAAACGGTGAACTTGAGGTAATGCCCGACTGAGGCCTAGTTAAAGGAGTTTTTCAGCTGCTGTTGTCGATGTTTTTTCAGTGCTGCCGAATCCTCCTGGATCATCAGATCAGTCCCAAGGTCCGAGACATCGATGGCTTTACAGCGGCTGATCTAGCGGAATACACCGGTCACTTTGACTGTGCCAGATACCTGCGCTCGGTAGAACGACACGTACGCCTCACTTCATCTTTTTATGCTTATGATGATGAAGTTATTGTCAAATGTCTATGCTGATTTGCCCAATTATTTAGAATTCATGCAAAAATAAATTTAGTCAACTTCAGTGAAAAGTTGTTTAAACAAGCATGGGCACTTAAAGAGTTTTACTGTAGTGGACACTTGATCAGTCAGGTAATTTTGCTTTATCTGTTTAAGTCGTCAATCCTCCAACTCTTAAACTCACAGTAACTTAGAGGTGGATGATGGAGCAAGTCAGTCACTTTGTCAGGCTGCTGAAATATGTAAATTAGAGACATGTATTGCACTGTTAGCAGAATATAACTCTGCAATAGATTGTTTTTGTTTTGCTTTTAAAAATAATAAGCTTTTTATTATTTTTGCATTTATTTCAAATACCAAGTAAGCGTATTAATAAACCTTCTTCCATCTTCTTAGATTAGATAAGATGCATTATTCTAAGATAAGACTTTATTTATAGACACAAATACAATAAAAGCATTACTTTAAAATAAAATGCAAAAAAATGGATAACTGGCCATTTCTTAAAAGACTTAATTAAAACTTTAATAATTCCAGGGAAATTGTTTCAATATCACAACATACCTGTGCTAGTATTAGAACAGACATCATATTCATTATATCATGAAAGGAAATGGTAACATTAAACAGCTCCAGGATTTATTCTTAATCTAACCATGACAGGGTAAAAACACTGTGATCAGCCAGACGCTGTTCTCAAATCTCAATAAAAGTCACAAAGCCGAACCAAATTACTGAGCAGATGAAAATACATGTACATGCACACTGATGGATCATAGATCAGGAACATTAATATGCCTGTGGAAATGGGGTTATTTTAGTTTACAACATAAGAAGGGTCTGTTCTTCTGAGTGTATGAAAGTCTGCGTCTCTCTTGGGGCCATTTGGTGTTTTTCAAGTAGACACACGGGGTCTTTCCCTTCCCTTTGGAATTCGTTTGAAGCTCAAAGAGGGTGTTATAGCTCTTCTGGACTTTTTCAAGAAAATCGAGCTTCATGAATCACAAGAACATCGGGGATACAGTTCTGTTTCTCGTATAATACAAGATATACATTTTATTAGCATATAAATGCAATATACACACTTGCTGATGTAGTAAAGTTATTATACTTGAGTATTTTTGTAGTACTTTTCTTGAGGATTCATTATTCAAAGAAAGTTTACTTCATCATATAATCTTAATATGTGCTTTTAATATGTACTACTTTTAATGTCTTGATTATGTATTACTTACTTATTTGTATTAAATGTACTACTTTTAAAATGTCTTAATTTGTACTATTTACTAATTTTACCACAGCGTTGTTTAGTTTTACAAATTAATAATTAATGCCAAATTTGGAAACTGTAAAAGAGTCACGTGAAGATGCTCAGCCAATCAAAACTCTAATCATCATGCAAATTCTCTTACCACTACCATTACTATCATGTGCTACTAATAAATTAGATATAGATTTGCATTAATTTGTTTTGACATGTTCTGTAAGTCTCAAAAGTAGATGCAGACAATTAAAATGCAGCTCAATTTGAAAAAAGTGCCATCAAAACACCTAAAATGTTAAATGTTTTCAAACAATTAGTGGGTTTTTTTTCTGGTGATGTTTATTGGGTATTAGAAGAAATTGTTTATGTTTTTTAGATACTGAAAAAGGTTAATTTCCAAAAGTATGTATATCTCATGTGTGTTTTAATTTATATATTATAAGCAGTTGTTGTAATAATACAATTGTAAATTGTAATTATAAAGCAAGGTCACCAAGACAAGGAATGAGACGTCAGGATTTACTCTAACTTATATTAAGTAAAATGTTAATTGGAATTGTTACTTTCTTGCTTAAGAAAAGTATGATTTAGATTTTTTTTTAATCAATTGTGCATCAAAGTAAACATTACAGATTGAGCTACAAATTAAAAACAACAAAAAAAATAAGTGGTCAATGATCAAATTGTGTTTTATTTTTTTAAATCTCAAGTTTTTTTTGTGTCACAAGAATTTGAGTCTGTCCTGATCAGTCTGGACTGACTTGTTCTTTTTTGTCTTAAGGACCAGGAAAAACAGGTCGGTGTGTTTTGATGCAGATTGGTTGTGTAATGGCCACTTTCTGAGAAGAGGCTTTTGTGAGCTTCTCAAAATCTCCTGTGAGATCATGCAAGAGCCTTCCAGTTTCACCGGCCAAAGAAGATTCTGCTCCTTTGGAGTCATAAATATTTAGGGACATACATGGAAATAATCATGGAAATAATGGAGTCCATGCCAACTGATCCACAATGGAGCAAAAATCAAATTGAATATTACCATCTAATGTACACTACATTGTTTGAATCAAACTAATTCCTTTGAAATCATTGTTTAAAATAACATGGCTTTACATTGACATTACTGACATCCACAGCACTCACACAAATTCATGTCCATTTTGTTTATTTCCAACTCACATTAATTCTATAAATTATTTCATCTGAAATTCTATAAAATATAAAAGAGTTTGGACCGAGATTTAACATCAACCTCACAGTCTCACGTTCGTTCTCAGATCTAGTTTCAGTCAACACGGGTATAAATAAATCACCGGTTCTTTGCTGACATATTGATTTGAGATCAGGGCAATACGAGGCATCAAAAAAAAACAAGCCACCTATTCCAACAATAGACTTTTAATTAGCTGAAGCATCAAATGCCGCCATCTTGTATCGCTTTCCTCCTGACCAGCAGCCTGGCTCAGGTAAAGGGCCCGGGGCCAAGCTGGTTATGAGATCCACACGCGTTGGGTTTCAGGGTTTTTACCAATCCAATGCCCAGCAGCAGATACGTGATATATCAAATCGATTACTGAAAGGACGTTTGTTGGCATCGGACATGCATGTGGTTGTTAATCGCGGAACGCTGCGTATGACTCGTTGCGATGATGTGAACCTATTGCACTATAGTCTTTTGCACGGTACTGTACGAGGCTGTATTTATCTCCGAGCCCCTGGGACAAGCCTTCTAATTTCCTAACAGTGCTTGTAATGGATAGTTCTGAGCGCTGGCCAAAGAGTTGCATGCTAGGTATTTTCTCATGTTTTGGTTTCTTCCCAAAGAGGTCACACTCCCAAAGTACAGCCATCTGCTTAAAGTGTAAGTGCTTTCTCTGCAACACAGCTGCAACCAAATAAACACAAAAGGGTTTATTTTATACTACAAATCACTGCTTTCCTTCCTCACTTGGGCCAAGAAATGAAGAGTTCAGCTGTATTAAATGCATCTCTTCTTGCTGAACCCTGAAGGTGATTTTTTTTTTCAGTTTAGTGGCCACAACAAAATGTGCAATGTTCTAAGACCCAGATGTTTCCTTCAGAGATTAATAGAGTTTTTTTTGTTTTGTTTATTTTTAAGATAAAAAAAAAAAAAAATCTCTTTTTTTAGTTTGTCTGTATTGCCATGGTCAGTCTTTCATGGTCAACTTGTATATTACGCTACACAATTGTATTGTATATGACTCTTTCTATATAGAAAAGATTTCTTGGAAAAAAGATGTTTTTAGAAAAGTGTAGATAAACATGAGGGACAAGGTCGGGGGGTGTTATTCCAGAGTGCTGGTTTAATTTATTTTCTGAATTGACGGTTAATGAAACTTTTTAATCACAGTTGCGTTCATTAAAATGAAGTGCCTATGATGGTGGACCCATTCACAAAAATCCTGAAAAGAGAAATACAGGGTTGGAGGGTTTTCATATGCCTGTTTATGTTAAGATATGCTTTATAAAAATGACAACCCTGATTTTTGTTTTTCCAGAGTAGAACACATTTTGGGCAGGGAACTGTGCAAAAGTGTGTATAAACCAGTTGCCTTTCTCACCTCCATTGCGCACATTGTTCCAAAATTGTGTAACAACGTGTTTTGTTTTTGTCTATTACGACTACATAATTGTAATAATGAAGCAGACTCGGTGTGGCATCTTAAGGATTTTTCTTTTCAGTTGCATCTTAAGGTGTCACTTTACTGTGTCACTTTTGCAAAAGATCAACACACACATATGCCAATGTGCACCTGACGTAGAACACACCATTGTGTATCATTCCACTTATTAAATGCATTATATACATTATGTACATATTTACGGTTCTCTGTGGTAAACGCAGACCTGCGGCTTGTTCATTTTGAAATAAAATGTTACAAAAAGTTTAGGAATGAACAATTCTTTTATATTATATTAATAACTCACACTTTACAGAGAAAAAAGTTCTGAGTTCAACTCTCACCTACTGCATATTATCAGAATTTCAGAACATTCCCCTTTTAGAGAAATGCAGTCAAAATTTTCAAACAGTCATATAGATCTATGTCTATATTTAGATCTATGTCCACAATGTCTAACAGATATAGTAACATTCAAACCTAAAACAAGTGTAATTCAGTGTTAGATTCTGGGTTCAAATCTCACCAAGCGCAAAATGTCTGCCTTCCAGTCACTTCACCACACACTAGTTTTTTTTTTTTTTTCATTCTGAAATACGACGTAACTAGTCAGTGAGTGATAACCTTAACCCTAACCTGTCTCCTATTCATTAACGTTCCTGTACCGTAGTCTGGTCCAGGCTATCAGGGCAGCACAGTTTTAGAGTCAAGGTTTTCAGTCAGTCACTACCTGTTTTAGAGAAATTCGGTCCTGGTTTCGGTCCATTCAGTCCATTCCGGTTTTGGAGGAATCTGGTTGAGGTTTTTGGTCAGTCTACTTCGGTTTTAGAAAACTCCAGTGCAGGTTTTTAGTATTTCCATTCTACTTTAGAGTATTCCAGTCCTGCTCAGTCTAACAGATATATAGTAAGCATATACTTTTGACAAAAACATTAAGATGGTTCTGTCTAACACAGCTTCTCCAATGGCGCAATGAATTAGCGTATTGTACTCAGTGGCAGAATTGTGAGTTCTGAATTGTGAGGTAGAATTGTGAAATCTCACCTAGCTTAAAATATCACCATTTCAGTCACTTCTTGCTGACAGTCCATTATATAGACAACTCCAGTCCAGGTTTTTAGTTAGTCCAATTTAGTTTTAGTGTACTCCAGTCCAGTCAAACTAGTTCAACCTTACAGATATATAGTAAGCATGCATTTACCATTAAAACATTAAAGCCTTCAAAACATTTTCACCTAGCACAGCTGCTCCATTGGTGCAATGCATTAGCATCCCAGTGTCAGGATTGTCTTTCAGGATAAATCTCACTTATCGCAAAGCATATCATAAGCCGTTTAAAATATCAAATTCCTCAAGGTATTCATTTTCTGCTCAATTCAAACTTGATTCAGACCTAGTGTTGATCAAAACTAGCTCGGTGTGTGATGACAGAGAGGGAAACACGTTGAGATGTAATTGAAAGAGATCAGGTTCCTCTCTTCTCGGATTGTAAAGGCCGCTGCTGCTTTCCTCACTGCTTCACGGAGACTGTTTGTTTGGTAATTAGTGATATTGCTGGCTAACCAATCCCCTGGGTGAATTATTCATGTCTCTTTCCTATAAGAGTTTATTGTTTATTGTGTGTTGGGCCATGACTGTTCAGATAGTGATGCAAAAGGATGCTGTGCATCTCTGGGTTTAGCACGCGGCGTTTCTATTAGTTTTCCCTGGATATTCGACATAATTTATGGACTTTGTTTGTAAGTAGCATTGTTTGTTTGTTTGTTTGTTTAATGGTTTAAAGTAAAAACTGTGTTAATGCAATCTGCTAATTACAGGTGTGCATGAATAATAAGCACAGATTTTAGTTTGGTGTCTAGACGTTTTTTTGGGAGTCACAAAATATAGTGTGATATTTAGAAGTTTAAAATTGTTAAACATTTTAGGAAGACGACTGAAGAGGATTAAATTATTTTAAAAAGTAATTTAAAGGTGATAAAATTATGATTGCTTAGTATCATCCTTTCAGCTGTTTGACATGTTGCACATATCCTCCGTTATATATTACGTTTATATATTAAATAAAATATATATAGTTGTAATTATAATGTTCTGTTTTTAGTTCTTGTGAATCTTTAAATATACAGCCTAGTAGTTTTTGAGACATAATTATTTTGTTGTAATAATAATATATTTTAATTGAGATTTTGTCAAAATGTACAGTACACACACGTGACTGCGTGTGGGGTGTGTATGTGTGTGTGTGTGTGTGTGTGTGTGTGTGTATGTGTATTTTCTATTTGTAATGTTGTAAATGCAAATAGCATTTATCCACAACGTGATTCATTCTAAATTTCTAAATTGCATCTGTGTGTGTGTGTCGTGTGTGTGTGTGTGTGTGTGTACGCACATCCAATGGGGTGTAAAATATTAGATCACTTTAAAACAGATGTTCAACTCAGAAGCGTCATTAACATTGTAAAATCTGTGAAGTCCTGAGTATCTTTGTGTTTTTCAAGAGTTGGTTTCTTCCGGGCCAAATGGGTTTGTTTAATATGTGGTGAAAAGAACACAAACGGAAGAGATTCAACTTTACTAGCGGAGCTCTGCACTACAATTCCCAGCATTGCCTTTTCCACTGTTTATCTTTTTATGAATTGCACAACTTATGGGAAATGGATTCCTTCCTTTGCCTAAGCAGTGTCACAACACATTTCATGCTGTTCAAACATCAAAGCGCTTGAGGAGGAAATTGAAGGGACCACCTCACAGAGCGAGTGTGTGTAAAAAGCACAGTGCGGCATATCAATTCTCTTTGATGGTGTACGTGTGTGTGCGTTTTATAAAAGCCACATTTGATATGCATTCTGCATGGACTCCTTTTGAATTTTATAGTTCCATCAGCGCTGATCTAAATGTTTCCATGTACTCTGCATTTTCCCTGTGGTGAAGTAGAATCTTAATGCTGGGCTCAGGTACAACTTTTCCCTCTGATGCGGGTGTAAAACAACTTTTCCCTCTGATTCGGGCCATTCGAGGTGTAAAAACAAAACGTTGCATAGAGAAAGAAATGGATGTTGTGATGTACTTTGCCGAGTGATTGAAAATTGTTGTTGATTTTAATGTACGTTGATAGTAACATAACTGTAAGCGTCATGTTTTTATCAAACGTTCTTGTTTTGCAGCTTTGTCTAACAACTGAACCTTTGGAAGAGAACAGTCCAGAAGTGGATGAGAAAGCAACCGCATCGCAGCAATCCAGCTCAGATTACTGCAGAAATATTGCTGATATACACAAAGACATGGATAGCCTCAAGGTGAGACTCTTACAGTAAGAGGAAGGAAATGTTATGTAGCTCATTTCTGTTGTCTTGGCAATATTTTACACGTTTTATTGCTTTATGGTCACAGTACATTTTAATAGGTGGTTGTTTTGCCAGGAAATCAGACTTACAATGCTGGTACAGTAAACACCAGATTAACTGATTGAACTACAGAAAAGTGAACAGAGTCTGGAAACTGTGTGGATTTTTTTTATGTTCTATTTAATTGTGGATGGAAAGAAGTGGCACATGAATATGTGCCCAGTTGTGTTAATAGTTAACACTGTAAAACAAGTGTTTTACAGCCACTAGTAAGGCGTCTTTGAAACCACTTAATACTTTTCAATAAATTAAACCCGCAACTGTTGTGGAATTCGAAGACTGTTGGAATGAAAGAAAAACACAAAGGCACACAGCTGTTAACATTCAAGAAGCTTTTCACATAGAGTGGCTTAATTTATATCCGGACTTTATATTATTTATATATATATATATATATATATATATATATATATATATATATATATATATATATATATATATATATATATATATATATATATATTCGGAGTGGATGGACTTTCCTTTGATTAATTTTCCAAACTAATTATTCCCACTAATAGAATCACAAGTAAAAGATTGTAAAACATTTGAAATGAACACTTTTCACTTTTCATGACAATTTCATGAAATTTAAATATTGTTGTTTATCAGAATATTTGTTCATTTGTACCATCCATCTGTAATAAACATGCTTACAAAAAAACATCTAAAGCCCTAATCCAGAATGGATGGTTGGTTTTGAAGTCATTTTCCTCAGATAATCCACTTAAAAGGTGACACTTTTGTCATTTTAAGCCCACAGCTGGGAAATTTCATGTCACAACAGTAGAAACAATTTTAAATAAATAAACAAACTTCACCCTACCATTGATGACTATTATGGCAAATATGGGGTTAGGGTTACCTAAATACATACTTGTAATGAAAAAAGTGCATTATGTGTTCATGCTAAATGAACCTTGTGGCTTGCTCATAATTTTTTTTTTCTGCTAGTATCCTAAAACAGAAGATTCCTCTCAAGCCCATTATCCCCCTCGAGCTCTTTCTCGTCCTCCGTCCCCCTCCATCAGCTCAAGTCTTTCAAATGCACATGGGAAGACTTTTCAGCAGGTTCACATGGCCACCACAGGTGAGAACCTCTGAAGTAAGTTAGTTCTGCAACCTGGCCCGTGTTCCAGACACGCCAAAAAACTGACTAGCTGTTGTGGATCACATCAAAAGTCAACAACAGATTAGAACAACACAAGATCCATTGTCTGACAGTTCATTCTATTCGGAAAAAACAATTCTATTCTAATGTGTTTCCAGTTGTAAAAAGCCTCAGTGAAGATTATTCCAATAATGTTCCAAGTAAACCAGTACCAGAAAGAGGGAAACTGCTAATGAATGACGTTAAACTGGGAGAATTTAAATCCATCGCCAGTCTGAAGAAATCGGGACTGACGGCCGATTTGACCGTTACTGTGAGAATACATTTATTACGTGTGTTATAAAATTACCCAATTCATTTTTAGAACCATATGAGGCTTTTTTTGCATTCCTTTTGTTGCAGAATAAAGTGGTGGTATTACCAACCGAAGAAGCTAATCTTTCTGACATTGATTACCTGGTACCCGTGCATGATGAGAAGGGCAGACCAATAGCCGAGTGGAAGAGACAACTGATGGTGCGACAACTACAGTCACGATTATTTGAGCAGGAAACTCGAAGGGTGAAGGTGAGCCAAAACTATAACCTTAAGTAAACTCTACCCGGTTGGCGAACACCTCCCTGTTTGATTTTAATCTCAGCCCGGACAAAACTCCTTGAATGTTGTCACCAAACGTGACTTTAGTGAGATAGCGGATGAGGCTAAAGCTCTCGTTTTTAACGGTTTTAACTGTTTTCAAGCCAAAATATCCCTGTAATAGTTGTCTCTGTTTGATTTGTTGTAATGACCACTGTATTAATGTTCTGAAAAACATAGTAGAGTTTGGCTTGACCACACAGAGTTACCTGCTGTTTTCAAATCAACAAACTAGACAGTTTTCCAGGCATGTCAAAAGTAGATACAGTTTGGTGAATTTCATTTACCACTTGAACATTTGACCAATTTGGCAGTCAGTAGAGTGAAATCATTTCACAAGTTGTGTTTGTAATCTGAGACAGTATTGTAGGCCACGTGAGCATGAATGGTTTAAAACTCTATTGCCTTCACCAGGAAAACACTGGTAAACACGCAAAGGTGGAAAGTTGGAGGTTCTCACAGAGTCACAATGCCATCTTGGGCCCATTTGGGGAGCTTCTAAAAGAGGATGACCTTATTTATCTCGAGAACCAAATCAAGACCGTGTCAAAGCAAAAGCACTGTGAGGGCTATGAAATGGAACTTGCCCGTCTGGCTGAAGAACTTCGAAACATCCTTCCGGCACCAATCGTAAACATCACTGTGAACACCCAATACAAGGACTCAGCACAAACTCCCTTGCCTCAATGGTGCAATCGCATTTCAGGTATCGTGAAGAGCATGTCACTGCTCATGACCAACCTGACAGACCAGCCGTACTGCAAAATGCCAAACACAGAGCTTGTAACCGTCTTCTCTCAGACGTCTCAAAGACAAGCCTCCAACAGAGGTCAAAGTGAGAAGATAGAACACGAGATTCAACAGTGTGGGGTTTCGGTGAGGAGTCTCAAGTCTACCTTCGAGAACCAGAGTGATTCTTCATCAGATGACTCAATGAAGACTGAGATTTTGAATAAGCCTGAACAAGGGCCAGTGAAGAATGGATCGAGTGAAGTATCTCAAATTGAAGTCGAATGTTTAGAGGATGAGCAAAATACAGAGTTGGCTATGGATTTCTACAACGTCATGGAAAGCACGAGTCTGCGCAAGGAACGTATCGTGGTCTTGTTTCTAGGTCACTGGAAGAAGTCAGCTTACACTGTAACCACTAGAAATTCACAGAGGAAGCAGAGCGTCGATTCGGTGGAGATGCCAAGGAGATCAAAGAACGAACGAAAGACGAGCTTGGATTTCTCTCACACAAGGACAATGGATAATGGCAAACTAGGGAGCTTTTTCAAGCAGAGAAGTGCCATCAACAAGATGATTGGCAACTGGAGAAACATGATCTCGTTTGTACCGTCAAGACAGTTCCGAAGACTCAACAGGCAGCAGACCATTTATTCTCCAGAACAGTTTCTGCCCCGTGTCGATGGATCTCCTGTTGATTACGACTCACTGACCCTTGATCTCTTCATGCTCGGTTACTTCCACATCCTTGAGTTGGATTTGCCATCAGATGAGAGGAAAATGAGACACCTGCTCTGCTTTGAGGTCTTTGACCATGTTGGTCGCTTCACTTGGGAAACAGTTCGAGATTTCCATAAAGCCGTAATTCAGGATATCGAAGCTGGGAACCGAGAATGGAAAGATGGATTTGAGGATATTAAAGTGTCTTTCTTTGGAGAAGGATCAAGCCAGCCAGAGCTGGAACAATCAGAACAGACGACCACTGTAGAAATAAGGCGTGTGCCTAAAGTAATCATTCAGACACCTACACCGGATGAGGGAGATTCCTTGAAAAAGAAAGCAGATATTAGCACATTGAGCAATGACGAGATTTGCAAATACATTGATCGTAGTTTTGCTTTCTGGAAAGAAAAAGAGGCTGAGATATTTGATTTTGAGGAATGACAGTAAGATTTTTATTTGTACATATTTTCAGTATTTTGGAGGTTTAATGGCTCATTGGAAGTTCAGTAAATTATGTTTTGCACTTATTTTGTCTAGCTGAGTTTGAGTTTGACAGAATCAGAATTTGTCTGTGTTTTGAAACCTTGGTCATTGTGAAATGTTTTTTTTTCTGTTTGTTGATAAAGTATGTTAGTTTATTTTTTTTTTATTCACTTACTGTAGATGCTTCAAGCTTTAAGGATTTTTATTCAGAATAATATTAATGGTGATGAGTTATGTGTTTATTCAAAACGATATAAGGTCGCAATTTATCGAGAAGATATAATGTAGCAATTTATATATTTTTAATCCATTCAAACATGTCTTTGTGGTTTGTTGTGTGTATTATGTGCAAACATTTTAAAATTACAGTAGTCATAATAAAAAAAGCACCTTTGCTTCTGAATTGCATTGAGTTTTGTACTTGAAATGTTAAGCTTATTTTGCTTCTCTTTTTTCACAAACTCTCTCACTGAGAGTAAATTAAATTTTATCAAGTTAAAATATAGAGTTACATAATTTGGCCAATTAGCAATGCCTTTTAGACACAAGTTCCACAAATCATTGATCATTGATTTCCAGGTTTTATCAGGGCTTGAAGATAAACAAGACATTTGAATGTAATGCAATGTAAATAACTTCCAAAAAAAAAAAAAAAGCTGATAATAGCTGAAGGGCAATATTGCTTTTATTTAAAGCAAATTAATTGTAACCAAATTTATTTTCAAATATATTTAGATACTTCATTCAAATTTTTTTTATTTCATTTAAACTCTGTATTTTATGTTATTATGTTAATTATTAAAACAGTGTTTTTAGAGGAGACAGAACCAGTTGACCAAGACAAAATACTTTTATTATAAAAGAAAAAACCCAAAAAATCTAAAATAAATCCAAGTAAGGAAACTAAACAAGGAAAGAAACCAAGGTGATAAGTGGCAGGTTTAAATGAATAAAGACAGGTATTAAGAATAACTGGGCATTAAAATCATGAAACCAGAGGCCGTAGAGAACAAATTTTTGATCTGGGAACTGTCAGAATACCAGTCTCACCAATCCTAGTGATCCGCTGCTTTACAGCTCAGTGCCATCTTCTTCCTAAGTTTCCAAAGTGCATAGTTCATAGAGATTTTAAAGCACACTGAAGTAAGTTCAGTGTAAGCTTTTTTCTTTTTTATTATTTTTCAATTTTTTTTTAATATAAAATGTACTTCTGTAAACTGTTCATTTATTTAGGTTTAAAATAACAAAATACTTTTTAACCAGCTACTATTTCTAATGAAGAAATAAGGAATATAAACAGAGGCTTGGATTTGCTGAGGTGGCTGCCATTTAACTCACACTCCAAATGGAGCTGGAGTTTAGGTTCATGTTGGGTCTTTCTCGATGGATCTTGTTTTTTCTCCTTGAGTTTGTGGCTTTTCTGCTTGCCATTGGCCAGCAAATGACCCAAGAAATGGGCCTGCCTTCGCCCCAGAATTCTGAGATTCCAGGTTCCTGCTGGAATGGATAAAGCAGGTTAGAAAATGAATGTATATAAATTTAAACAATTCATGAATACAGACAAGAATGTGATGTTTCTCCCAATGCAACACATTCCTGTTTTAAATTTAGTACAGTCATAAGGTCTTATCTGCTAATTACGTGTTGTGCTGCTTTCATTTATAGAATAGAACCTGTTTTGGTCAGACGTCAACTAAGGAGAACTATTGGAAAAACATCTTTGTTAGTTCAGTGAATTGCTTGGAATCAGAGCTGCTCGGAGATAAGTGGATCATGAGATTATGTTTCAGGTGCGTGCTGACCTTTAAAAGCTGTCATTTAAATAGGTTATTGCTTTGTTACCCCTGCAAAACAACATGGGAATGAAAGAAGAGACAACTTCATTTAATATTAACAAGTCCTGCAATGTTTAGGGTTGATCAGTGGGTCAGTGTCAGGTTCTTTTACAAAACTATAGACAGGTCATTGTCATTTCTGACATTTTTACAATGTTCAATTAATAACTGAAATGTTAATCAAAGAGGGTGATACTGAAATGAAGATCAGAGGCAAAAATGGGTCATTAAAGATTATATTTTGTACAAAGAATGGCCCTTGAAGACATGTGGAGAGATCAGGCTAAAGACCAAGATGGCTTTTGTTGACTGAAGAAGTCAATAAAAAATGAAATCCTTTGAAATAGTCTGGTTTAAATTTGAAATGAACTTTGCTGTATTTACACTTTATATTCTTTGCATAATAAAAACTAGTCAGTGTATTTAGTAGATTTCTAGGACATTATTTTTTGGGATGCAAAAATATGTTTGCATAAAGTGGAGTAGAAACTGTGACTGAGTCACATTTCTCTAATTCTATATGTATATAATTATTGAATATCAAATTTATATCAGAATCAAATCCAATTCTTTTGATTAAGTGAGATTTTAAAAATTAAAATGTAAAATGTTTTCTTAATTGTTATTATATGCACATTTAAATTGCGTGTTTTCGATTCATGTCTGACTTATATTTATGATTTATAGGGACGTTTTTATGCATTCTCGTGTATATTTTTATTTTCACATTCTGGGGTTAGTGGATAGAGTTTTACACCATCCGAACTGACACCAAGTCTTTCCAGGAAAATGTTCCCTCTTGTCCAACAGTTTTAAAGGATTGAAAAGAGCCTAATAATGTCGGAGGTTGATGAAACACCTTTGGAACTTATTCCACACATTTGTCTTTCACCACATTTTGGTGGATAAAAAGCTGTTTATGTGGGGAAGAAATGGAGAAAGGGATTTACAGAAGGCCTTTGAGAGAAAAAGGGAGCAAAATGCCTTTGAAATGGAATATTCACACAGCTCCCATCAGAAGTGGAGAGTTCTTTCCGAGAGGGACAAACCCGTTTGGAGGTTCTGATAAACAAACTTGGTGTTAAAAGGACATGTGAAAATGAACTCTGTCGTGTGGAACAAAATTTATTTTCTTCATCCTGAAGGCAGAAAAGACATGAACTTTTTTTACTTTTATATTTATGAGAAACTGATGTAAATTGAGCGAAAGCTGTAACATCTCCATTTCATTATACGATCAAAGCAGCAGCATTCGGAACATGACGTTTTGGAGTTTGAGATGAACCCTTTATGAACGTTACAAAGCCATTTGACTTTCTTCTCGGACGCTCAGATTTGCTGTACAATGGGTCCAATGCCATGACAAATTCAGAGAAAAGTAGAAAACTATCTTATTTTAATCAAATGTACCCAGTGATATATGAATGCATTCTTATCAAGGTTGTCTTTTTAAAGCGCCGTATCCCTGATTTTTTTTTAACCTGGCTTTTTGAATGCGAACCAAATACCTGTAATGTGAACAAAACAGTAATTTGATCGTTGGACAGAAACATTCAAGTTGGATTAATACAGGAAGTTTGGAGTGGGCGGAGAACCTTCTAGAGATGTAAATAGGACCTGAAAACCATACTTGAGTAAAAGTACAAATATCTTGCTGTAAAAATTGCTCCATTCACCAATTCCAGGAAGACCTGAGTCAAAGTTGTAAAATGTCCAATTTTATAATATCTAACTTTAATTGTAATATTAGAGGTATTTACTCATACTGAGTTTAGGCCCAATAAAACAGATGTAAAAAAAAAACAAGAAACTGTTTGTGAGGTTTTATTGGCTAATTTTAGAAATGTGTCACTTCAATGTTTCAAAATGACTGAAGAAATTAGATACGAAAAAAGAAAGAACAATAAGTCAGTCTTAGTCAAATGTGCAAGAAAGTGCAACCACTAATTCACGTTAACATGATTTAGCTCATAAATAGCATCCAGTACCTTCAGCACCCTGCAGATGGCGATACTGCCTCGTCTGCTCAAGAAATTAACCCCATATAAAAAGATTCCAACTTGTTGCACACAATGTAACGACTAACGTTAAATGTCCATTCAAATGTTGTGGAGTAGAGTACGAATACTCAATCAAAAATGTAGTCAAGTAGACAGCAAAAGTAACAAAGTACTTAAGTAAGGCAAGTGAATATGGATGTTACAAAGTCCATTTGCTCATGTACTTAACATCTACTGTGTCATGTACTACATCACTGGAGCCTTCAGGTACCTTTCACACCGAACGCACCTCAAGGTCTTTTCTGTATAGCCATCTCCAAATTTATTTCTCAAACACTTTCCTAAAAAGCCACTCCAACTATGAGAGTCTGTTCACTCAAAAGTCCCAGTCATTTCTGCGCTTAGTTTGGACCAAAATCAGTTTGTATTCACACCTCAAACAAACCGTATCAGAGTCATTTTGAAACCAGACTGAGGTTCTTTGATGCACCAGAGTTTGGTCTGCACAAAAGGTCCAGACTAAAGCAGAACATTTGTTCCAAGTGAAGCAAACAAGACAGGAGTGAATACAATCTAAGGTTAGTTGCTCGTTTTTAAAAAATATTATTTGCAAAAGTTTTAGAGCCAAATATCTCCTTTTACTCCGCAATAGATCTCAATTGGAACTTGCGATATGTTCGCACAAACAGCTCTAAATACCATATTATGAGTTTATGGTAAAAGAACATAATACAAAAAACTTTTTCTTAGGCCAACAAACTAGGTTTAATGATTGACTTAGCATGAAAGGTGTTAGGAAGTGTTGTTACCTTATTCAAAGTCCAACATGAAGAATATTTTGGAAAAATAAATGTAAAAAATTAATCATCAGTTCTTTGCTGACTGTGTTGTGGACAGAGATGAGTGGTTTTTTTTTTTGTAAATTACCAGATTTGTCTATTGTAAATTACCAGGAACGGAGCTCAACATTTAAAGCCATTTAAACATTGAGAAGACAGAAGATCATCTACAGTATGTAGCTGGAAAATTCAAGTTCATCCACCAGAAACATCAGCATCTTAAACTTAGAGAATAATCCTGTTAAGCGAGTTAAGGATGCTGCAGTTCCAGTTCTGAAAGTCAGTGTTATGACTGTGAGCTTAATCCAGAACCAAATGGTATCTAGTGTAAGGAGACAAGCAGAAAATAATTTTTGTTTTGTTTTTTTTTTTGCAAAAAATATTTACAATTTTTATTAATTCTGCCTCAATTGTATCACCATGCACTTTTCAACAATGACAAAAAAACTGTCCAATTTATGTACCGATTAAGCAAATTTGTGGATTAATTTAATGTTAAGAAAATTAATTATGAAACCTCTTACTTTTAAAAACAAGGCTTGCAAAAGATCCCAGCATTCAGTAATAACTAAAGTTTAACTGCAATCTGAATAAGCAATGTACAAAGCAATCCATTTGTTTTGGCTAAACTTATGTAATGTACGGTAATAGTATTTTCTCACCCTTGCGAGTTTTCTGGAGTATTTAAACATTTGAGGGAGCATCGTGTACTTATTACCGACATCTGTAAAACCTTTATGAGCAAACATCCACGTTTGTTTTATGATACAATTTCAATCATTTGACCCTTTAAAATTGCCCCTGAACAAGGAAAAAACCTTGACTTGTTTGGAATATCGGCATCATCTCTGGAGGACAAAGTAAATGTCAATGTCAACTTTCGCCTCCGTGTGTTGATATTGGAAAACCGCCAAGTGTTTCTTCGTTTGTGTGTCAGGGGATTACGTGGGTATTAAATGAAACCGCTCTAAGGCAGTTTTTTGTCCTGGGATTGTGTGGAACAGGCCGCTTGCCTGCTTTACTAAAAGAGTTAAACAAATAGAAAATAGCCAGTTTGGTTGTTCTTATAGAAACAGAAACGTTATAGTTGCCGGTGGAGATTCTCAGTCATCCACGTGGATTGATCTGACGATTGTGTCAAGTCAAATAGGTTTCCTTTTTTAGGTTTTGTTTGCATTGTATATGTCGATATAGAATCTGTGCAGATATCCCAAAAAAATATGATCCTGGATACTTTCAAATGTTGGGTCATGGTAATATTCCATCAGAACTTGTGAAAGTTAATTCATATTTTTATACTATTACATACCAACAGTGTTTTATTTGTTCCATGCTCATGAGAAATTGTTTTATGTTTTAAATTACTTATTTGTGAAGAAACACAGTTCTTTTCTTGTCATTTTATTAGTGTAGTGATTTGTTCATGATGTATTTAGGATTCGTCATCAAATCACAATTTAGTTAAGTTTGCAGTTGATTTTCAGACTTTTTTCTTTCTTTTGATCCTTTGTCGTAAATGTGTGATAATAAAGACGCAGTTGATGTAATATTAGGCAAGCGTGGTCCGTGTGTGGATTACAGCCTACATCTCATTTTCTCCTCATAGGGTTTTATGGCTTTCTGTGACTGTGGCTCAACTGTTTTCATGTTGAAGCTTTGTGCATTGGGGTCTCCAAGTTGGGGAACTTCACAGTTGCCTGTTTTTTTGGCAAACATTCTGTAATCATTTATACTTGCTCGGCTAAAACCGGTTTTACAATAAGTTGGTTGTTTCTCATTGGGCCTAACGTTCAGCTGGGGATCAGTAGAAAGGGTTTAGTAGTAAGAGTCAGGCAAAGCACAAGGGACTAGTGTGTGTTGTGTGTAATAAACGTTAATACTTCTGAATGTTTGTCAAAGAGGACCGTGTTTAACAGTTTAGTGTGTGTGTGTATGTGTGTGTGTCTGTCTGTCTGTGTGTGTCTGTTTAGAGTAACTTCGTCAGCTTTGTTCGGGAATCAGACATTTTTTGTTATATGTTTGCTATAATATTTTTTTGCTACATTTTTTAAGCTTCGGACCAGGATTCAAACCTACCACGAGACCTAAACTGCCACTGCACTTTCTACTCTAGAACAATTAATTTGCTAATCACGATCTATGCAGAGAACAATAATGATCATTAGCAGTCGAGTGGACTCTGGTCCAGAAGGCGGGGCAAACAACCTTGATTGGTAACCAACCAATCACAAAGCAGGACACACGGATGCACATTTTTACTCAGGAAATTTTCCAGATTCAAATTCTCTGAAGCACACAATTCTGCAGTGAGAAAAATGCTGTATCCAATGCTGTTTTCAGCTGACATTCTTCATTAAAGGTGAGCTTCCTTTATAAGTCAGTCCATTATATCAGGATTTTACTTCATCTGGGGTCAATTAGAGGCGCGTTTAAAATGGACAGCATGTACTGACTTTAAATGCCTTTGCTTAATTCTTGAACACAGCCACGGGTCAAAAGAGGGTGTTATGCAAAAATAAGAATTTTTTTACTTGGCTTTAAAATTGTTTAAGACTGTTATTTTATAAAATAATAGCTTTTATTGTGGGAGTTTTATAGACTTGTTGTAAACAGCAAAACAAAATGGGTTTTTACGTACCCAGGGATCTGAAATCTGTAATACACTAAAGAACATATAAAGCAGTAGTAATTGTAAATGAGATTTATGACATGACTTGCATCAAATGCAATCTTTTTATGGTACAGCAACAAATTGTCTCTAATTGTGCCAAAATAGTTGCAAAACGACATCAATGGAGCAGTCCAGCTGTTTCCGAAGGAGGTTTGGAGCACAGCTGCTTGCTTCCCCCTCATGTCTTCTCTCCTCCGCTCATGTTTTCCTTTTCTCTACACATCCAAAAACTGTCGCCGTAACAACAGGCTGTATAATAACTCCCTGTTTACTAATGAGCTCTGAACAGCTCAACCCAGCGCTGCCCACTTTGTAGTTTTTGGAACTAAGGGTCCTGAAATGACTCTTTGAAACATTTTTTATTAAGGTTTAGAAAGCCTTGGCTCCATTATGGGAACAGAAAAACTATTGTCCCCAATTCTTGTTCAGGCTGCTCGGGTTGGATGAGGAGAGCTAGTGTGAGTTTCAGCATGACCTGCATATCTCTCTCTCTCTCTCTCTCTCGTTCTCATCCGGTGTGATGGCTTAAGGCTGCCCACTGCTCCATGTTTGTGTGTGTTTACTTCACTCTGTGTGTGTAACCTCACAATTTCCATATGGTCCTTATCGACTCCCTCTCTTTCTCTTCCTCTCTCTCTCTTTCTCTCTGTCTATCTCTCTTTCCCCCCTCACTTTCTTTAATCAGCTGAAGCGGCTTGTTGAGAGGCAACATGTGTTCTTTGTTAGAAAGGTAGAAACTGGCTGTCAGTTGCATTTGTATTACTAGGTTTCAACATTAAGGACAGGGAAGTTTATATGTTTATTTGAAAAGAAAATAGAAATGGAATTTTCATCAGTCACATTTTTTACAGCAAATTATGTAACATTTAAATATTTTATATCGGGTCATTTTGGGTCATCCTCTAGTGCAACTTGTGCTTCTTTCCCTTATTCTCTCACAACTTCTTTGTCCCAATTAAGTGGAAGTTTGTCCCAAATATGAGGATGAAATGCTGAAAGTTAGCGTTGGACTTGTCCAAAGGGAATTAGTGGCTGTCTCCATAAAACTATGTCTAAAATATCCAAAATTTACTGTATATAAGTATTTGTATTTTATTTTGTATAATCATTGTTAGTTATCTATTTATTTACTTGTGCCACAAAATAATAAATATTTAAAATAGAAATGCATGCAGCCTGAAATTTGAATATAAATTGTATTATGTGTAGTTTGGGTGTTTGTCCCAGGTCTAAATTTGATATGTGAGTCTCTAAAGATTCACATGAGAGAATGTGACCGTTTATGTGTCCTGTTCTGTGATTGTTTGGCCATTTGATGCCTTCAAGCGCAATGATGCTGAGATTCGCTTCAGCTTCCTGTGACCAAGATTCAGAAGAAAATACAAAGACACCAGGTCTGGCCAGTAGTGTTCCATTTTTTTTAAACATTTACACAAAAACTACATTTTATAGTGTACTTAATTTCTACCTCTAAGAAAGTAGCTGATGATTTCAGCCTGATTCCGGTTCTGAAACCTGGACACTGTCTTTGTTTTTGTGATTTTCTCAGCTGTTGTTTCCTGTGAAAACATTCCAGTCGATTGAAAAAAAGAATCGTGTGAATTTATTACCTTTGCAAACATCTGGCGATATGAAGAAACCCTGCTTATGGATGCCTGGAAATGTGACCATGTGCTTGTATGTGTGCTGCTGCATTCATTACTTTTCATGTGTGTGCATCCATAATTTGTACAAAAAATGTAGAGCTCTTTAGCATGTCCCCCGTGCCCCCCTTATAACCCCAGATTGTCAACCATATGGCCATTCATCTGCCTGCCAGCAATTTTTCACAAATTGGACACAACTGACTTTAATAGTGTTCCTGTTTTGTAGAAGATTTTCAGATGCTTTGTTGCTATTTCTCACACTGGCAGGAGAGTTTTGGCTTTGGGAGGTTAGTTATGAGGCTGTGCAGCTCCAGGCCCACTTTGAAGCTCTTAGCTCCAGGTAGAACTTTCATCAGCCCTTTCTTGTTTTCACCTGGATGATACATAAAAGCCACTGTGTTCGTATGTGGTGATACATTTGGAAGACTTTTGGTCACTGTGAGGCTTGGAATTAAAGTACGGATGTCCTGAAACACATCATCTGGACAAAGGTGTTCAAACTATAATAGTAGATGACAAGGTCTTAGAAAGTTGGCTGCTCTACTAAAAGGCCAAATTTGAGTGACTAGAAGTGAATTAAAGAAAACAAATGTTTTTATGTTGCCCAGTTTAAAAATGTACTGTACTCCAAATGTTATGAAACATTCTTTACATAAATATGAGAAAATCTGCATGTATCCTAATCAATTTAGTCAAATCAATTGTCAAATGGAGTTGTTAACTGAGCAATTATAAAATGTTAAATTACATTAATACACACAGTTGTACATATAGATGCATATTATATAGTTAATATCTATTATTCAAGCATATATTATCTACCTAATGACCTCATGGATTTTTCCTTATAAAATGTATATCTTATTAGTTAATGGTCAAAACAAAATAATGACTTAATATAACTCCACGTTCCCTGCTTTCATCTATATTTGTTGGTTTTTCAATTACGTACATCTTTCATTCCATAATCTATCCAAGGATTAGCATGGGTCCATTTTGGCTCCCGATCTGTAAGCACTTAGATTTAACAATACGCTTTTTAAAAAAAAGTCAATGTTTTCTGAGGTGTCCAATGGATTTGATAGTGATCGATAGAGCATCAATGGACATTTTTTTTTTATTCCTTTTAGTATATTTCAGGTTTAAAACACTGCATTGACAGTTAGACTTTTTGAAATGTAATGTTATACAGTGGGGTATTAGTGTCTAACAAAAAACCACCTCGGGGCAATATAAAAGCATTGGTGTCTTATGTCAATCTCCAGATCACTGACAACAAGCAGTGGAACAAAACCAACTCTCATCCTTCGTAGTTTTCTGAGAAGTCTGGAAAAAAATGCCATTTGCCTTTGTCAATCTATAATTAATTTTCTCTTTCTGTTTTAAATATCTTTCTCAAAGACTTAGAGAAAGTGTAGAATAAAGTGTAGAATTAGAGAGCAATGTGTTTATATCCTCTCCAGAATTTTTAGGAAGTATTTTGTTTGTTCGACTACAGCTACACGTTTTTCGGTTTCCTTTCTTTTTTTTTTTTGCTCTTAATGCGGACATATCTCTAGAAAAGTATTGAGTCAAACTACTAGAAAAGAAAACACAACTATGGCAGCCTAACAAGTATTTGATGTGTTAGTGTCTCTTCACCCCTCTCATAATGACTTGGCTATGGCCATTGGGCCTCATCTATAGCCCACCAGGGGCCCATATTTCTGACCAGAGGTGGGGAACAGCTGAGGGGTCAGATGAGGTTGTCTCCAGGGTTTAGCACAGCACTCTTACAGAAACCCATCTACGTTGTACTATTTATGTATTGGTGCCGTAACTGTATTCTGTGCTCGGGTTATTTTAAAACAAAACCTAATGTTTCCAGCGTGTTGGATTCACAAAATTTTTGAAGTCGGTTGGATTTATTAGACTCAATTTAATTTGATTTAATTGACATAATTCGTTTATCTTTACTCTTTGTGGTAGAGCAGAAGCAGAGGGAGTTGAAGTACAAAGAGATTATACAGTTTATACAACTCCTGGACTCTAATTGTGAGAAAATATCTGGGTAAAAATAATTGTTGAAGCCGTCTGTGATATCCAATACCTAAATATTGTACTCTCCACACTTCTTTCGACCAGAAACACATTTAAATTGTGAATCAAATCTATTATGTTTTGATCTGCTTCACGTTTCAGTGTTTGACTGGAATGAGAGGTAAGTCGATTTGAAAAAAAGCGACAGCAAAATTATATTTTTGAGGATCAGTGGTGTAAAATACTAAAGGACTTGGTTGCTAAAGCATTTCTTTGGCTACTTTGTACTTGTACTGAGTATATACCAGAGGAATCCTACTACATCATCTCCGGTCTAGTACTCTCTACTTGACAACATTTTTATAATCTGTACCTTTTATTAATACTAATTGCATTGCGATTGTGCGTGACTGTTTGACTGACTTTGTTCTTTTTTTTATCTATTTTGTCATGCCATTTTGATACATTGAGGTGTTATATTTCATCCATATTATGAAATTAAACCGCATTAATAAAGAGTTTCTTGTTTTTCCACATGACTTGGTGTTTTGAGCCTAAATTCAGCACAATTATTGGAATTGGTGACGTGTAACTTGTAAACGAGTAATTTTACAGTAAGGTATCCATACTTTTACTCAAGTAAGATTTTCAAGTACTCTTTACACCTCTGTTAAGAAAGAATATTACCTGGATTTTTCCATTTTTGTATCTTCTCGGATAACCTAGGGGTAGAAATTATTTAAGTTAAAATTGGCCTTTCAAGGTTAACCTACATCCATATGTAGGCAAACAATTGACTGTCAAAACTTTTTTTCTACACTATGTGTGAACAAATAAAAACCCTATGGTCGGTGTAAGCCAGCCCTGATTTTAAAACACATTTACACTAACTTGGTAGAATATTTGTGTTTGCCACACTCACGTAAATACGTCCATTTTTTAGATGAACTTTATGCTTTGATATTCTGAAAACATCTGTAAGAATCAATCCCAACATAGATTTTACTAACAGTAGATGAGAAAAACTTCCAGCTGCAATAAAGCTTATGATTCAGGAAGTGCATAAATATTGGGAAATGAGATCTCAGACATGCTGGTAGATCTGGAGCTCCGGGTGTTTCAGTTCAACTAGTCACTCTTGAAAGTGGACGTTAAGGATCTTCACCCCAGGGACCGTGTGTGTGTGTGTGTGTGTGTTCCCCCATGTTGAAATGACCTCTTCCCTTGTGTGAAGAAGATGGAGTGTTGGAGTTCAAATGGCAATGAAAAGCCTAGAGAAAGAGCTTAGGGAGTAGATACTAGATACCTTGCAAGTTCTTTTCAAACTCGTATGACAGTTTTAATTTTTACGCAACTTTCCGTACAATCAGTAGCATTTTAAACCTCCAAAAGGAATGCGAAAACTACATAAATATGAAAGAAACAGCCGGACTTGATCACAAGCGCCAGATGGCACACCCACGCGTTTGGTTGGGCATTTTTGAGTTGAAAAAGGTAGAACACATGTTTACAGATGCTGAAGGCATCTGCTTGGAGCTGGAGGAAGGTTGGAAACGACTGACACTTGGGTACACTCTCTGCCGTAATGCCTAGTTTCTGGCTCTGGTTTTCATTATCTTGAATGTGTATGTGTAGTTGTGTGTTTGCCAGGAAAACATGAGCTGGCCAAACATTTAGAGGGGACGCAAGCATCTTTAGCCTTACACAATGAGGCAGTTCAGCTCGGAAAAGTGGAGAACAGGATTAAGGCTAAGCAGAGGAAAAGCCAACATATAGCTGTGACAGAATCTAAAACACCGCAGGCTTATCACATCCAAGATATTGTATCTGATGCATAAACCTGGTCTGAAAACCATGACCGCTGCATTTTCGTTTCGTTTTTTTTTTCTATTCATTCCAGAGTACGAAAACAAACTCCTACTCTGATTTCGACATTCTTAATATAACTGTGTTATTTAGAACCTATTAACTGCATGTTAATTAAAAAAAAACTTTTACAGCTTAATAGTGCAATTAGAATGGAGTCTGGAAAATAGGCCATAGTTGTGAGTGAGAGAGTGAATGTGTGTGTCCTGCTCTGTGATTGGTTAGCCAGAGTCCAGAGTTGCCAGCATTGGCTCCAGTTTCCTCGACCCAGAAATGGAAAAGCGGTTCAGAAAATGTAAGGGTGCATGCCTTTGTCCACTAAACAAGCAACTCAGGCGACAATGACTGAAAAACAGAAACTCTCAAGTTGAAAAATAAAACCCCAAGAAGAACTCGACAAACTACAAGTCTATTTTAATCTCCTATATCAGGATATACACAATTTAATTATCAATACAAACATGAACAAGGTCAGTATATACCATAAATCAATCTATTCCAGAATATTATATCAATTTGTATCCATACTATAGTTTCATTCTGTCACGGATGCTACAACTTACACGGTTATGGTTGAAATATAAGTGCATCATCTTCATGAGATCCGGTAGAACACTGTCCACAGAGAGCATACACTGAACGGGAAAAAGGATTTGACTCCTCTATATAAAAAAGGCAAACCCCCTGAGAATCATCAGAGTTGAATTGTTATAAAGCTTTTAAATTATGATTTATTGTGAATATTCTCAGCTGGGATGTTAAACCTGTGTTGCATAACCGCAGTCTTCTTTCTGATGCTTTACTATTGTACAATTAGTAGCATAAGGACATTTTCAAAGGAATTCTAGCCTGCCACATACAGTGCACATGCATCCACTGAAGTTGATTTTTAATTACAGGACTTTTATTAGACTGTGATTGTGTCACACACATGGCAAACAGAGTCACCAGAGGCTGCATAAAAAAGATTAAACCATTAAAATAATATATTTGAACTGTATTTTAAGTATAGTTATCATGTTTTAAGAGCATTGTGTGGGTATATTAAGCAGTGCACGTGCATATTTGACTCACAAAAACAATAATTTATATATAATAAAGTAAACTTAATAACGCCAGAAAGTCTTTAATGCAAGGTTTATTAAATGCAAGATTTATTATCTTTAAAGGTATTTTTACAGAGTTCTTCTGATAAAAATGGATGCTCGCACTGGCTAAATGTTAAACACAACTCCTTCCAAGATGCAGTAATTATATATTATTATAGGTATTTTAAGTTATTTTTTGGTTACAGATCTTTGTGATGCTTTATTGCGATTTATTCTAACCAGTGTGACTTTTGACAGTGTTCACCTCCTCATAAAGCGCCATTTTTTGCTAAGAAACACAACACACGCCTCAAGCGATTCACAACTAAGGTTCTACTGCTGTTTTGTGATGGTACGATCCACACCAAGGCAGGTTTTCAGTGTTAAGAGCAGAGAAAAGTGCACTGTCAGATATTCTTTAAAGCAGCCTTTTGATTACCATAGCTCCACCCAGGACTTATCAAGTTACCGGCTTCTCTCCTGTGATTGGACGGGAGTCTACAATCATGTAAGGTAGTGAATCCCTGGGGGTGTGGGGTTGGGTCTGAAAGAGCTCCTTTGGCCAGCAGAATAGAGGTTTTATTGAGGATATTTCTAAACTAACCATCAGGGACCAAGTCACTGGATTGTAAAAAAAAAAAAAAAAAAAAATATATCACTCTGGCCCCCCTCTCTCTTGTACTCTGTTCATTTTACAGAAGAGCACGCAGCACACAGAATCTAAGGAATCTATCATTGGGTCTTAAACCACCATCCCCATGCACAAGGAGTGAAGACTTTAGAAAGGGATAGAAATATCAAACAAACATAACATTTGAAGGAGTGAGACGAAATTCAAGGTGATCCTGTCTCTGGAGACTATCTTGTTGGGGTGTCCTGTTCCTTTCTACTCCATCCTTATGCAGAGAAGGTCATGTGCTGGTTGAGGAGACTGGTTCTCTTTTTCTGCTTGCTTCTCCTTTCACTGTGTGGTATGGAGCCGGCTGTACCCTTGAAGGATTTCTACCCGTTTGGCTTGGATGTGGGCGACTTGCAGACTGTGGAACAAGATGATGGAGGTTCAGGATTGGTAGCAATATCTGAGGCTTTTCCTTTCTTTGGAGATCGACACTCTGGGCTCTATGTGAGTATGATTAAATGGGTTTCTGTGTGTGTGTGTGTGTGTGTGTGTGTCAGTCATTTCATTCAGTTGATTTGCTTCAGGTTATGCTTTTGCTTCTTGGTGAAATGCACTTCCAAGAATTTGAACAAATACCAAATAATAGAAACAATTAATGAACATTGTTTTATTACAAAACTGTTGCTTTTTACTTTTGCTAATGACTTTCAAACTACTGGCTATTGGTTTGTTGAGTTGATGTTTTTCTTTTTGTGATAGTAAAGAGTATTATGATTATCAATGTTTTCTTATATATATAATTTATATATATATATAAATGTTATATAGTATTTATATATATTACATAATTGCTTCGTTCAAGAGAAATGGGAATCCTACATGTGCTGTATTCCAGCATCTTAGCCAGACCCCCAGCCCTATGTACATAAACCAACATCCATCATAATTGCCACATAATCCCACCAATGCATATCCATTTAAAAAAAGTGAGCTGTAGAAAATCCATTATAACTGCCAAATAACCCCTTTAAATTTTCCTAATCACTTCAATTTCCATTTTTATTTAATAAAGTGAACTCGGCCAAAATGCAGCAGAATCCCAGATTTGTAATTTAAGACACAATATCCTTAAAATTCCCAAAGAAAGCC
Organism: Paedocypris micromegethes; assembly: GCA_028031935.1. Taxonomy (NCBI): domain Eukaryota; kingdom Metazoa; phylum Chordata; class Actinopteri; order Cypriniformes; genus Paedocypris; species Paedocypris micromegethes. The sequence goes on along the minus strand of CM051495.1, from coordinate 24,777,604 downwards.
CTTCGATTCATGTCATGGCATAGGCACATAGCTGAAATAGTGCAAGATTGTTTGCATAACTTAACCTTGAGTGGCATTTCATTTCTCAGGGTTTGTCTTAAGTATTAATGTGATTTCTGGACAAGATAAGACTTGCTGCCAGTAGCAGACATATCTGAAATCATCTTAAAAAAATGAACTGGAGAAATCCGAGTTTAACAACTAGAACCATAAATATGTTGCCATAGAATTGCAATAATGATTTATACAGAGCCAGATGTGCATGATGTGAACCAGTTATTCCCTTTTAGTCACTTTTGACATCCAATGATCAGTTTTTAAAAACTATTTTAAAACTGGAATTGATTTTTTTTATGTTTGGTTTTGCGAAAAATCTACCAAACTAGGTAAAAGCTTGTTTTTCTTTCGGCTAGTTTGAATCGTTTTTTCTTTTTTTCACAAGAAAAAAAAAAACAGAACCAATACAATTACGAAATGTCAGCTATTCTTTTATACTTAATTTTTAAATTAATTAAATATTCTTAATGTTTTACGTAATTTCAATGAATTTTGAAACATACTGTTCGTCTGTTTTTTCCTTATTTTCAGTATAAAAATGTTCTGTTGAGAATCCTCAAGGCAACATTTAAGGCACTTAAATGGCTAAACGTGTGAATGACGGGGATGGAAAACAGAGAGGGTGACATCTAGTAGGGGTCTCGTTTGAGACATTGGTATGTTATGATGGTAAAGTTGTGAGGGGAAACAGAACACCATTGCTGATACCTCAGGTTAAGAAAACAACATATTTCACGTTGTTCGTATGGCAGGCTATTCAAAGTATGTATATCATTTTATGTATATGTGTATATACTAGTGAAGAAATATATGTGTATGTGTATATGTATATACGTGTATAAGAAATATATGTGTATATACCCAACAACTAGTGAAGAAATTTAAGAGGTAATGTGGTAAACATGCAGAACTTTAAAACCTCAATGGTGGAGATAAAGTTTTTTCTGTTTTTGTCTTCTTTTGGATATGTTACTGTTAACTTGGTATTTTATATTGTATATGTTTGTGATAAAAGTGTATTCTGGCATACTTCTGGTAGTTAAATTGACAATAAAAAGTTGTGCCTTTGTAATACTTCAAGGACGTCAAGGTCAAACTGGGTTACTTGGGAACATCTACAAGATTTAAAATAACTAAAAATCAAGAACACTTTATTGTAGTCTCTTGTACTTTTTCAGAATTTAATTGATTTTAAACATTCTACTGTAGTTCCATTGAAACAAAGTTGAAAGATTTTGGTGCCAGCAAAGTTATAGTTTGACGTTTTGTAAAATCGCAGTCATAGTAAAGAAGATCCTACAGAGCTGCAGAAGGGAGGAAAGAAAGAGGGTGAAGGTCAGTTAAACAAACAACAAATCAGCCTTTTCTTCACTTTAGCAGAAAGAGTTATACACTCCCACAAGGTCTAATGTTTTGCTGAGCAGACATTTTGCATTTATGAAAAAGTGTCCACTTCCTTCATTATAATATGAGAAAGATTTTTTTGTGAGGGAATCTTTCTAGATAGTAAAGTGATAGAAAATATTTAAGGTTGGAGACTACTAACCTTTTTATAAAGCTTTGGTGATATTGTCCAGTTTAATCAATGACCGTCTATATCCAAACGTGTATGTTATATATGTTCTATTTACGCTCATTACAAGTATGTTTTTTATTTATCAAACATGGCATAAACTTTTATAAAACAAAAATACACAAAATATCATATTATAGGAATCATATACGTAGGATTTAAGATGCTTGTTAAAAATTCTATTAATTTGTAGTTTTACCCAAACATTTTATTATTAAAAAATCAAGTAAACAAAAAAAGATCTTGTGCTGGAGATTACTCAAAACTGATTAATTGAATGTGAGTATATATTTTGTCATGTGTGTTTAACAAAATATATTTTTCTATGTTTGGCTGTGCCTGTATCAAGACCAAAACCACTGGTCAGAAAACAGGCAATATCAAAAGTGTGGCTGTAATGTTATGAAATGGACGTTGGATGTTATGAAAGTCTTTGAAACCATATTTTGGTTCTGTGATGAACTGAAGCGAGAACAGGTATGCCTGAGGACAGTATATTTGCCTAAACAGTGTTTATATTCTCTCGACTGCAAGACATGGATGTCTGGGAAACAAGGCAGCTGTGTGTTCTCCAATAGGCAAGGATATTTCTGCCAAAGAAACCTTCCTTTTCCTTTCATTCTGTGATTCCACTGCTAAATCTACAGTGTCAACAATCTGCCTCCGTTATAACCAGTATGTTCCACACATCTCGTTCTTCCGCTGAGGTTGGTCTCCACAGCAGTAACACGTCTGATTTGGTGCAGTGATTTTTTTTCAAATCACTTTTATGCTCTTATTTACAAGGTGGACCTCCAAGTGTTGATGAAATATGCTTTTGGGGAAGGCATGCCTCTCACAAATGGGATAATGTGTGTAGATTCTGCTAATGTTCAACAACTCCATGCTTTCTGTGTTGTAGGTGAACAACAATGGACTGGTGTCGTTCTTAAGGGAGGTGTCCCAGTTCACCCCTGTGGCGTTCCCAATTGCTGGAGACCGTAAAGTTCTGGCTCCTTTCTGGGCAGATGTAGACAACCGGAGGGCAGGAACTGTCTTTTACAGAGAGAGCAAAGAGCCGGCAATCCTGCAGAGAGCCAGTGCAGACATCAGCCATTACTTCCCAGAGTTCCATAGGTTTAACACCACATGGGTACTGATTGCTACATGGCATCGAGTCACATTTTTCGGTGGCAGCTCAATAACTCCGGTAACAGTTGGTGTTGACGTTAAATAATGAATGTGAATAATACTTTTTATTGTCTGTTTAAAACATGTACTATGCTAGCACTATACTTGTCCTATTTCTACTTTATTTTTAGTATGCCATTACAATTGCTTTCAATTTCCGGAATTAGGTTTTTCACAAAGTGAAATTCTGTCTTCCAAGCTTCCATCATTTTCTCTTGTGTCTCAGTGTCTTCTCTCACTGATGAACTATGTGTTGCTCGTTTTGTTCCTAAAGTGCACTTTGACAAAACTATTTGCTCACCCATCTTGACATTATTTGTTTTTGTAAACTATTGAGATCATTTCTAATTGTAAGACTATTTCTAAATAATTGACTTCAATTTGACAGGGATCCTTTTGCTGAGAGGTTGTACAACGCTACACCAGTTGAGGGAGCTCTTGCGTGAGCTCTGTCTGGCTCCTCTCTGCTTTGTTGGTGACTTCCTGTAGGTGCATATTCACTATTAAGTCAGAGTCAAACATTTTGGTTCACGTGTTCAGCCTGGTGCTGTTTCACGTTACAATTCATAGATTGTCACATGTTTATGACCTTCTTGCTTGTTTTTGGATCACGCTTTGTTGGATTGCCCTATAAATCACCTGCGACTAAATGATGAGGTTTGCCTGCCACTATTTGCTTATCCATGTACAAATCTCCTGTATGTTAAGACATTACCAGCTTCAGCTATTCTAAGAAGGCGAGGTGGTTTAAGAGTGTACTTTGGACATTTTTGACTATTCTTACTGGAATGCAGTTGTGAGGTCACGAATTGATGTTGGACATCAAAGTCTTGGCTCACAGTTTCCGTTCTAATTCCTTCCAATGGTGTTTTGTTGAGTTAAGTCGGGACTCTTGAGAATTAAGATGCAGGCCAGTTACGTTCATCCACAAAACATTGTTGGGGACATTGCTTTGCATACTGGTGCACAGTCATGTTATTGGTTGAGTTTAGAATTGTCCAAAATGTTTTGCTAAACTGAAGCATTCTGGATTTCTTTAACTGGAACTAAATGGCAAAGATACTAAAAAAACCAGCTGTTCGGTAGAATGGAAACCCATTTTTTAAGCTCTCTTCACACTGTTCTTGAGCTAATCTGAAGGTCATGATGTTTGGAGGTCAGAAGCAGAAAGTAGGTGGCCTCTCTGCACATTAGCATCTGCTGATTGTGCGTCGTAGGTTTACGTGGCCTACAACTTCTTAGCTGCTTTTGCCGTTGCATCAGTTCTCAATGGCTTCCATGTTGTAAAACCGTCTTTTATGGACGATAAGAAAAATCCTTACAGTATTTGTGAAAATGAGAAGTAGACATTTATTAATGGTGTGCCTTAAATTCTGGTAAATACTGTAATAGAGCTGACAGTTTAGTACCGAGGACATTTTATGACTAGATTCATTGCACCAATCACAGTTCCATGCTGGATTCTTTGAGATCCTGAGAGCGACTCATTTCCTAAATGTTCCTAAACGGTCTGCAAGACTAGGTGCTCGCTTTTGTAAACCTGCGGTCATGGATGTGACCATAACACCTATTCTGATTGTTGATGTAGGTGAGCAAATACTTTTAGAAATGTAATACATCTTGGCTGCATGTTTGAACTATGTGAGATAACAATCTATGGTTTAAACAATTCAAATAAAACATTTGGAAATTTCCAAATGTCATCAGACATTGAATTTCTGTGGCAGAAATGAACGCTTTGAATACAAATGACCACAATAAACAAAGATCAACAATTTAGTTTTAGCCTCTCTCGAATTCATTGAAATCATTGACTACAAATAGTTGTGCTACTTTTTCCAACTAGTAATACAATTTCTTTATTTTAAATTTTCCAAGGTTGAGCTATATTTTCAATGTAGCTATAATTTGTACAACTGCGACATGAGATCTGGACTGTGGGAGAACTTTGGAGTGACTCCAAATGTTTGGCAAAGTTTGACCTCAATAACCATGGCAACCGACTGAAATTAATAGTCTTGACCTCTTGGCTGCCATCTAGTGGTCTTAAGCTAAAAGAGCAAACTTTTCCAAAACTGCTTGTTCTGTTTCAGTCTTATTTGTATCAAGATAGTCAGAAATCTCATAGTTCTACAATAGCTGAGCACTTAATAAAACATACAGGGAAAAACAAGTATGGGTAAAATATGAGGTTCATATGTCAACATAAGTCAAATCTGATGATGTTTTCTTTCATAGGTAAATACATTTCAAGTGGTACTTATTACAGACAGTAAAGTGTCTTTCACCATCTTCCAGTATCACAATATCACATGGACTACAGGAATGCATGCAACCAGTGGAGGTGACCTGGCAGGATTGGGAGGAATTGCTGCACAGGTAACAGAATCACATTTCATGATTGTAATAAAGAATTTCGTTCTGGTTGCTCCGATTAATGGGTTGAAAATATGTCTTTTCTCTTTAAATAAGAAAAGACAATTAGATGATGCAAAGCTTTTAAATTACATCTGTAAAGCCAGACACAAATGTAATGGCTTTGCATTCAACCATTTCAGTGACTGTATGGAATAAAACTGTCCGAATATCACTCCCATCAGCCTTAAAAGAAAGAAGGTGACGTGATCCTGAGGGATATTTCATAATACTTGTAGCTTACCAATAAACAAATTAACTTGTTGATTCTGGTTAATGGATTCAAAGAATGTCCTTTTTCTTTTTAGTTAATAGTTCAACAAAAGATATTTTCACATTACGTATAGCACGTCTCGTCTTTTTTCTACAAACACGAGGCATTTCCGCATAATTGCACAAACTATCCAGTCCTGTGATCTAGTCTCAATGTGTCCGCGTTAGTAAAGAGTGTTTGTTGTCTGAACTTACAGACCACAGTGATATTATGAACAGATCACAAGTGAAAATTCTGTATCTTTGGCAGAATCCACTATGAGAAATGCTGTACCTTTCTTCCCAGGCAGGTTTTAATGCCGGAGATGGGAAGCGCTATTTCAATATTCCAGGTTCTCGAACAAGTGACATAGTAGAAGTTGAGTCCACCACAAATGTAGGCTTTCCTGGTCGTTGGGTGTTTCGCATCGATGATTCTCAAGTCCAAGTCGGTGGATGCAATAACTCAGGTATGTCAGAATGAACCTGTGTGTCCGATCAGGAACAGGTCCACTCAGAACCTATTTTGTTTTGCTCTCAGCTTCTGTTTGTGCTAACTTACGGCCTTGTCTCAATGGTGGCCGCTGCATCGATGATTGCATCACTGGAAATCCTTCCTATACTTGCTCATGTCTGGCTGGCTTCACTGGACACAGGTGCCAGATAGGTAAGGAAGTTATGAACATCAATGAATATGAACTTCAATTATTTATAAACCTAATTTCATTCTCTATGTTCTTTCTTGCCAAAAATAAAGAAACCGGGCTTAAAATATTTCCACCTGGTAAGCCATTGGAACAAGTTGAGAGAGTTTACAATTTCCCTCAGTCGCATCTGTGTGTATTACACTTGTTTTTTTAGTTTTTGTGCAAAGTTATTGCCATTCATATTTTCACCAAATTAATAGATTTTTCGTTTTAAAGTGCAATATAACTACAACAATTATTTCTGTTATTGTTAGTCATACGTAGATGTAGCTAGATGTAGAATAAACTCTTAAAGAAAGTTACTTCAAATCATAATAAATGTCTTTTCTCTGTTCGTGCAGAGGTGGATGAGTGCTCTTCATCTCCATGTCAGAACGGAGGAACATGTGTGGACAAAGTCAATCATTTCATCTGCCTTTGCCCAGTGGGATTCATGGGAACCTCGTGTGAAACAGGTAAATGAGAACTATGTTTTGTTTAAATGAATATTTTTAAATTAATTTTAATAAAAAACATTTTTTTAATAATTTTAATTAATTTTTTTTTTAAATAATCCATTAAAAAAGTAAGTATTGGTATACCATCTTGACTTTTTTTCATGATTGCCAATTACCGTCATTTATTTTAATTAGGAATGTGAATAATGTACTCACAGTAAGGAGGACCAATTGGAGTTTGCTTGTGTGGGTTTCCTCTGGGTCTCCAGTCTCTTACCACAGCTCATAAACAAACGTTCAGGAGAATTCAAGTCTGGAATATTATTCATAGGTGTGAGTGAGAGTAGACGTTCTGCTCTGTGATTGGCTGGCCACCGATCCAGGGATTGTGTCTACCTTCATGCCCAGAGTAACTGCAATTGACATGCGGTTTCTTCTTCTTGTCTTCTCGCCACACTTTTTCTTTGTCTTAAACTTCTTGCACACACAGTGAGAGATATAGTACGTATAAAAAAAAAATTCCAGCTATTAAACATACCCTTCCCAACCAGAAGATAAGTTGTGTATGTACTTTCTGACAGATATAGATGAGTGCCAAGAGTCCCCGTGCCTTAATGGAGCACAGTGCACACAAGGAGTCGGCAACTTCACATGTGAATGCACAGCGGGTTACACTGGGTTCATGTGCGAGTCAGGTGATTTTACTTCTCGGACATGGCAGATACAAAAATAAACCATGACACAAACAACATAATAAACAAAATAGGTAATATGCTTCTCGTTTATATAGAGCTGGTAATGGAAAACTCATCTGGAACTGATTTGGCAAATAACACAGGTAAGGTTGGGTTGCAATTTTTTTCTTCAGATTTTTGTTTAATAAAGAAGTTATTTGTGAGTACAGTACACTATTTTTGGGAACATCTGCACCTGTAAGTCTGGCTATAGTAGAATGAGAATTTAATACATCTTTAATACGACTCTCTTCAGGCACTATCGCCACAAGAATTTTAAATAGTGCCTGAGGTAGACATGCATCCGTGCTAGAGACGCATAATTATCTCGAGCTACAATCACACAGTTTACTACGCCAACAAATTGCTAGATGTTTCAAATAACTGCTTTGAGGTGTTTTTACTACTTTACAAGCAAGAGGAAAAGTTACTGTCTAGACATACAAGGGTTTCTTTTTTGTTTGTTTTTTAATTTAACAAGGATTGTTTTTTGTTTAATAATCAATTTTTGTCCAATTTTATAAATATTAGTATATGTTTGTCTGGAGATTTTTTTTCAGGAACGGGACGCAATTTAGTAACGAAAATATACAATATGGGCAAGTTACAAATAAAGATAATAATCCCAAAAGAGAGTAGTTTTATAAAACTTGAATTAAATGAAAACTTTATCTGTTAAAATCTAAATGTGGCATGAAATAAACCACTGTTTCATTTTAGAAGTCTTATAACTACACAAACAAAGACACACATACACTTATGAAATAATGTACAGTAGAGTGTACTGGAAAAATGTAAAATGTATATACCTACATAATAAAAGAGAAACATCATTATACTGTCCTAATTGTCCTACTACTTTGCCTTGGTTATGTACAGAAAAGTGCCCGTGTCAGAATGGAGGCGTTTGTGTGGATCTGAATGGGACCTGTGACTGTCCAACTGGCTTTACTGGACTCCTTTGTCAGTTTGGTAAGCTCAAAGATATAAAATTTTTACTTTTGAAATGAGTTTGATTAATGAGTTTAACTTTAAAATGTGTGTAGCTTTTTATGGTATAGTTTTCTAGCTTTATGTACATTTTTAACAATCCAAAAATATTTAGTACATATAAGTACATACTGTTACGGTTCGGCATTGGAGCAGAAAATCCAAAGTCCATGGTGACCCCTTTTAATGTTTACTTTTTTCATGCTCAAAGACTATGTACGTCATCTATGTTTTATTTTGGAGTGTGGTTGTGTGTGTGTGTGTGTGTGTGTTTTACATGTGTTTACAAATTGTATACACATTTTATGTCTTTAATGTGTCGGTGTGTGTGTGTTTTGTACGTGTGTTTATAAATTGTATACACATTTTATGTCATATACGTCTGTGTGTGGTGTGTGTGTGTGTGTGTGTGTGTGTGTGTATAAATATATACTGTAATTGCAGTGTATATATATCTATATGTACCGTGTGTGTAAATATGTCGTTTATACCTGTATATACTAACTTTTCTTTACTTTTGTAGAAGTAACACAAACACCCTGTAGCAACAGTCGATCGTGTCCTGATGGAGGTCCATGTCTAGAATACGGGGGAACTTACCTGTGCACCTGCCAAACCGGATTTGAGTTTGACCACAAAGAATTCTACCCCTATGGTAAGTTATGACAATAATTGTGCAACATCCTCACTATTAGCTAATTCAGGATAGCCTAAAGTGTTTTAATAATGAAAACTGTAAAATGATGTGGAATGTTTCAATGAAAATAATTTAACGTTTCGTTTTCACCAATATTGTGTTCCAATTGGTAAAAATAACAGCAGAGTGTGTGTGTTTATGAAAACGTGGTGAAGTTGTGTGTGTTTTCCAGAACAGCCCCAATCAGCCTGTGATTCTTCACCGTGTCTGAACGGAGGATATTGTCTTGAGAGGGATGAAGGCTACGTCTGTGAGTGCAAGCATGGCTACCGGGGTGAACACTGTGAAAGAGGTATCATCAAGAGGTTATTCATTCTTAATCGAGAAAAAAACAACTTCTTAATAGTCAGTTAAATGAATTAAAGTACGTATTTTAGGTCTAGTGTTGTCTAGTAGTAAGATGTTGGACCTGTACCCAAAAGGTCCAAGTCCTAAACCTGATCTGCTCCCAGGCTCAACTGCTCCCTGCTTGTGTGTGTGCGTTTGTGTGTGCGCAAAATATTTCTGGTTGTGTAGTTGATCTATGTAATATTATTATTGTATGTATAGTCAATAATCAAATGCATTGTTGAACATTAGTGCATATGCTACACATTTAACGAATAAATCTGGGCATCCAGTATATGCATTAGTTATTTGATGTCCATATTAAAAGAAACTGATTTGTTTCTGCTATTTTGCCTTATCGTCAACACATACACTCCATTTTTTGTTACTTTTTCTTAGTCAGGTTAAGTCTGTGTGCGTCCAGTCCGTGCCGAAATGGAGGTTCGTGTAGAGAAGAAGCTGAAAGCTACAACTGTGTCTGTACACATCGTTTTTCTGGGAAACATTGTGAAGTGGGTAAGCTTCTAGAGTCTTGACAATCTAAACACTAATCACACTTATTTGATATTTACAAATTCTGCAATTGCTTTTTACGTATGATAATTGTGTGATAGTTTAAGGCAGAGGTCTTCAACTGAATTACGCAACGAGCCAAAATTCAGAGCACACTTTAAGTTTGGGGCCTGCAGGATAAACATTTATAAACACACTAATACGTTTTTAAACACAACTATGAACAAAAACAGACAGGAATATTATTTTGAAAAAAACTTCAAAAATGTATGTAAAATGTTTATTCTGCGCAAATTATACAACTTTGAATCATAAACATTCTACTATTATTTTAAAGAAAAACTACAGTATATGTATTTTTTTCATTTAAAAAATTATGTGTTCTTATAAATACAGTATGCTATAAAAGATACCATTACAATTGATATACCGGTTTATATAGTGGTTAAAGTTATCACAGCTTGGCACATATGGTTTAATGCAAATTATGGTTATGTATTATGCTGTTTTGTGCTCAGCTAGAAGGCCAGGTCTGGTACTGTGTGGGTTTTCTCCACATGTCCCAGTATCCCCTTTTCCAAAAGTGAATTAGAGATAATAAATTGTCCATTTGTGTCCATGGGGTTTGGTTCCTGCTCCGCATGACTAAAAAGAATGAAAAGATAAAAAAAAAAAATACAACTGAATAGAATAAGTAGATTTGGGACTTTTTTTCCACAAGAATGTGAGTATATTATATTAGCCTGGGCAATATTCCAGTTTTCATTTATAAAACTGGAATTAAATCTGGAATTATAGTGTAATCTGTTTAAAGTCACATTGAAATTGTTGAGAAGAAAACTCACTTTTAACTACGGATATTGATTTGTCATTTATCTTTGCTGAAGGATTTTAACTAATCAGACCTTCTTGTTTAGTTAAGCCAGATCCTTGTGCTTCCAGTCCCTGTCTGAATGGGGGAACATGTTTCCACTATATCGGTAAATACAAATGTGAATGCTCCTCATCCTTCACGGGAAGACACTGCGAGCTTGCCAAAGGATCCACTCCAGCTGTGAACAGTAATATGCTTTTTTCCCCACATCTGGATCACATTTCTTAACAAATTTAAAGAGGAAACAACAATCCCACTGTTCTTCACACTGGTTTGTGTAATCTGTGCACACTGCAGGCCCAGATTGTGGCCCTCCAGTAAAGGTCAAGCTTGCGGAGGTGCAATATTTCTCTACCTCTCAAGGCTCTGTGGCTCTGTATACGTGCTACCCAGGCTACACTCCATTCCCCAGGACCAGCCAAAGCATCTGCAGCAGCCAGGGCTTCTGGAGCCAGCCTCCCGTTTGTGAAGGTCTGTGGATGCTGAAGAAACCAACCCAAATAAAAGCCATAGTTTGTTTATTTTTACTGATGACAGATGACATATCCTTAAAGCTGTTTGTTCGCTTTTTTTTTTTTAATTAGAAATCAATGAGTGTCTTTCTCAGCCATGTATGAATGGGGGAAGTTGCTATGACCGAGTGGCCACTTACCTGTGCCAGTGTGACGAGGGTTTTACTGGTCAGCGTTGTCAAACTGGTAACATTCTTTAAATCTCTAACTACGTCTGGCAGCAGATTACTTTGACAATCTTGACCAGTGGGTGTTTATAACTGCAAGTGCTCTGACAGACATTGACGAATGCCTTTCTGAGCCATGCAAACATGGAGGAACATGTGAAGATCTGCCTGGATCCTATTTGTGCCACTGCCAACCGGGTTTTGAGGGTCAGGATTGTGAGATTGGTAATTATAGAATCTACAGAATACATCCATCCATCCATGCATCCAAACAACATATGTACATATATACATACATACATACATGCATACAATATGATATTTGTGTGTGTGTGTGTGTGTGTGTGTGTGTGTGTGTGTGTGTGTATATATATATATAATCTAGGTTATTTATTCTATTTATTCTCTTTGATAATGTGCTCTTATTTTGCAGAACAGGACGGCTGTGAAACAAACCCTTGCTTAAATGGAGGCATGTGTCGAGGCTACAGGAAGACGCCCCTGTGTGTGTGTAAAGAGGGATATGCCGGGATCCGCTGTCAGACATGTAGGCAGACATTTGAACTTGAACCCTAAGATCACTTGCTTTGTGAGAAGTATAACAAGGGATCAGTGAGAAAACGATAGGAAAGCGTTTCTCCTGCATCTTGAAAGAGTTGCTCTCCTTTTCTGACCTGTGCTTTAGTGGAAAGGCTGCTTTCTGAATGTTCCTCTGTTGTCATCTAGTGGAGAATCCATGTTTACTGCAGCCGTGTGGAAACCGAGGCATCTGTCAAAGTGACAGGAAAGGGAATTACAGCTGTGCTTGCAGAGTCGGACACACAGGAAGAGACTGTGCAAGAGGTCAGTTCGGCTCGTTTATCATTTACCATAAACTCAGTCTACTGGATTGTTTTGAAACATTTTACATTTTATAATGAGGTCGAGTCAAGATTCATTTTTTGCTACAAAATAAAGGCTTGGAAATAAAAAACAATTCAGCCTTAACTCTTACAAAATGCAAAACTGAAAAAATAAGCAAAGAGCAGAAGCATAAAAAAAGCAGTTTGTGTGTGTGTGTGTGTGTGTGTGTGTGTGTGTGTGTATATGCTATATACATTCAGCATATAGCATAAATACATTCAAATACAGTACTATATATATTGTATATTTTCTATTCGTCCCTATGCTTGCATGGGTTTTTCATTGATCCAGTCCAAAAAATCACAATCCAAAAAAAGCTTTTAGAAATTGCCAGAGTGAGTGAGTGAGTGAGTGAGTGAGTGAGTGAGTGATTTGGTGGGGTGTGTGTGTGTGTGTGGTGTGTGTGTGTGTGTGTGTGTGGTGTGTGTGTGTGTGTGTGTGTGTGTGTGTGTGTGTGTGTGTGTGTGTGGTGTGTGTGTGTGTGGTGGTGTGTGTGTGTGTGTGTGTGTGTGTGCAAATCAATCCTGTGACCCTGAAATGGAGTGAGTAGTAAAAAAATGGATGAACGAAGTAGATAAATTATTTCTTTTTTACTCCTCTCAGACCTGCTGCCCCCATCTGGTCTCCATGTCTTGCGAGTAGAGGAGAATGAGCTTGAATTACGCTGGGATCCGTCAGATGCCACCCAGAATCTGATCACTGGCTTTGCAATTGCATTCTCTCCGATTGGTCGTGCACCAAGGAAGACAGAGTTCCTGGAGAAGCACCGCTCAACGTATGTACTGAAGGGCCTTAACCCGGGACAGCTTTACAACATCTCCACCTTCTCAGTCAAACGCAACGGCAACAGCAGTGATATAAGCCAGCCAGCATTCGCTCTCATCCGCACCAGTAAGCTACTACTTTTTTTCTCTGTGGTTTACTAATGACTCCAGCACATTTTGGTTTTCCGAGTCAAGCTCTTTTACAACATTCTTTTTACTCATTCTGCTACAGGGCCACAAAACGTGGAGCAGCTGGAAGTAGTGAATGTGTCATCCTCTCAGGCTTGGCTCCAGTGGCACATAAAGACTGGCCAGCAAGTGTCCGTACACCAGGTTCGACTGTCCCTAGTGGCTGCGGATGGAAGTGCAGTACGAACTGCTGTACTCAATAGTAGCGTCACAGAGTATATTTTCAGGTCAGTCATAAAAAAACTTTTGTGAAATAAAAATCTCCACTGTTAGTGGCAACAATATGAAATAAACCCAATCCTGGTTCTGTATCAATTTATTTAACTAGTGTTTCTTTTCAAATTGTTAAGAAACACTTTTATTTGTTTTATTTATTGTCAACTAAAATAAGCGTTTTAGATTTAAAGTGGCAAAATCGTTTTACTTTACTTAACGTTTGACAGTCACTAAACTTTGTAAGTTGACTCGTGAACATTTTCAGTGTAAAAATCATGAGGGCCACACAGTGGGCCGCATGATCTTAATTTATAGATACACTGTTGTTAAGCATTCAAAATGATAATAGTCTAATTTACAGATTGAATGACATAACTGATATTTTCATGATATTCTGTAAGCAGTTTTTATTACAATTAATTAATTTTTTTGTTTTTTATTGGGTGTGTTTTTTGCTTTTTTACTATATGTATCGCATAGCTCATTACTCCCGGGTCAGATGTACACATTAGAGGTAATGACCAAGAGTGGATTGCGTCCAGAAGACCTTCCATCGTCCAGCAAATCAGCAAGTCCACTCCGTTTCTGGACCAGTGAGTATCTATCCAGCGCTTCTTCTTTCGCTCTTTCACACCATAACGCAACATGTTCACGTTCTTCCCTAAAGGACCACTTCCACCACAAAACCTTTCACTCTCCCACATATCCACAACATCTGCTCAGATCACATGGAACCACCTTCCTCAGAGTCTTCCAGATGGATTTGTTCTCAACTTCACTCAAAGCTTGAGCACTCAAAGTCGCTACCTGCCTAATGGGAGCTTAAGGATGTATACTCTACGAGATCTTGTACCAGGGAAGCATTACCGTCTGACACTGACCACTGTACGCAAAACTGACCAGAACACCATTCAGAGCGTCCCTCAGCATCTAGCTTTCACCACTTGTAAGTTTCAGACAAATTTAGTATACACCAGAGTCTTGTTTTGACCTGAATGGGTATCTTGTGTTGTCCAGTACCAAGTCAAATCAGAGATGACAGACCTCCGAGAGGAAGAGACTTGGCTGGTCAAACTGTGAGAAAAATTCAAAGTGTGGGAAGAGAGGACAAAGAGCCATTAAGGTAGACCATTTTTGATCATTATATTTACAACAAAACTGGTCATGTATGTGTTTTATATTTTCATGTGTGTTTTATTAGAATTTAATTCATTGGGCAAAATCTGTTTTGCCGTATTTATGATGGGAAGATTTCCTTTGCAGATATCCTGAAGTAAATGATGGCAGTGGAAGGATCACAGCATTATTTGGCAACGTTCTTCAAAAAACCATTAGACATCGGCCAAGTCAGTATTTTTTGGAAAGTCCAAATTATTTCCCGTCATATTAATACATTCAAAAATGCAATTTCTTCCTGAGTATTTTTGCTGCACTGTAATATCTTTTTATGCATATTTAAAGAAAAAAAATGTAATTAGTTCAGTCTCCTCTTTATTTCACCTCTAGTTTTCTGTCTCTTAACGGTTAATTGTGTGGAAATTGTAATGTTATTGGATTCTTATGCACGGGTCACATGCTAAGTGAATGGAATCTTTTAATTGTATGTGTGGACACAACATGATTTGCAATGGCCTGCCTTGTTCTACAGAATCTGATCCTCCAATCAAGTTAGAAAAGATGGAAGAAACCACTAATAAGATTAGTCTTGCTCTGGAAATTTCAGAAGAAGCAATGAAGAGTTCATTTGGTGGGTTTACAGCTAAAATATCTGTGGAGGGTTTGTTGAATTATTGTTTTTTTTTTTTTCACTTTGGACAACAAAAATATATTTATTAAGTTTGCACTCAGTTTAGGTTATTGTTTGTGACTTCTGATTGTTTGTAATTGACATTCAAATAATGAAAATTTCTAATGTTTTTTTTCAGAGTCACTACAAGACTGCAAAACCTTGCTTTGCCACAATGGTGGAATGTGTGTGAATCTTAACCAGTCATTCACATGCAATTGTGTCACGGGCTTCAAGGGCCAGCAGTGTGAACTACGTAAATACATCTACATATTTATTTACAATCACTCATGTGAAAACACGATCAACTGATGATAGAGGCTAAACACTAATCTCAAACACTAAACGTCAAAAAAAAAAAAGCTTTTCTAAACTAAAGGCTAAAGCTAACATACATACTATGTATACTATATACTGCTAACATTTGTATTTTATATTGTTCTGGACAAAAAAATATATATTATATATTTTTATTTATTTCTTTCTTTTATCAGATTGTCAGCAAGTACCTCACCTCTGCACTCGCCTTTATTCTGAAATAAAGAGTGTGCCGATATGGGAAAATGGTGTCTGCCATTATTTGTAAGTTGTCTTTCTTTTAATTTTTATGATCATTTTCAAACTGCCTTTTTTATAACACACTTTTTCTTTGTCTTTCAGGTACAGAAGAACGTATAAAGTTCAGCAAGATGTTTGTTTTAGAGAGACATGTGAACCTTTCCGCGTTAAGAAAACTCAAAGTAAGTACAATATCTGAATAGATTTTATGTTCTAGCATCACAATGAATGTGCATGTGTCTGAGAATAATATCAAAGTGTTAAGTATTAAGTAGATTCTGCAATTTGATTCTGCAATGTTTCATTTAGACAGACAAACTCAAAAACCACAATGAAATTGGTATGTATTTTCTGTACATTTGTTACAAATTATTTAAAGGGTTTTGATTGTTTCTAAAATAAACAAAGTATGTTTCCTTGTTTGTTTTAGGATCCTGGAACTCAGTGATGATCTGATGAGAGAGATTACCCTATCAGACGAGGATGCACCACCATCACATTTGACTCTCTGTTTCATCACTGGTCAAATTTAGTTTACAGTTATTCTACTGAAGTTCTGATAATCACAAATGTGCAGTGGCCATTTTAACTTGATTATAGCAGTAACCTGCATCAGATTGCATACCTCAATGTAAATACTATGGAATGTTAAGTCCCTCAGGGAATTTTTTTCAATTTGCATTTTTATTGCTTGTCCTTGTCTGTTTTATATCCATGGTGTAAATATTGTTTATAGTTGTTTTTGTAGTTTTACATTTTTGTAACAATAAAATGTTAACAATTTTTGCCTTTTGGTTTTGGCTAAATAAAGCTACCAACTGTGTAAATCATGCACACACGCACACACATGCACACACACACACACCCCCCCACACCCGCACACATGCACACACACACACACGACACACACACACACACACACACACACACACACACACACACACACACACACACACACACACACACACTCTCTCTCTCTCTCTCTCTCTCTCTCTCTCTCTCTCTCCTCCCTCCCTCACTCTTTCTCTTTCTCTCTAACGCTATTCATGCACAGCTCAACACAACGTTGATTAGTTTATTAATTTAAATATTAATACATACTTATTGAGAAATATATTTGTTTTTCATTATAGCATTATTTTGATTGTTAATGCTGTTTTTTTCAACACGACATGTAATTAATTCAATTCAATTTTATTTATGAAATCAGGTGACAAATACAGATCTTGCGTTTACGAGAAAAATGTTCAAAGACAAAAAAACATTTAATTTCGATTTCTTACTTTTTATTGTTAAAATTCATAATTACAATCCTTGTCCCCGCTATATTCTCTAAGCATGTCCGGTCTCCCGAGCGTACTCGTGCTCGCTGAAACCGTGCGTGCGCGCTCTCGCTCAATCTGACCCCCACCAACCCCCACCGCGTCCGCCTACGTCTTCTCACTTGAATGAAAATTTTGATTGAAGGGGGTGGAAAGGCCATGAAAGGACAGAGCAGGGGAGACTTTGTTTTCAAGGGAACTTGTTGTTTATAAGTTGTCTCTTTGCGTTGCTAACTGAAAACCAAAAGTTCACACTTTCACTCGGACAGAAGTCTCCGCATTGATTTTGTACAGCTGTTCACTGTTGTGCTCGTGCTCGCGCGCGCACGCTCGCTCGCTCGCTCGCTCTCCCAGATTGAGCGCGAGCTAACCGCGTTAGCTGGACGGTTTCTCCACCGCGGATGAGGGGACACGAAGCGGAGAGAAGGCTCCACCAACAACCCCCAAGGAATGTCGCCCTCGGGAAATAACTCGAGCTTTGGATGAGGTTCTGTGACACGGATCGCGGGGACTTTTGACACAACGGTGGGCTGTAATGTTCGCGCTAGCGTGGGGCTCCGGCGGAGGTCCGGCGGCGACTCCGTCCCGGACGTGGCCGCACACGGGGGGATTTTTTCTCCTCCTGCTCCTTGAAGGGGCCCGAAGTCTGGCGAACCCAAGCAACGCTCCCGTGATAAACAATAACAATAGGCCGAACGTGAACGTGTTCATGAGTGAAGAAGAAGTGAAGAAACTTCTGGGTGGGTACTTTTTAATTTTCGTTCTCGTTTGTGCTTTCTGGCTCTGGCGGCCTTTCTTAAACGCCGCTGCTTTACTTTCTTCCATTGTATCAAAGTTTAACAGCTTTTTAGACGAGGAACGTTTTCAACGAACGATTTGTTTTACTCACTACGAAGTTGTTTTACTCACGGAATAGCAAAGTTGTAACTTCTGAAACTATTAAAATAGTGCTTTTTTTTAACTAGAGGATAAACATCTTGAAGTTTGTTTGAACGCAAATTAAAGTTTCGTTTAACGTATGTATTCTCAATTGGGATGTCTTTAGCATTTTCTAATTTATAATACAGTATTGTATTATGCTATTTACATCGTTATTCAAGAAAATGTATTCATTTTTGTGATTGTCTTTTTGTCGTTTATCGTTTAATTGTTCATTTCCTTTTAGCACAATTTAGAGTTCTCATTAATTGGATTTTTAATCACACTGTATAATTCAATAAGAAAATGTGCATTTTATATAATAAATCTGTTTTAATTGTACTTAATTTTGTTTTAAATATACATTTGTTTTAATGCAATCTTTAGTTTTTATGGTTTTTAGGTTTATTAAGTTTGTGAATGGGCACTTGCAATGTATGACATATGCAGTGATGAATTATGTGTGGAGCACATACAGTATAATGTTTATAAGTGTTTACTTTGAGAAGTTTAAGAAGTGTACAAGGAAAGGTTAACTTTTTCAGATCCTGATCCAGACTTTATATCCGTCAGCTGAAGTTGTGCTTCGTCTTTCCTTGTTTTCCAAATATTTGTGAACCCCGATGTGTGGGTCACAAATATTTGTGCCTTCTAGAAATTGAGAGCAAACCGTAGAATTCTGTGTCTTGGAGTAAAAACACATTTTTGGAGCGCCCACATTTAGTGGGAAGTGGATGGTTATGAATTACTAGTTAAATGCCACCAAGGCCATCATCATAATCCTCATATATTATCTCGGTGATTGTCACAGTGGGTTAATGGTAAGGTTTGAGAGAGTGGACTTGTTTGAACTTGTGCTGAGGTCTGAGTTTCAGACGAATAAAGAGTCCATTTGAAAACAAAACCAAGCGATGGTTTCATTTCAGTTTTGTTTTTGTTTCAGTGCCTCTTTAGAGATCCATCTATCCATTTTCTTTACTGCTTTTTCATTTCTGGGTCACACTGAGCCGTATGAAATTCTGTGTAGCACTCTGTGAAATATAGAACTCGAATTGAATTGACATGAGATGTTGTTTCTACGGATAAACTTGGGGAGATTAATAATGTTGCATGGATCTGTATTCTTCTGCATCTTTACTTATCATGACTGTTTCATTATTTACACCAGAAACAACATTATTATTGATTCGACTGGTCATTTTTTGATACAAGCACGTGATGTGACTATTAATTCTCAAAGAGCTTCATCCAGTCAAGTGCTATTTTATGCAATTGATATTTGGAACTGATGAATCAGCTAATTATCTTTTCATGCCATTTTAATCTTTATAAATTTGTAGTACATTCGGGGCAATTTTTAAAAGGGAATGTTATGCTTTATAGTTAAACTAACCTTAAATGTTAGCAGGTCAGAAAATGCCTGTCCCCTGCGTCATCGTTTTCTCTGTCCAGAGAGAAAAAAAAAACGTCCTTGACAGAGGATTGACAAAACACATGGTTGCTATAAGGGAAAGACAAGGTTTTGTGGCGAAAGTAAAATTACAGTGATTGTGATTGGATGAAATGTGGCTTACATTTAGATTTCTTTTAAATAGCTTTTTGAGTCACTTCATTTTTCTATATAAATGCATCCATCACACATAATGGATTCTGAAAAGCGCTTCAAGCATCAGCATTTCTGTCATCAGTGGTGCTTTGTCATTTTTTGGGCTTTCACCATGTTTGATGCTCTTTGATTGTAAGTATGATGTTGCCTGAGGTTTCTTTTTTGTGAAGTGCTTTTAAAATAATGGAGACATAAAATCAGTTTCATGGGAAATACTGTTCTTTCATTCACTCGTGTCTGACCCGTGAGTCATATTATGTGAGCGCCAACTGACAATTCCTTCCTGCTATTTCCATCCTGTAGTTTTACTTTATATGTTTGTCTTTAAAAACGTAAGAAACAATTCAGATCTTATTCTTTCTGATATAGGTATGCTGAACATTCTGGTAAACATCTGCTTACTTCGTGTCCATGTGGGGTTGGCACAATTCCCATTTTTCCATCTGTCAGTGTTCTTTTACATTTACAATTGCTTTTACGTTTTTATTGTTTATTTATTGTGTTTTTATTAAAGCGATAGAGCATTAATTCCAAGCAAGACACAGCTCATCTATTATGTAGCTCTTGGATGTCTATAGCAAACCTTTCTTACTCTACGACCACTTTTCCAGTTCTTGTTGTGTGATTACTACTTAAGCATTTTTCAATACGTCTCAAAATACACTCATAAAGACATTCCTATTATGGCATTTTTATTTAAACCAAAATTTCCAGTGTAAAAAACAAAAATGTACCTACCAAAAAACTGCAGATCCCTTGGAAATGAACTTTATTGATGGAGACAATGGCCCAGAGGAAAGCCATATTGAAACAAATTGGATAATTTATGTATTTGTATCATATACTTTATGTATATATCTGAACATATCTAGGGGTATATAAACTTTTGACACTTTTTTTTTATGCCGTTGCAAATTGTGATAATCTGACAGGCTTTTTATGCAATGCTGACCATTTTTCGAACAGATCTTTTTTTGTCACTCACTGGTTTAGTCTACAATTACATCAAGGAGTTGAAGTTACAACTCAGCTTGGCTTTCAATTCTCACGAGAAAGAAAAATCTCTGGTTTGTGTCATGGCCGTAGAGGTTTGTTTGGTTAAGCAGCAGCTGTACTGCCATGTTGTTCCAGTGAAGACAGGCAGCTTGGAATACCTTTTATGGATCACACTTGGTTGGCTTGACTGTGGTGGCAGCTGGACAGAAACGGCCTCATGTGGATGTTATTAATGTCCGTCACTGACTTCTTTCGCAGCGGAACGCATGATTGATTAACAAGCTGCTAAAACTACGCCAGGACACTATATAACCTTGCCTTACTTCCTAGTGCACTTGCCATAGGTGTCAAGTTTGTAGTGATACTTTTAATCTGCCATCAAACAAGTTTGTATTTATTTTTTTTTTTTTACTTTAGTGTAACTGAAGGTTAAATTAAATTAGATAAATATTAGTGATGAAGCGTCAAAGCAAGTAGAGCTGGGAGAAGCATCAAGTTTCGATGGATGGATGGATGGATGGATGGATGGAGAGATAGATAGATGGAGTATTGTCTTTGCAAAACCGTGCTACTAAATAAAGTTACATATTATACATGTAGATATAAAAGATAATCACAGGCAGTGCAGATACAAATAAAGGATATAAAATATACACAGGCAAAATGGAAAATTGCAAAACAATTAATGTAAACATACCTGTTCACAGACAACATCTTCAACTCCTTTTCAGAATACTAGGAAAATACATACGTATATTGCACACAATGATTATACAAAAGTACACAGGACTGAATGTGATTAAGTTGACAGGCAGCGTTCAGCGGAGAAGGATAACCGGATTATTCTTTTTTAAGGGCCTTTTAGGCAGTTTTTCAGCTAGTTTTAGGGCCAGTTATTGCTCTTTTGAGTCTGTTCTGAGTGGTGTAGAAATAATCTGTGCACCGTATGCTATATATATAAACGTGCAAACAGGATTAATATCAGTCAAAGTAAGTATATTTGTTGTTTTTCCCATTTAATTCAGACCTCTGCCATCAGAATGATTCTCCACTTCCTAATGATTATTTAATAAACACTCGGTTGGTAATGGAAGAAAGATCTTCAGTTAACATTCTCAATGGCGTGTCGAATGTTCTGATGGATGCCCATGTTGTGATTGACAGGCAAACAGCCAATCGGATTGATTGCTTTGCATCACTTTTATTTCCTGTCAGAAATTCACAAGAAAACAATTGTGTGAGAAATGGCCAGGAAATGGTGAATGGAAAATGGATGTATCTGCTGTCCAAAGTTTTTTTTTTATCTAGAACTCAATCCAGTTGTAGATAAAGAAGTGTGACTTCTCTTCTAGGCAGAAGTGATCGATGGCTGTAGTGTTGATTTGGCAAAGTCACAGGTATATTTTCAAAGACAGGAGTTCTAGAATTTTCTTCAGAGTGTAGGAAAGCAATGGACACAATGGTCGCACTGTTACACGAGATACCAATATGATGCTTGTGCTTCTCTTTGCATTCCAAATGGAAACGAGGTGTCAGCCAAACACCAGGCCACTGGTTTGCACAGCATAAAGACTGAAAGTGCTGAAAATTCTCTTGCCGATGGTCCACAGATTTCGTGAAAGGCAGGTGGACGGAATGAAAAAGGAATTATTTTGCAAACATTACTACCTGGACCATTCGCTTTTATAATGTTTGAAGAATTTTTCTGGAATATCAGTGTCACACGTTCCTCATGCTGTGGAAAGTTCAACTTGCTTTCTGCATCACATGGTTTCATACAAGATAATGGATTTTAATGCAATTAGAGTGAAGAATGGCTTTTTCCCATTTCTGCCACTTTAATAATGGAAGAGGGGTGGTACTGATCAATAGTTTTTTTTTTTTGAGCACACAGACAGAATCTTAACAACAAGCGTATTATGCGCCTGACGGAAAGCAAAGAAAAATTCATTTGTTAAATTTTACTCGTGGTTCTGTTTAATTTGTACATCTGCTTTGAGACGGATTGTGACTGTGAAAATTGCTCTCTTGGATCTAATTGAATGTTTGAAGCTCTAAAAACAGTTTTTTTATTGCAATTTTTAAAACCATCTCCAGTGGTTGTAGGTGAAAAATCCTAGACTGCGCTCTGATGGACTGAAGATGAACCAGACTCTGGATACAGAGGAGGCTTTGTTCAAGCTTTGCTTACCTACTTCTTCTGGATCTATCTTCTTTTTGTTACCTTTCTAAGGAGCGAAATGTGATCTGCTCGAGTCTAAGGAATCTAGACATGCGTGCACCTTTCTACCAGACGGACAGTTGATATCTGTACACGGAGAAAACCTTTTTGCGTTAGAGCTGTAGCTTTGTAAGGATATTTTTGATCTTTTTTTTTTCTTTAACATAATGGTTTATTGCAGTTCCGCCTTGTGGACAATTTCCCCTGATCTTTGCTTTTGCCGAGAAGGCAATTCAACCATGAAAGAGGGTTTGAAGCTACATAAAAAGACATGGCTTCCGCAAGCAAGCATAAACCAAGCTTTTTGGCTAACCACAGCTTTTTTAACAAAGAAAACTGTTTGAAAAATGTTACACATGCGCTCGGAGTGGCTGCGCATATGCTATAATAAACTTGTCATTGTGTTGTAGATCAGCTTTTAGATGTGGTTATAGTTCCTGCTCTTTTTATTTGAGAGTATCTAGTCGGTCCGAGCATATTTGACCCTTGAACCTTTCTTGAGCCGTTGTGCGAGCTCTGTCTGAGACGTTTGACCTCTGAAAGTGTTAGTACATTGTCATTTTTTGTCTTGTTTGCTTTGTCTAACTTCTTTTAAAACCTTGATGAATCAATAGCTTGTGATAAATAAAAGGGATGTGCAATTTCCCCGCTGTTGGGCTCATAAAGGAATTTTAATAAACGTATTTATTAAAATAAACATTTATATAAATAAAAGGGCAAATTGGCCAAAATATTACTCTGGCTTTGAAAACATACAAATTGTATTTATCATCGTATTCTCAGTATTAGAATGGGTGCATAATATTCATCAAAGAGAGAAAGAGAAAAAGACAAGAAGTAAGATGGATAGATGGAAAGATGTTTCATAATTTTGTTTTTTTTTTTTAATTTACATGAAAAACAGACATACAGATAATTAAATACAAATATTAATAAAATATTAAAAATGTATACTTCAGTATACAAAAACATTACAAAAATATTATTGTTTATAACTACTTTTGTATCAATGAGTTTTGAATCAACCAGTGATCAGTCATTTCATTTGTAGGTTGGAAAGAGTTAAAAGGTTCCCCACCCCCATGTTTAGAGAGGTCACATGACATGCTGATGGGCTCCAGTCCCCCTCTGCAGGGTCTTTCAGATATGATAAGGCTGCCCAGGGCATTGCAGGAGGTTAACTCAGTCAATTATCTTCACACAATGCTGTCTGATTTTGGTAGGAATTTTTGTTTGGTTGGTGTTTTTTTTTTTTTTTTTTTTTTTTTTTTTTTT
>CM051495.1:24680344-24751888 GCA_028031935.1 Paedocypris micromegethes | reverse complement strand
CTTTCTTTCTTTCATTCTTTCATTCTTTCATTCTTTTCTTTCTTTCTTTCTTTCTTTCTTTCTTTCTTTCTTTCTTTCTTTTCCTTATTCTTTATTGTGTCTTAAGCTGCACTTACTTGTCATGTTTTATCACATAATTTTACCCAAATTTTACAATCCTCAATTCCTTCTGTTTTCTCCATTTACAAATTGAAATGTATGCCTTTTTCCATATTTAAAGTGAATAATTGAATCCCCAATGTTACATCTCACATGTTGCAAAATTTCTCCGTGTTATCATTAATGAATGAATCAATTCCTTTTCTAACATGTGCTATGCTTGTGTGTTGTCGTATTTGTTACATAACATTTCAGATTTTCTTTTTATTGTATTTCTGAATAATTCACAGGTGGATTACAGGTTGGGGTTTCAAGTTGAAAACACTTCAGCCATGGATCAGCCTCAGACCAACATCTCTGTTCAGGGTGAAGTCCCACGCACACGCTCCGGTGAGCAATTTAGCCTTTAACTCTTTTATTTCTATATTTTTTATAGCGTTTTTTAATAAAGTGTTGGTCTGAATGGGTTGTCATGTTTTTAGTTACTTGTAATTGAACCACTAACCACTTCTGGTTTGTCAATCAAGGTCAGTGCTATGTAAAGAGTGGAATGTGGTTGACACTAATAATGCATGTTTTTATTTGTGTAGTGTTCAGAGTGGATTTTTCCTGCTCTGGCAAGGCCGATGGAGAGGCTGTGCTCACGGTACAGTTAAACCTGACTACACCAACCAGCAACTTCACAGTGCTCAACTTCAAGCGCAGGAAAATGTGTTACAAAAGTAAGGCCCATTAAAACACTTACACAGCTTCGCTCCTGCAGTTCTTAAAGCAGCTTAAATTGCTTCTGTCAATAAAGCACGTGTCACAAGTTCACTGGAGATCGAGACAAGACTTAATCCAATGTGTGTGTGTGTGGAACGGACTGGAACATCACAGGATCATCTAACATAATGCTATGGTCCAAAATGTGGTAGAAATACAAAAAGACTAGGCAGTGACCAACTGAGTTTTTTAAACTTTTATGGTTTTTAGCTGAGATGAAACTTTGAATTTTGTGTGTGTGGCTGGATTGAGAATCACATGGATGAGAATAACACACTGTCATGTGCTTTCTTGGGGGAATAGCCAGTCAATTTATTAACTGCATAGTTGAAGCACATGAGCCAAATTAGTTTTTGTTTGGTTTGCCTGTGCCCTAGTTTCTTTAACCCTGTGGATTTTGTGTTTGTGTGATGAGTTTCTGAGGAACATTTTACTGCCAAATAAAATTCTTTAAGCAATCTCATCCTTGACAGCACAAAAAAGCAAAGACAAAGTTCTTTTGCACTTGAAAACAAACAAGCAAAATCACTCTGTAAAATTTTTTTTTCAAAACTGTATGGGACGAAATGCAGAAACCTCAAAAAGTTTTAACAGTCAATACCACATGCTTTATTGAGAATTATTGAATGACCCATTGAAGTAAATATTTTGCATACAAAATTAGCTATATTCAATTCTTGTATATGATGTTATGTATTGTCTATTTTTGGAGGCTATGTGACTCTTCTCTCTCTTTTTCACAGGAATTGAGTTTTCAGATAACCCCAAAACTCTTCCATTCCCCAACACCACCATTCAGAGAATAGACAGTGAGTGTTTGACCGTTTGATTGAATGTTTTACTGTACTGAAGAAATCCTAATAATTCTATAATTCTTTCTTTCTTTGATTTTAGCCAGCAGTTCGAATGCTCCCACAACGTCCACTCGTGTTTTCTACATTAGTGTGTGTGTCTGCTGTATTGTCATCTTCCTTGTGGCGATCATTCTAGCTGTGCTGCATCTCCACAGCATGAAGAGAGTGGAAATGGAAGACAGGTTGGTGGGTTAGATTGTTGGAAATAGTATTTATTGACTGTCTAATAGACATCTATTGTTGCGTTCTTTTAAACTTTTCACCTATTAAAATTATTAACATGTCAATATTTAACTGTTGCCTATAAAAAGCTAAGAAATTGTACTTGTTTGCCACAAAAGTAGCTGCACAGGATCACAAATCTCTAAAAAAAAAACACCCAGACTTCAAAATCTATGACTATGATCAAAATGACCATCATAAAGTTTGGACATAATTGCTGGTATTTTAAAAAATAAAACAGAATTTAAACAGAAATGTAATGTTCATAAATACATGTTTTATTGAAAAGAGGACACAAAACAACACTAACAATCAAATTACATTGTTAAATGCAACTTGGTAGGCTAGTCATGATTTGCTGAATTGAGTTAGCAGTGATCTTTTTTTAGAATTGTTTAGGGCTTATTGGATTTTATCTGTTGCCATTAATGGGCAATGTAGTCACATTGGTAATTTAATTTTCTCCAACACATTTAGCTTCTGAACTAGTTCATGTGTGCAGTCTTTCGTTTTCTGTCACTAAACTAAATGACAGACAAAATTGTTTAGATTTGATCATCTTTTAGTCCAGCAGAGACATTTTAAAACCTTCAACAGTCTTCAAATCAAATTTAATTTAGATAAACATATTGATGGATGGTTACATAGTTTATCACAGTGGGGAAATTGAGCATTGCCGCTGTGTGGAAATGTTTTTTTTTAATTGAATATGTGTGTATGTACTCTGGGATTGATTGTATAGGCCAAGTCTGCTTTACTAACAACTTTGCCAGACTTTTTTGCCTCCGGTTAGTGTCTGATTTAAACCCAAAACAATTATAAACATTTGTGAAGCCTCATGAAAAGTTTTTTCAGCATGATGCTGATGTTGATAACGTGGGCCTACTGTAATGTTAAATGCATAGTACAAATCACCCGGTAAGTTTGTGAACCGAGGCATCACTGCATTTCTTTCTTTCATATTTTTTTTAGATTTATGATTTTATGAGGTAGTTTTCCATAAGTGAGTGTCTGGAGAAATAAACCAAAAACATTTTTTTTGCAGCATCAGTGACACAGGAAGCTCTCAAGGTCTTTCCCAGCCCTCCACACAGACCACCCAGTACCTAAGAGCAGACACCCCCAACAACGCCACACCTGTCACAAGTAAGACACTGCAACCGCAAACTACTTCCAATCTATCACCTCAGATATATAGATGTTCTAGTCCACATTTCCCCAAAATAAGACCTGTGTCATTGAGTCTGTGGCAGTAGAGTCTCTGCAGAATGCCTTGTGATTGTTTTTCTTTATTAGTGAACACAATAGCCATGTGTTTTAGGAATTTAATGGACACTGAGATCCATCCATGGCTTATCCTGTAAATGTATGACGCTTGCAGTAAATCGAACTGTTTGCTATTAAGAATAATCAAAAGAAAT
The DNA here is from genome assembly GCA_028031935.1 of Paedocypris micromegethes. Classification (NCBI taxonomy): domain Eukaryota; kingdom Metazoa; phylum Chordata; class Actinopteri; order Cypriniformes; genus Paedocypris; species Paedocypris micromegethes. The sequence continues at coordinate 24,748,527 of CM051495.1, read as the reverse complement.
CTGAAACAGTATTAGTATTTTTTGGACTACAAAATCCTAAAAAATCCTAAATTCTTAAATTGACATTAAATCGAGTTCAGCGTGAAGTTGATTAGAACGCATTGCTTGTTTTGTTTGTGGAAAAAAGATTAGAAGATTAATTCTTATGATTCTTAATGATGCGTCTTATAGTCTGAAAACTACGGTAAATGTGTTCAGTTTTCACAAACTATCGTAGTGTGAACGGAAAGGTTTGTGTACTTGCTCTATTTTGATTGTGTCGCCTCTTAGTGGTCACCAATGCTTAGTGCTTCACACACATTGCATGCAAAAATTGCCTTCTTTTGTTGTGTGTTTCTCCTTGAATGTTTCAGTTCATCAAACAAATTGAAACATTAACCAGAGAGTAATTGCAAATCACATTTATTACTTGAAGATTTGAATTGAACTACTGTACAGCATATGGTCCCGTATGAAAATGTGTGGGGCGCCCATGTTAAGACAAATCTTTGGTTCATCACACCCGCGTTCACTCTCTTCAGCCGCACCACTTTTCTTTTACTCTTCCTCTAATTGTCATCCCTCTGTCAGATGCTCAAACTGGCTCTGCTCCCACGCTTCAGCTTGCAGGCACTACCTTCCCACACCCCGGTGCTCCCTCGCATGAAACCAAATGTAAGTTTTCAAACCATGTGGACTTTCCGTATTTTAACGCTCTCTGCTTTCAAAATGTGTATTCTTTCTAAGCACTCATGTGACACTTTGTCATTCAACCATCAAGCCTTTTCACGCCGTTTCATGTTTTTTCCCCTTATTGCCACATGGGGGTGGTGTTTTGTGACTAGTTTCTGCTTGGGATTGAACAAAAGGCGTTCGTGTGGATACATACCTAAACAAACCTGGCTTTACATTGGCACATTGTCTTTTGAGTGGCTTGTGTATTTTAAAAGTACACCAGAGCTAATAGTCGGAAAGGTTTTCTCTAAACATGTAGTACAATTGAATGTGTATCTGTGAGATGAAAATCAGCATCTCCTCAAAACATGTTGTGCAAGAGTGACACTGCAGAGTTCTACTCCATCTTAGCTGTGGTTGTGTTTGTCAGTCACGCAACACGTGGGTGGATGGGTATACGTTGGGTAAAAAACTAAACGGTGAATAATCAAGTTTTAAATTGAATTGTTTTCAGGTTATCCATCTCTACGCATCGAGAAGAACGACTTGAGAAGTGTAACTCTTCTTGAGGCCAAGGCCAAGGTGAAAGATATTGCCATCTCCAGAGAGAGAGTCACGCTTCGGGATGTCTTACACGAAGGTATGCGCTCTGAAAGCATGTGCAACTTGTTTTTTTAATAATTGCAGCTCTTCGAACATCTTGTTCGGATGAAATTGCATCATGGCAGGGAAACGCTTCCCCTGGCAGCTCAGTTCCACATGTTTCTATTGCAAAATGGTTTGGTTGAATCACATGTGAGTTGTTTCTATCTCACTTTAAGTTGGAGTTCCAACAGAAGCCACTGGCCGTGAGATGTTGACACCTATGGTGTTGCAGATGTGTTGTTAGAACTCTGCTTGCTGGATTCCATTTTGCAAAAGGCCGTGGTTATGTTTCTCATTCCGATGTCTGGCCACAGGCTCGAGAAAATTATTGTTATATTGTTAGTGTTATTACATTATTATTTTTCCACAAAAGTAGGACTGAATCACCAGTGTCACTGCACATACCAGTAATTAGGCTCGTCCAATCCGATGTCAGGATTGGAATTAGAGGCCAATAAAACACTTTTTTTAAGAATAAAAAAAAGTTTTAAAAATTATTTGTTTAATCATTTTCCATAGTGGGTAAGCGTACATACCAGTAATTACTTTCAAAGTAATTTTGTAAAATCTTTTAAATCTTAAAAAAAAAAAATGAATAATCAATAATTTGACTTGTCCAAACCGATATCAGGATTGGAATTGGGGGCCAATAAAACACTTAAAAAAACAATTGGGATCAGTCTGTTTGGATGATCTAAATTTTGATCATTTGTAGGTGATCAGATGTAGGTGACGTGTACAGCTTTATTTAAAGTTATTACAATAATTAGTCAAGACAGTAATGTGACGAGAGTTGTGCACTACTGTAAAATCAAGTTTTTTTTTTTACTGTAAATAGACATGTGGATTTATACCAGATGAGTTTACACGTGTTTCTTCACTTAACATTCTTCACTTCACGTCTAGGTGAAGACTTACATAAGCGATACATTTGTCTCCTAGAAAGAAACAAGTTGTGACATGTTGATCTTTAACTTGTTCGTGTTGGTCTTCAACATTTAAAACATCTGGTGGCTTCTGTCTTTCATCTGTGAATATTTCATGGTCTAGTTGAGTATCAAGATTGTGGATCGCAGTTTTCTTTTGAAGACTGATGATAGGATGAAAACATTTGTATTCGCTTTCCTGAAGCTCAATCAGTAGAGTCCTCTGTAACTAACTGCGTTACAAATCTTCAAGTTAATTTTGATGATAAACTCAGGTTTGAAAACCAGGTCAACTCAGTAGTTAGGTCATGTTTTTTTTTTTCAGCTTAGACTTCTAGCCAAAATCAAGCATTTCCTACCATCGAAATGTCATAAAATTGCATTTTCTACCATCGAAATGTCTTGAAATTGCATTGAAATCTAATGTAGACCGCTGCTAAATGCATAAATCTACAAAAAATACAAATCCATCGATTTTGTGTTTCATGGTTATGCAATTTATGCTTTTATGATTGTTCAATGACTCAACTAAGAAGTTCCAGGATAAAATATTGTTTAAAAAAAAATGATGGAACAGGCCTTGATAAATTCTTTCTGCAGTTTAGGTTTTAATTTTTGCACTACTTTGGAAACCTTTAAATTATAAGTTTAGTTTGTTTAAACAAGAAGTCGTAATTTCAAGGCCATTAAACACATCGTGCGACAAGAGGTCGGAAGGAAAAGCAACTTGGAATGTTGGAAGCTTGCAATCTGACAAAACAGAGTTGACATTTCACAATCAAAATTTTCATTCAAGTGAAACTGCAAAAATACGGTAGTTTAGAAATTCCATGCACAAGGAATAATAATTTTGGAATGTTAACTTTGGTAATAACTTTGGTTCTCCAATAATGAGAAGTTGAACTCCCTAATTCAGCACGTTTAAACTGACTTTGTTAATTGTTTTGTTTACCGTACTCAGGGACATTTGGCCGGATATTTTACGGAGTCCTGCTCGATGAGAAGGACCCCAGCAAAGTGAAGCAATTCTTTGTGAAAGCAGTGAAAGGTACGTCTCTCGCTTGTGATTTCACACTGGCATAATAAAAATAATTGATTCCTTGTTCCATGTAAAAACATAAATAAATAAATAAATAAAGTCCAGGTCGGATCTTTTTAATTCACCCAAGTGTCGTGTTTTTCGTACAAAGCTGGTGCCAACCTTGAACAATGCTGGCGTACCAGTCTCTGCTCTGCCAAGCTGTTCAGTTTTCCGCTTGGCCCCGGGGCAGAAACAACACACTACACCTACATGTTCATGGCTTCCGTCAAAATCTGTAAAGCAAGATAAACCCACACATTGGGAAGTCGTTGTCCATGTAGCTAAAGAATTATCTACTCAGCATGGACACATGTAATTATTGTAATTGTAATCATGTAATTAATAATTTAACAGACCATAAAGATTTAAAGGGATGGAAATAATAAAGAATAATATTTATTAATATTTTTTTGCACAATTTATTTTTAGTGTTACAGTTTACTTTTTCTGTTGTTGCTTTACTAGTATTGCTGTTGTTTTTAATGCACTTTTTTTACCGTTTGTATCCTTTTGCACATTTGTTTTTACTGCTGATGTCATTTTTCACCCGTTCTGACTGTGCATATGGGTCCGTATGACGCAGATCACGCCTCAGAGGTTCAGGTGACCATGATGCTTACTGAAAGCTGCAAACTGCGAGGGCTTCACCACAGGTGAGTCGATGCTTTTTTCAAAATTTGGTTGCTGAGGATTTAAAATGTTTTTTAATAATAATTATGTTATTTTATTTTACTTTGTAGTTATTCAATTATGAATTCAGTTTTGAATAACGAGTATAATTTGTCATTAATAATATTGTGTAGTTATTTTTAATTTAATTAAAAAAAAACTACCTGGCTTGTACTAATGACTGAAAGTGTGACAGTGTGTGTCCCACTTTGTGATTGGCTGACCACCAATCTAGAGTGTGTGTGTCCCACCCTAAGAACCAAAGGTGGAGAAGTATACTTCAATTTCAGCTTTATTCCAGAATGTAAAGTTTGTTCTGTGTGCTTTTAGTGTTTTGCATGCATTTAAAAAATTATGCGAAAAGAATGGAATGTGTGCGGATAAATCCACTCGTCCCGTTGATGCTATAGCAACTTTAGCTAAACAAGCTGTAAAACATAACCGTATAAATTGGCTAAATTAATAAGAATATATACTTTTTAAATCAACTTTCTAGAATTAATAGAATAGACCTATACTGTAACCATTTTTTACAATTAAATTCTGAGTGCTCCCAGCGGCAGTTCACAGTATTGGAAACACTTTTACGTACGTTGCACGTATGATAAATAAATATAAAACAAAAAAAAAGAAAGTGAAAGAGCAATGCTCGCAGCTCTGTATTGATTTAAGGAAGAGTATTGTATTTACAAGTATGAATCAGAATGCAAGGAATGAAGAAGTTGTACAGTGATCATTGCATGTTTAAAGGAGGCTTTAAAACCTTTAGTCACATAATGTGTCACTGTAATATTGCACAGCTTTTTCCATTTTGCCATCGCTTTCATAGTAAAGTCTTCAAGACGTCTGTCTGGCTACGTTGAGCTAAAAGTCCCATGACGTTCTTTTGAGACTTTCATGTAATACATAATTTCCAGTAGGTCAACCAGTTTACCAAATCAGTTAGTTGACCGAATCTATTTTTAATGACACTTGTGTCCCGACTCACTTTGGACTTGTCTTTATTTGAAACAGGCTAAAATCTTGTTTGTATATCAAAATAAACGCAGAATTTGAATCCTTGCTTGACTTCAACAGAATGTAAAATGTAGGTGACTTTTATTTTATATGGGAAACAACCACAAATGAGTCATTTTTTCATAATGTTATCACAGTTGGCACTTCCTCTGCTAAAAGAATTACTGTCTTATTCCCTCAGCAGATTTTTGTTGTGCTTTTCTCTGATCTTTTTTTTTTTCTTCTTGCTCTCAATTGCTTAATCTCCTCAACACACGTTTTTATAACTCAAACATGTTTAAATAACTGGTATTTTCACTCTCAATGCAATGTGTACATTGTATGTACAGTATTTAATCTTTTGCTTAACAGTCCTGAGAATGCTGTTTAGATTTTACTACTTCCCATGTTGGCTGTCTTTGGGATGGGCTTTCGCTCATATCCTGTCCCGAGCAACATTTCTGGGGTTAAACGGTCAACGTCCACCGTGACAGATCAGCAAAGTTCACAAAATTGTACTTGGCTCTCGTCGGACAAAGAATAATTTAATTTCTAACCTTCTCCATGTTGTGCTGTCATTAACAAGTGTGTTTTGCATGATCTGATGTTCTGTATAAATCAACATCCATGTGGAAACAATTTATGTATTCTTTTCACTGTTTTGTAATTGTGTTTATAATTGTAAAGCATATATGTATACTGTATAAATATATAACTGGTGTATTTTTTATTTAATTTTTTTCAAAGTGGATAACCTTTTTTTTGTTGTTGTCTGTTTACAATCAGAAACCTGTTGCCCATTAGTCATGTATGTATAGAGGATGGAGAGAAGCCCATGGTGCTCTTGCCTTATATGAGCTGGGGAAATCTGAAGCTCTTTCTCCGCCAGTGTAAACTTGCTGAAGCCAACAACCCACAGGTGAGCTGGACAAGCTGGATACACAGTGGATACACACCTTATTTTCTTATTAAAGTTTCATTAAGGAGCATGGCGTGAATATTGCACTGCAGTTTCAAAGCAAGGAACCATGTTCCACCGGGTTCTCTGGTTTCCTGACACCAGAGAGTGAATTTGGTGATAATGAGAGTGCAAATGTGTACGCTTTTGTCTTGTCTGTGGTTGGCTGGCCAATCAATCCAGAGTGTTTGATTCTTGCGAGAACTGCTATTTTGAGCGTTCGTTTTTTTCTTTTCACTGACTACTTCCTTCTTTCTGCCTAGTTTTGTATGATATTCAGCAGTGATGCCAGATTCGTCTCATCAAGGTGTCACGTGTGGCCTGCTCCTTTTCTTTTCTTTTTTCTTTTTTTTTTTTTTTTATTACTTTTCCTAATTTCACGAATGTGTCTATTTCAAAGAAAGGGCTGTGACTGTACACTAATATTAGAACAACTTTAACTCTTTCCCAAACTGATATCTGAAAAATAACTGTTGACATCGCACTAATAAAAAACAAAACACTGGATGGTGAGTCAATAATAATTGCTTTTTTTGTTTCTGGAACTACACTCATTTTAGATATCCATTATTCATTTCCGTAAACATTGGGGCCTGTAAAATTCCCAGCAAAGTCAGGTTTGTCTTCATGTTATGAAATGTTGGTCCACCTAGAGTATCTCGTTATATTTAGCTGAGTCGCTGAATTTGCCCATTCTAGTTTTCAGAAATGGTTCTGTCTGTCAATATTTCTATTGTAAATCAGACAGCACATGATTATATCAATTGGAGGGTAGAGTAAAAATTCTAGTAGGTAACTTATGAGTGCATATGTTCTTGTACGTTTCTCCGGCGAGACATTTTTTTGCTCCCTTGTTATTGGGTAGATTATGTAACGGCGCTTGAAATGTTGCCACTCCCTCAAGAGTTAACGTGTCAGCGGTTGCTTTTGTGTCTTGTGTCTGCAGAGGATGTTTATGTTCGGTGAGGTAACTCTTTGCAGTTGAGACGCCAATCTCTTCCTATCAATGGAGGTTTGACAGGGGAACTTGTTGCTTCATGAAGTCTTGTTTCTTAACCGCAAACGCGAGCATTGGTCTAATGACTTCTCTCAGGTTCTCCAACACTTACTGAAATCAGCTGCCTTGGTTTTCGTTGAGTTTCGTGTCATGCCTTTGATTCGTTGTCTTTTATTTTTCTGTCTTGCCCATTTAGGCCATCTCTCAGCAAGACCTGGTCCACATGGCTATACAGATTTCATGCGGCATGAGTTACCTGGCACGACGAGAAGTCATTCACAAAGACCTGGCCACCAGAAATTGTGTGTACGTGTCATTTGTTCACTCTTACATTTGGAAACGTTGGAGATATCACATTTGTGTCAAACATGTCAAAATGGCTCACTTGTTTTGTTCAGTATTGACAACAGTTTGCAAGTGAAGATTACAGACAACGCTCTCGCCCGAGATCTCTTCCCTATGGATTACCACTGTCTCGGGGACAATGAGAACCGGCCCGTGCGATGGATGGCTCTGGAAAGTTTGCTCAACAATGACTTTTCTAGTGCCAGTGACGTGGTAAGATTTATTCACAAATGTCAGAAACTGAGCATTTAAATGACCTTTAACCCTGTATGTGCTCCAGTCAAGTGCTTAATCCATCCAGTCAAGTGCACATACACACAATGAACTGAACACACACAAACCCGGAGCAGTGGGCAGTAAGCCGTGCACTAAGCCGTATCACCCAGAATGCATGTGGAGTTCAGTGTCTTGCCCAAATACACTTAGTTGCAGAACCAGCACCCTCTCGGACACAAGTTCAAGTCCCCTACCACTAGACCACATCTTTCTGACAAATTGAAAATAAAGTCGGAACAAATCGGAAAAACGTTTTTTTTTTTATTTTCGAGATCTGAAAATGTAGTCTGTACCTTATTGTCAAAAAGCTGTCAATAGAATCCTCACTAATCAATCAGACAATTGTCAAGTGAATCACACAAAACATTGGACCTTTTCCACAAACTGCATCTTTTGTTCCCACACCACTTATGTAGAAGTTTAAAATATTTTTATTGACACTTCTAATTTCATAAAAACATTGTTTTCAATTGTGTATAATTCCTCCAACATAATCCCATGAATTTAAGATTCTAAAACAAAAATTACAAAAATGTATGAATTACTTTTAAAAATTCATGAGAATCGTATGCCATTTTTCTGTATTTTGTTCTGGTTTTATGCAGCTCATTTTTTACAACTGTGAATTTTAAGATATATTTAATTTAGTAAAACCTCTTATGTGGACATCTTTTTCATTTTAGATCAACACATTTTCACATTTTCTTAAGCCTTTGCGTGCATTAGCTTGTGCGTGACTCATGAAACTGCAGTGACATATTGCACTTTTTTCTTCGGTAATTGTCGTTTTGTCCAGAATTGAGAATGACTAGTGTATTCAAATGCATTCACATGGAAACCACAGTTCTTGTGAAATCTATACATGCATGTTGGTGCATCATTATCCAAAGCTTAGCTTATTTCATATATTTGTCAAATTATAATTGGAGCTAATGGCGAGGCTTTAGGTTAACAAATGTCTGCGATTTATACCAATACTAGTCTGAAAAGCCACTTGGTTGTGGGGGAAAAAAACAGGCCTGTGTATGTTACATTCTCAGGTCTTTCGTAGATGGATATGTTCCGGAAGTTCTTACATCTAGTAAATGTCTGAAAAAAAAAATGGAGATGTAAATCTAATGTCAGTTAAGTTAAATCTTAATGTCAGAAAAAACTAATTATCATCTTTTTTAAGAATTTTTTCTTTAAATGTATGCCTCACCAATTTTTTTTCTAGAAATGTATTAAACACTATTCAATAAAATTCACAAACTGTCAAATGCAAAGTCATGTGCAAAATACTGCACCGTGAACTGAGTTGATTTGAAACCATTAAACTTCACTGTATGTGACTATTAATGCTCAAACACGTTTAGGAAAAACTACATCTCTAATTTAGCTGATATATATATATATATATATATATATATATATATATATATATAATGCATATATATATAATGCACAACTTTTTTGTTTTTGTTTTTTTAAATCACAACTGTGTGTGTCTAATGTGCGTCTGGTGCCGATAGATTATAAAACACCTGCCAAGAGAGGCATGCGGTTCTCCTGACTCATGCTAGAGGGCGCTGCTGATGCCAGCCCACCTTCTTACCACATTTTGCAGAAAATCTAAATTACTGACCGTTCTGAAACGTTCGGAAACTGTGAGGAAAGTCAACTGCAACCATGCAATTTATTTTTTATCATTACTTTGATTTATTTTCAAAATGGAGGATTACGTAGCTAAACTGAAAGTATTTTCTAGACAGGACTTTCAATGGAAATATGATGAGGGTGACTAGTAGACTGAAGTGAACTTAACTGTTGGTGAGTAAGTGACTCTGATATGTGTGTAGTTGACGTCAGTGCCTCACCAGCCAGTGCCCCTGCTTGAGTAACCGCAGACCCCTGCTGCATTCTTGTCTTGGCTCAGACGAGAAGAGGGGGTAAATTTATTTAAGTGTCGGAACTGGTATATAGACTTTGTGGAATTGCACCCTGCCTTCCCGTCTGTCTCACTCGAGATGACTGGTAAATACAACACCCTAATCATCCATATCAGAACCTTGGGAAGTTCCTGGATGTTTCAGGAACTCGGGACTGATCTGAATGGATCTGTAGTGGCTCCTGCTGCCCCGAGGGAAATTTTTCCCAAAGTCCCATATACGTATTTAAGCAGACACTAGAGGTGAGCGAGTTGCTCGGCTTTGGTTTGTTTACTGATGGACCTTGTAGCTCAGGATACCAGCCAGAGTGACGGCAGAACCAAAGCCAGACATTGATTCGTGGCCAACACTTGTGTCAAGGCCTCTACCATACTTTTACAATTTATCAATCCTTCAATATATTGCAAGAACAAAGGTTTGAGTGACTTTTGCTCTTTCGTGAATAGCTAGATTACTTTCAGGCTATTCTGTTGGCAGACAAAGTATTGCTCTCTAGTGCAGACTTGACTTTTACAGAGCGTTTCAGAAATCATCGCCCTAAATGGCATTTGAAAATGGAGTTACGGCAAAAAACTACAGCATACATGGTAGTATACAAGCCACGTTAACTGATTATCAGATTTATAAACACGGCAACTTGCTCCGATTCCAATGCCGATTTTAGCAGCATTTGTTGAAATGCTCAAATATGGCAACACACTCAATGATTCTAACAGGCTTATCAATGTTTAATGTTTATTTGTAATGTTTATTGACTACTCCATTTCATCAAAACTATGATTTGATCACATTTTTTATCTTTGATAGAAATTACTTACACGTTTTATATACACTTCCACTTGCTTTAAAATTTTGTTAGAATTACAGATTTCTAAATACATTTTGTCAACTATTGACGTTATAAACAACTCCTTAGGACTCATTTATTTTCATATTCACGTCTCAGAGTCTACAAATAGAATTACCGATCCCTGAGCAACAATTTGCTGATGTATGTGCTATGTTTCCACCCTGTTGTTTTTCATACACATGGCAACTTGCTCTAAAATTAAATCTGAAACTTTAATTTGCCTTCACTGGATTAATGTTTTGATTTGAAGATCCATAAACGCTGCAATGAACAAGTCCATGACTTTGTCCAGACTGGAATACATCCAGGTTTCCTTCTTTTGTGTGACAGGAATGTTTTGTTTCCAGTATGTGGCTAATGGCCCTAAAATGGCCTCAAACGTCTCGTGAATTAGAGCCGGGCAGATCGGACAAGCCATTTTATTGGATGCATTTTATGGCGTCCTTTTGAAAACTCTGTCTTATCATGATTCAATTTGATTTTGCTTTCGTTATATCCCCAAGGAAACAGATTATTGTTTTGTACATCTCTTCAGATATTGATCTGAAGATAGAGTAAAGCTCTTCGTGTTGAACATTATGTTTATTGATGGTGCATCACATAAAATGTTTTTTTTTTTTTGTACAGTGGGCTTTTGGGGTCACTTTGTGGGAGCTGATGACCCTTGGACAGCCGCCGTATGTGGACATTGACCCCTTTGAGATGGCTGCCTATCTGAAGGACGGCTACAGAATAGCACAACCCATCAACTGCCCTGACGAACTGTGAGTGTCTGTCTATCAGATTTACGTTCTCCATGTTTAACGTCTCCTATTCAAAATCCTACTGGCTCTCTGCCTTATATGAAACTTATCGACATCCTGCAATTAAAGGAAGCCGGAAAAAAGGTGACCAAACCAGCAGGTTCTGAATGCCAGCGGCCTGAGCCCTGCGAGATTTATCGTTTTGCCACATTTGAGAGAATGCAGGAAAACCTTATTGGTGTTGGATCGTAGCGCAACCTTATTAACAATAAGGATTTCTGCTTTGCACATTTATTTTAATTTTCATTTAAACGTTACACTTTGATACATTTTTAATTTGTAAACAATCTGTAAATCCTTGAAATAGCTCTAAGTGTGAAAGGACAAATGCTGGAAAATTGATTCTTCAGGGATATACAATAAAGATATCTGTGAAATGTACTAATTTAAAATATTGAAATTTACAGAGTATTAAACTAACTTTACACAACAAAAAACACATACTTTGTGTAATAAAGCCTCTGAGAAAAGTAAAACATGTTCTAACAACCATATTATCCAGAAACCCCAAAATGTCTTTTTTAAGGTGGTCTTTTTTAAGGTCACTTTGTCAGGCTGCTAATTATTCCACAGCAGCAGTCGCATTCTAGACGCAGGGAAATAAAGGCAAGAATTAATATTGGAAGAATGTCATAATTCTACAATGGCTGTTAAAGGGCACGTAAACACAAAAGCACAAATTGTGACATTTGATCAGCAGTTACAAATGTCTAAACATTATGTACATAGTTAAAATAAATTCTAAATTGCTGTCAGTTATTTAAACGTGTTGCCATGTGTTTTCTAGGTTTGCAGTGATGGCTTGTTGCTGGGCCTTGGATCCGGAAGAGAGGCCAAAGTTCCAACAGCTAGTCCAGTGTCTGACGGAGTTTCACGCTGCTCTGGGAGCGTATGTTTAAATGATCGACACTATTCTAGAGAATACACATTATCAGTGCCTTACTTTTAGAACAACTAGCCATTTTGTATTTTTGTGTGTAAATTGCGACATGGCTTTGTTTGAGTACAGTGTAGCTGGTCCTCGGAGATTAGCATCTTCTGTGTATCACAGCTATGTTTTAAGCTACTAAAGAATATCCCACATTCTGATCTTCTGTTTGATTTCTGGTAGTATATGGTGTCCGAACAAAGCTGCTGTTACTTTAGATAAAAAATAATCGAGTTGTTCGATCGTAGAAATCCAATTCTATTCCTGCTCGAGACTTCAATCACCGAATATTTGTAAAACATTCACTGAGTTATCTTTTAAAAGTTGTCTTTTGGTATGATTTGATAGTTTTTCTTTTCACAAATCTCCTGTTTTTCTATTGCTGAATATAGTTGGGCTAAGATGTTGGTCCACATGTTTCCTTCCTTCAGTTCTAGATTGCCAGAGAGGTTTTGAAGATGAAGATTCCTAAAGCTTTTATTTCTACAATGTTCTGTGTCAGAACTTGGTCGTCTTTCTGTGTTGAAACCCAAACCTGAAGCTCACTGTGAATATTTTAAACATACAGCCCAGACGTTTTTTGGAACTCTTTTGTTTCTTCTAGAAGAAACGACAATAACTTCTAGACTCTGCTTCATGTCCTTGTGATCAATGCATGATGACTTTTTCTGTACCAGTTTTTCAAATTTATTCGAAATCCATAGCCACTAATGAAATGACATCTCTAAATAAAATAAATCCATTTTGATGCTTGTTTGTTATCGTTGTATAGCGGTTTGTCAATTACTCTGATATGCGAAATAACTTGTCAAAATCATTTTACACTACTAGGATGCGACAGCGTTGTGCAGTAATGTATAGCGTGTGTAGACTGGTGAACCTCCACTGGACAGGATCCAAAACATCTTCAGTTAAAAATTATTTATATCATAGTTATCATTTAGTCAAAGAATTAAATACACTGCCAAAAATGTAAAACATCTCTGTGGTGTGAAAACGGCCCTTCCACCGCTTAAAGTCTCTAAAACGTGTGTGTGTGTACAAACACACTGTATTTCTATACTGTTTAAAAGTTGTTTTGATCTGTTTGGTTGCCTTGAGACTGAATAAAGTGTAGAATTTAATACGTATATAAATTACCTCGAGCTTCTGCTGATGGACAATGCACAGACACATTTACATAAACAAACAGTTTTCTTTTTACAAATTGCTGTTTTTCCAGTAAAACGTATCGTATTCTGGTCATAAGCTTAAGACTTGCTGCTACTTTCATATATACATAAAATCTTGATTCTTTTTCTTATTTTTGCACCAAACCCTGTTGCTTGCCTGAATTCCTTGTTTTCTTTCCAATTTATAATTTTATAATTATGTCCGTGGCTCGCTATACTCAAATTAAATAAATTCATGTCAGGTAAATCCATATGCACACATCGACCTTGAGTATGACGCGGAATACCTGTCTTAACACTTTGCCCTGTTCAAACGAGTTTTAACACAACAGTCCCATTTCTGAAATATTCTGCTCTATTTAGTTCAAATAAGTCATTTTAAATCCTTTTTAAACATGACTTGTGTAACTGACCTTTATTCCGAAAACGCCTCTGATCACAGAGGAGCTTGAAGCTTTGTTCAGGACTTTTTTTCTCATTTTGTTCACTTGAAAAATTATCCCCAATAGCATTTCACCATTAGTTGATGGATGTTTGAGTACAGAACTCTGAAATATTGACATTTTCTAAGCAGACCTTTGAGGGGGAAAAGCAAATGCATATTTAACAGCAGGTTGATGTAAATGTGCCACAGTGAAACGCGACTAATGTACACTATAAGAAAAACATTCAAGAATGTATAGATTTTTCTTGACTAAAACTTTTAATTTCGATAAAATGTAAAGCAGGTTTATGTGAGAGTAAAGTTTGATTTTATTATATCTGCGTTTTAGGTAACGAAACCCAAGAATACAAAATATAATAAAACAATGTCGTATTCCTTATTTGACATATTATTTGAGACTTCTTGTAGTGTTTCTTGCCTCACGCGGAAATGTCCACCAACAGTTTAAGAGAGCAGACGATTTTGTACGGTTGATTGCGAAATGCGCGCAAAGTCGTTTCGTACAATAAAAAATGTCAACGGAACCTCCCGAATGTTCAAAGATCAAGTGCACGAAAACAACAGCGCGTGGAGTGGAGTGGGCGGATCCAGGGAACGTTGGGCGGGACTCGTGACGTCAACGATAATGACATATAATACAATCCACCAGGGCGATCACCTCAAAGAGTGAAGACGCGTTTTGTGAAGACTTCTCTGTTGTAAACTTCTTTCGTATTTGACATGGAGATACTAACAAAAGACATGAAGAAACCAAAGGCGTCGTTATTTTGTAACATAAAGGTAAAAATGTTAGCTAACATTTTATTATTTCAAATGCTAATTTCAGTATTAATTTAGCTGTAATTTTCGTTGTGTAAAGTGGAATAGTAATGTCAATGTAAACATGAGGTAGAAAAAATTATATTTTGCGTATAAGAGAAAGAGAGCTTTTAAGTATATGTAAATGTTTGATTGGAAGTCAGAAATATGATTTTAGATGCAGCATGACGTTTGGTTGTCAGTGCGGTTATTATTTTCTGTCAGTCAGAAGCAGATGATCTTGTCGAGTTCGAAGTTCAGCAAGTCCATTCATTCAAGTCCATGACACTAAGTAAACGTTTGAGGAAAACAGGGCTGCAGAATTATAGCCATTGTGCATAGAGGAATCTAAGTTGCTTGTTATTATGGCATTCTTTTTCTATTGACCCTGAAAAAACTGCCATTGAAAGAAAATCCAAGCAAAAAGTCAATCCATGCTTGTACTAGATATGAAAACAAATGTATCTAAGTCATACTTCCATCTTGTATAATGTTTAGGCTACAATTAGTCATTCTCAAAACAGACCTAGGTTGACCAGTATTTATCAGCTCAAGCAGGAAACAAATTTTAAATTATGGGTCTAACATTTTAAATGTATAATCTCGTAAATTTTGGAGATCTTTTTTTGTGGAAGTTTTGGTCAAGTGGTAGAGAGAACTAATGGTTGCAGGTTCAAATCCAGTTCCGGTATAGGTTTTCACAACTTGAGCAAGACACTGACCCCCACATGTCCCCCTGTGCGGCACAACATAAGGCTGCCCACTGCTCCGGGTTTGTGTGTGTTAACTTCACTGATTCTATCTCTGTTTAGGGAGCTATGGAGGATGTTTTCTGACTCTGAAACTGTGTGATGCTGATTTAGTAAGGTGTGCAACATGAAATGATTTGCATTACCAAGCACTGAGTTGTTAATCACCCTAAAACTGTCATTATGTGAATAGTGTAAACCGTAAATTGAAAAATTCGAGTCACAATTGTGTGTGCTTTGTGTACAGTTCTTGCCTTACAATCTAGTTCTGTATGTATTGTTTACTTTTGAGTCTTTTTTTGTGCTTGTACACAGCACGGGTTAGAGAGGAACGGAATTGTCTTTGTCCAGTGCAAATAGCAGGATTGACAATAACATGCAATAACAAGCAATTAACAAATATCTGACAGTTTGATCTCTGTTTGATATCTGAAAAGTTAGTCTCACACATGGGGAGACTGATATATTTCAGTGTTATTAAATCACGGAGTGGTAAAGTATAGTGATGTCATGTCGTGATGGTTTGCCAGAAACTTGGACACTGAAAAACAGAGGATTTATTATGTATAGTTCTACCCATCATCTTTGTTTGACACGACACAGCTACTGAAGTGCCTGGTTCTACCCATCGTGCTACATCCCTTATTAGGACGCAGCGTGTTGTGTTAAATGACTGCAGACGGAAAGTCCGTCCCGAGAGAAGCGTCGGAACACTTTCTGAAAAACAACAAAGAGTAACCGCATACCTGTCTTCAGGTTTAAATGTGCATTTCTAGAATGCTCCACATTTTGCTGAAAGACAATATATGACATGTATTTGTGTGGGACAATGGAAGCTGCTTATTTGAAAAGAATTTGTTCATTTGGGGTGTGTCATAGTTGACAATGGATGAAAAATACGGTAGAACTGTTGTGTGTGCGTGCAAGCAAGCGTGCGTGCGTGTGTATGTGTGGGTGCGTGTGTGTTCAATCAAAGCATGCAAATTGGTTACTTATAAAAACATCGCAAAATCGCTTGTAAAGCAAATTGTAAATGTTCTTGTGGAAAAATTTGCTTAAAATATAAATCACAGGAACTAAAACACTGAAATCAAATGTATTAATAATCTACTCACAATACATTACAATTAACAAACTGACCTTATTTGTAGCTTATTTTATTATTTTTTATGGAAATAAGGCTTGTAGGTCTGTCAGTCCTTCAGAAGTAAAGATAAATAGAAATTTTCCGATCTTATGGAGAGAAACCATTTTCATTAACATCAAATTGGAAAGATATTCATATTTCATCATCAACGGTGAATAAAATCATAAACCTGTATAAAAGTGTATAAAAGTTCAGACTTTAATGATGAATCACAAAACTTCAATCTATTCACTAAACTGCGAGTATTGTCCAGAAGTGTTTCAAAATGGAACAATGTTTACAAATCTGACGTCTTGTGTGTTTGACTAAAGATCTTTCAAGGTTTTTCCAGCAGGTTCTTAGGGTTGACTTCAGATGTCAGCATCTCGAAGGACTTAATTGTTTAAAAAAGGGTCTCAAGCGGTTTACTGAATTTACTAACATCTCTTCACCTTGAATTATACAAGATAGTCTTCCTCCATAATTCTAGTCTATAATTAATATTTGACAAATTGAAAAAAAAACTTTTTTTAACCCTTATATTCCAAGATTCTATTCTGCATTGCTGCAATTGCACTCCGTCTTGCCTCCGGGTTTTTATGTTCCCGGAGTGAGTTTTGTTTTCATTACAAAATAATGCTTTGCTAAAAAAAACACCTAAAAATCTGTGTTGTCTTCATTTTAATTATTTTGTAAAAATTGTGAATAATAGATATTTTTAATTCTTTAGAATGAGGGAAAGTGTTTATCCGCATATAATGTATATGTCGTTCTACAAAGCAAGGTAGTTATAGACAAAGTATAAACTGTAAACTGTAAAAATGTGTGTCCAATACACATATGTCGTATGAGTATATGAATGTATGTCATATACTCATACGTGTGTTTCCAAAACACGTTTCATATACTCATATACAATACTGTGTAAACAAAATTGTGTGTGGAAAAAAAAGTATTTTCAAGAAATCAAGATTTATGTAGTAATTCTATCCTACAAAATAAGGAACTATTTTATAATAATAATAATAATAATAATAATAATAATAATAATAATAATAATAATAATAATACATTCAATTTTTTTTATCAAGACGGGGAACTGTAGCAGACAGTCTCCAAAAATAAAATCCTAATATAGACACATTTTGGAAGTCTTTTGTCCCCAGGAAACCCAAAAATGTTTGCATGGTGGCTCCTGTGATCGCAGTTCTGAAGGTTTACTGCAAACACGGGACATCAAAGTCCACTCTTCCCCTCATTCTCTTTTCTCAGCAGGGTGCTTCATTTAGCACGATGGGAGAAATCCAAGATGGAATTCCTGAATGATGTGGTGACTTAATAATAATAACAACTCGGTATTAAAGTCCATTTCAGGCATGTCAGCTGTTTACTGTGAAGTTGAAAATGATGTACAGCTGCCATCTCCATAATCAACACGGAACATAACGTAAATTAATTAACCTGAATAAAAACACTGTTTTGGTGTTTTATGGATGGATGGATGGATGGGTGGGTGGATGGATGGATGGATGGATGGATGGATGGATGGATGGATGGATGGATGGATGGATGGATGGATGGATGGATAGATAGATAGATAGATAGATAGATAGATAGATAGATAGATAGATAGATAGATAGATAGATAGATAGATAGATAGATAGAAATGGAGATAGACAGACAGACAGACTTTATCAATCCTTCAAGGTGAAATTTCTGAATTTGCTTTTATGATGCTTTCGTGTGATTTTCATTCAATGGATAAAATTCAACGTGTGTGTATGTGTGTGAGGGCGAGAGAAAGATAAACACAAGGTACATACTGAACTGGTACTGGGGTAGAAAGAGGCATAGAGCTGCCATTCAGACGTCTAACAAAGTTATTTATGCAGAAGTGAACCCATCGACACAGTTCTACAATTAAACTCCCTTTTGGCTTATAGCAAGAAATAACTGAAGCAACATTATACACAGCTATTATCAATGTTTACCAACCGTGAAGACAATATTTAGTGTGAGTTTCTTTGGCTTTTTAAAAGTTTTTAAAAAAAGTTTTTTTTTTTTAAAGTTCTTAGAAAGTTGAAAATAGAAAAGATATAACGGTATGTTGTGTTATATTGTTTTTTTTTTGTTTTTTTGCTTTATCGAAATTAATGTATAGTAGAAGTAAAATGTGAGTCATTTTCTTTGTGTTTTTTATCTGTCGGTTTGTATGTCTGATTTGATCTATCTATCTATCTATCTGTCTGTCTGTCTGTCTGTCTGTCTGTCTGTCTGTCTGTCTATCTATCTATCTATCTATCTATCTATCTATCTATCTGTCTATCAGTCTATCTGTCTATCTGTCTCTCTGTCTATGTCCATCTATCCTCTCTTCTATCGATCCATCAATCTGTTCTTTCTTCTATCGATCAATCGATCTGTTCTTTCTTCTATCGATCAGTCCATCCATCCATCCGCCCCCCCGATCCATTCATCATCTCATAATAGTCACTGATCAGTGCAGCTTCTATAATAACTTTTTTTCCAGCGGCACATTTACTTTATTTACTTGGACACATGCTGTGATATCTCAAAGTGTTGTCGTTCATTGCTCTTTTTACTTCTGCACAGATCTTTGTGTTGTGCCATGGCCTGCTTCAGCTCACTCAGCTGTTGTACAGCTCCTACTTCAAGAGTACAATAACCACGATAGAGAAACGCTATGGGCTGGACAGTGTCTCGTCAGGGACCATCTCTTCCCTTCATGAGGTAATGAACAAGAGATTGGAAATTTGCTCTGGATGAAGACATGAATCCATCCATCCATTAATCTAATTGCTCTTATGTTAAATGTGCACAAAAGAAACTGGTAATTTAAGCAAAGACGAGAACAAAACTGGGCTCTAGTCCTTCACAGGAATGCTCATTTGCAATCTCACTCCAAACTTTACAATTTGGTCTTACAGTACAAATGTTTTTTGGGATGAAACCAGACAGCTCAGATTTTCTAACTGACCCGGGAAACGACATTGGGAATCTCCCCAAAACACAATCAAACAACCATTAGTCCAATGCAGGTTTGTTTATAATTTTTTTGTTTGGTTTTCTTTATTTTACTTTACATTGATTAGTGAAACGCATTTCCCAAATAATGACCCAATCGCTATCAGTGTTTACTTGTAGATTTGAACCTACAACTTTTTTGTCACTGGTCCAATTCACTGATTTTCTAGATTTTTTTTTACTAGAATAAAAGCTTGTTTTATTGATAATCTTTGATTTGTTTTTTTCTTGTGTTTGTTCTAGGTGGGCAACACAGTTCTGATTGTGTTTGTCAGTTATTTGGGCAGTCGTGTCCACAGGCCGCGCTTCATTGGACTGGGTGGTCTGCTCATGTCTATTAGTGCCATTCTCTTAGCTCTACCTCACTTCCTGTCCCAGCAATACACCTTTCATTCAGTCCTAGATGGTGAGAATCTGAGCTTTCAGTACTTTGATCTATTATGTACAGAATTTCTAGTGGCAAAAGTTGATCTTGTCGTTTTCTTGAAAGAAGGAAAGTTTTATTTTATTATTTGTCTTGTTCTGCATTGGTTCACTGAAATTAGGACAGAATAGAACACGCCTTCATTTGTCGATGTACATAGTGCAACAAAGCAATGTAGTAATACGTAGTTTAAATTTAAGAATTAATGACCGCTTTTCACCTCAACAGCAAGCAAGCAGGAAATGTGTTTGCATGGAAACATGACAAACGGCGAGATTTGTGGTTCGGAGGAATCAAGGAAGTTCGTGGACAACACTAAAGTTTGGGTGCTAATGGCGACTGCCCAGCTGCTGTTTGGAATCGGATCCGTTCCCATTCAACCTTTTGGCATATCTTACATAGATGACTTTGCTGGTGCTGGGAATTCTCCTCTTTATATTGGTATGTTGGCTTTGTGTGATTGTAAGATATTTTGAAAAGCAATGTTTTTGTGGACTAACTAATCTGTTGTTCATCATGCAGCTATACTTTTTGCTGTGTCTGTGTTTGGGCCGTCCTTTGGATTTCTTTTGGGCTCAGTAGTTCTACGGATCTATGTAGATGTGGGCCGAGCTGATGCAGGTTCTTTTTAAAATATCTCCACGTGTTAATTAGGATATTAATTGTAAGTCAATGACACTATTGCTTACATTTTCTGTCCATTAGAGGACGCACTGGAGTTGACCCCTAGTGACCCCCGCTGGGTCGGTGCATGGTGGATGGGTCTGCTCATCACTTCAGGAGGTCTTGCTCTTACCTCTCTACCGTACTTCTTTTTCCCTAAAATACTTCCTGTGGATAAGGTAAGCAAATGAAAGGAAACTTTAGCAAATGAAACTTTAAGATATGACAACAATATCTGTGTGAAGTTGCTGAATTGTATCTAGTCACAACTCAGTTCAATTGTGAAGGTTTTAATGTTTATTTGGCTTTCAGTAGTTTACTCTGTGTTAAGTATTACTCCACAAGTAGCGGTGATGCTTCTGCAATCCATCGAGCGAAGAAAGCTTTTATAGTCATACAGAAACATTTTAACAGATTGTTGTGCTCCGTGTATCTCATAAAATCGGACAGTAAGCTCAACATAAAGATTGAAAGTTCATACATCTTTTTGAGTGACATATTTGATTATTGAGAAATATAAATGATTTTAAGTGGGCCTTATAGTCTGAAAAAATTGAACTGAATTCAACTGTATTCACAAAGTCAACTTTAAAAAAAACATGTCTTAAACAAAAAGTGAACTGTATATTCACTTATGTTCACAGTGTTATGACACAGAAGCTGAGACCATGAAAGAAGAGCAAAAAAGGCCAGAGAGACCCTTGCTGGCTTTCTTAAAAAGTGAGTGCCGACTTGTACTTTGCAGTTACATTCGTAAACTTTTAATTTAAAATCATGACAGTGTTCTTAGCGTAGACTAAACTTGAAGCAAATATCCCTGCTTCACCATTTCATTGAACCTGCTTGGGCCTGTACAGTGACAGGATCTGACATGCTGCTTTGAATTTACTAGCCTCCTGTTCCAAAGATCAGTATCTTCTTATATTTAGCTCTGTTTACTTTCCAACGCTGCATGTGGGTCGTCAAAACTCTGGTAACAATATTCTGTTGTCTTAATATTCCTTTTCCACACAGAATTGTAACATTAATTAAAAGTGAATCTGTCTTAGTTAATAACTGACTCATTTGTGGTTAAACACTTAGAGTTATCTAAAAGTAATCCAAGTCGAAGCCGTTTTCCTTTGGGGTTATTAAGTTCTTTGAATCTTGAAAACTTAGATCTGCCCTTTTTTTTCCTCCGAATTTTTCCTCTCCACCCAACTGTGAGAACAAAAACAAAAGTTTATCAAAAATCACAAATATGATACTGCATAATGTTCCTGCTTTGAAACAGGACTGCCATAGTATGAAGTGTGTATGTTTATACACAATGCCAAGACATTCTATGAAATGCTAGCTAAAATGAGCGTATTTCCGCCAGAACGTTTCTGCAATCTTTGCAAATTTTGAAAAAGCAGTCCAGTTCATTTGGCAAAAGGAGAGAGAGCATGGTGGAACTAGAAGTAGGCCAACGTCTATATTACAATAACTCCTCAAGATACAAGTTACAATGCTTCCTTTTCTTTTATGTTCCCAATGAAATTGCCGAGGAAAGCAAACGATTAAGTAGGTAATCAGAAGTTGTTGTTTTGTAATTCTCTTATTAATCTGAAATTGTGATGATACTTCAAAAATGAGTACCAGCATTTACGTTTCATTCTCCTTTCATTTTTTGTCATCACAGGTCTTCCAGATCCAATGCCATTGTCACTTTATCCATTGCTGAGATATTTTAAACATTTTATAGCCGTTTCACACTTTGCCTAAAAATGCAAGGCAGGCTGTAGAAGGCCTTTAATTCACACACTGTCTGTAACACTTTTTCATGGCACACTTTTTAGGGTGTGTTTTTTTTTTTTTTTTTGGGTGAGGGTGGGGGGGTATTCAAAATCGGAACACGTGATAAATTACTCTACTAGGATTTGCCACTTTAATTATTCTGTTATTAATCTGTTATTTTTCCAGTGTTCCCAAAGCTGTTTCTGAAACTCTTGCTGAATCCAGTTTTCATGTCACTGGTTCTGGCTCAGTGCTGCTTCTCCTCTGTGATCGCTGGCCTCACCACGTTCCTCATCAAGTTCCTGGAGCACCAGTATAAAGCCTCGGCGGCCTACAGCAGTCTTCTCTTTGGTCAGTTACAATAATCCAGTCGTAGCCTTGATATGTCTGTGCCCAGCAAACAAAGTGGCACTATTTCATTTATCAATGTGTCTCAGGTGCCTTAATTCTGCCATCTGTTGCCATTGGGATGGTGCTTGGGGGTCTGATCATGAAACGCTGGGCTTTGTCGTTCAGAGCCATTCCTCGATTCTCTGTCGTAATGCTGAGCATTTCTGTCATCTACTGCATTCCTCTCTTCTTCATGGGCTGCCCAACACATGACATTGCTGGTGTTTATCCCAACACGTCCATTTCCAGAGGGTGAGCAAATTATAATGCTTTTCCTTTTGTCTGAAAATGAAACATTGTGAATGCGTGTCCTGGTCTGTGATTGGCTGGCCTCCAGTCAAGGGTGTGACAGCTCCCTGTAACCCTGAAATGGAACAGTTTGGAAAATGAATTGAAATGCAGAATATTATTTCATTCACTGATATGTGCTTTCAGTTTATCAAATGCAGATCGCTTTAATAACTATGTCAGCAATTGTTGTTTTTACCATATTTGAAATTGCAACTGATGTTGTTTGGACAAATAGATGACAGAATGGATGAAGGGACAAGAATATTGACAATGTACGTATTGTCAATGATAGTGTCAACATGCTTAATTTTGATTATTTTTATTACTTGTATTTGGACATGATGAGTAACTTCTCATTTTAATTTGCTCATTGGGGAAAAAGTTGAAAAGTAATTAAAAAAAACATTATTAAAGTAAAACAAAGCTGTTATAATCTCAGACATCCTTTTTTTTTTAAGGTTGTTTAAAGAGATTCTGTCGAACTGTTTCCCAGTGAGATTACTAGTGAACAATTATCTGACATGGTGTTAGTTAGTCGATTGAGCTCTTTTGCTTCATCTTGGTAACTTGAGCAACCCGGTCTCTTAAAATAAGGAACAAACTGGGTTCCTCCGGCCAAAACACTGTACAGACGTCTGCTCTTCAGTCCTTAAACCAGAATGTGTGTGTTTGAGCTGAGCAGAACTTCTACTTTCTGAAAAAATATTTTTGTTGTCTTTTTCTAAGAAGTCTAAAGTGTTCAGGTTTCCAAGAACAGAGAACTGTAGTGTCTAAGCATTCTACATCAAGAGTTTCATGACTGTCCAAAACCGCTTATTTCTGCTGGACATTTTAGCTCTGTGAATAAGAAGAAAAAACCAACTGTGGAATATCTCAAATTCATTGATGTTTTTTCAGATCAGTAACTCACGCGTTTATGTCCAACAGGCATCAGATGTCATGCAATTCCAACTGTTCCTGTCTCAGCAGTGTTTTTAACCCAGTTTGTGGGGAAAACAACATCGAATATATTTCACCCTGCCATGCAGGCTGCACAAATTTCACCAAGGACCCCAAGAACCCACACAGAGTCCAGGTGAAAAGAACATTTTTCACATTTCTACTCGTGTTTTATTTTACATCCAGTAGAAGTTGATGTTGTGCAGCCTAATGATCTATCCAAGCTAGCAATAACAATATAGTTTAATCCATAAGTCAAAGGGTTGTATGAACAAATTAGGACTGTCAAAGAATGCGAAAGATAAGAAAAAACAGCACAAGACAGCCATGTAGTGAAGTCACTGAACACGCTCACCACACTCGTTTCATCAGTAGAACAGTTTCCGGCTCTTGCAGAAACAGAGCAGACTGCTCTCCAATCAGTGTTTGATATCCGCAGTCATCACAAAATGAACCAATCATAATAGAAAGTGAATGGTTGCTTTCCAGTAACGTGTTCATGAACAACACCTCGCTGTTGCTTCTCTGTATAAAAAAAATAAAAACCTCATTTAAAAGCCAAATTCCAAGATTCTAGAAGAATTTTGCAATGCGTGAATCTGTTTAAAACTACAGTATTAAGGTGATGGATGGATGGATGGATGGGTTGGACAAACAGACAGACAGACAGATTGATAGATGGATGGATGAGATGGATTTGAGTGTTTATTAAGCTTCGTCCAGTATTTTGTGTTTCTACTTTTTCTTCTGCTGAGTTAATGTTTTGTCTTGACAGATTTATAATAACTGCCATTGTATCACATCAATGGGAAGTGCCAAGCCTGGTCCGTGTGCCAGCGCCTGCCCACATTATCTCCTGCCTGTGATGTTTCTGATATCTCTGGCAGGTCTGACTTCCAGTCTAACGCACAACCCCATCTACATGATGGTGCTGAGGTCAGCAGAACCCACAAGCCACACAAATCATCATTCACATTTGATTCTAATAACAGCACTAAAATCCTGTTTACATTCAGATATTGTGTCTGTCATTATGCAGGACTGTTTCTCCAGAAGAGAAATCTTTCGCAATAGGAATCCAGTTTCTGCTCATGAGGGTTTTAAGTAAGTCATTAATATTAAATGCTCAATTAAATCATTGCTTATCATGAAATACATTTATGCAGACTTTTCGCAAAACTACGTAAGTTGCATTTATTTATTTATGTGTGTGTGTGTGTGTGTGTGTGTGTGTGTGTGTGTAGCTTGGCTGCCCGCCCCTGTTCTGTTTGGTGCGTTAATAGACTCAACGTGTATCTGGTGGAAAACTGTGTGTGGGAAGAAACATGCTTGTGGTTACTATGACAACAACCTCCTTAGAAATAGGTGAGCAGATTATAACTAACTGTATGCTATGAATTGTTTAACGGTATACTTCTAGATGTGATTACAGTCATTTGTATTGTGTTGCAGGTTTCTCGGACTTCAGATTGGCTATAAAACTTTAGGAATTGCAGTTATGGCATTTATTGGCTGGAGAATGCACCGGACCAGAGAGTACAGCTTAGAGAAGAAGCCAGAGGAGCCGTTCTGATGCCTGAATGCTCTCAAAGACTCTGGCTCTCACTTCAAAGAGGTCTGTTAGTAAGATTATATTTTTTTTTTTGGAATTAACTTTGGAATTTTACTGAATATACTAGACCAACAAATAGTTCTGTTGGATTGATCTGAAGTTTCTCTGTTCAGTTCAACTCTGGATAATGTTGCCTGATGGACTGATGTGCCAAACGTTGGTGGACCTCCAAACGTGTTTGTAAAAATATAATCTAACAAATTTTGAAACGTAATATATTCACCCCAGAGTCATCAACAACAGAAGCGCAGTTGGAGTATACAATATTGCCAATTGTTTTTGAAAGGACTGTGGGGATGAGGATGGAGGGCGTCATAGAAATAGAGAGAGAGAGAGAGAGAGAGAGAGAGAGAGAGAGAGAGAGAGAAATGTGGAGTTTAATTTAATGCTGTATGTCATATCAACATGTCATATTTTTATACCAGTGTAATAAAAGTATTACGGAATGAACAAATAATATTTTAAATAAACTGTATTTTATTCTATGTGGAGACGTCCGTGTATTACTTGATTACACTTTTTTATCGGTTTGTTCAGAAAACAAACAAAAAAAAATTGTGTTTCGACAGTTAAAATGAATGGACAAATTATTGATGCCTTCACACTGTTTGACACTGAAATAAATGAAGTAACCCTGACGAACCCTGTTCAGATCAATTTAACAGTTGCTAGTTAAAAACAATGTAATAGTATGGACTAGATGTACAGTATTTGAAAACCAAGAGGTTCAGCGTGTGATAAACAATATTATGTATTTAGAAGTCAGTGTCATTTATCAAATATAATAAAAAGAAGCTACTTTCTGATGAATAATTTGTAATTATGGAGTTAGAATTCCAGGGTTAAATAGTAAGGAAATCCGCCTGAAAAGGAGGGCTCGTCCGGGATTTGAACCCGGGACCTCTCGCACCCAAAGCGAGAATCATACCCCTAGACCAACGAGCCACCTTGTGAATAGACGCAGTACTGTTACTATACATACTACACCATTCACACCGTGAACTCAAATACAAAAATGTAACAAACATTTACACTAAAGATAATTCCTCGCAATGCGTATATATATTATTTATATATATATATNNNATATATATATATTATCGTGACAACGCGCGACAACAACACAAAATGAGGGCTCGTCCGGGATTTGAACCCGGGACCTCTCGCACCCGAAGCGAGAATCATACCCCTAGACCAACGAGCCACTAGGAACATTAAGGGACGAAAATATACAAAGTATATGAAATATACACGAATATGACACGCTTTTCATCTTGGTTGCTGCTAGCATAGATTCCCAAGCATTTCCGAGCGTTTTCACGGTGACGTCCCGGAGCTTTATGAGGCCTTCGTCCGGAGAGACACCTGAAACAAACCCTCCAGACCCCCCCAGCCTCCAGCGTTGCTTTGATGCTAGAGTTATTAAAGTACATTTTCTTCTATATTTTAATATTATTGCTTAAAGAGAGCCTCTTTAAGGCGTCGGTAAAGCGTCGTTCCATCTGATAACGTGGCAGCGCCACTCATCGTCCTGGAGCAGCACAAACGCTGATTTTAACATGACCGTAAGAATCAGAATTTCATTCAAGCTCTTTAAATGCCTTCGAACGGAGCAAGTTCAAGTTTTCATGATTTCGCAAAATTATTAATAGATGTAAAAACAATGTGCTTTAAATTGTATTGACTGTATCGAAACGTAGACAGTATATTAATTAAACGTAAAATAATATAAGTGTTTACATCATTCTTAATAAAATGTATGGAAAAATTGTATTGAAATAATACATTCATTTTAATAAAGCGTACACAAAATGCGCGTATTGTTCAATTTAATGGTTTTAATTTAAAGTATGACGTTTTTACCAGATAATTGCATATTTTAATATTCTGTCATTTATTTTTAAATTAAAATTGTAATTGCTATATACACATTTTAAATACAGCATGCAATGAAATGTATTTTACGGTAAGGGCGTAATTTGGGAGGTCAGTCAACTTTGTTTTTAGTTTTCCAGTTAAGGATTGTGCACATTATTATGCATCTTTATGCGTACCATTTGCAAACATTTAAACACTTTTAAACATTTGAAAACAGGTTTCTAGACCGGGTCGTAAAACTGCATTTTTTCTATTTTATACTCTGTTTTACTCTGACTATTTAACTTCACGCAAATAATCGTTTAAGTTGAAAAAAAAAAATGACACAACGCGCAGAAACATAAACTTGTGGCTCAAAACTGTTCACTGATTGGACAGAAATTCACTGATGCCTAAAGACAACATCTACTTCCGGGTAATAAATTGTCCAATTAAAAATTGTGCTCAGCACCACGTGACTTGCAGGCGTAAACATCCGAAGTTTTCAGCGGTTGTATGATAAGATGGCAAAACCAGATGCTATTGTGCTGTTGCGCTGAGTATTTTTTAATACAGTTTGGATTTCAAGCAAGAAAAGTGTGGTAGGTATGATACAAAGCTAGCAAAGTTAGTTTCAATATGTGTTTTGATCCCCGTGATTAATAGTATAGCCAGTTAGCAGTCGGAAGTTATACAGTTCTTTGGGAAAAACAGTTAAGTTGGTGTTGGTTTTGATAAATAAACGTGATCAAAGTTACGTACTTGTGTTTAGCCAGGTGTTGTACTCGGACTCTCGCTACAGATGGAGGACTTTTGGGGTTCCCTTCGTGATCATGATGTCAGGTAAATTCTTTTGAAGCTGTTTTACACTTTGTACTCTTTAACCTTGGCATTTTAAGTGCCAGGTTGACAACAATGCTTTACTTTAATACCTACATACCGCATGCTGTTGACTGAGATGAACAATTATCACAATAGTTTATTTTGCCAAATCGCCCAGCTCTATGAGAAACATCTAAGTTGCGTAAATATTCGGATGTTATTGTTTTTTTTTTATGTAACCCAGACTTATTGGCAATTCATTTTTTAATGCTTTCTGTTTTTTTTGTCTTAAGCTCGGTCCTGTCATCATGTGGGCCAGAACTGCAGGAGTTGATGCTACAGATTGACATTATGGTGGGACATAAGCGACTGGAGTGGGAGGCTGAGGTTCGAGCTAAAGACCAGCGTTTACAGGATGTGGAGCTGGAGCTCAAGTCTGCCACGGCTCTGCTGGACAAGAAGAGCTCAGAGGTACAGCATCCACCTTTCTGACTCGTGGAGTTCTGTATATGAACTTGTTATTCACATATTTTGTTTGTGGATGCTTCTGGCTTTACACAGTGTTTTGTGAGGACACTGCTTTTCAAAGTTTAGAACGTTGTTCTGTTGTCAGTTGTGACCGAGTGGTTTGAATCCTGGATAGTAGGTTCTACAGGATGACATATTAGAATAAAAATAGGATGATAGACGAATGGATGGGTGGACACGCAGATAAAAACAAAATAAAAAGCAAATAAAAAGAAGGAAGTAATATTGTTATAAGTAAAAGAAAGTGACAGATGGATGGATGGGATAGATTTAAAATAATATAATGAAACAAGTGATGTTTATTTTTGCACATTAGAAACGATTGTATCTTTGAATGATAATGTTGTGAATATGAACTGTAAAAATTGTCACTGTTGTATTGTGTTGAACATGCAGATCACTGTTGGGAGGAAAGAGCGACTGCATTGTTTTTTTTTTTTTTTCTTATAAAAATGGATTAATGACAACACAGTGCTGTTTTTGGTGTTGGTTGTTGGCTAATTTATTACTGGCTCTGCTTAAAGTTCATTCATATTCAAGATATACATGTCAATTCTTTTGAAGAGCCCACTGTCCAAGCCTGTTCTGTTTATTTCAGGTACGAACGCTGGTGAAAAAGATTGATGAGATACAAACGGAAAATCAACAACTCGTCTCGAAATATGAGGAGCAGCTTCAGCGTATGAAAGACGAGGTGAAATGAGCTTTTAATGTGATTATTTCTATTCTATGAGCTATCAGTTAAGTGCACATTTCCTTTTTTAGTTGTGTAAATTGAAGCGCATCTATGGGAAGCTGCAGAATAAACACAAGAAGGAGGTGCAAGGAGAAGCTCTGAGTCGAGAGGAGAACAAAAGTGAGCTGTCCTATCTCAATAGCAAGCTGGAGGTACGAGGACAGCTACAAAATGACAGTCATGATGATGAGTTAGTGACGATGTCTTGAAAACAGGAGTTCCGTAAGCGCTCACTGGATTGGGAACAGCAGCGAATTCAGTATCGCAATCAAATCACTTCACTGGAGGAACAGAGGAAGAAGCTCACCAATCAGGTTGACATCTTCCAGGTAATGCCTCTATGAACAAATGTGATGGATGGATAGATAGATAGATAGATTTTTTTTTTGTGCTGGTGGATGTAATAGTTAATAAATTCTAGTACATGAATAATTGACATACGTGGTGTGTCAGTGCTGTTTTGTTTTATGCACAGCATCAAGAGGAAACTCAGCAGCTTCGCTCTCAGTTGCATAAGGCCCAGGACTGCATACACACTCAAGAGCTGGAGTTGGAAAGACTTGGTGAGGAGCTGAAGGTCACACTAGATGCTCAGGGTCAGCACCAAGAGCTCAAGCAACTCACCCAATCTCTCCAAGCCAAGGATCAAGTCATCAAGTATGAGCAATATACTAACTGCTTTTATTGGGTTTTAATTTGCATGTGTTCCATATTCATGTTTTAGGTCTTTGGAGGAACGTTTAGCATCGTGCACTTCTCCAACCAGCACTGCCTTCTTAAGAAATGATTTCAAGAAGACCACAGCCAAGTTAAACTCCTCGCAGACCAGTGAGAGTCTACTGAAGGCTGAAGTGGTCCGACTCAAAGACGAGTGAGGCTTTTTTTCTTAACTTGATTAAGCATAAAACTGTCAGGTGTTGGTAACAACTTGCTAGTGTTGGTAAAGATCAGAAATTTTAGAAACTATAAAATTCAATGGAGATGGATTTGAAGGCTGGATGGATAATTGGATGGATTTATTTTGTCCCACAAATGAGACGGTTTCATGTTACAGCAGCAACCAACCACAAACGCAGGTAAACGAATATACAATGGCAAACTAAAATAATTAAAACCAAATAAACACTGATAAAAATAGTAATAAAAAAATTCTATCCATCCATACATCTAGGAAAAATTGACTAAAATTAACAGACTTAAGGTAAGTATTATGTACTCTGATACAATGATCTGGACCTTTCTGTAGACATTTTTCATAGAGCTTAAATAAAATATTCTATCCTATTCTCTACGATGCTCTGATCCGGAGACTTTAACTTTATGACAAGAAGAATATACATGAGGTCTTGAGAATTACATTTAAAAAGACCATGAAAAAGAAAGACCTTCTTGATTAAACTTGGAATTATTTGATAAAAAAAACAACTGCATGTGCGTACCTGCGTAACAAGTGAGTGTAACAAGCATATGTGTAACAAGTGAGATTAACACAAAGAAGCTTTTGAAATTTCTTTTCTTTTTCTTTTTTCATTTCTTATTTTCTCATAGAAGAATGCCAGACCATTGTCAAATGTCGTTTTATTTGTAGATTCAAGTATTAAATACAACCTGCCGAGACCAAACTCAAAAGAATATAAACCAGTTAACATTCTTTTTTTTTTGGACCAGGCTGGACAGCATGAGAAGCTACAAAGCCGAAATGAACAGCAAAGAGAACAAGTGGAAGCAAGTGGAAGAAGAACACTCTCACTGCGCAGCAGAACTCAGACGGGTGCGCACTGGTTTAATTTCAGTGTGCGTACGCAGAGACATGATGCAGGTATTTTTTTGTCTGCAGTTACATGAAGAGCTGGAGACGGCAGAACAAACTAGCTGTGGACAGTTGGAGGGGATGAGGATGGAGGTGTCCCAGTTAACCAGCAAGCTCCACCAGCGGGACATCACCATCGCCACGCTCAGCGTCTCAGCCTCCAGTGCTGTGGAGGACGCACAACGCAAAGCATCAGAAAGCGAGGTTTGTCTACATGTCTTTAGAGGATTTTTGTGTGAATTTGGCATTTTGTTTATTGATTGATATTGGGAATATGAAGGAGCAATACTGTCTAATAAGCACTGATTCCAAATTCTGTCTAGTGACATTGACTGATGTTTGTTGTTAAAGATTGATCAAACTATTGTTGTGTTGGAGAGTTGGCTTATTTTTTAATGACACTTGGGTAAACAATCCATTAAAATATATCTTGTCGGTTTTTTTCTTTCAAGTTAAAAATATGAGCGGAAGAACTAAAAAATGATACAAATGGTCTGTTTTTAATTATACAAGGCAGTGCATCTAAAGCTCTGAATTATGGGATCTGTAGTTTGTGTTTTCAGTGTTTCTCATAACCAGGCCATTATTACTGTTTTAATATTAACAGCTTAATTAAACAAGATAATTTTAAACTAGTAACATGAGGGTATCTTTTCAGTGCAAACCGAACGGAGCATAGTGGGTCAAACCTGACAAGTCCCAATGAACACGGATTGGAAAAGTACGGTAGTGTACTTTGTTGTAAACTGTTACATAACAATTATTGTTGTTATTGTAGGTCACAAACGTCCTGGTTGAAAAACTGAAGCTTGAGAATCAACAGCTAAATGATCTTCTCAGGAAAGTAAAGGTAAAGGTCTTTTTCCAGTAAGCGTTCATTTTGGATGGAAAAAAACATTTTACTGCAAATAGAGCTCAAAGACGCCAACATTGGTTTCACGGTGTGTTGATTTAACTGTTAAATTTGATTAAAGCGTTTTTTTTACAGTAACTTTAAAGAACTCTAAACCAATTTATTTAAAATAAATAGAAATTATTTTAATTGAAAAGAAAAAATAATAATTAAAGAAATAGGTGTTGAAGTCACTAATGATTTAATATATTGTAACTTATTTAAGACTGTATTTTATTATTTTCAGATAGGGGAATCCAAGGGGCTTAAACTCGGTGACAGCAAAGCATCAGCTAAGATTTCTTCACACAACACAGACAACAGGTACACTGTGTTTTATATATTTTGTAGTGTGTGTGTGTGTGTGTGGGTGTGTGTGTGTGTGTGTGTGTGTGTGTGTGTGTGTGTGTGTGTGTGTGTGTGTGTGTGTGTGTCAGAGTGTGGTGTGCGTGTGCAATGTTGTGCCTTAGTTTGCAAACACCTCCAGTTTTGAGCAATTTGATTTATTAATAGAGTATTTTACTAAAGATATACTGAATACTGGAAATATTTTAATGTTGTTTTAAGTATCTTTAATAAATACAGTGACGTTTACAGTCAGACTGTCTTGAAGCAGCTAACAGAGCCTTATAAAACTCACTTGGCTTATCAGAAAGCAAATATTCGGGTCTATCTTTCTAGACGTTTGTGTATTTTTGTCTATAAAATGTTTCCTTTTTTTTTTTGACAAAGTGGCCAGCCTAATAATACGTTTAGTATGTATTAATCACAATTATATTATACTCTACGGACAGAGTTACGCATGTAGTTCTGTTTACGCCCCATTTCAAAACACACACTTGAATTTCTTACTTGGAAAGTCTTAAAGTCTGCTTTCTTAAATATGAGCTTTTCTTTTAAGCAACAAAAGTGTCTCACAAGCATCTTTTGTTCACTGTGCCAGATGTGAGCAGGATGGACTGTGCAGACACCAGGTGGCGCTACAAACCACAGAGACTCAGATGCAGGAGCAAGCGTTACACTACGAGAACCAAATAAAGACTCTTCTTAAACGGCTTGAAGGTTTTTCACAGCAGAATGGCCAATCACAGAGCAGGAAGGAAACCTCACCCGCCCACTCTTTAGCATCATCTGCCTCATCTTCATCCTCAGCCCACAAAACCCAAAAGTCCTCGTCCGTAGCCGTTAAGAAAAAGGAACCTAACCCACCCAGCTCCGAAATGTACTTCCTTCCTCTGGTTAGTCACGAAGATATCTTCACTTCTGTTTTATTTACTTGTGAATCTTTCACTGATAAGCCCTGCCTCTCCCTCCAGAGCTCGGCTGGATCACCAAACTATTTCGTGAGCACACAATTTGAGGAACAGGAAGCGCTGCTGTCTGGAGAGCTGCTGCAGAGAATGGACACTGAGATGCACGGCATCCAACAGAATCATTCCAGCACACTTCTTAAGTATGTAAATAGTAGTCAGTGAGTATGTTGGTTCCATATCGCACAGAACGTATTGCTACAAATTTTGCCACAGAACTGTCAAACCACAGAGTGCCTTTATTGTGGAAAAGGAAGTTGAGATTCAGTCTTCCTCTTCTTCAAGTCATTTAAGCAAGAGCTGGGAATGTTTTCCGTTCCATTCCAGTGATTTTGCCGTTGGAATTTTGTATCTGTGGTTACCAGCGCTGCGGAATACAACAAACCGTGCTGAGGAATTTGGCAACATGGACATTTACGCATTGCGCTTTTTTTTTTTTTTTACTTGCAAAGAATGGATCTTAGAGACCTGAAGAATAAAAATGTAATTTGTGGTGAACACTGAAAGTTTTATCAGACCTTTCATCGTCTTTATAAGGACGAGCAGATGAATAAAGCTCAGGCAGATGTAGATGGAACGTCTGTGTTTCTCACAGGAGTGCAGGGAATTTGTGCAGCGCCGCAAAGTTGTGAATTTTTGTAAAAAACGTCGTCGTACGGAAAACTGTAAGTGTAGGCCGCTTAAAATCCCAGATTACAGGGTCACGGCGAAGGAGGCTTGCTTAAAAAAGTTATTTTTTTAAATGTACCCGTCTTTTACAAATAAAAAGTCCTAAAAAATCATAAATCAGGCCTGTTTCTGAAGCGGCATCATTCTTCAGATTCTTTGCATGCTTTGTCTGTCTCTTTTTCTGAGGATGGGACGTTGTCTTTCTTTAGATTCCATCGTCTCGATTTCTTGTCTGTCTGTGTGTACAAAATAGACGTGTACCTTCATGCCTGACCAGACGGGTGGGCAATATTGGTAGAAGAAATATGAAAAATGTTCGCAATTTTGCCGATGTCATTATTATGTCACAATATGCAGGGAAACAACAAAAATGAGATATGACCAACGTCACTATTTTTAAAGAGTCACTGCAACATGACATGGTTAAATTTTACACAATAAAATATTTCAGTGATCGAGTTGACCGCTATTAGCAACAGATTTCTGCGATTAAATTCGTCCTTGCAGTCGCGGTGCAGCCACCTTGAAGATGAGCACTAAACCGTTTCCAGTCGTTTCCATGTTTGGCTGCAGGCGACACAACAGACACACAAAGCTCGCCCAGAAATTAAACGAAAGTGGCAAATATTTAGCAGTTTCTGTTTGATTACAAATGTCCGTCTGGACAGTGCGCAACATGCTAATCATTTAGCGCCACTGCTGCATTATGTAACAAAGTTTTACAGTTATACAATACTGTTGTTGTTTTTTTTTTTTTCTTTCAAAGTTACAAAATCACCACGCTAGGGCAACGTAGCACTGGTTTTCGCGTCTGATATGCTACACTCCGTTAGATCAAATATATCTGCAGGTCAGTGATCTATGCAAGAAACATCCACAATTCCAAACTGGAACACAACCAGCAGGATGTTTTATGTCTGTGTTCAGCGTGTGTGTAGGATTGTCGTCACAGTCTCCGGGTTTGTCACAGGCCGCCGCACTGGCCGTGTGGTGAGGTCAGTAAGAACATTCCTCTGGTCAGGAGTAAAATGTTTGTTCAGTTGGCTCATGTGTTTTCTTAGGGTGTAACATTTGGAAGTCGGACTGAAAGAATGGCGGCTTGAAGAGTCTCCAAAAAACATTATTGTGTTCAAAATCTCCCAAAAAAACCAAATTGAGATCGGAGTGACTAGGTTCACACATGCAAAGGAACCCCAGTGATGTGAAGACTCCGCAGACACATGCCGCTGTGCCCTGGAGCGCTGAGAACTATAGGGCTGTAAAAAAGCCAGTCGTCTACACTTTTAGACTTCCTTTTCGAGCCTATGTGACGCATTGCTGGAATGCTTGGCTCTCTGCGTCTCTCGCTTACGCGCATTAAAACTGCGAAACATCTCAAAGATGTGAATGCCGCTCATGCTTTGCTTCTCAAGTCGGCTAAAGCTGAGAAGAATGTGAAACTTCAGGTTTGGGTTGAGGAAGATCCCACTGCGGTTGTAGCTTTTGACTTTGGATTCACATCACTATAAGCGTGGTAATTTATTTTTCCCCCTTTTTATATTTTTCGATTCGGATTCATGTTCCTTTATATATGTTAATGTTCCCCTTTTTTGTCTTCTTTCTCCCCCAAACTGCTCTTCCATTACTCTTTGTATCTTTGTGTTTTCTTCCGAATGACAATGGCGGTTAAAACTGAATGGAATAATAGAACAGTAGCCTTGGTCTCAGGTAACTGAGTGAAGCGGAGGCCTGACATTTCTGCTAAGAACATTCATTACACTCCTTCTCTTGTTCCTTTTTGGCTTTATGTGGTTTTGACTGGGCTGGTTCGCCACCCTCTGGGTATGAAGCCCCATTTCCTTCTGCCCAGTCAGATGGTAATTACCGCGTTAATGTTAAAACGTGAGTCGGCTTTGGTTCTTTATCTTTTGAGATGTGGCAGTAATGAAGCGAGTCGATTTCAAAGGGCTGTTGTGGCTCATGTTTCCCTGGATTGGTGTCAAACTGTTTTTGTCATATCCACCATGAGGCTGTATGATGCCTGACTGTTGCTGGATGAGGAGTGATCACTTTCAAGTAGAACTTGCTTCTAACAAATATTAACACATGAAATGTAACTCGAGCAGCACGGCACAAGTTGTGAGAGAAGGAGAGACAGACGACAGTTATAGAGAGTGAGACGGGGAGGAGAAAGTTGGAAACAGACAGGATCAAAGTAATAAAGGAGAATGACAGTAGAGATGGAAACAGTGATTAGAAAGAGGAGAGTTGGATGGATGGAAGGATGGATAGATCGATCTCTAATCCTCCCAGAAATCTGTAGTAATAGCAAAACAGTTGTTTTGCTTCTTCATACCGTTACTGTGAGAAATCTTTTCACCGCCTGATGAAATACCGTCCAGTACTTTGTGGCTTGAGGACCAATATTGTCTTATTTAAAGTATTAATTGTTTCCGTTGAAATAAACCCATAACCTTTGTTTCAGCTCATTCTGTTGATAGAGCTACAGAAAAGCTACAGAAATAAACAACTGTAACATCACCTATATAGAGATTTGCATTATTATACGATATTAAGCTTTTCTCGGGAATCGAACCCACAACCTTGGTGTTGCAAACATTAGTTCCAACATTC
Source organism: Paedocypris micromegethes (assembly GCA_028031935.1). Lineage (NCBI taxonomy): Eukaryota > Metazoa > Chordata > Actinopteri > Cypriniformes > Paedocypris > Paedocypris micromegethes. The sequence continues at coordinate 24,711,821 of CM051495.1, read as the reverse complement.
TGATGGAGATACATGAAAGCTACATGGATCACTAAATGCTAATACGTGTTAAACATAGTGCTTGGCACTAAACGTTTAGATCAATAAATATCAATGAAGCTGATTTTACTGATTGGTGTATTGGAATCAAACTCGCAACCTGTGTTGCAAGCACCAGTTCTTCAACTACTGCACAGCTACACAAATCATTTTAAATCTAATGTGCATAAAATGGTTTCCACTTTGCAACAATTTCAGAAGTTCTGAAATGGGAATTGATCCCACAGCCTTGCTGCGGCAAACACTAGTTATTCTGATTGAGATACAGGAAATACGTAAATCCCTAGATACTATTTTCGTCCGTGTAGCGATTGGCACTATACTTTGAAACAATGTGATGCTTTCTTTGGGAATGGAATCCATGCCATGATATTGGCGCCCTGATGGTGAGAAGCGAAACATCAGGATCCTACAGACTCCAGGAACTGCTTGTCTATACGGTGGAACGTGCAGGACAAACTTCCTGTGTACGGCGGCTTTGCTAAGTCCACCGTGACAACAAAGGCGGCTGGAGGGATGGAAGAAGAAGACGCGCTCGGCGTGAGGAGATCATTGTTCATTCTTCTCCACTTCCAGCTACACGTTTCAGAGGTCGCGCTGTGCGTTAAGTGTCCGGCGCTGAAGTTCTCGCTCCTGACGACCGGTGGGAACAAAGCAGGAATTGAGTTCTGAAATCCCAGGAAACATCTGCACTTTCTGCCTGCATTCCTTTGCAGTTGACTGAACTCTCTCCGCTCAAGCGCCTCCCATCAGGAAGTTCTGACAATGGGAGCAGAGGCCAGAAACAGACAGACAGACAGACCGACCGACCGACCCAGCTCTCTAGTGTTCTCCCCCGGGCCTCCTCCACAAACCAGCAAACTCACACACACCTAAAGCACACAGCACAGGCTAGACATGTACAGGAAGTGTGTGTGTGTGTGTGTGTGTGTGTGTGTGTGTGTGTGTGTGTGTGTGTGTGTTTCTTAGTTACTGGAGATGACACAATCATGTTTGTGGGTTAGGGTTAGTGTTAGTGTTAGGCAAATCCTTATCCTTAACCAAGCCCGATCACTCAAGTACTTTGTACACACACACACACACACTCATTTACAACCAGTGGTGTAAAGTACTTGAGGGAACTTTGTTACTTTACTACTTCTTAATTGTGAAGTCTTAGTATTTTGTATTTCGTAAGTATTATGTATATATATATAATATATATATATATATATATATAACAAAAACAAACAAAAAAAATATATATATATATTATATAAACGTTTACTTTCTACTTACGACTACATATGTGATATCCGTTCTCTTTAGTCCACTACATATGAATGGACACTACCGGTACTCGTTACATTGTGATTGTGGGCAACAAGTCAGCATCTTCTTCTACTGAGGTAATTTCTTGGCCGAGAGTGGATATCACCATCTGCATGTGATGAAGGTACTGGATGCTGTTTATGACCTAAATCACATGAATGGATAACAAGGTAGTTAATTAGTGACATGGCCAGTTTTTTTTCTTTGTATCTATTTTGTTCTTCCATTTTGAAACGGTTTAATTTTTATTTCTTTCTACCGTATGTTAGGAAACAATATATTAGTTATATATAAACATCATTAATAAATATATTATTTCGTTTTTTTGACTCTACATTAAGGGCGAGTAAAACACTTACGTAAAAAAATACTCTCTCCATCATCCTCTCTCTCTCACCACCACACACCACAACACACACACACACACACACACACACACACACACACACACACACACACACACAGTAATGCTCTCAAAACATTCCACACCCCTCACAAACACACACAATACACCAACCCAAAACACACATACATACTTAACACACGACACACACACCCACACACACACACACACCACACACCACACATTCTTTTTCACACACACCCAAACACACAAAGCCCTAAAAAACACATACTCAAATTGTTGTCTCTTTCAGGCACACACCACACACATTAAACACCAAAACTTTCTCTCTCTAACACACTCACACACCAAGCACTGAAAAATTAATACTTACACACTCACACACACACACACACACACACACACACACACACACACACACACACACACACACACACACACACTATCTCATACGCACACAGAATCACACACTCAAATTTTGATGTAAATGTTGTTGACTTATTTTTTGTTTTGTTTAGAAACATTATTCTTATTCTTTTTATCACACTGACATCTTTGATTAGAGATGAGAGGTTTTTATGATGAGATTAGAGATTTGTTGCTGATGAATATAGTTTTAAATCATTATAATCCATTCATAAGCATTAAATTATTTCATTAATGGACCGTTGAAATGTTCCTCATTCACTATCAGATATTGGTTAGATAAAGAGTGAGTTGAGACAAAGGACGGTGACAGAAGCCACCGATAACCAGTTATTGAACAACACGGATTCCAAGCGGCAGCTGGCCAGTGAAACACACTTTCCCTCCGTCAGCTGCCTCTCTCTCTCTCTCTCTCTCTCTCTCTCTCTCTCTCTCTCTCTCTATCTCTCTCTCTCGCTCTCCACAGGAAAAACACAAAGAGTGACACAAATTCACACATCAGTTTCTGAAATCATTCACAATGAGTCACAACATTTTTTAAAATCTGTTTTCTAGGAAAAAGAGAGAGAGATTGGAGAAATAAGTGAACAAAAGTGAACAAGAGAGAGAGACAGAAAAGGTGAAGTGAAAAGAACAATTGAAAGAGAGAGTCTGAAAATGGGAGAAAAAGAGTGGTATAGGAAAAGAGAGAAAATAAGCCAAGCACAAAAAGAGAGTGAGAACGAGAAAAGTAATAATGAGAGAAAACGTGAGGTCGTGACAGAGTGAGTTGTTCTTTATTTTTATTAGTTGTTGTTGTTTATTAACTTTACTATTTAAACTACACATATATATATATATAAACTATATATAAACTAGACATTTTCTTAGCCACAGATCTGTGGCTGTTCCAAAAATTGAATTTCCCCACCTTGGGATCAATGAAGTCTCCTCATTCATTCATTTTTAGAAAAAAATGAAGATTAAACTGTTTCAAATTTTTTTGGTTTTGCAACGTCGGTCTGACATTCTCCAAACGCTGTGACCGGCCTGTGGCGTTTCCACTGGCTTCATGTTTGCATTAGTCGGAAAGTGGAACTAATGGTGCAGACGTGCCATATGTTGTTGGCGTGTGCGTGTGTGTGTGCGTGCGTGTGTGTGTCTATGTGCATCTGTTCATGGCTGCAGGCTTAGTCTACACCAAACACACACTTCAGTTTGGGCAGCGCGGATCTCTCACACACCTGAGGGTGTTTACAGCAGACACACACACACACACACACACACACACACAACACACACACATTTCCAGAACTATTTTTTTTTTGAGAGTCTGCTTGTATGTAGATTCACTAGCTCCGTGTAGTCGTGATGTTTTAATGAAACGATTCATTAAGCCGAAGCCCCCCTCCTCGTCCCCCTTTGCTCTCATAATGGCCCCGATGCAAATGCTAATGTGTGGAATGCAGCCATTTCCTCCTCAAAAACACACACAAAGAGAATCGATGTTGATGACCCTCGCAACCTTCTCATTCCCCTCGGGATCACAGCTGATTCAAGCAAGTGTGTGTGTGTGTGTGGTGTGTGTGGTTGAGAGAGAGAGAGAGAGAGAGAGAGGTAGAGAGAGAGAGAGATGAGGAGAGCGAGAGAGAGAGAGAGAGGAGAGAAAGGTGTGTGTTGAGAATGTGTAGAGTGTGTGTGAGAAATAAGAAATAGAGTGTGAATGTGCTCTGTGTGTGTGTCAGTAACAAATGTGTGTGTACTTTAGGTGTTTGAGTTCTTGTGTGGGTGTAGGTGTGTGCTTGTATGTGTCAGTACATGTGTGTGTGTGTGTGTGTGTGTGTGTGTGTGTGTGTGTGTGTGTTGGAGGGAGAGAGTAGAGGAGAGAGAGGGAGAGAGAGAGAGAGAGAGAGAGAGAGTTGTGTGTACTTGTAGATGTGTGAGAAATAAAATGTGTGTTAATGTGCTCTGTGTGTGTGTCAGTACAAATGTGTGTGTACTTTTAGGTGTGTGAGTTCTTGTGTGTGTGTGTGTGTGTGTGTAGGTGTGTGCTGCGTTCTATATGTCAGTACAATGTGTAGTGTTTAAGAAAGAAGGAAAGAAAGAAAGAAAGAACGAGGGAGATTGTGTATACTTGTAGGTGAGTGAGAGAAAAAATGTGTGTAGATGTGCGTGTAGTCATGTCTATTTGTGTCTACTTGCCGTTGTCCATGTGTGAGTAGTGTGTACTTGTAGATGTGTGTACTTTTTGACAGTGTGCTTAATGGGTGTGAGAACGTGTGTCTTTTAGATTTGTGTGTTTGTGGGAACGAGAAAATGTGTGTGTGTGTGTGAGAGAGAAAGAGAGATGGCGGGTGTGTGTGTGTGTGTGCATTTGTATACCTAACTACCCCAGCGTGCAAATGTCACGACCGTTACACACATCAGCAAATATCTTGCGTTATCAGTCCTGTAACTGCCATGCAAATGCTGTCAATAAACACAGAGTGTTTGCTCAGGCCCGCGTGGTATTTGCATGTCGACCTGAGAAGACGACCACAAGAGATTCGTCCAGGTGATACGGAGAGAATGTAACCGTCTTCCCGACAAGTGCAGGCATGACTTCTTCTGCACGTACCAAATATCAGGCGGCTTTTTACATTTGCGCCAGTGTTGGTAAACAAAGCGAGGGCTGTAAATAAAAGGTGTAGTGGAGTGGCGGCAGACGCAGGTGTGCGGTGAATGCGTGCTGGGGGTGTTGTGGTGAATGGAGTGTTTGTGTAAAGTGCTTAAGGGAGGTGTAGGGTGTACAAGCAGATGGCAGACCTCTCCCCAGTAATGTCGGCCCCACGGAGAACAATGCATCTCTCTTTCTCCGTCCCGAGGAAGGGCTGGACGGGGATGGTTGTCCACGGACAGCTGGTTGGCAGCCTGCCCCTAAAGCTCCCAGACCCCCTCCCCATCATCCACGCAGATGCTCTGGGCAGAAGACTTCCAGACCTCTTCTGTAAAAGCCACAAGCCACAATGCATCCCATGGTGTGCGCTTCAGCATACGTGATTGAGCACGGCTCCCGAAGCGTTTCTCCATGTGGAGTTGTGACGCATTCAAATCAAGAATACTCTGTCTTAAACTGGCCGTTATGTATTTTGTCTGATAAATTGATGAAGTGGAATGTATGCTGACGATTTTCAGGGCTTTTATATGTCATTTTAAAGGGGGGAATCGTCCCCTACTTTCTAGCTTGGATTGCGTGAGCACCACACGCAATATTTTGCGAAAACAATATACAGTAGTCTGTTTGAAAAATTGAATTAAAAAATGTTGGTTGATAAAGACACATGTATTCTACTACTAATAATAAAATGTATAATAATCATAATCTCTCTCAGTCACACACACACACACACACACACACACACACACACACACACACACACACACACGCGCATATACCTATATGTGTATGTATGTATGTATCTGACCGTTTGCATATCTATGTGTATGTATATTGTTATTATGTGTGTATTAAATCAAATCAGCTTTATTTACATTTTCAAACTTAAAAGTATGAAATGACTGCAAATACAGGTATATTGTTAATATCATGTTTAAAATGTTGATTCAAAATATCAAGATCTTGGTTTAAAATAATTATATATAAGGACAATTATATATTTAATTTAATAACATTTGTTGGTTTTGTCGAATTAATTTCCACCGGTGTTAAATATTTTGTTAAACAATGAAAAAAGTTGGAATGTGACACCACTTCTGACATTGGACAAAAATAAAACATAAAACAACACATAAAAGCAAAGAGGTATAAAAAGTTTGGTGCCAGAAATCCAAATAAAAAAAAAAACGAACTTAAAATCTGAAGCGAAAATAAAGTTTCAAACGAAAACGTGAAGTTTGCCATAAGTGAAGCATTTTCGTTCGTTTCTTCGAAATTTACGTTTGATATTTTTGGCACTAATCCATAGAGAGGAGTCGTGAGCGGTGCTGGCGCTCGTGGCGCCCCTCCCCCTCTTCTGGCCCTCCCCCCTCCCAAAGCGCGAGCGGTTCTCCGAAAGAAGGCGGGGCGAGCGACAAGCAGAGCTGCTTTTGATCCCCGAGGGACGAGCAGCCTTCACATTCCGCACATTCCAGGCTCGCGGAACAATAGGCGTTCGGTCATTTATTAGCCGGGCTCCTCCCCTCCTGCGCTCAGTCTGCTGGAGACGCTCTCCAGGCGCGGACGGGGTCCAGACCTGTGGATGGATGTTAAAGCGGTATCTGTTCTTCAGGATTCCGCGTCGCGAAGTTGATTTCCTGTTACAGCCGTCCGACACTTTTGAGCGTGATGCCACTGTGATTCGGTGAGTTTTAAAGTTCTTTTTTGACTGTGATGCTGTCCAAATCTTTATGTGGCAGTGAAAAACAACCAGTTAAGAAAGTATGTAACCTACTATAAGGATATAAAAGGATGAACATGGTTAGTAAACAAAAAAAAGTGATAATTTTAATTGTGGTCATTTCATTCAATTCCCTGACTTTGAAGTTCAAACTGCATTTTTATGACCTCTATAAACCTGTTTTATTATGGATGAATGTAAACATTAATAGTAGAAATGCCATTTTGTTATAATGTGTTGACTAACTATGTCTCTCACAACGCAGTGTTATACAGTGCTGTGGAAAAGACCTACTACAATGAGAACCGCAGAAGATTCGTCAGGAACCGTGCTACACAGACTGATCCAGGAACAGCTCCGCTACGGAAACCCCTCGGATCCCACCTTGTTGGCAATCCAGCAGCAGGCTATGCGTGGAGGCAGCAGCGGCGGAGGCGCAGGAAGCCCTCGCTCATCCCTGGAAAGCCTAATGCACGAGGAATCACTAAGCCCCCAGCTGTCCACTAGACAGGAGCCGCAAGGTCAAGAGCACCAAGGAGACTATCAGCACTCAGAGAGTCCAATTTGTCACCTTTATCAGCTTCACACGGAGGAGCTACCTACTTACGAAGAAGCCAAGGCTCACTCACAGTTCCTGGCCTACCAGAAAGGTCAGGTGGAGCTTCAGCACACTAGCCTGGAGACCCCTGGAATTGTTGCTGAAGATGAAAACAAGTGGGACGTGAAACGGATGCACGCTCGCTCTCTCAGCGAAAGACTTTTGCAGCTCTCTTTGGAAAGGACATATCCTCACGACAGTTCTCCCATAAGCTCATCGCATAGTTATCCTCAGCTCAACGACTGCCAGTCTAATCCAACCGAGAATGAGAGGTCGATTTATGAGTTCGACCAACGTGGTCCACCACCGGAGTATCCCTTTATAGTCAAGTCCCCCGGATATATGCTTGTCCATTCACAGGAACATGGCCACTACTACAAGGAGCCACCACCAGCTTTCCACTCACAGCATCACAGGTACTATCAGGTTTAGTTGTTGATGCTTTAAAATGTTGGAACACCTGTCTTATATGCTATTTTTTTTTTCAGACTTTTCCACTCCCAGTCACAGTTTCCCTGCCCGGCCAGCCAATCAAATGTCTCTCCTGCCAACAGGGATGTCATAGTTGCAGGATACAGCATCCCTGTTAACAACTGCCAAATGGAGCAGCTCATTCAAGAGAACGAGAAGCTGAGAGGAGAAGTGGAGATCTACAGCGAAAAGGCAGGCAGACTTCAGAAGGTAAAGGACCGCTCTTTGTTTCCTGTAGGCTCTTCCTAGAACTGGGATGCTGGGGGTCTGACTAACTCAATGGAGGTTTCGGTGGCCTTTCCACCAAGGGTTTCCATCCACCATGGCTGTGAACCGGTGTTTTCTATTTGCTTTCTAAGGAGATTAGCTCTCTCGTACTTTGTGTAAAAGATGGGGAAAGATCCCAAAGAGATTGATATATAGAAAACAAATTTGTGAAAAACTCCCTTAATTCATTTAGCATGTGAGAGGACAAAAAAAAAAGAATTTGTCCATGCCTAAAATGCCAGGCATTCCCGTGTAATGCGATAATGCCTTCAACTGAAATACCAGAATGTCGTGGCAGAACAAGGAATAAAAGCAGCTTGTTCTGTGGTTTGTTTGGTGGTTTACAGCTCTGAGGTTTCTCTTTTTCTTAAGAGAGCAGTGATACATCAAGAGCCAAACTTTATTTTTAAACGAGTCTTAAATCCATATTTATTTTAATTTTAAACCTTAATCAAGCTATGTCAGTGGAGAACAGTGGAGATCACAATTTTCACATACAGTATAATACAGTGAAACAAATAAACAAGAGACGAAAAGTCTTTTATTGTGTCTCTTGTCTACCCCCATCTTGTTTTCTGTTTTTGAAAGAACTAGACTGGTTTGAAAACTCTGGTCTGTTTTCAAACCAGACTAGATGGAAAGTGCGTTTAATCAATCTATTAATCCAAACCAGTTTGAGCAAATTTTCTTGAAATCTGAAGACATGTTTTTCAGAATCAACTCTTAATCTGATTCCAGAGTATCAGAATGCTGATGTGGAATTTGCCAGTTTAAAAGGTTAATCATTGCCACATATCTCTTGCAGTTAGAAGAAGAGATTCGCAGGATATCTGAAGCGTATGAGACTCTCATGAAGGGTTCTGCGAAGAGAGAATCCCTGGAGAAAACCATGAGGAACAAGCTGGAGAACGAGATCAAGCGTCTCTATGACTGCAACCGAGATCTCAGGGGTAATGCCTGCTGTTTCACTCGATAACGTCTCTTCAGAAATACGCAGCATATTTCAAAACAGGCTGTTTAATTCTAATTTTCATCTCATACTTCAGAGCGCCTGGAAACAGCGAGCCGAGAGAGAGCAGACATGGAAGTTGAGGACAAGCATCGACAAGCCTTTTCTAAACTGCTTGAACAAAGTAAGAATTCCCCTTTGCTTCATTATAACTGATCTACCGATGTTTGGACAACCACTTGCAGCTGTTCCTATCGAGTTAATATTTTTTAAACATTTCTCATGGGCAGATGTTGGAGGAACATTTCCCTGAACCAACATGCCTTAGTTGAACCCAATAGAAATGCATTGAGTTACTGTCCTTGCTTATTTGATTTAGCACGCATTGTTGATGTGTCATGCTTTTATGAGGCTAAGAAAAGTAGCAGTTAAAAATGCCGTACTTTATGGACTATTAAGATGCAGTGGATTATACTTTATCTATTTTTCTTTTTACTATTACAACTTTAACAAACTCAATCACAATAACATTTTGTTGTAACACAAACACAAACAAAGTAATACACATACATGTGTTTAGTTCTTTCGCAAATCCATTAATTCTTCACTCTCAATGCTTGAGTTTAACGGTTTTTTTTCGATCGAAGCAATTTCATCGTGACTGATGAAAGCCACCCTGTCTTTGTGAATGTGTTCTCCAAAAATGTGTGTGTGGTCATCCAAGGTCATCCCACTCAGCCTATAACTAAACAATTTGTTTGTACTTCAAATGGGTTTAACATTTCTGGTGAGACAGCAAATGGAGTCGCAGATTAATGTAAAAAAAACAATGCAAGCCAAACGATCATTTTAATCGTGGCAACATTTCGTAAAACATTTTCTAGTCATGTTTTCTATGTGTTTGGGACATAATTGGTAACAAATGTGGTAACACTGGCATTTCAAACTCATTTTGATTAGTGACTAGGTCAGAATGTTAATTTGGCTTGCCATATTACCTTTTTGAACCATACGGCGAATTGGATTATAATGCACGGTTAATTAAAAAAAGATTCCTTATAGTCAGAGAAGTACGGTAATAGGACATTTCTAACAAGTGCATTGTTCTTAAATCGTTTTCTTTTTTTCAACAGATGAAGAAAACCTACGTGAACGAGAGCGTGTCGAGATGGAGCTCCAGCGTCTGCGTGCTTCAGGAGAAGAGTGGAAGAGGCGCAGAGAATCGCTGGAGCAGGCCTTAATCTGCGCTCAGACTCGCAACCGGCAGCTGGAGGACGAACTCCGCAGGAAGCGAGCGTACGTAGAAAAGGTGGAGAAGATGCAGAGCGCCCTGGCACAGTTGCAGGCAGCTTGCGAGAAGAGGGAATCGCTGGAGTTACGACTGAGAACCAGACTGGAGCAGGAGCTCAAAAGTCTTAGAGCACAGCAGGTAGAAATCCAGACTGTTTCTTCTCAACCACCAACATTGAGGAAGCGTAAATTCTTAAACACTTTTTTCCCGCTGGTGTTTCCTTTCAGTGGCAGTCTCAGGCTCATAAAATGGGCCCTGGAAACATTTCAGACTTTAATGTGTCTGCTCTGCACCAGCAATTAAGAGAAAGAGAAGAACAAGTTCTTGCCCTGGAAGCCGACATCACTCGATGGGAACAGAAGTATCTTGAAGAGAGCACGATGTGTCAGTTTGCTATGGATGCTGCCGCCACAGCTGCAGCCCAGAGGCGAGTTTCATCAAACGTAGTCCAGAAACACGGACAAAAACTCTTGAATAACGTTTGATATTTTATTTATGTCCTTCCAGGGATACAACAATCATCAACCACTCACCTCGCCATTCACCCGACAGCAGTTTCAATGAAGATCTGTCGTCGCCCAACCAGAGGCACCAGGAGATGGAGAACAGGTAATTTTACTGAGTCAGCCAGAACACCTAAAATTCATATCTCAGGTCAAGGATTTGTCAAAAACCTTCTGCACCTTACACTGTAATTTTTATGTTGTCAGGATTCGATCACTTTATGCTCAACTTTTGGAGAAAGATGCCATTATAAAGGTCATGCAGCAGCGTTCGAGACAAGATCAGGGCCGATCGGACCCATCAGGCCTTCGTTCTGCTCGATCAGTCCCCTCCATTAATATCGCCACGGCTGCTAGTGCCGCACTCAAAGGTATGTAAGGACAAGATCAGAGACCTTATGATTTTTCCATCCGTCCATTTTATTCATTCAACCGACCTTGTCTGTCCACCCACACACCCATCCATTCGTTCAACCTTTCACTCATTCATTAATTAAACTTTTCCTGTATAGACAGAAAAGAACAGTCCCTTTGTTGTTTTTAAAGTATACTTTTTAAACAGTTTTAAACACAAATGTAATTGCTCCTGATGTTTCTGTTACATCAGTTCTAATGCTAATTTAAGAATGTTGCTACATTTTGACAGATGGGCACATTTTTAAACACATATTTATGAGTATAACTAAACATTATATTTGCTTAATAAAATTTCACATTTAAATGTTTCATTGCCACAGTGTAGTGTTTGAAGTTTTGCAAACGGCTGCTGCATAAGAATTTGATGCTCTGTAAAATTAAATTAATAAATCCACGGTGTTTGGAAACCTTCAGGGACCTTGAAGTCCGTGTCCTTAATGAATGTTGAGTCTTTAAAGTCAGCGTGAGCCGGGTATGTAATGTCACTGAGGAAAAGGCTACAGAGACGCTCTTCCGGAAATAGTTTGTAATTTGTTAAGTGGAATGCGTTTCGCTCTCCCTGTTGTCTAGAATAGAACTTGCAAAATAGTAACGGGAGGGTACATCATATGTGAGAAGTGGTAATTGAACTGTTTCCTTTTTCATTTATGATTTCAGCAAAGAGTTTCTCAGATGACCAGACAGCAGCCGCCTCATTGCCACTTTCACTCGCCAAAGACAGCACGCAGCGTGATGAGTCCTCAAAACGGATCCTCTCCAAACTTAAACCTGCTAAAGCTACTGAAACGTCTTTTTCTACCAGCTCTGGTACATCACTCCACCCTGCTTTTGATTTACTTTAGCTTGTTTGCTTCTTGTTTTCTTTTTTTATTCTTTTATAATTGACTATTATAAACTAAAATGGTCCAACTCGTATAAATATTTGTTTTTTGTTTGTGCTGTATTGATGTAGTAATAGTAATAATAATAATATATTATGCTGTACTTATAAGGACGTTTTATAGGCCATATAACCAATTATTTATAATTTATATTCCAAGACCCTCAAGGCCATTTTTTTAAAAGAGTAATAAATTGTGTAATTCTCAGATGGTTGGGAATTGAACCTAAATTCAATGGAATGTAAAATCTATTCGAAACCTGTGAGGTGTTTTCAAATATATCTAAAATGCTTGTTTCATTACAGCTCCCATCTCTGACACGACCCTGAAAATGCTGAAGAAGCCGCAGCAGGTCAGCAGCAGCGTTGAAAATGAGATGGTGGAGATCCTGATCTAAAGAAGATCCCAGATAAAGAAAAAAACACTAATTTTATCTCCAAAAATTCTTCAATGTCTGGAAGTGATTTCTGGAGCTACAGAATGTGGTCAGGACTTCTGATGGACTGATGAAAGAGAGCTGAGCTTTCTTGGTGGTTCCATCACACTTTAAAATGACTCTCGACCAACTCTGACACAACCGTCAAGTATTTGGTCCGTGCCTTGGAGAAAAGTGCAGAAAACACAATTTCTGTGTTGAAATGTTCGATAAGCAGGGAGTTTAGTACGTGCTGCTGCTGATGCCGTGTTGTTTGAAGCATTTTCCTGAGCGGTGAAGAGACATCGCATGAAACTTTAGTGAACAAACAGTTGCATTTCCTTTTAAGGGTTAAGGCAGTGTTACAAATTCTTGTCCGACCATGTCCTACATTCCTAAAAATGTAGACAACTCTTATCGGTCTATCTTTGCTTGTGCCATGTTTAGATGTTTCCTCCCAACTGCCAACTATAGTGTGAACCTGGATCTCTACACTTATAGCCTAAGAGGTTGGGTAAATACTCAACACGCCTATATTTATCGACTAAATTATTAAAACAGTTGGTGTTCTTCTTATAATCTCCCCCAGTCTCTCGCGGGTATTTATTTCTTCTCTTTTTAGAGATGCTTAGAAGTGTTCCCCACAAGAGTGGCGGCTTTATTATAATTATTTTGTCCCCGGAAGCGTCACCCCCACACTTCCCACTCTCTCACTCGTAGACAAGCCGGATCTAATCTTCCCACATACCTCTGCGGTGGAATGTCCATACTTAGTGAAAAAGGCTCTCTGCCGTCTGACCCTTGACCTTCAAAACTCGTGGCATTTAAACATCCCTACTCTATTTGGACCTGTTGACTCCTTTGTTGCTATGGCAGCTGGACCGACCAAACGCATCAGAGTTTGTGTGTGACTTTTGTTTATTTATGCCTCCTTGTTCTGGCATCCGTGCCTTGAATAGACTAGAGAATTCTCTAGTCTAAATCCAAAATTTCCAATTCAAGACTACTTTTGTATTAGCGATGGTTGCGCAATGCTATAAATGACTAGCGTGTGTATTTGTCCCATGTTCCAGTTGATCAATTTTTTTGGATTCTACCAATCTTGCCACGTTAATTTAACCTGTTTTCCCGTCGCTACATTGTTTTGTTTTTCCGACACAAAGCATTTGCTGGTCAATGTTTTGTTGGAGTCATGAATTACTACTTGGACTGTTTACAGAAAGGCTGTTTTGAAACAGAATTTAATATATTTTGTATGTTATTTAGCTTTTGTATTTGGTGATGTGAGCATAATGCCATTTATTTGTTGCTATTAAGTTATATAGGAATCGAAAACCATTAGCGTTGAAATGTAGATGTGTAGTACAAACTGGTTGAACCATATTTTGATGTTGCTGTGAATTTGTTTTGTCATTAACATTTCATTCATTTGAAATAAACATTAATATATATTTTAAGAGACTGTGTGTTTTTTTATTTGTTTAAAGCATAATTGTTTAGCACAAATTGTTAGAGCTGATTTTTTTGTTGAAATTGTTGTTTTTTGAGTATTTTTTTAATAGACTAGAAGTTGCATGTTATGAATATGCGTCAATTGTACAAGCCTGTGCAAACCACTCTTATCTGTAGTCTGAATGGCATCTTTTATTTACAGAAAAAGGAGGATACGGTAATTCACAATGCCGTAATTCCCAGATGCCTTACAGTTGTTCGCTGTAATCAGTTGGGAAATCAAAACACAAAATTGCTACAATTCAAAACAACATTCTGTTTATTTTTCGGATAGTTTTGTGTGTTTTTGTTGTGGATTTATAGAATTCCGAGCAAATTGCTGTGTGAATAATGGCATAAATGTTTGAAATCCTTACTGTCAGAGGTTTAATCAACATCTTTGATTGTTAACAGACATACCGTAATTTAAATATTTTCCAACATTTTACATAATTTAATGTAAACAGTTTTTCAGCTTTTGACGTTAAAATCAGATGTATAAGTAACACTGTAATGCAAAAAAAAAAAAAACATTTTTTCACTTACATAAAATGTCTTACATTTTGTCATAAAAATGCAGTGTTTTATATCAAAAAAGGGTTTTATATAAGCCTATTAAGTTATGTAAAATGGACAGATAACATATAGGGAACGTGCGTGTAACGTAATCTGCTATCTGCTGATTTCTTTCTGTTACATGTCCTTTACTATAGGTGTAAACGGAGATTCCACAAATGCTTTGTAGAAGACAGGCAGATGGGTTTATTTGCGTCTCATCAGTGTAACTTGTCTCAGCTCTGAGTATTGGAATGTGACTGCTGGAATGTCTCTCTCCTCAGGGGCCCAGGACACATCATGTTCAACCAGGGGTCTTGTTTTGTACCTAGAAATGCTACAATTGTTGGCATTCAGTTGATGTTCTAAATTTAAATAACACTGTTGCAAATGTAAAAGAAAGTCAGAAGCATATTTTTTGTTGGCAGTGGTTGTCCAGCGGGTGCATGAATGTCAATGAGCAAGACACTGAAATGCACATGTTGACACTGAAAGGTTGCCAACTTCTCCTGGTTTGTGTGTGTTCAATTAATTTGTGTTAAATGCAGTGCACAATTTCTATATGGTCCTAGTGACCATAATTACAAAAATCACCTCACTTTCTTTTTTTAACGGTAAGAAATAAACCGTTAAGACGCTTGTATGTTGTCAAAGCCATTCTGTATTTGGAGCGGTTTATTTGTGAAAACAGAAAATATTATTCAAAATTTGAGGGAATAGTGGAAGTGGAGAACGTTCGTATTGAACGCTCAAAGTGTTATTCTTAGTTGGGTCATGCCATCTGGTGGAGGATATTTGCTAGCAGACTTGGCAACAAACGACGAGTTACCATCTTTAGTTAAATAAAATTCAAATTTCAGATTTCTAGATTTGTTAAAGATTCGTGGTTAAATGTGGCTTAGAGTCAATATTTTGAATCACAAGCCAACTCATATCCATAATTCAATAATTTTAGTATTACTATAATTATAACCTGACTTTTATTTTGAAACGTTTGCACCGGTCCGCCATTTCATGCATTTTGATTTACGCTGTGTTCACACTATGGAGTGGGATTAGCTTGAGAAAGAAGGTAAAATTTGCAAAACATTTTTTAAAAGTTATATAATGTATTGCATTTTCAGCACTGCCAACTTTAGGTGTAGTCAAATGACCGAGTAATTTATGTCATTAGATGCAAAACCTTACATGCATTATCTAATACTCAAAATCCAATCTAAACAATCGATGCAAAAAACAAAAACAACAGTTATACCACTAAACGCTATAACACGCTGGTTCAAGCGACGATGTTTTTGTTATAATATTAGGCCGAAAAGCTTTCGTTTGATGATGTAAACAAAGCCTAAAATTCGTTATTTGTGCGTCTTCTAGATGTTCCGTATGGTCCTACGTAGCTATTAATGAACGTGAATGAATGCATTCGTTGATGTGATGTGTTTTATTCGACCATTGTTCAAAATGTAACGTTTTGTCACAACGTAAAAGACGTTGCTTGTGACAACACGAGTAAGATTTGTCAAAATGTTTCACACCAATCGACAAAGACATTCGGAGAAATGCGTCGTTTTTGAAGGTGTTATATTCATAAACCACAAACGAGCTAAACGTTTTTTTTTAGATCGCTACAGGAAAATACTGGTGAAACTCAACTACGATCCGCGCCCCCGATGACGCCCCTCCTCCCACGCTCCCTCGTGCGCGCGCACAAACACGCTCGCTCAAGTTTAGTAAATGCGGTTGCTTTTTCCAACAGGTAAGAAACAGAAGATGAGTTCCCAGCAGTTTCCCAGGACTCCACTGCCGTCTGCTGCATCAGCACTAGGCCAGACTGGTGCGATGGCTTGTAATGTTTCATTAAATCATTGTCAGCATCATATCATTCTTTAATACTGTAATTACGTACTGTAAAACATACTGTATTTGGTACTGCAGCCATATAAAAGCCTTGAAAATTATTGTACGGTAGTCATTACAAGTTATAGTAATAACAGTGAAACAGACAAACACAACACACATTTGGTTACATTTTCTGACACAGAGACACAGACAAACGCACAAGATGCAATAACAATACACACTATCTGCATTTGTTGTTTTTTTTGTCTAAATAACGTCACTGCAAACGTCACTAAATACTGAATAATATACTCTTTTTAAATAATCAAAACTTTTTGCTGGCTTGAACAACAATGTTATAATTTGAATAACAAAGGGCTACACAAGAAAATCCATTCTCTTGCTTGTTGTTTTGGATCTTTTTTTTTCTACTTAAGTTAATAAGTGTTTTTTCAAGATCATGATAATTTGTTTTTATAGCATTTTATACATTTAGTTAAGTTCTTCTTAGAAATACATTTGTTTGGTTGTGTCATGAATCAAGAGCTGAAAGAAGACTTTCATTCCGTTTCAGTCAGTGGAGAGGAAAGCAGATGTGAAGGGGATCTCTCTCTGAGCGCTGCTTCTGGTAGCCACAGTGCCATGTCGAGTGGAACTGCGCTGTTTCGCGAGGACAAGCAGGAAGCTGTGGTGGTCAGACCCTACCCACAGGTCCAAGCGCTCGGCCAGACTCATGTTCTGCCCCCGCATGTGCCCGGCCACCACAACCCCCTGGTCACCGTGTCTGCTCCTGCTGTCCATCTTTCACAGGGCCAGCAGTCAAGCTGCAGTGAAGGCTCCATAAAGGTATTATTATTATTATTCTTAATAAAGCCGGTCTCTTGGAGCCCCAAAGTACTTGGAATTGTCCAAAATGATTGTTCATTGACCATCTGAGGTTGTCGGGCACTTTTTTTATTTTCTTCTTTTTTTTCTTTCTGGAGAATTGCATAGTTCAGTGATGATATCTGGAACTTCCTCGTACAGTCAAGCTATTGTTGTCTGGTTTTTCAACGATGTGGAAGTTGAGTCGCGCCTGCTTTACACATTGTGCGTGATCAGAGCGCTATTTAGATTTGTCAGAAGATAAAAAATGTAGAAAGAGACATTTTCAATGCTTCAAACTTTTGCCCTCTGCTAGTAATGTCGTCACTGATTATTTTGCAATGATGATTTTTGTGAATCCTTCAGGCTGCAGTGAAGTCAACCATGTCCAGTCGTCTTATAGCTCCTGCTCCAGCAGTGAGCCAAAGTGGACATGTTCCCACACCCGCTAAGATGTCCGGCCATATCACGGTTCCTCTAGAGAGCAGCTTAGCATCCACCTCTATACCTGTGGCGACTATCAGTGGTCAGCAGGTACTGCAGCTCTCGGTCATCATCATCTCATTGTTTGTGGGGAGAAGTGAGAGAAGACACGGACAGGAGATCGTTTGTTGTCAAACTTTTTTGAAAGTCACCAAAAAGGCTTCGTTTTGATGATTGAAAAACCGTCTATAGTTATACAGTAGTACGTTAGAGAAGTGGTGGGTGTGTCGCCATCCACGTGATTCGTTAACTTCAAAAGTAAAACACGCTCCATGCACTTATATTGAGTCGAGTGTACACCTTATTTGCACAAAAACAGCTGAAAAACGAAAAAAAAAAAAAATAGGTCGGATCTTGAAAAAAATTAGGGCAGATCTCGTAAAAATTTGGTCGAATCTTGAACATATTTTGGCGGATCTCGAAAAAACTTGATCGGATTTCAAAAAAATTTGGGTGGATCTCAAAACATTTTTGCTGTGTCTCAAAAAAACTTTGGTTGGATCTAAATTGGTCTAAATTTGGTTGGAAAATTGGTCGAATCTCGAAAAAATTTGTACGCATCTTGAAAATTTGGTCGGATCTCAAAGTTTTTTTTATATGCACACAGTATATAATATAAATTGGTCATAACTATATTCAATAAACATTATGTGTGCCTTGTCATTAATGTTACGCTTCGGTTGGATCACCGTGTCTGATGTTTTCGGTTTTGCACTTTTACTTTTAACTTAAGTCTGTTTATTGTTCATTACATAAAAATAAATGTTTTCCCAGGGACAGAGTAACCTGCATCATGTGATGGCCACGAATGTGCACATCTTCAGGGGCAGTGCGCCCACCCTGCAGATTAATGCCCCTGCTCCACCTCACACCTTCACGTCACACTTGCCCAGAGGTCAGCAGTCAATTTTTGCTGAACAAGTTTTACTCAACACAACACACGTTTTTCGAGATTTCTTTTTGTCACCATTTTATGCAACTGAATCTGTTTTTCTGTGACTGTTGTTTAAACTGTAATGTATTGTGTTTCTAGCAAAGGCATTTGCTTTAGGGCTGGAGGATAAACAGATTGGATTAATGGTCAGATTAGGGTCAGGTTAAAGGTTGAATAGTTAAATTCGGTCTTGCACTATTTTCAAATCATTACAACTAAAAGATAGACACGGATATAACCGAAAAAACAGTAATAACACAACCAGATAGAACTGGAAAAATAATTGTTTTTTTTCCAAAATGTGACTGGCGTATGCATGGATTTTACTTTAAACACCTTGTGGTTGCCCTTGGCTTAAAACAGGTTCTATTGACTGTAGTAATGGATGGATGGTTAAGCGTATTCAGTTGATAAAAAAAAAACAGTAGTCATTTTTATTGTTCATAATTCTGTAATACTATTGTTACATGCATACATGTATTAATGAAAGATGTGACTATATATTTGGTAAGAATTTGACTATACCCAGATAATTTGATTAAAAGAGTTAAAGTTAAGGTTTTTATTAAGAGACACTACCACTTAAAAATGACTTGCCTGGCAACGTAAAGAAACAAACGGCTGCTGTTCAGACAGACAAAAACAAATGACCGACACATTAGCCTTCACCATGACTCCACCCATAACGATAATGCTTATTGTGTAGTTATTGTGAGAAATAGGCTGTATTGTCATCACTACTTATAGTCAGATTGATCTACGAACATGATTGATTCAACAGATTATTATGCATTGTAAACTGCTTTGTGGAGTAACTGAAATGTTTGCTGAAGAATTTACGACAGCTAATTTATCACAGACGGCTTCATAAAGAAAGTGTTCTTTGACCTTATTCTGGGAAAACGTTCATTTTTTTTATTGGCGCTGCTGGTTTATATTTTTTATGCTGATACAGCAAAGTCACTCCGGTCTGAACACTATTGCTTATCAAAGTACTACAATACTTTACTTTATGTGTCAAGTAGTGTATTGTATATAGGTGCCTATTTTAAGTTTTGTTCAGTTTTTGTGTTCTATCATATAAGAACAAACTTACCTAGGGAATGTTGCTTGCACTAGAACTCATAGAAAAGAGAGTGCAACACAATTACTTAATCTGTACAGACTCTCTATCCTGCCTACAAGCACTGGAATTTTTAAAAATGGAACATCCAGCAATCACTGCTATACTGGTGAAAATTGACAAATTAAAAATGGCTAAATATGACATTGTTTTCTGCTGGGTACCTGGCCACACTGGACTCTACGGCAACGAAATGGCAGACAGAGCAGCAAAGAACGCTCACCACATGGAAATTACAGAGTGCCAGATTCCGGTATCAGACATCAAGCCAGGAATAAATATATATATAAAAGATAAATGGCAGTGCGAATGGAATGAATGCAGAAATAACAAGCTTTTTGAAGTGAACCCAATTGTAAACAAAACACTCAACTATGGTTTTGATTACCGAAAGGATCAAGTTGTTTTTATCAGATGTAGAATAGGTCACTCCAGACTCACTCATTCATATGTATTATTGGATAAAGAAAAACCATGTTGTGATCGATGCGGGAATATTTTGTCTGTAAAGCATATTTTAATTGACTGTAATCGATTGTGTGATATTAGACAACGGTTTTATTCAGAAAATGTTTTAACAGATGTTTTTAAGAACGTTTTACCAAAAAAGATTTTACAATTTTTAACAGAAATCAACATGAAAGATTGTATTTAATTTGTGGAAGTCATTTTGAAAAGTTGTGTGTATTATTGATATTCATCAACTGTGATAAGAGATGTATTGATTTATGAAGAGTAAAATTGTCAAATACCATGTTGCCATTAATATAGCCATTGAAGCTAAAGATGGCGTAAAAAAATCAAACAAACAATAAATAAATAAATAAATAAAACCTAGGGAATGTCTGATATGTATGATATCTGTACTAATGCTGTGTGTGTTGTGTGTGTGTGTGTGTGTGTGTGTGTGTGTGTGTGTGTGTGTGTGTGTGTGTGTGTGTGTGTGTGTTTGTGTTGTGTTTAGGCGCAGCTGCTGCGGCTGTCATGTCCAGTACTAAAGGCCCTACTGTTCTCAGACCAGCCGTTGGAGGAAGCACCGGCTCCAGCCAAGCTCCAGCTGTGCAGCACATTCTACATCAGCCCATTCAGGTACACACACTGCAGTTAACTAAATAACTAAATGTCATTGTAACACAGTGGATTGTTGCTTTTGTTGTATATCGATCGCAGTTTTAAGTTTAGCTGATTTATTTGAACCTGAGATTTATCTGGTTAATTCTATGAATAATGCTGGTGGAATTGCATTTCTGTGTTTTGAAATAGTTAACAGTAATTTTTAATGTTTTATATAAATAAAAGTTTGTAATTTTAAACGACGAAGGCTGCAGAATGTATTGATTTTGTTAATGCCGATGGCATGACTAGACTGCTCAAGCAAACTATTTTAGACAGAATAAGAAAAATGAAATATGCTTAAATATTATATAATTTAAATGTGTCCACTGTCCTAACCCGATCACTTTTCTGTCACATTGTCTCAGCACTTGTGCTATGGTGAGGGATATTCTCGTGAGCGTGATCCAGAAGTAGCAGAAATTAAAGATATGGCCAAAAACATACAGAAGAATAAGCAATTAATGCATACACTTATTGCTAAGTCAAACAATCGCCCTTGTTCTTTTTAAGAATGTACAAAATGTGCAAAACTTGCTCATTAAAGTATTGATATAATATTAGAGTAAAGTCCAGTGTGTCACCATGTACGGTGGACTGTATTTCATCTTGCTAAATCCATGATGTTCCTCACAGTCTAGACCTCTGGTGACCACCTCTACTGCTGTCCTGCCCACCATGGTGGCTCCCATTACTGCTGCTCTCTCCCAGTCCCCAGTTATCAGCACGCCAGTTACTCATTCTGCTGAAATGGTTCATGGGTAAATGACTGTAAAATAGCCTTTCAACTATACATCTGGATATCTTTACCAACAAGACTTTGTTTCTATTTAGACGACCAGTGACCATTCACCCTCCATCAGCCACCCTCAACATTCAGCGTCCACCTACACCACGCGACACTGCCACTCGCATTAGCCTTCCCTCTCACCCAGCGGTCGGATCCCAGAAGAGCCAGCCTCCTCACTCGGTCACTCAGGTAAATCATGCAAAAAATCTAACAAAGAATAATCAACCTTTTATGATCAATTAAACATTCGTCTCTCACCCGAAATAAGACCTACACAAAATTGTTCTGTTCATTAAGACAATGTCTCGCTCAGATGGGGTATTGTGATAAATATGAGTATACTTTACTGTTTGTGGTGACACTGTATTTATGTTGGTTATTTGCTGCATTTTTCTGAGATACGAGAGTTTTGTTTTTTATTTTTGTCTTCAGAAGCCCATTTTTAACACTGTGACGCCTGTTGCTGCCGCCACTGTTGCTCCAATCTTAGCCACCAATACTTTTCCTGCGGTATCTACAACAGGTAAACATTTTTTTTTAAATTATAGATGATTTAGGCTTTATCTAAATAATCTTAATCACAACAGCAGGCCCAGCGCCACACTCCCAAATGACAAACAGCACTATTGCCACCATGGCAATGGCTTCTCACGCCTCCCATGCTACGGCTGTAACCTCTTCAGCTATTCCTGTTGGTAAGCACACACATTAATTAATCAAATAGTTTATATAAAAGATTATTTAAATAATCTTTGTTTTTGCAATTCTCCAAATCCTTACCAATGTCCGATTTACCAATGTCATGCACATGGATGATGAAAGATTTCAAATTACCTTTAGAATTCATTTATTGTTAAAAGATTTTAGCAAACTGACAATTATAACTTGTAAGAAAATAAATACATGAATAAATGGAAGAAATGCCCTCCGGAATGTCAGGAATTTTCAGGGAATACATACAGTTGAATTTCAAAATCTATAATTATATATAATGATGATAAACTAGTCCCTGCTAAATGCATATAAATGCACTCCCATGTCAAATTTATCATTATTGGTCATGTTGTTTCTTATTTTTTTCTCATCTGCTTTCTGTTCTGCTCTCTTCAGCCAAAGTGGTTCCTCAGCCGATTGCCCACACATCACCACGTATCCAGCCCGAGTATTCAGGAGAAAGGACCAGCCTAATCCCTATATCTGGTCACCACACGTCTCCAAATCCAGTCACCATGGAGCCTCGTAGCGACAGCAGGTAGACCTTCTGCAGATATCTGAATATCTGAATATCCATGGGAACCAGTTTTAACATTGTGCTGTTTTATTTCGCAGACCACCAGTCCCGGTACAGTTTCAATACTTCCTAAACACATACCCTTCATCGCCCTACCCCCTGACCCACACCTACACCCCCATCACCACCTCGGTGTCCACCATCCGCTCTTACCCAGGTAAACGTTCTTCTTGCTGCAGTGGTTCGTTTTTTGCACATTTCCCAAACTAACTCTGTTGTGTCCTTCAGTCACAGCTCAAGCTCAGAGCTCAGTCCTTCCTACTCAGGCTGGTGTCGGTGTGGCCACCACAGTGCACTTAAACCCCATGCAGCTCATGGCAGTGGACCGCATCGGCCTGCATTCGGCTCAGATTGGCGCTCAGAACATCCAGGCTGGTCCTATGACGGCCCAGGGCATTCAACCTGCACCTAAAGGAGTGCACACCTCTGTACCAGTCAACACACAGCCAGTACAACAAGCTTCCACACAGCACTCAGAAACCAAACCATCTGGTGAGAATAGCGCTACGTTTTTACATTTATTTTTTCACCTCCAGAATCTAGGGTTTTTTCTATGTTTTGTTGAAAAATGGGAGCGGTGGTCCAGTTCACATCCTAACTCTTTTAACCTCAGAGCCACAACTTTTCCCCTGTTATGTGTAAATAATGCTCTAAGAAGTTTTAAGTTCCATTTATATTAATAACACTTTGCTTAAAGTGGCCAAGCATGACCAAAAAAACTTGGCACTCAGAATTCTAGATAATTTAAGATAATAAAAATGACTGTCATAAATAATCTGTGTTTGGCAGGGGTGGTTATGGCAGAAACGTCAGCGTTCTTGAGTAATTCAGTGCTGAGCAGTTTTGCCGGTACTCCGCCGGTGACCACTGTGGTGCAGACCCAGGGGGCTAGCACTGGCGGACCCTCGCTGGTTTCCTCCCCTCGACCCAGCATCCTTCGCAAGAAACCTGGGGTGGAACGGTGAGTCTGCAAGCTCTGAGATTCCCTGTTGCTTTTAAACATTTCAAAATTATCGCATTTTATTTTGCATTATTTTTTTGCTGAGTGAATCACGTGGTTTTGTGTTGTTAAGGTTTGGTACAGTCTCATTTGTTTAATTAATTTAGTTTAAAAGTTATGAATGGTTTTATATTTTACTCTTATTTTAATCTTTAAGACGTTTTTAACCCTTTAATGTGGGGTACCACATTAAGTACATTTAATTAAGCAAGTTAATTGCTGCCACCTGGTGATCCAATTATGTACTACAAGTGTATCTTTGAATTCATCAAGTTTTTTTGAAAAAGTCCCTGTAAACTGACAATAAAAAAATCACCAGTAAAACAAAAAGTAATAAAATAACAGTTATTAATAATTGAATAACAATAATAAAATGTTTTGCTCCGTTTAAAAGCATGTTTGAAATTCTTTTAAAACAATAACTATTTTGAAGGAGGGCTAATAATTGTGTCCTCAAGGGTTGGTAGAAGTCACTCTATAGTTTTTTCACTCTTACAGTCGGGTGTTTTTTCCTTAAGAGCTGAGTCATTACAAAACAGAAAAATTGAAAGAGTTAAAAATGAAAAACATAATGAAAAATGTGAATTTAATTTTTTATTGTTTTGTTTTTTATAATAAGACCAAAAGCCAAAGCGGATGGTCACGTTCCAATGGCACCTCCAGTCATGGCAGCAGTGGAGGCTCTGTCAAGTCATGTTGGAGAACCTCAGACGCTCTCAGGTTCTGTCCCGCATCACGCCCAGTCCATTCCCACTCTTTTGGCTTGCTCTGCCCCAGCGCTGCCATCCCAACCCACTGCCGTCCTCTCAGCCATGCCACCCTCCGTGGCAGTACCTCCGCCTGTGCCCACCCCGATGGCCAGCGCGGTCAGCTCTATTTCCCAACCAGCAGCCAGCAGCACTTCAACTCTTATGTCAAACCTTCCGGAATGTAAAGTCAAGCAAGAAGTGGAACCAATGGACACCTCACTGCCAGGTGGTTCATCACACAAGATCGGATCGGTTTCATACTATACTAACCATCTTAGTCTTATCATGCCACCTTGTGTTTTTGTGTGACAGTGCCCATGGCTCCTTCTCCAATGGGGTCAGCATCTTCCCTCTTGTCACATGCCCAACCAGGCCAAAGTGGAGATCTTCTTGCTGGCTCTTCTCCGCGGAAGAAACCCCGCAAACAACAGCATGTAATCTCCACCGAGGAAACGGAGATGGTTGAGACCAACAGCACAGACGAGGAGAGACCCAGCAGACGGATTCCTGGGAACAGGTCCGAGAGACACGAGTCTCCTCCGAGAGAATATGTTGGTAAGCAATTCCACTGGGTCAAGACGAGAGTACAGTATAAATCCTACTCGATGTTTTCAAGCTATTTACACCTAATTTGAAGATGCATTCAGAACAAATTAAAAGATTTGCTTTTTTATCAGCCAATCATCTTGTTATCAGGCTTTTTAATTGCATACTTGCCATAACAATTCATCCTTCTGGCTGTATAAAGCACTTATAAAAAATTAAGAAAGACAACTTTAGTCAATGACCACTGTTTGAAAAAAAATCAAACACGAGGAAAACAATATGGAATTACACATCTGAAGAAAATTCAATGGAATCACCAAATACAAATTATACTGGTACTAGTGCTTCACCACTTTTATATCCGTTTGAAATCTCCAAGGCATGAATAATTACAAAACAATATTCCTCATCATCAAATTTCATGAATGAAAATGGTTTTGTGGCATGGATGTTTTTTTGTTTTATTAATCTTTTGAATGAACTTCTTCTGAGAGGAGTGATCCATATATTTTGCCAAGGGTTTTTTTAAAAGCGTGTGGTGTATGTATGTGTATTTATCACAATGATTATACAATTTTGTTTTAGACGAGGAGGGCGTTCGCTATGTCCCAGTCCGCAACAGACCTCCTCTCACCCTGCTGCAGCATTACCGTAACCCGTGGAAGGCTGCTTATCATCACTTCCAGAGATACAGTGACATCAGAGTCAAAGGTAGATTTATCATTTATTATTGTGTTTAAGAGAACACAATATTTTATTTTCTAAGTTGAAAATATTTCATTTCTCCATTTTCAACCATCGTATCCAGCCTGATCAATTTTATTTTTACAAGATTGTTATTGGCTTTCGAATCCCAGTTTCAAACAAGTAGGTTAAAGAAGGACGGAAATTAATTTCAACCGCCTTGGTTTGTACGTGTTTGTACATGTATAAAAATGTACGTAATATGTATGGCTTAAAGAAAATGGCTTTTTAATGACTTGGTTCCGAAGCAATTCCGTTGTGTGCGTGTGTGTGTGTGTGTGTGTATGTAACTTCACTGGATGGTTAAAAGCAGGGCACAATTTCTATACAGCTCCTAGTGGCCATATTGATAAACTCACTCACTTTACTTAACATCTTCATTCTTTATTATGTAGCTCAATCAGTTGAGAGCCTTTAACATGATTGCATAAGCTGACATTCTGACTTTTATCAGACACTTTTATCTTTACCTTGTAAAATCTTTACCTCATCTGTGCAGAGAAGAGGGGGACGCTTCAGGATATGGCCAATCAGAGAGGGGTGGCTAGTCGGGCCCAGGGCTGGAAAGTGCACATGTGTGCTGCACAGTTGCTTCAGCTGGTAAACCTTAAAATAAACCTTACTGTACTAAACCTGTTGAGAGGATTTACAATCACCAACTCTTCTGTTAGACTTCAACAGAGAATGACGTCTACAGCCGACTCACCACGCTGCAGGAAGAGCTTATTCCAAAGAAGAAGGCTGCAGCAGATGAAGATCTGCATCGTATTAATGAACTTATACAGGTTAGTTTCAACATTAAGTGTGTCTTACTGGTGCTCACAACACTGTTTGAACACGAGACTCTTTTTCTTTTTCTACTACCTTTTCCAATATTTTGTCTGTAAGTCTGGACCCCTTCTAATAATATTGTGCTGTGAGCAATAGATGCTGTGTGAAGAAGATTCCAGTGTTATTTTGTCCCTGTTATGTGTCGCAGTGTGGCTTATGTTTCTTTATTTTTTTTAGTGAATTAATTAAACCCATTATTTAAAGAAAGAAGCGGGACACAACTCACATGCTCACCGCTGCTTAAAGACAACAATTTAATTATATAATACTGGGTTTCTTGAAAATACTCAATTTCTGTTGTCCAGGGAAACATGCAGCGCTGCAAGCTGGTGATGGATCAGGTGGCTGAAGCTCGAGACACCATGATGAAGGTGCTGGAGCATAAGGAGCGGGTGCTGAAGCTGCTGAACAAGAACGCTTCTCCCAAGAGGAGCTCAAGGTGGAAGCACAAGGAACGAGGGTTAGATGCTTCTCCACACCCCTGATCTCGCCTCAGGACCGACTCCTGGCAGTGCACAATCATCTCAAGCACACACATTCTTACTTCCGTAGATGCTTCTTGTCCACTTTGTTGGCTAGCGTTGATCATCAGTGATGCAGAAAATGTTGTTTTTTTTTTTCCACTTTTAAAATGATTCAAATTTTAGTTTTTTTTCCGAACATCAGAAATGTGGAATTTAATTTCTTTTTCTTGAAACACTGCGCACTCGATTATTGTGCCTTACTTTGGTACAACTGTGAGAAGTGTTGTTTTGCCCATGAATCGAGTCTGTGTTGAGAACAAATGCAAGAGTTTTCTACTAACCAAGACAAAACCTTTGCTTTTTCAACAAGTGCTGTCGGCCAAGCCGCACAACAATGATTAAAGTGTTTGTTTGAACATAAAGCTGTGGAAAAAATGTCAAAAGTGCGTTTGTATTGTTTGTGCGTGTGAGTAATTATGTGATTTGTACTTGGATACCTTTTTTTTTTATTATTTATGTTTTTGTTGTGCCATTTTACAGACTTTTCAGACACTCGTGGAGTTCACCTTTTGTAAACTTTGTAAAATTTCACATTTGTGAACATTTTAAATTAAATTTTTACAAAAGACTTTTTTGGAAGCCTGATGGTGTCAATTGCTTTACATTACACGTGTGATTTGTATTGACTTATAAAAGTCTGCTGTGTTAGATTAGATTAGACCCTGAGGTATATATTCATGCAGTAAAATTAAGCAGGAAATAGGGGAATCAAGTTGACTTGACCCCACTTGCATGTTGGAGAATCTCCACAGAAACATCATGCTCTTCATTCCAGGGACTCGAACTCATCAAACCCTTTGGTGTTGCAAACATAATTCTCCACCAATTGAGCTACTGGAAAGCCACATCAGAATAAAACATCCAGTTCTGCTCAAGGTTGATGTGTAAAGCACCAACTATCAAACCTTCCGGCCACGTGAAACTATTCTCTCAATTATTCACTCAATCTTGCAATTAAAGTTCTGGTAACCTAAAAATAATCACGCAAATTTGTGATGCATATGTTTTTTTTTTTAACGGTGACCCAGCACAGGGCTAACACTGATTTGCCTTGTTCTTAAAGGTCATAAAAGACTAGTGAATATTTTAGGCTGGTTCTCATGTGCCGTCTGAACCAGGTTTCTTCAGGACTCCTAAGTACTTCGCACAGACTAGTATTGGCAATGAACCATCATTCAATCAAGAAAGACGTTGGATTATGTCTTGATCTTTTTCACTTAACATAAAATTGTTGCAAGTTGTGGTAAAGTGATAGGGAATTGGAATTCAATTTACCGATTTTGAGAAATTCACTCACCTTACTGAAACAGTATTGCACAATTTGCCAATTAGTTTAATTCTAATTTTCACACCAACCAATAAATAAAGACCTATTATACAAATGTCCTTTTTGGTTTTGTATTTTTTTTTTGTCTTTAGTTTTTGTAGTTGTTTTTTTTTTTTTGCCATTGTCATTGTGTGGGGGAACTTCGTTTTACCAATTATAAGGTGCACAGTACATTTTTAATTATTAGTATTATTTTTTTTTATGATTTCAAGTGTGCCTTATAGTACAAAAATACGGTTGTCTTATTATAAATTGGTTGGTTGTTATTGTTTTGTTGTTTCAGATTTTTCACATTTGACTTTAGGAAAACTGTTATCTCCTAGATATATCACATATCCGAATCCCATCAGCTGTTGAGTTGAAAGTGTGTTCACTTCAGCTGGGTGAAAGTGAGAAGAGCACGACTGCACCCTGGGTAAGTATGACATCGGCAGTATTTACAGCTTTATTGTTCCTTTATGATCAGAGCTCATCCGTCCGGACACGGCCCGCTCAAGGTTCCCTTTACTTCATTACAAACCTGTTTTTATATTTGATCGCAGTGTGTATTTTTTTTCTTTGCAAACTTGAGCTTTATTAAGTTTCTCTGACGATGATGTTTGTGAAAGTGAGAGTTTATTGTGTGAATTTCTTCCTTGAAACAAAGGAATGATCGTTGTATGTGTTCATCAGGGGCAAAGTCGACGGGTAATAAAGAGTTTTCCATTGACACTGGTTCCTGTAACGCTGTCCGGATCTGTTCACAAGTGCCTCAGCAAACCTCACAGGTAAATCCTAGGTTTTTACACACTGTACTTTCATGTTTACTTTGTTTGTTTTTTTATGTTTCAATTAGCATCTCAACCTAAAGATCTTTAGAATTGTATCAAACAGGATTATATATTTTATGTCTTGCATTTTTATGTTTTCTTTATTTTTTATATATGGCTTAACGTATCAACCTAAAAATCTTTAAAATCATATCAAACCTCATATTCATATTTTAGATATTTTTCTACTTCATTTTCATGTTTACTTTGTTTTTTTTTTATATATGACTTAACATATCAGATCTTTAAAATATCAAACAGCCTCGTATTAATATTATAGATCTTGCATTTTAATGTGTTCCTATGTCTTTCTGTGTGTATGGCTTAACGTATCAACGTATTTATATTTCAGATATTGCATTTGTATGTTTTCTCCAGTATTTCTTTATGTATGGCTTAATGTATCAGCCTAAAGATCTTTGAAATCCTATCAAACAGCCTCATATTTATATTTTAGATCTTCGTCTACTTTTTTTAATATACCGGTATGACTTAACACATCAACTTTAAGATCTTTAAAAGAATATCAAACAGCCTCATTTTTATATTTCAGATCTTGCATTTTTTATGTTTACTTTGTTTATTACTTTACTATATAATGTAACATCTCAACCTAACGGTTGTTAAAATAATATCAAACAGCCTCATATTTATATTTCAAATCTTGCATTTTTATGTTTACTTTTTTTTTATATAAAACTTAACCTCAAAATTCTTGAACGTATTTCAATAATTGAAACTTGCATGCTTTTTTTGTTCTGATGTGTAGACTGAGGGGAAAAGGACTTGGCCATGGTGGTTTTGAGAAAGGTAAAGCTTAAAAAATGTATTATGTAAGTTTATTTAACATCAGTATTATACCACATTATATAGCATTTATGTACCTTGAAATAATTTAATCGATTGTAATTAATTGGGTATTCAATTGCATTTAAATTAATAACATTAATAACAAAAAATGATTTAATAACCAGATGATGATTACATTTGATTATATGCTCCTTATTGTTGAAATGTTTTACCGTGGTACCTTGGTTTATCATCTGGTTGTCAGACCTGTGTGTGAATTGTTTCAGGGAGATTATGTCTGGGTGGAGTGTAGTGATGGCGTTCCCGTCGGAGCTGAAGTCAGACTCTCCGACACCGGGCAACTGCAGCTCATGGATGACGAGGGGAAGGTATCTAACAAATGTTAAAAAACATCAACCCAAAAATGTCAGTTTGCTCATGTCATGAACATATATTCAGGAGCATAAGATCAAAAAGGAGGATTCCCTGAAAGCCATGCATCCCACCTCAGTGAAAGGAGTGGATGACATGATACAGCTGGGTGACCTGAATGAAGCTGGCTTGTTACGCAATCTCCTGGTTCGCTACAGAGAAGGAACCATTTATGTAAGTTTACAAATGAATATGAAGAAACCTCGTACTAGATGTTTCATAAACCAGCTCCTAATTGCAATTTGTGATTGGTTTTGATCCTATTTATTAAGGGAAGCAAAATGTCGTATTTTCCGATTGGCCATAGATCATTATGCCAGGTTTGTTGAAACAATACAATGCCACAAAATGACTGCAACGTGGTAATAAAGTTATTTTGTTCACTGTTAAACTTAAACACGATGAAAGAGACGGACAGTTCTCTCCTAGCGTGTAGAATTTAAATCAGTTTAAACTTGTCTTCAAACTGTTTACTTTCACTTTGAGTTTGTGTTGTTGCACTATCACTCCCGTTCAGAAAGTAAAAAGACCATTAGATAATTTTCTTTACAATAATAATTAATCCAGTCGTTAATAGAAATGCAGGACTGAACGGGACAATCGTGTACCATCATCGAATAACGTTTGGACAACTTTTCCTGAAGCTAAATCACTAATACAGGGGTTTCCGGAGCTAAATCACTAAAAAACCACCTGGTTTTTGATATTTTAATGAATTAGATTAAGGGACATTGACTTTCAGTCTCACACTGTAGTTGTTTTATTTTGTTCTGTTCTTATGAAAGCAACTAGAGAGCCTTTTTACTGAACAAATCTGAACCAATCCCAATTGCTTCTGTCCAGTTATAAAATAACTCGTAATTTATATATCATATATCATATATAAATAACTCGTTTTTTTATATCGTTAAATATATAATATATTTTTTTAAACATATAATATATATTTAAAAAAA
>CM051495.1:24632896-24680333 GCA_028031935.1 Paedocypris micromegethes | reverse complement strand
GTGTGTGTGTGTGTGTGTGTGTGTGTGTGTGTGTGTGTGTGTGTGTGTGTGTGCTTGTGTACTGTCATAGAACCCATTGATTGGGACATCTCTTCTCGACACTACTAAAAAGATGTTTGTCGTGTGTATTTAGAGCGTTTGAAACATTTTAAATGTTTTAGTTTTTTTTGTTTGGAACAGTATTTTTGTACTTATCTTAAAGTGAAGCAAAAACATGTTTACATTTTTTTGTCCATATTTTGATCAGACATACACAGGGTCGATCCTGGTTGCCGTGAATCCTTACCAGCTTCTCCCGATCTACACCCCAGAGCAAGTGGATCAGTACACAGATCGGCGGTTGGGGGAACTTCCTCCTCATGTCTTTGCCATCGCAGACAGTTGCTTCTTCAACATGAGCCGGAAGCAAAAAAGCCAGTGCTGCATTATAAGGTCCGTCACTCCATTCAGTTTTACATATTACAAAAACGTACGTATAGGAAATTAGCATAGGAAAACACATAGAAATTACGTATAGAAAATTAGCATAGGAAAACATGACCAAAAAATATCATATACCACAAAACCTCTAATAGGCGTTCTGTTTTTTAACCCTTCCATCATGGTGGCCTTCTTTTAGAGGTGGCCTTCTTCTAGAAGTTTTACCGTAAGCTGTACTGCTGAACTGAATCAATAATGTGTTCTTAGCAAATCTGAATGTTATTTTTTACTCTTTTCTCTATTTTCACACTGTTTAAGCTCATTCAATGTGCAATAATTAATTTTTTAAAAAATAACATTGTTTGGCAGATTCTTTAACGCACAGTTCAGGGTCTTGCTCAAGATTTGGTTCCTTCGGGTCTAAGATTAAAACCTGCAACAAAGTCTAACTCCTTACATAACTGTTTTACTTTTGATGCAACATTACATGGAAATTTGTCACTTTTTGTAACAGGCCACGACTTTAACAATTAAGCAGTTGCAAGGTTTTTTTGTCTGTTTTTTTAGTAGTTTTTTTAGTAACAGAAAATGTAGTTTATGAAGGATTTTGTCACACCTTTTTGAACTATCATTCAAAGTTTTGCCTGAACCATGTAATTGCTGCCTGCGGCTATATTCTGTCATGTCTTATTTTGCTCCTACTTAAAGTAGAAAAAACCCTTTGTTTTTTGCATTCATAATGTTCATTTTCTATAGTAGTCCCGGTGTTCTTTACACTTTAAAGGGATATGTACCGGTGGGTTTATTAACAGAATATTGGGTGTTCTACAAATACCAACTTTGAAATGAAATGCAATACTTGACTTTGTGCTTTTGACATCTGTGAAAACATCCAGTAGAAGCTGCTCCTCCTTTAGTCAGATGTCAAGCTGTGACCAATATAAAGCGTTTCTGTTTGATTTGTTTTGAGTGCGTCGGTATGTTTTGTGCTTTCGCAGCGGGGAATCCGGAGCAGGAAAAACAGAGAGTACCAAACTGATGCTGCAGTATCTGGCCGCCGTTAGCAGACAGCGCTCCTGGATTGAGCAGCAGATTCTAGAAGCCAATCCTATTTTGGAAGGTGTATATTCCAAATATAGAATTTTACATAACTCATTAACTCATTTTGTTATGTCTGTTTTAGCCTTCGGTAATGCAAAGACCATCCGCAACGACAACTCTAGTCGCTTTGGAAAATACATAGACATCCATTTTACTAAAAGTGGAGCAATTGAAGGAGCTCTCATTGAGCAGTATCTTCTAGAAAAATCACGGGTTTGTCGACAGGTAAACTTATATTTACAACTACAATATTGTCAGTGTGTATGTTTCAGTGTTTCCCTGAAAATAAGCCATAGCTATAGTTTTAAGATACTCAGCAGTACCAAACCTATTGTGAATAAATCCATAAGATCCAGAGAAGATGATATCATAATCAGGATCATCACGAATGCTCGTTTGATGATGTCATCATGAATGATGTGTGTAATTAATTAACATGATTAACATGTCACCCACTACTTGAATCATGAATAATGTCATCATAAATAACATTAAACACATTTTTTGTTTTATCTGATTATCAAATTCACAGTAAAAAGAAAGCTTTGAACCTACAATTATAACACTGGCTGCCTTCCACACCACTCTCATGCTTCAGAAGCAAAATAATGATGAAAATGATTTTGATAACAAGACCCTGCCTCCAGACAAACACAATTTATCTGTATAACCTTGTGTATTTTGAAATGCACCTTCTAATTTGGCCTAATTTGGTACTCAGGCTCCTCAAGAGCGCAACTACCACATCTTTTACTGCATGCTGATGGGAATGCCACCAGACCAGAAGAAGATTCTGTCTTTGGGGAGTTCTGCAGAATACAACTATCTCACCATGGTAGTGATTTCTCCTTGTTTTATTTTATAGTATTGTACAAATACGCACTCACTGAACAGCCATTACATGGAGCATGGTTCTGTGGTCTCACAACAGGGTCAGTGCACCACGTGTGAAGGACGAGACGATATAAAAGAGTACGCTAGCTTCCGTTCAGCAATGAAAATCCTCACTTTCACTGAGAACGACACTTGGGAAATCAGCAAGCTCTTGGCCGCCATCCTACACATGGGGAACGTGGACTTTGAAGGTGAGACGGATTGAGAACGAAACCTTTCCATTGAAGCAGAGTATCAGTAAAGTTGCCTAACTGAGAGACTGAGGATCTTATTTTCATCCGAAAGACACCATTATTAACAACCTTGAGGGATGTGATATCCGGACCTCGCCCCATTTCAACATGGCCGCACAGTTACTAGAGGTAATTGTCATAACATCATTTTTATAATAACCAACGTCTATCCATCCATCCTTTACTGCTTGTTAAAGATTCCCATCCTAGAGACATAGTCCCTCCAGAGTCTTTCACCCTGCTTTTTCCCAGTAGGACATATCCGTAATTTCTCCCCTGGGAGACTTACTGTGGGCACCCAAAACAGTTACCCAAGATGCATCTCTATGAACCGTCTTTGCGGGCGACTAAGCTCCTTATCTAATAAGTGTACACCTAGCCACCACAGGGAGAACTTATTTCAGCCACTTGTAGCTGAGACCTTGCCGAGACCTTTTGGTCATGACTGAAACTTGTAATCATTAGTGAGGGTTGCACTTGGATCATAGATTATTCAGTTTGTTTAGAGCTTTGCCTTTTGGTTAAGTTTTATCTTCACTGTACCAAGAACAGCTTGATGCCTTGACGTTTCTTTTGTCCCTAACTTGTTAACAAGACCAAACTTGATCTGCATTTGAGACAGGATCTCCCCTTCAGCTTGTAGAGGGCAAGCCAAATTTTGCTCAGACTTTGAGGTTCCCACCTTTTCCAGACTCAACTACCAACCTCTCCTCCTGAGGTTGATTCTGTCCTGTGGAGGTCAAGACAACATCATGGGAAATAGCTGAGATGAAATCCTGTGGTCCCCTCCATTCTGTGGATGCACATAGAAATCCTGTCCATAAAAATGTGGATCAGTAGACAATTTATCATACTGTGGATGTTATTAATGATTGTTATCTTGGCAGGTGTTTCCAAACTCTTTGAATCTGAGCTTGATACGCCGCTCACTGATGACCAACAGGGAGAGTGTGTCCAAACCCCTGACGTCCACACAGGCGGTGGATGGCCGAGACGCCTTTGTGAAGGTTGTGTCGCTCGACCTAGAGTATCTCAAGGACGCTTGATCTGATTGACAGATGATCTTGATGATCTCTTTATGTGCAGGCCATCTATGGAAGGCTTTTTGTGTGGATTGGACAGAAAATCAACAGTGTTATTTTCAAGCCGCCTGCAGATGACCCTAAACACAGCAGACTCTCCATTGGTTTGCTGGACATTTTTGGCTTTGAAAATTTCACCAACAATAGGTAGTAAACCATCCTTGAGACCCAAATTTCCTTGTTTATTAGGTTGTTCATGAATTATTAATAATTTATTTAAAAAGCATCATGGTAATGCTGTAATGGACTGTACTGGAAATGCAAAAAGGGTCAATTATTCGACTAAATGAGACACTTGTGTATTTTGTGTGTGATCTCTGCAGCTTTGAGCAGCTCTGCATTAACTTTGCCAATGAGCAGCTTCAGCAGTTCTTTGTGAAACACGTCTTCAAGCTGGAACAGCAGGAGTATTCCAGAGAAGACATTGTCTGGAAGAACATCGATTTTCACGACAACCAGAAAACGATTGACGCTCTTGCCATAAAGTCTCTGAACATTCTGGCCCTAATTGATGAAGAGAGCAACTTTCCCAAGGTTTGTTAATAAATCTCACAGTGATAATTTGAATAGCACACTGTCCAAATATTGATTACCAAATATGTCTGAACTGTATTTTGTATCACAATAATAACTGATAAAATAATAGTAAGCCCACAAAAATCACAATTATATAAAAATGTTACATTTCTCCATTTATTTTCATTGTTGTGCATTGTCTGTCCTACGGAAAACATAAATCAGAATCACATTTGAATTTTATACACTTTTTTGCTTTATTTCGAATGGAACACCAATGTTGCTTTACTCTAAAATTGAGCAAATCCTGGTTTCTATCCATTGACCTTGAACTGTACTCACTGTAGGGCACAGACTCGACCATGCTGAACAAGATGAACCAGGCTCACAGCAAGGGAGATATCTACATTCCTCCCAAGAACAGTCATGACACGAAGTTTGGAATCCAGCATTTCGCTGGAGTGGTCTACTACGACTCTAAAGGTAACACTACGCTTTGCATTCAAATGTACTCTGTACTTTTGATCTCAAATGATTTTTCATTGAAATAATACATGACTGATTTCTGTGTACATAGGATTCCTTGAGAAGAACAGAGATGCTTTGAGTAGCGATGTCATCCAGTTAGTGCAAACCTCATCTAATAAACTCTTAAAACAGATCTTTCACACAGATTCAAACACAACAGACGGCAAAACCAGCAGCAATCACAATATCAGCTCAATCAAAGGTTCATTTCAGGTAATCGAATATCGGTTAATGGGTCAGTCTCTTCTTCTAAATCTTTTTGTTGTTCTTTTTTTTAAGATTCGTTAGCCATTTTTATTTTCTGCTTCCTCTTCTCTCAACCTCAAGACACAACCACTTCGTGTTTTTTACTACATCCCCAAATATCTCTGGTCCTCTACACCTCCTGTCTGACCATTCCAACTTCAGCGTCCTACCAAAATACTCATTAAATCTCTCTTGAATATGTCCAACTCCTATGTCCTACATTACCTCTATCTGGCATGACCGACTTTCTTTTTGGAACATCTAACATGCACTATTCCTCAAATGTATGGTTTTTGAATAATTTTCTAATATAAATAGAGCTGAATAATTTAGCTAAATAACCCTTATTAATAAACAAGAAGCTATAAGTTTTTCCTCAATTTCCTTGAACTGTTTTCTAGAATGTTTTGAAAAATGTTTTTTTCCTCACAAACCTAGCAAGCAACACAAACCAAAAAGCGAGTACCAACTCTAGTCGGTCAGTGTCGTCAGTCACTGGACTCTTTAATGAAGACTCTGAGTGCGTGCCAGCCTTTCTTTATCCGCTGTATTAAACCCAATGACTACAAGAAGCCAATGGTAGGTCTAGCACACTAAAAACTACTCTCACTTCCACTGTAAACGCATTCACAGATTTCTCAGAGTTTTCGCTGTTTCAGCTCTTTGACAGAGAACTGTGCATCCGTCAGCTTCGTTACTCTGGAATGATGGAGACGATCCGCATTAGGAAGGCTGGCTATCCCATTCGTCACACGTTTGAAGAGTTTCTGGAGCGTTATCACATGCTTCTCAACTCTAGAGTCTGTGATCCCAAAACTGTAAGAGATTTTCTACAATTGAGAAATTTAATATGGATTTGGTTATGCTGTATATAAAGTGTAAAGAGTTTAAATACGTTTATTACGAATATAAATCCTGTATGTTCTAGGCAGAGGTCAGAACGAGCTGCGAGAGCATTTGTGAGAATGTCCTGTCTGAAGACTGGAAGATTGGCAAGACTAAAGTGTTTCTGAAGGTAAATTCTTCTGTTAATATCACTGCGTTGATGAAGTGATGATGGAGTGTAAACCTGAGCATTTATGTGTTTCAGGACTTCCACGACACTGTTTTAGAACTGGCACGAGACAAGTGTCTGAATGAGAAGGCTCTTCTTATTCAAAAAGTGCTCAGAGGATACAAGCATAGGTGTGGTTATTCAGCTATAAATATGAATACGTAGTTGGTCCTGGTTTTTATGTCCGGCATCTTAGAGAGTGCAATGGAAATAAAAAGAATAAATGAAATAAAAGCATGTTTTTATTTATTAACAAAGAAATACCTCCACTGTAGGACGAATAAAGGACTTTCTTATCTTATCTTCTTATCTTTTTGGGTCTTATTTTTTTATAGGAAAGAATTCCTAAGAAAGAGAAGATCGGCTCTGGTTGTACAGAAATACTGGCGTGGACACAAGATTCGAAAACTTTACCGAGTCGTGAGTTCTCTGCTCATTACGAAATGTCCACTCAGCATTATTAATAATAGGTCATTTTTGTACGTAACTGTCATGTTTTCATGCTTCCAGGTCCGCTTGGGTTACGCTCGCTTGCAGGCACTGGTGCGCTCTCATCATCTGGCCTGTGATTATAAGCAAAAGCAACAGGCAACTTTGCTGCTTCAGACTCAGACTCGTGGTTTTCTGGCTAGGAAAGAGTGGAAACAACAGAAAAAGGCCGTAATTCTCCTTCAGGCCTACACCAGAGGAGCTTTGGCAAGAAGAGCGGTCAAAAAGATGCATACAGATGTAGGTTTTGACTTGTTGGGTAGATGCTGTCTGCATGAAAATGACTATTTAAGCAAGCGATTCCGTTTCTTTCTAGGCATTTCTGTCACTTCAAGAACTTAAGGCTCAAGAGTTGCTTTCTCTGGAGAGACAAAGGAAGCTTGATGAGATCCTGCGCCAGAAAAGAGAAAGAGAGGCAGCTGAACAGCTAGAATCCATCACTGATCAAGAAATGGTGGATGACATCTTCGGCTTCTTGCCAAGCTTGGTTGGTGGACAGGAAGGACAGGCTCCTTTAGGCTTTGAGGTCAGTAGCATTTGTTGAATATAGTTGTCTATAGTTGTTGCTAAGCGTTTTGTGTGTTTAGGACTTAGAGGGGAAACGAACAGTGCTTGAAGAGCTCAATCTGGATGAGTTGCCGATGATGGGGATTCCAGAAGAAGACTATGATGATTTGCAGGAATACTCCTTTTCCAAGTTCGCATCCATGTACTTCCAGGGTGCTGCCACACAGACACATAGTCGACAAAGAATACGTCAGCCCCTGCTTTATCACGAGGATGAGAATGATGTCTTGGTAAAGTAAATAATCAGATGTTGTTGTTTTATGGATCTTGCAAGACTCGCTCAGACTTGACCACATTTCAACAGGCTTCACTCACAGTTTGGTGGATGATTTTAAGGTTTATGGGAGATCATCCAGAACCAAGGGATAAGATCTCGAGAACCCGACCAGGTTTTTCAGATTACTCTCTGCAGCAGGATGTGGCGGATAGACAAGACAGACGCCTCAGCCACATGGTGGGACTGGATCAGGCAAGTGGACTTGTATTTGAATAATACGCATTAAATACTGTAAGTGCAACAAAAAAGAAATTGAAGATTTTCTTTCATTTCAGAAATTAAGAAACACAAGAAAGAACAGTCCCAATTCAGATGATCCTTCCCGCAGTAGAAAATCTTCAACTTTTACCGACATACTATCTCGAAACAAGAAATCGTTTCAGGACGAGGTTCTTCCAAGCAGAAAAGTTTCTGGTGCATCAGAGCCCGGTTCCAAAGGCAGAAAGTCTTCTACATTTGTTGATCTGATGGTCCGAAGCAGAAAGGCTTCAAATGCTCCCGAGGGGTTGCCATCAAACAGAAGATCCAACAGAAAACCTTCTGTCATACAAGAAGAGGTCAGACTCTCAAGGAACCTCTCACACTCCTTTTCCTTTCTCACACACCTCTATCAAAATAGTCAAGACCGTTTGCAAGGCTGCCAAAACCTAACTTTCTGTCGAAACACATTGATGAGCTGCTTTGAAAACTCAAAATTCATGTTGGGATAAAGCGAAAATGACTGTAATAAATTAATATAAATAGAAAGCCTTTATTGTCACTGTGCACATATACAATGTAGATTATACGTATGTATAATAAAATTAAGAAGGTCTTGTTCTTCTGTCCAGTGCAACATGCAAGAGACCTTTACAGAACAAAGATTGACATCTGACAAAAATGTACAGAAACCTTGCCAGCAGAGATGAAATTTCAGTTGTGATATTGCACATAGGTTTGAAATTATATATTCATTAGAGAGGTTTTGATAAATGAGAGAGACTTAATAAATGGTTAACGGTTAATACATGATAAATGGTTAAAAAGATGTGTTCAAAATGTTTTATACAGTCT
Source organism: Paedocypris micromegethes (assembly GCA_028031935.1). Taxonomy (NCBI): domain Eukaryota; kingdom Metazoa; phylum Chordata; class Actinopteri; order Cypriniformes; genus Paedocypris; species Paedocypris micromegethes. The sequence continues at coordinate 24,671,873 of CM051495.1, read as the reverse complement.
GAGGATGGAATTGAAATTTCCAAACCACCCACTGTGCAAACGATTACTGAGGATGAGGAAGTAACAGACGGACTCACGCTGGACCGACCAATGACGTCTCTTGAAAAACTCCACATCATCGTGGGATATGGTATTCTCAGACGTGACTTGAGGTGTGTGACCATTTAAATCAATGGAAATTCATAGGTTTTTTTTTTTAAGAGTTTCTAAAAAGCTAATATTTTTAGAGATGAGATCTACTGCCAGATCTGTAAGCAACTCCAAGACAACCCTAATCGTGGAAGCTTCTTCCGTGGCTGGATCCTTCTGTCCATCTGTTTGGGAATCTTCCCTCCTACTGACCGTTTTTTTAAGGTACTGCAACTTTAACGTGTTGTAGTAATACTTTTAGAGCAAAATCCCTACGAGTAATGAATCTGTTCTGCTTGTCAGTATTTGCAGAGCTTTCTTCATTTTGGTCCTGTGGGATATGCCCCGTACTGTGGGGAACGACTGAGGAGAACTCTGGCTAATGGAGTGCGCGGAGAACCACCTACTTGGTTGGAGCTTCAGGTAAAGAAGCCAATATTCACAATGACACTGATTTTGTCTGTATTATTAGGCAGTTATTTCATTCTCCAGGGCTCTGTCTGGCATCAGTTGTTGGGAGAATAAATTCATAGAGTGAAAAAAAGTCCAATATCAAATAATAATTGTAAAAAGTTTTATATTTCAAAATATTTATTTTTATATATTTATATATATATAAGCAATTCAGAAGCCAATGAATTCAATGAAATGTTCGAAGTGGGAATAAAAATTGTAATAATATAATGTATAAGTTTAAAAGAAATAACATTATTGTAATAATTTGCTTTTAAATTGCTGGCAGTTTAAAACACAAAAAAATGGAAAAACAAATCTTTAACAAAATAATATATTTATCTACACTTTGTCCTGGGGCCAATTTATCCTGGTTTCAAATTGCTCATGTCCCAGGATTGAGCACCTGTGTTGTTTTAACAATAAAATAGATTGTAGATTTAACTTCATGATTATAAGTCGAAGTTTACTCCATGTCAAGCACTTTGAATAGTTTATTCACAATACTTGTATTCACAGGCCACCAAATCCAAGAAACCCATAGCTCTGTCAGTAACTCTGATGGATGGCAGGACCATCAGCTTATCAGTAGATTCCGCATCCACATCTAAAGAAGTCTGCCAGAATCTCTCACAGAAGATTAAACTTCAGGACACATTTGGATTTTCACTTTACGTGGCTTTATATGACAAGGTATGTGCATTTCCTATTCTAATGGACCAGTCCTGTGATAATTTGATCTAAAAGCATTGCCTCTTTATCCAATTTTCCTGATGAACATCTCGTACTGTGAACATATTGAATATTGTTATTGTCTCCCCACACAGGTATGGTCTCTAGGTAATGGTTATGAGCACGTGATGGATGCCATTTCCCAGTGTGAGCAGGAAGTGAAAAGGAAAGGTGGCCATGAGCAACACGCTCCGTGGCGCCTTTACTTCCGTAAGGAGATCTTCAATCCCTGGCACGACTGCAGTCTGGATCATGTCAGCACCGACATGATTTACAGACAAATCATAAGAGGCCTGAAATATGGAGAGTACCAGTGTGAGAAGGTTTGTTCGAAGGTTTTGTATTTTTAATGGCACTAACCACTGCACCACCCATAATGAAAAGTGCCCATTGGTGAAAGTGAGAGTGTGAATGTGTGTGTCCCGCTCTGTGATTGGTTGGCGGGATTGAATCCAGCTCCGAAATGGAAAAGTGGTTCATAAAAAAGTATGGATGGTTGTATCAAGCTCATTCTTAGGATAAATGATTTAAACAATGGCTTTGGATTTTTTGTGTTTCTTTTAGGAGGAAGACTATATTAAACTTGCCGTAAATCACTCATATGTCCAGTACGGCTCCGTTTTGACTGCAGAGAATTTGAAAACTGTAGTTCAGGAGTGTTTTAATTCCAAATTGCTGGAGGCCAAGACAGAAGCCAAGTGGATCCAAATGGTCACCACAGCGCAAGCTCAGGTTAGACAGAGTTGATGTAGTCGGAAAGCTATTTATTTAATTATTTTTTTCAGTTTTACAATTCTGTTTCTATTAGAGCACATATATCAACTCCAAAGTGAAATCTGAGCAAGTGAAAGCAGAAGTGGTCGACTACGCTCGCTTCAAGTGGCCCATGTTCTTCTCCCAGTTTTTTGAAGTTGTCAAGCTATCAGGTATGAATGTTTTCCTGTAATCTATGAACTTTTTCTTAATTTTTATACTTGCATTTTTATGGAAAGAGCTAATTGGTCCGCATATCATGAATATAATTTACAACATGTTTACATTTTTAATATCCAGGACCTCCTCTACCCAAGAGCAAATTCATCGCCGCCATAAACTCCACAGGAATAACATTCCTAGATGAACGAGAAAATAATCTACTGGTTCTTTCTTATCCAGAGGTCACTGGTGTTAACACGAGGTAGGTTGTGTCCTTGACCAACAGCATTTGGATCTACACATCTTCACTCGGTTCTTCTGTGCTCACCTGCAGAGACAGGAAGTCAGTGTGTTTGCTCACTCTGAAAGGCGATTTCACACTCACAACCATCATGGCTCATGACATCTCTGATCTGGTAGCCATGTTCCTGGCTGGACTTACACAACGCTCAGACTATGCTGTGGCCCTGCAGGAGGTTAACAGACCAGGTCAGATGATCAAGATGTCCCTGGAGCTGGTGTTAGATACAATAAACGTTGAGTTTAAGGCTAAGAGAACGTGTAACATTGCTTTAATGCGTTAATCACCATTTTTAATTGATAAGCTTTGGTTTATAAAAAGTTCAGAAATATTTAACAAAGGTTAACAATGTTTATGTTCATTTATGCATGTTTATTTATTTACTTGTTAATTTTTCATATGGATGTATATAGAGTAATGCACACTAAACTGCACTCTGGATTTTGTGGTGCACCAATAAAAAATCTCTATATGTATATTTTTTCACATTTAAAGAACATGTTTTTATAAACAGCATAATTCATTTTTAAACATTTAAAGTGTGTAATATAGTCCAATTTTAGTTTATGCCTGCATGATTTGAAACTAATGGGCACTAAATGTATGTTTTCCTTTTTGTTTTTAGATGATCGCACATTTCTCAGCTTTAAGAAGGCAGAGCTAATCTTCCTCATTAAAGATGACGAGTTTTCCTCTGATCGTGGCTGGTTGAAAGGGAAAAATGAACGAACGGAAGAAGTCGGGGCCGTTCCTGCTGATGCCGTCCTGATTCTTCCCACTCTCACAAAACCTACCAATGAAGTTCTGGTAAGACATGTTGGAGTGTTGAAAATGAGATTTGTTGGTTTAGAATAGATGATGTGCGATGTGTCTTCTTGTGTCACTGCTTTATTGTTTTTTAAGTGTGTGTATTTTTAAGCCCATGAAAACAAAGTGAAGTGTGTTGACATTTTTAAATTAGGGTTAAATCTGTTAAAACTTTTTAATTTTAATTTTAATTTTTTTATTTAATTAAAATGTAATTTTTTTTTAATTATGCAACATATCCAATCCAGAGATTTGAACATGTGTGCATAACACACATATTTTGAGTATTTATTTCAAAACATTTTAATAGATATAAATATCATCCTAACTTTGTAGTGGGATGAAAATTTTAATTTTTATTTTTCATAATTGCATATGCCAGTAGTATACAGTCATATACAGAAATACAACAAACTTTTTTACCATTAGAGAACAAAACCCAAAGAAACCTAAAAATCTGTGTTGTCATAGCTGTTCGTGATTTTGTGCCAATAATGTGAGACTGGTGTGAATTGAACAAGTCAAAGGACTCGTTTATGACATGACAAAAATATGTTCCTTTATTTAAATTGGCATAAAAGTTTATTGATTTTCTAATTCTTTTCAGAGTCTTATCAGCTTGTCTCCAGACCAGAGAAAGACGATCATCGATAACTCTTTGAAAGGAACTCTAACCCAGAGAGTGGCTCAAACAACCCTACAGGAGTTCTCCATTGAATACTTTAGGTGCGTGATCATGCTCACAAATGAATGTATGATGCTCACTAGAACAAGTTTTGCTGAAGGAGTGAATGTTCCGGGGTCTTTTTCTGCAGGGAACCCTTCAGAGATGTGAGCAGACAGGTGATCGCCAAGAACTCAGCTCCTGAGAGGCTGTGGGTCCACTCCAGGGAACCGATAAGACAACCTTTGATGAAAAGACTGATGGGAAATGCAGAACTAAGTCCTCAAGCCTGCCAGACTTTCACTGATATCCTTTGTTGGTTCCACAAACATCTTGAATAGCAGTGGTGTAAAGTACTTGAGTAAATGAACTATCAAAAATATAAGTAATTTCTACTCTCTATTAGACTACATGTTTGATTGAGTATCTGTCCTCTTTACTCTACTACATTTGAATGAACACTTACCCTCACTCGTTACATTGTGAGTGTGCGTGACAAGTAGGCATCTTTTTCTACTACGGTTAATATCTTGAACGGGTGAGGTGATATCACCATCTGCAGGCTGCTGAACGTACTGGATGCTATTTATGAGCTAAATCATGTGAACGTGAATTTTGCCATTTTGCAACATTTAGGTTAAATTTCATTTCTATATTAGGAAAAAAAACCTTTTTTGTTTTTCCCTGAGCCTAAATACAGTACTAGTAAAATACTCAAGATCTTTTAAATTTGGATACTTTACCACTTTTACTCGAGCCTTCTTGGAATTGATGACTTGCAATGGAGTAATTTTACAGTAAGGTATCCGTACTTTTACTCAAGTATGATTATCAGGTATTCTTTACAACCTCTGTTGAACCACCATTAGGACTGTTAAGGCTGTTTTTTCTGGATGTTTATGTAGGAAACAAAACCATTTTTGATTCCTTAACAGAAATGTCTGTACCTATTCTGAAGTACATGGGTGATTACCCCACCAGACAGATCCAGAGCCTCCTGGAACTCACTGACCAGATCTTCGGCCCACCGACAGGAAGCGAGGAGCTTAGAGATGAAGTCTACTGTCAGATCATGAAACAAATGACCTCCAATAACAACCGGTAAACTGATTGTGGAAGACTTTCAGGTCCGGTCTGGAGAAGATGCAGCAGTGTGTCAGTGTTTGTTTGGTTTGGGTTGATCAGGTTCAGTCTGGAGAAGGGCTGGCAACTGCTCTGGCTGTGCTGTGGTCTCTTCTCTCCCAGCAACGCTCTGATGAAACATGCTCAGCGCTTTATTGAGACACGTAAGCATGGACCATTGGCCATGGATTGTCTTCAGCGACTGCAGGCGACTCGCAGGTATGAGATGCCCTGTGTACGTCATATCATTTAATAAATCATGTTTATAAAAACCTTTTTTTTTTGAATGTCTGAATGCTCACTTCAGATTGAGAGAGAGAGAGAGAGAGAGAGAGAGAGTGTGTGTGTGTGTGTGTGTGTGTGTGTGTGTGTGTGTGTGTGTGTGTGTGGTGTGTGTGTGTGTGTGTCGTGCGTGCGTGTGGTGTGTGTGTGTGTGTGTGTGTGTGTGTGTGTGTGTGTGTGTGTGTGTGTGTGAAAGAGAAGATGTGAAAGATTGTGTAATTGTTTGTGTCAGGGTGTGTGAGAGAGGGAGAGTGTGTGTGTGTGAGGTGTGTTATAACAGTTTTTTTCTGGTTGCTTGGTCACTGTGTTTAAATTTGTGTTCTTAATTTTAATGATTATTAATTGTTTTTATATACGTATATATAATTATTACATATATAATTATTACATATTTAAGTTAATGTTTATTTATTTGCTTTTCTTAGTCCCAGAGCAACTTAATGTCGCTATGCGGAATTAGCAAAAAAAAAAAAAAAGAGTCTTTAAAGAAGAAAAATTTTCAAAATTAGGAAAAAAAGTGAGTTACAAAAAGAAAAATGTCCAAAATGTCAACACTTATATACAATATACAATGTAAATCAACGACAGAAGCTGCATTCTTGTTTGACCTGTAAAATAAAAACATGTTTTGTAGAATGGAGCCTAGGAAACTTCCTCCTCATCAGGTCGAGATTGATGCCATTCAACAGAACAGTGTTCAGATCTTTCACAAAATCCAGTTCCCTAATGATACTCATGAGGTAAGGAACCGCTGTAATTCACCGATATATACCCTATTAAATGGATATATTGACTTTGTAATTATAACAGTTATTGTCCTTGTACTAAACAGATTTTTGAGGTGTCAAACAGCACCAAGATCCGAGACCTGGTCCAGACTATTTCCAAGAAACTTGCTTTGTCTACATCAGATGGTTTCAGTCTTTTTGTGAAAACTCCAGACAAGGTTTGAGTAAAGTTTATCTGACATTTCGCATTCATTCATCATTTGACAGAAAAGCTTAAAACGGTGACATAAACCTAAATAATAAAAAGGCTTTATTTCTTCTTTACACATGGATTGTTCTGTCAGGTTCTGAGTTTGAATGAAGCGGAGTACTTCTTTGACAGCTTGAGACAGATTACAAATTGGTCCAAAAAGGCAAAGAGAGTTAATCAGGGTAAGTCGATTGTCCATCACATGTAAAACAGTCCAAACTTTTGTCCTGATGAAATTTTCTGTCTTTGTCTTTTAATAGTGGAAGGATCGGTGACTCTGTCTTACGTAGTTTTCTTCATGAAAAAAATCTGGTTCAATATAAATCCTGGAAGAGATTTGAAAGCAGATCTCATCTTCCATTTTCCTCAGGTATTGACGGCGCTGAGCTTCATCACATGACCGCATTTACACGGCACATGTTCATTCAGTAGCTATGTGTCGCTCTTTTCAGGAGCTGCCCAAGTATTTGCGAGGCTTTCATCGTTGTTCTAAAGAGGAAATGGTGAAGCTCGGAGCTCTTCTCTTCAGGGTGAAAGTGGACAATGACAAAACTCAGTTTCCCATGATTCCCAAGATGCTGAAAGATCTGGTGCCTAATGACTGTCTTAAAGTCATGTCTGCTGATGAGTGGAGAAAGGTCATTTCGAGTAACAAACACCTGAACTACACTGTTAATTCATAACGCATAATCTCATGTCATATCAATTTCTTTTCATTTGGTATTTTTATAGAGCATTTTCACAGAGTACAACAAGCAATCAGGCATGACGGTGGAACAGGCCGTTGTGGGTTTCTTAAGGATCGTCGGTAAATGGCCGACATTCGGCTGCGCCTTTTTCGACGTTAAAGTGAGTTTATGCTCCAGGTATCACTGTTGTCTTTGATATGTTGCTAAGCGACGCGTAATTTGGCAGCAAACGTCCGAGCCGTCTTTTCCCGATATTGTGAGGATTGCCATCAACAAGCAGGGAATCATAATCATCCACCCCAAAACCAAGGTGCCAACGTTCATGTTCCAGCCATGTCTTCATCTCACTAACGTCTTCCACTTTTGTTGAAGGATATTTTGGCAGCACATCCGTACAACAAGATCGCAAACTGGTGTAGCGGAAGCACATACTTCCACGTGACTTTGGGAAGTCTCGTCAAAGGAAGTAAAATTCTGTGTGAAACGTCATTGGTGAGTTTCTTAATTCTGTTTTTAAGACATACAGATGCTTTTACAGTTATGTTTGTTATATCTAAAATCTGAAAGACTTTATTTAAAAAATATGTTTTTAAATGTTAGCTTTTCAATGTAGCTAATTTAAAACTTGTTTTGTGTTTACAAGGGTTATAAAATGGATGATTTGCTGACATCCTATGTCAACATGTACCTGACTGAGAGGAAAGGACCAAGGAATGTGTAACTGGGATTAAAGCCATCATTTATAAGTGTGCATATTGATAAAACAAATTGATCAAACACATATTTACACATACACACGCTTTTACATACAGCAATATCAGACCATCAGGGCTGTTAGTTTTATATTTTGTGAATTATATTATGTTCATGTACAGTATACTTTCATGCCTACTAAATTCCAAATGATCTCCTTATCATTTACTGGCTCATTCAACAAGTATTTAACCAATCACATTGCAACTATTTTTTGTTACCATGCAGGTAAAAGGCAGAGCTTTTTGGATAAGAGCCTGTTTCCATTAGTCGCTGGTCTCTATCAAACGCCTGGCCATCTGAATAATTTTTTTATATAAACACACCTACTATTGAAAGATATACGGTATATAATATATTTTTTCACTACTCGAAAACTGTCAATAATCTAGAAGTACTTTAAAATTGTTTGTTCTCCTTTACAATCTCTATTAATTAATTTGAGAAATGGCTTATTTTAACTAATATTACCTAATGTTCAACATTCATCCTTGCTTTACACAATAAAAGTTTGTTTGATATGTGTGACCATGTGCTGTTGGCATTCCCTGTATCTGTAATTCATCCTATTATAAAGGCATAAATCACAATTTTCACACAATCCTTTTTATGTTCAGCAATTTTATGTCTTGGATTCAGACAATAAATACTACTGTCACTTCTTACTTTTAACAAGTCATTTTTGTGTTTGACTCGAGCGCTTTTAAATTTAGAAGAGCCAATGAAGAGCTGAACTGAGATTTTTGCCACGGGGCGAGTGTGGGACCAAACAAAGACCCTTGTAATGGGGGTTGGAGACGTCCCAATTTAGACTTGGCACAGAATTATAAGGCCTTGTCTGGTAGAAAAGAGGGTCTTGAATCTTGACTCGATTGTAAACTTTATTAGCATATCATATCAGACGAGCCCGGAGACAGAAAAGGGCTTTTTGTGCGTGTTGCACAGCTGTGTTCTCACGCAGTGAAACCCAGATTGTTGTTCATTTAAAGCTCGTCTGTGTGAGGAACTATCGATCTCTTCAGCTTTACTATGATGCTCCGCTGCTTCACACCAACCCGCCCTCGTGATGTCGGCCGAGATTTGTTCTCACTCATTCTTCGAGTTCCAAGGGGCCTCGCCTGTCTCGCTATTGAGGGTCCACAATGGATAATCTCTCTTTATTCATAAACGCTCCCATTAAATGCTCCGTTCATCTTCTGTTTATGGATATGCTTGGGGGTCGGGGAGGGTTTAACCTAAAGGCATGCCTCGTTGCCATGGATACCTATTGCAACCCAGCATGCCATTATACGTCCGCAAATATACTGCTTCTTATGACTTAACTTATTGTGAAGCGCACAAGTGGCCCTCAGAAGAAAATAGGGTAGTGGAGAAAGCCAAGGGTCAGGGGTCAATTTCCAGCCTTCCAATCATGGACCATGTTTTTGTGATAAAATTTGTCCGAGGAACAAAAAGGGCCACAGTATCACTTCAGACTCAGAAAGAAGAGTTTAGCTCCATTAAATCCTCTGCCAGTGACGGGAAGCGGTCAGAAACACACTTCAGACGACGTTCCTCGGCTCCTCCTTCACTTACACACAGGCAGCGAAGGGATCAAGACCCCTAGGTAAGTCCCTTCCAAACTTTGTGATTTTTACGTGTGTTTTGTGTTTTTAGAAACGTTTTCTTTGGCAATTAAGTGATTGTAATATTTCAATGATTTGAAAACCTAATGCTTGTTAGTATCATGAGGGTGGACGTTTGTTTTCTTCTGCATGAAAAATGTAAAGGATTATGATTTACGCTACATTTCACTTGTTCGTGAATGTGTCACTTTACGAGAGAATAAGTGTAACGTACAACTAGCATATCATGATGTGCATATTATTATTCTCAGCTCCACGTCTTGTGTTTAAATATGTGCTAAAAATCGAAATCATCTAGGATTTCTGTGGAGAGGTTTGTTGAGTTCTGAAAACAAGCCTCAGCTTTGGATAATCTGACGTTTTTGTGCAGAAGATTAAGCGTGAACTTTTACCATGGTTTTATTCCAGTTTATTCTGCCACAAAAATGCTGCATTGTTGTTATATAGACCACGTTTGGTAAGAAAATACTATTAATAATAACTTTTAAGTATGTGCAGTTTTAAAATACTATTAATTGAAACAATGAAATGCTTTTCATACCGGTCATCATACCAATGACCTGTACGGCTGCAAACACCAGCTCTACTACTGAAAGCCGGATTAAAGTCACCGTGACGAAAGCCCGGAGACAATCTCTCTGTGTGTTGAGTTCTCCAATGTTCTGAAAATATTGACCAAGTCTCTCCTTGTTATTCCAGCTGCCATAAGTACAAACTATATAAATATGTTTAAAAATCTTATAGCTGTGAGAGTGGTAATATTAAAGACATGTAAGACAACATACAGAGACATGTTAAAAAAATAACTTTAAACTAATTTGAAAATAGCAGAAAGTCAAGATATTTTTTTGTGGAAGCCGTGGCATAATGTTCCAAAAATGTGTACATGTTTATTTTTTAAGTACATTTCAATATTAATGTATTACTATTAGGAAATACATTTGTATAATTATATTATTATTATTATTATTATTATTATTATTAATTGTATTATTATTATTATTATTATTATTATTATTATTATTATTATCATCAGCATCATTGTACTAGTACTACTATCAGTAGTAGTAGTAGTAGTAGTGTGTGATATTGGATATTTTCACCTATGGTTTTCTGTATAATTTAAATATCAAATAATAATAACATATTTGTTTTAATTATGACTAAACAACTACAAATGAAATTGTGAACATTTGCCTGTTAAAATCAGGGGTATGACTTTTTTTCTTTCTTTGTAATGTGTTTTATAAATTGATATTATTTGTTATTTTTTGGCAAGTTTTTTTTAAATATTAATTTTAGTATTAACATTACATTGTTTGACAATATTATTGGTATAAAAATCATCGCTTGTTTATTTTGTTTTAGGTTTTATCTTTAAAATGAACATTATAATTTACACATAAAATAATAAAATAACAATAACATTTGCTTATTGCTTGATACATATCATACGTACAGCACAACTTTGGGTGGTTTCACAACGAAAAATCACAGAGCATTTAAAATGAAAAACAAATGACTAGAAAAATATTTTTCAGTTCAAAAACATATAAAATGTGTATTTTTTTGTATTGTTCCTGAAACAGACACCTAATAAAATGTTCACGAAAATATATACATCTTCACACCCAAACGAGTTGCCTGACTGTTGACCTTCCTCTCCCTGCAGGCATGACGATGGACAAAGCCCTGACAGATGTTCCTACACTGCTGGCGAATGCTTCCGGCGAGGGCTGCCCCCCTGTGGACAGTACAGTAGAGAACGTGGTCTTCGGCTTCTACTACCTGATCGTGTTCTTCCTGGCCCTGAATGGGAACAGTCTGGCCCTGTGGATCTTCACCCGCCAAAGAGGCACGTCTTCCCCGGCCAACGTCTTCCTCCTCCACCTAGCTGTGGCGGACCTCTCCTACGTCTTCATCCTTCCCCTCAGGGCCACGTATCACTTAACCGGGGGTCACTGGCCATTTGGCGAGGTCTCGTGTCGCCTGGCAGGATTTCTGTTCTACGTGAACATGTACGCCAGTTTGTACTTCCTGGCCTGTGTGGCTGGTGACCGCTACCTTGCCGTGGTCCACGCCGTGCCGTCCCTCAAGATCAGACGTCCTCGTAACGCACACATCTGCAGCTTCGCTCTGTGGGGCTTGGTGAGCGTCTCAATGGCGCCCCTGCTGGTCACCCAACAGACTGCGGAGGTCAACGGCTCCACCGTGTGCCTGCAGCTGTACCGAGAGAAGGCCTCGCTCCGGGCACTGGTCTCCGTCTGTGTTGCCTTCATGCCACCTTTCCTGGCCACTCTTTCCTTCTACGTGCTGATAGTGCACAGTCTTCGCAAGGGCTTGAGGCTGGAGCCGGCTCTGAAACGCCGCGCCCTCCGCACCATCGGATTGGTCATGCTCATCTACATCGTCTGCTTCTTGCCCTATCACATCAACCGGGCAACCTTCATTCTGGGATACGGGAACCCAGACCTGTCCTGCCAGATGAAGCGAGGCCTGGCTCTGGCCAATCGCCTCACGTCCTCGCTGACTTGCCTGAACGGCGCCTTCGATCCTCTGGTTTATTTATTCGCCGCAGAGAAGTTCAGGGGAAGTGTTCGTAGACTTCTCTGCAGAGACCGCAGCGGAGGTTCTGGTGCCACCAGTGGAGATCTGAAAGGAACTCACGAGAGCTCGCTCAGCGCCAAGTCCGAGTTCTGAGGGGTCAAATTGCCGTCGACTTTAAAATGGTCGTCGAAAAAAAGACTGGTGAATGCGAAAAATTGCAGGCAACAATTTCGCAAGTACTGGAGGAACCGTGTGGAGCCACCAACAGGATTTCACACTCGAGGAACTCTTCAATGACATCTCATCCATTTTTGTAAGACAGTTCTTTACAAAATGATGGAGTTTGTGTGACGGTACATTCACGAACATTATCATCAAAGCTATTTGCAATGCTCCAAATGATTCATGGGAATCAAACCTACACCGTTGGGGTTACAAGCATCAGCCTGGTGGAGATACAGGAACAAAGGCCTGTAATTCAAAGGAACTAAATACTCCATAATGCATTGTAGTTTGCATTGGATGTTTGTGTTTCTTAATTTTACTGTTGCTTTTTTTTTTCTTTCTTTTCTTTGACATTAAAACTAAACCACGCCAACACACATGTAAATATAGAGTTAAACTGATACTGTGGTGTATGTGTTTTATTTAAGCATACATATTGATACATCCACACTCAGTTTCTATCTCTTTTTAAACACACAAATAATACGTTTTTCTGTGTGTGCATGAGAGGTGGAATGGAAACCACAGAGTTAAAGTGAGTCGGGCACAGCTCTGGTTCTCCTTTTAAATCTTGTGACTCTGGCCTGTCAGCAGAATACTCTCTCTCTCTCTCTCTCTCTCTCTCTCTCTCTCTCTCTCTCTCTCTCTCTCTCTCTCTCTCTTTCTCTCTTCCTCTCTCACTCTGTCTCTCTCACGCAATCTAATTTTCTCTCTCATTTACTCTTACTCACTCACTTTTTCTTGTCTTTTTTCTGTCTCTCTCGCTCAACTTTCTTTGCTTTTCCTCCTATTTTTGCCATGCTTCCTGCATAACAACATAACAGGGAATCTTCCTCGAGACGGGGGGGGCAAACCGAACAGGAATTTGTCATTTTATAATAACCACTTTAATCAATGTAAATTATTGTCGATAACATATTGTTTTCAATGATAATAATAAACAAATCGCCCATCACTCTTGCGTGTTCATTTGTGTGACAAATCATTGTTCGTAATGCTGGGACAATGGATAAAATGTTACGCGTAAGTAGATTTTGTAAATTTAAGATTAGGTTTAAGTATGTGTCTATTGCGCGCGCACACACACACACTCACTCAAACACACACAATATGTTTATACAGTAGTTTCACCCTGAACACTTTTAATCATGTTAATGTTTTTTTATGCTTATTGGCATATTTGCATGTTTTCCTTCTGCTTGGTAAAGACGGTTAATAATTGATGCTTTGCTGACTGTCACTTTCCTGTCACACACACAGACCTTTCCCTGATGTTTTTGGGAAAAGAAGTAGCAGTGTGTTAGTCTCAGGTGCTGGCTGCTTTCTGAGCTCTCAAACGCTGTGTGTTCTGAATGAGGAAGTTCACTTTTGTGTTCGCAGCAGCTTCCTTTTTGCAGCTTTCACCCTCTAACAGGAAGAGACACAACCAGTGAGTTTAGAGACCAACGGAGAAGCAATAAAACGTTGGGATTTTCAAGCCGAGCTCATGTTTGTCTCGGATTGAAAAGCTCGGCTAAAATAACGCGTTTGTTTCCTGGCTGAGTCAGAAAAAGACTTTGGGAAGGATGTTTTCCAGTCAGCCGTGGTACCATGGCAATATCACTCGCTCCACAGCCGAGAACCTTCTGTCCAAGGCAGGGAAGGATGGGAGTTTTCTTCTCCGAGACAGTGAATCTATTTCAGGAGCGTATGCCCTCTGCGTGTTGTGAGTAAAACACACTGTCACATTGATGTGTATTTGTTCTCGCTGCTCACAAAACCTTGTATGTGTCTGATACATTGTAGTTTGACTGTTTTGCATCTGCTAGCTTGGTTTGATCTATTTTACCAGACTGAAGTGAAAAAATGTTACTTTTTAAGGCCTGCTCGCTGCAAACTGATCATTTTTTTTTTACACTTTATTTATTTATTTGTGTGTGTGTGTGTGTGTGTGTGTGNTGTGTGTGTGTGTGGGGGGGGGTTTCATATACTGTATATGTGTAAATTCTGTTCTAGGTTCCAGAAGTGTGTTTATACATACAGAATATTACCAAATGAAGATAAAAAGTTGTCCGTCCAGGTAAGAAATTCATGCTGTAGAAAGCAGAATAGGTTACTTTTTTGTCATTTTATGTAGCGTGTGCTTTGAGAAAAATAAAAAAAATATGAATTGTATGTACATGTGCGTGTGTGTGTATACATAATCTCAAAATAAACAATGGGACATGTTATAACATTTACTAATATACAATATTGACGCGTTATGACATTGCTAACAAATACATGCTATTCAAAAAATCATTTTTGCCTGACACATACTGTATTCGCACTGGTGTTAAAACTACAAATATTACTCAAATGATCCACAGCTTGAGTTTTATTTCCATGCTTAAAATAAGATTTCTCACATTTCATCTCTTCCTCCAATGATCAGCCTATCCTGTGAAACCAGACTGCTATGTGATGGAAGCATCCTATCGAAATACATTAATCAGATAAAAAAAAAGGATCTTCATTAGCTGCGAATGAAGTCATGGTTCAGTCCGCAAACAGAAAACTATCTATCTTTGGCTGTAGGTTCTTGAGGTTGTGTAGGTTCCTCGCCCTCCATGACTGTTCTTCACTGACGTGTGATTCTGCACAACCTCTTTGGTCAGCGCAGACGTGATATGATGCTCTGATGAAGTTAAAGTGTTGCATTTCATGGTCACAGTATCTACTGCCCACTATTTGCATAGTTTCCACACGGTCTGTGTTGCTCTGCAAGCAGCCTGCGCTCAGAGGAACGGGCTGAAATGTTGAACATCTCGATACCGCACTTCTTCCTCTTTCAAATGATCCATCAGCGTGGGTGTTGAGCAACAGCTCCTTTTGCGCTTGCCTTTAAATGGAAAGTGTTTCGAAGCGTTCGTGTCTTCTAAATGACAAATCACAAAGGCCTCAGTGAACAAAAATTGTGCTGACCTTAAAAGTGTTTGCTGTGACCACATTTAAAAACGGTCATCACCTGATTGGTCAAGCTAATGATGCGGGAATCATTGTTATGTGGTACTGATGAAACTAACTTCATTATTCCCAGAGATTTGAACCCACAACCTTCGTGTCACCTCTATTATAAATTATATAAAGAAACACATTATAAAGAAAAGTAATTTATACCATATATTGATGCCTTCTGAAATAAAAAATCTGCTCACTGCAAGAGCACGGAACTATGAACCAAGCGCCATCGAAAACTTTGCAAGAACAATCTGCCCTATTTACTTTGATTTCATCGTTTCAGAGCAAGACTACGGTAAATGCTTTCACAGACACTTCCAAACCAATTCAAAACATGTTTAACTAAGAGATCTTGAACTTTTGCCAAAATGTGCATACTTGACCGGGACGCGTATTTAAGCGGGACTTGTACTTAAGCGTGAGTTGCTTAATCCTGATGCATATTTGACTGTGCGCGTAATTAAGCGAGTGGCTACTATTTTAGATCTAACATTTTAGACATTGTAAAAAAAAAACTTGCATGGACTCAAATAGTTGCTGACATCACAACAGATCAGGCCACCAGTGGCTTTTACTCCAAAGTTCTGGTTAACACAGCTGTTTGACAATAGTTGAGGTCAAAGAAACGATGTAAAGAAGTGTAATCAGCGATGGAGCAAGTGAGAGAGTAAAGTTACTTTGTCTGGTGCAGCTTTCTTCTATGTGTCTTGTATGTGTCTTTTAGTTGACCTTGTGATTTTGCATGGCAGGCATCAGAAGGTGTTCCCATCCGCTTTTTCTCTGCACTGCCAGACCTAGTGGAAGGTTATTACAAGGAAAACTTGGGTCTGGTCACACACCTTCAGTATGCCGTGCATAAGGAAGAAGAGCCGGAAGAGGAAATAGGTTAGTCTTCCTCATCCACCTTCTTTAATGAAGATCTGTCAGATGACATGATGTTCTTCTGGTCATCATTCCCAGAATCCTCCACGTTGCCTCCTCAGTTGCCACCCAGGAACTTGTCAAGTAATGAATCTAAGGATTGTCAGAGTGACCCATCCAGAACCACGGAGAAAGGAACGGAGCTTCTCAGTCGCCCATCCGTCTCAGACGCTTTTATCCAACGCCTGCAGCAAACGGACATCTCAAAGTACAGTATTACACTATATGGCACCTCCATGTGAATATATTCTCAGTTTTTGACACATTTGACTGTAATCGCTGCCAGTTCTGTTCACGTTGAGTGTAGTTTTGGTGATTTAATATGTGTGTGTCTGTCGTTCAGTCTTCCTGAAGACCACCAGAAGTCAATCCAGGAGTATTTCCACTCGTGTGTGAGTCTCGATGCAGAACAAGTGCAAAATGGAAATCCTACTCTTCCAAACTTTAGGAAGCTCACACAAAGCATCTGCAAAAACCTGAACAGGTAACCGTAGCTGGAGAATCATTGTCTCCTGGAAATGTTGAATGTAGATGTGTGTTACACTGATGTTATTCTTTTCCAATTATTGCTAGTGAGATTAGCCGCACGCTTCAGAGTGTCGAGGCCATGCAGAAAATTCTGGATCCCCCTCTTTCACCTGGCTGTGGAAGACTGAGAAGTCAGGTCAGTAAACATTAAACCGGGCAAGTATCGAAAAAGCAAGCGAGTGAGTTTTCAATGTGGTCTGTATTTAATCATCCAATGAAGTTACACACACACACACACACACACACACACACACACACGCACACACACGCGCACACGCACACACACACCCACACACACACACACACACACACACACAAATCCGGAGCAGTAAGCTGTGTTAACGCTGGATTACTCATTTACGTATTACTTTATTTGTATTATTTATTAATAGAAATAAAATATTTCTATTTTATTTTTTCCACTTACAGGAAAACTCATTTGTTGTCCTAACCTGTTTGTGAGATGCTAACTGAGTAGCAGTCAGAGTGTAATTTAAACTAAGCTGAACAAAGCAAATTAAAATTCAGTCAGAACTAACAGTTAATGTCGCTGTTTTATTTAGTCATTTTATTTTTAGCTTTTCTGATAAGTGCCACACAACTCTGTGATTGGTTGGCTTCCAATACAGAAGAGTGTGTGTTTCCCAAGAGTTGCTGTGATTGGCTCCAGAGCCCCGTGAACCAGGTATAGAAAACCGGTAGAAAATAGATGAGTGGATGATAAGTGCTATTCAAAATTGCAAACTCTTTAGCTGGATATCATGCTGGGCAACGTTTTAGGCTTTAAAACATAATTTTAGCTTTATAATTCTAGTGATAACACAGAATTGAAAATAAGAAAACATTTGTAGATTAAATCTGGCTGTGTTCTGGCTGAAAAAAAACCCAATCAATTTAGAAAGAGAAAAGAAATGCTGTAAATTAATGTGAATATGAAAAAAATGAATTTTAAAACTGTTTACTGTTGATGATTGTGAGTTGTTTTAAATATCCAAACGACACATTAGAATGTTTTTTTGCTGCTTAAAATGGACTTAAATAAACACCAATTCTTTTACAGTATTTCTATGCTTCTGTTCACTTCAAAGATGATAGGAGCCTAATCACCTTGTTTGAAATGTGCCAATCATCCAAACATGTAACATTCACAAACTTCACAAAAATTGCAAATGTTTTCATTATCTTCTTTCAGGTCACTGGAGATTCAAATCAGTCGGTGGCTTTCAGACTGGAGCAGTTGACTAAGCTCATTTATTCAGTGGATGAGAAGGTACTTGTGTTCTACTTACAGTTTTTTCATAACAGAAATGATCACCACACCACAACATTTACTCACTGCTGTATATTGATCCTTTTTTTTTAAATCCACAGATTAAGTGTGCTGTTTTTGAATATGTGGGGTATGATGGAGGGCAAAGGAAGTCGCTAATACCTCCCGTCACATTTGAAGTAGGATTTGTTTTAATCACATTTATAAATACATTTAAAAATAGTTTTTACTTTAAAACATTACGAGTATTTTTATAGATATAGACAAGCGATGGATGAATAGATGGATGGATGGATGGATGGATGAGTAGATAGACAGACAGATAGATAGCAGAACTAAAAGTTGTGTGTGTGTGTGTGCGTGCGTGCGTGTGTGGTGTGTGTGTGTGTGTGTGTGTGTGTCTATTTTCCTATAATTTGGGTGTTATCATTACTATGGTCTGAATCATATGCAAATGACCATCATATGCAAATGACATTCTGTGATATTTCAGTTTTTCACTTACAATACAGTTAAAATAGCAACGATTGTTGAACTCTTATTTTAAATGTACATCACTATATTCACAGGTGAAATCAGAATCCATTGGCATTTCAAACAAAATGTACCTAAAAGTAGATGTGGAAGGAGGGAAGGTTTACTTCAAGAAGTCCAAAGACGGACCCGAGGATAAATATTATGTTCACAATAAGAGTAAGACTGTAACATTCAAAACACATATGAAAGCAGAAGTGGATGCATTTTCAGACTCAATTCACGCAATCAATCCTGACAAACTTCAAACTTCAGTCTTGCAGTTGGTGAAGACACAGAAAATGCAGAACAGATTAATATTGGTTTTAGAAACCGAAAGAGAAAAAACACAGCGGAAAGACTTTGTCTTTAATGACACCAAGGTAAAAGGTTTATTATTTGTATTCATACACTAAAATAAGCATTAAAAATAAAAAAAAAATGTGTTTATTAAATTTTAGAAGAGAGAAGGCTTCTGCCAGCTTCTGCAGCAGATGAAGAACAAGCACTCAGGCAAGCCCGAGCCGGATATGATCACCGTCTTTGTCGGAACCTGGAACATGGGTAAGACCTTTGTTGTATATTGAATCAAATTACTGCCAAAAATATCAAATACCAAAATGCTTTACTTTTTTTTCCTTGCAATCTTCACATTTTCATTCTAAACTTTTTTTCTCATGCTTTTCGGATTTTCGTGTTCAGACTTATCCTGATTGGCTGGTGAGAATGTGATTGGCAGCAGTTGACCATAAAGTGTGGGAGCGCACATCGTGGCATTCACCTCTTTTTAATACTTTTTTTTAATTTCACTTTTTACCATTTTTTACATTCTCACCAGCTAATCAGAATAAGGGCTGTCGCCACGTGAAACTAGAGCAAAAAGTTCCAAAGAAAAAATCCGTAGCCAAAAACCAGTTCTGAACAAAAATGCATTTTCAATGGTTTCTTAATGTACATTTGATATTTTTGGCACTGATGAGGCACGAATAGTAACATTTACACTGCTCTATAATGCTCATCAATTAAAGTGTCTTATAATTCATACAGAAATTAGTTCAATTCTCTGCTTTCAGGAAACGCTAATCCGCCGCATAACATTACTTCCTGGTTCCAGTCAAAGGGTCAGGGGAAGACCCACGACGATACCACCAATCACATCCCACATGATATCTACGCCATTGGGACCCAGGAAGACCCCCTGGGAGAGAAGGAGTGGGTCGACACCGTTAAAGCAGCCCTGAGAGATATAACCAACATTAGCTTTAAACACGTGAGTCAAACATGTGGTGTTGGAATTTTGGGTGTTAATTTATATATATTTAATTAATTTATAATTTATAATACTTAATAATAAAATGCTCATTTTTTTTTCTTTCCAGATAGCTACTCAGACCTTGTGGAATATCAGGATTGTGGTCCTAGCCAAGCCAGAACACGAGAACAGAATCTCCCACGTCTTCTCAGACAGTGTTAAGACCGGCATAGCCAACGCGCTGGGTTCGTCAAGCAGCTTCCCAGAGAGCAAAAAGCGATATTCAAACATTTGATTTAATGTTTTAGGTAATAAAGGTGCAGTGGGGGTGTCGTTTATGTTTAATGGAACGTCCTTTGGGTTTGTGAACAGTCACCTGACTTCAGGAAGTGAGAAGAAATTGCGGTGAGCAGCAACCACAATCCATTGTTCAGATAATTAATAATGGAAGAGATGTTAAAGCAAGGCAGCACGAATAATACTGGCTTTCTGTGCCTTTTTGTAGACGGAACCAGAACTACATCAGTATTCTTCGTTTTCTGAACCTGGGAGTTAAGAAGCTTAACTCTTTTGACATCACCAACCGCTTCACACACCTCTTTTGGTTTGGAGATCTGAATTACAGAGTTGAATTCCAATCCCATGTAAGAGACTAAACTAAACATCTCAATACGTTTTAAAGACACGTTCCTCTGGAAATGACTTGTTTCCCTGTCAAGAACTTTGTAGATCAGAGATCAACTTTATGTCCAGAGATATTCTGCTGATTATTAATTATTACATTAGTTACATCAGTGCTTTTCAGATGCTTATTCATACAGAAGCAAACTGACATTTTAGCGGATTACAAATTACTCGCTGTTTTTGGTCTTTGCAGGAGGCCGAGAACATTGTGACGAAGATAAAACAGCAGCAGTATCAGGAACTTCTGGCCAAAGACCAGCTGTGTTTAGAGAGGGAGGAGGAAAAAGTTTTCTTAGATTATGGTGAGAAATCGGCTTCATTTGACGCAAAAAAAATGTTAATTTTTTTTTTTGTGCTATGACCTTGTTTAATTTCCTATGTGAATACTGTTTATTTATAGATATGTTTTTCTATATTGCTAATAGTATTAATTTATTAGAATGTCCCATGTAACACTGTATATATGCATGGTATATACCATATAAATACTTGGATGGATGGATGGATGGATGGATGGATGGATGGATGGATGGATGGATGGATGGATGGATGGATAGATAGATAGATAGATAGATAGATAGATAGATAGATAGATAGATAGATAGATAGATAGATAGATAGATAGAGCGTTCATTAGTGATTTTAGCTATTTTATTTTGGGAATTCCAATTATAAATCATTTGTCACAAATTATAGATTGGGTCATAATAAAAATATACAGTATGACATAAAAAATGGTAAATATGTGGAGGTAAATTATTGTTCTTTACCCTATGGTACAGTATTTGGCTTATTTTTAGCTCTATACTAATTCAGATTTTCCTTATGGATGTATTATAATTTTGATGCTTTCATTTATATAGAGGAAGAGGACATTACATTTGCACCCACTTACCGATTCGAGAGAGACACACGTGAACGATATGCGTACACTAAAGCCAAGGCCACTGGGGTATAGTATGAAGCTATAACTAGTCATCATGTTTTATCTCTCAAAATACTGTTAATTTCTTTGATCCATACAGACAAAATATAACTTGCCTTCCTGGTGTGATCGGGTGCTCCGTAAATCTTATCCTCTGGTACACCTGGTGTGCAACTCCTACGGTCAGTCTGAAAATTCTAAATCTTGGATCTGTAAAAAGAGTGATGCGTTTCCATAACTGAAAATTCACTTTGTTGTGACATGCACTTTCTTTTAGGATGCACAAACGACATTATGACCAGCGACCATTCGCCAGTATTCGCCACATTCGATGTGGGTGTGACTTCACAGTTCGTCTCAAAAAATGGTAGAATATATCTCCATGTAATTAAACTTTGGTTTTTAGACAATTTGTTTAAAGTATATAGGTTCATTTGTTTGTTGCACAAATACTGACTGGATTTTTTTCCTCAGATCTGTCAAAAGATGCTCAGGGCGCTATAAAGTTCATGAACTGTGTGGCTGTTCTTCTGACGAAAGCAAAGACAAAGTTTTTCATTGAGTATCACTCTAGCTGCTTGGAGAGTGAGTAGATGTTTTCCAGATATTCGGTTGTTAATGTTCTGTGATGTTCTTAAACAACATGAATTTTATTTTCCAAGAGTTTGTAAAGAGTATGGAAGGTGAAAACCAAGAAACTGTGGAAAATTCCATAAAAGTGCGATTTGGAGCACAAGTTGAGGTAAAACAACCACAACAGAACAATAAATGTGTTCTCTTCTGGATTGACATTTTCTCGAGATCTGTATCTGCAGCTCACGCCTATCATTGCGGACCCTGAATATCTTCTGGACCAGCACATCCTTATCTGCATTAAGTCCACTGACTCGGACGAGTCGTATGGTAATAATACTGTTTAAGCAAGACACGTGTCACTGTAAAGTCTGGATTTACTGTTTTAGAGGTTTAGTAAAAAATAATTTGAAAGCTTTACACATTTATTGCATGTTAAAATGCATTAGTTGAACAGGTACTGTACTATGCATTATTGAATAGGCAGTTATTGAATATGTAATTGATTAATTAAATAATTGTTACTTGAATGGGTAATTAATCATGCATTAATTGACTAGGTCTATGTTTATAATAATAATTAAATATCAATATGAATAAAATTAAAATAATATTTACATCATGTAGTGTGTGTGTGTGTGTGTGTGTGCGTGTGTGTGTGTGTGTGTCTGTGTGTGTGTGTGTGTGTGAGTGTGTGTTTGTGTGAGTACGCAGACATTTTTTCCAATATTTCATTTATACAGTATTTGCAAATTCACAGAACACCTGTAAATTATTCAATTAACTAATCAATATATTCTGAATATGAGTGTGATGGAGTGATAATGTGTGTGTGTTTCAGGCGAGGGCTGTTTAGCTCTGCGTTCTGCTGAAAGCTCCTATACAGAGTTCTGCATGAAGCTCACCCATCATGGCGAGCGTACGGGCGTCCTGACAGGAGGCATCCAGCTTCACACCTCAGAGGGCAAGCAGACGGAAAAACTGTATGGTGAGTTTCTCCACCAGGGTTTCTGTTAGCAACAATTCCAATATGATATTGGAGTTTGAATGAATTTTGTAGTGTTGTACCAAATATGATGAGATTTACAGCTCACCTTTACAAAAATGCTTTTTCTATATTCTTTTAAAAGTGTATCCTTAAATATTTTTAGAAAACAGACCAAGTTAACTGTATGTAAACGGCATATCTTTGCTTTCTTCAGACTTCATTAAAGTTGGTGATGACCCAGGAGCTGGTAAAGGCAAACCCGCAGAAAGCACCAGCAAGTACTTATCCAGTTTCTTTCTTTGATTGATTCAGGTCCATTGGTTTATATTTGTGATGCTTGTGTCGTGACATCACTTGGATTAGGATATGATGCAATGAAATGAAGGAGTTTTGGTCATGAAGCAGGGATGAGAACCAATTAGATCTTTTGGAAATATTTATAGGAGGCAAAAAAGAAAGATTTAGTTTTCACACTGTAGGAGTGGAATAAAGGAAAGTTGTCATGGATCACACCCTGGTTATTTGTGACAAACTTTAGAGAAGCCAAACAGGACCTAAACGTGGTTTTTATTCTAGAAAACAGTCCACTGGTACACTAAACTAAACTAATTACTAATCTAAAACAAGACTAGGTGACACACACAAAATTCTTCATTCTACATTAAATGATATTCTTTTACAGATGCTCTGGGATTCTCACCTCTGATATTAATAACCCCAGTTATATGGGTGTAGGATACAAGAGCAATAACCAGACAGACAGAATCTCCAGCAACATAATGGGCCCAAGAGCAGGGGCTTCCGCTGGGAATTCAGCCAAGGATGTGACCACAAAGAAGACCCCCTATGAGCAGTCTACATCAAGTCCCACAGGGAAGACCTCAAATCCTATGTAAGTTTTTTTTCCCCCTCTGTATCATAGAAGCATATATCGTATTTACATGAATATAAGCACCCGTTTTTCCAGTTTTAGATGCTCAAAAACTTTGGGAGTGCTTGTATGCGCATATTATTATTTCCACATTTTTGTGAGGAACATTAACAAAAAAAATGAGAATATGTCGTCCTGCTGGCCTGTTGTAAACTTACATTTTCCATAAAATTCTTCGACAATGTCAAACACTTGCTAAGGATTGTTTATTGCTTCCACTGATGATCGTGTCACAAGTTAGATTTAAGATTTTAGCTGGAAGTGTTTTTGGAAAGTCAGAGCGACTGAACAAGTAATGTTTGTTTTTTTTGTATGTGTGTATGAAAAATTAGGAGGTGTGCTGATATTCACGTAAATACGGTATATGATAAATACGGCTAAACTAAAACAGGGAAAGACTCTAAAACAAAAGTTGATAACAAATTGCATATCCATCCATTCATCAATCAATCAATCTTTCGATCAATTTTCTACTGATTTTTCTATTTCTGAGTCACAAAGAGCTTGAGCCATTGACACTTTGAGTTATGGCACTTCCTGTGCCCCCTCGTGGCCGTTAACGAATAAATGTCTTAAAAATAGCCACATTACTTTACAACCGGTTCAAATACCACGTGTCTTCATTTCAGGTGTGAGGAAGGACAGCCCCCTGAAATGTTTGACAACCCCCTTTATGGATCAATGAGTGGATGCAGAGGGAACAAAGAACACCTCCCTGCTCAAGACGCTCATTTAAAAACAGACCATAATGGAGCCCCGTTTCCCAGCCCTCGCTTGCGTTCCTTCACTTGTTCAGAAAGTAAACCACAGGCACCATCCACCAACAGTGGACGAGGTTTACAGCCCCAGAAGAAGCCGGTGATGCCTTCTCGTTCTGATGGGGGATTGTTTGGACCCGCCAGGCCTCCAATCCCAGTGAAATCACGCGCTGGTCAGACACAAGAGCCTCAACCAAAAGTCCGAGATTACAGAGACAGCTCAGAAGTTCCATCCAAAACGCGACCTCCAGCATCCAAACCAAAAGATGGTATGGCAACAATACGCATCCATTATCCATCTGAAAAACTATAGTCATCTGCTATTTAAAAGAAAGTTATTCATATTATTTCTTCTTATGAGTAAAATATGTTTGTGTATATATAAAACATTTGTGTTTAAATAAATGTGTATTTTTTTTTTTTATATTTTTAGCACATCATGAGACGTCACAACCTTTGAAGATGAATCGACCTTTGAAATAAGACGTTTAAATATTGATATGCAACAGCATGAGACCATTCATTGGATCTTTAATTTGAAGTATAAAGTGATGATGATGATGATGATGATGATTTTTTTTATTAGAGACGTCAATGCTTGTCATGCATCTTCAACTTGAGGTGCGAATAAGAGTGAAAAATCTAAGTTATAAAACCAAGTAATGTACTGTTTTTCTACATGTACACGGTTCTATTGTGTGTGTGTGTGTGTGTGTGTGTGTGTGTGTGTGTGTGTGTGTGTGTGTGTGTGTAGCATTGAAACTTTTCACTAGCTAGGATTAAAATTCCCTGGAATATTTACGTGTGATCGCAGTAATTTATCACATTGCTCCATCTGCTGGTGTGATGCGGGAACACAGATTTTTCCACCTAATTTACACAGTTGATAAAATAATCGTGAGGTAAAGTTAAATGTATCTTAGGATGTTGCCTTCTATTTAAAACAGTAGTTTCTCATTCTCTTCAACGTGATGACGTTTGTTCACCTTAACAAAAAAAAAGTAAACGGGGACATGGCAAACTGACAATCATCTCAAGATCAGTAAAAGGTTGCCAGAGCGTTTAAAATTGGCACTAGGCTTTAATTGATTGAACACAAAAAAATGAGTGCAATTGTGAGTCGCGAGAGATTCTAGTCAATACAATTTGAGTGATTTGCTGTGTCGCCGCAAGATGACGTCGGCTAATTCAGCGTGACGTATACATTTCTCCAGCGAATAGAAACCAGGAAGCGACTTGCACTGGCAGCTGTTTGATGACGTATGTGATACGAAGCCGATAGCCGCGTGAAAATGGTGAGTTTTGTAAAATTGATCGTGCTTCATATGCGTTGTTAAGTGCAGCTTCAGTTGTGTTTGTAGCGTAGTTTCTCGTTTGTAGAAATGTTATGTGTAGAGTTAGTAAACAGCCGTTTGCCTACAGACGACAGTTGAACGGCGATTGTGACGTGCTAATGGCTAGGTCTTTGATGTCGTCCTGAGGTTTTACCATTGACTACGGAACAAACAATTATCGTGTAAAAATACGTGTGACTGGCTGTTTTTTTTTGTTATTTGATGTGAAAATCTGCATCTAGGGTGTAACCGTTACTTATCCCATATGTTTTTAGCTTTTCTACTCATTTTTCAAATCGTTGGTTGGGAAAGACGTGGTCGTAGAGCTCAAGAATGACTTGAGGTGAGCACGCTGAGATTTTCCATATTGTGTTCATATTCTGTTTTTTTATGTACTTATTTATTATGACTCTTTTCCAGCATTTGTGGTACACTGCACTCAGTAGATCAGGTATGTACGGTAATCTTCCAGCTTTCCAGCTTTTTAGTACGATGCAATTACGTAAAAAATGCTTTGTTTTACAGTATCTGAACATCAAGCTGACAGATATCAGTGTCACGGACCCTGAGAAATATCCTCACATGGTAAAATTCCACCATGAGTTTTATGTTTTAGTCCGTAACTGTACAATTGTCTCAAAGCAGCTGTGCAAAACTATAAGTATCGTACACACAAATACACACGCACATCACCACACACAACAACGTGTGCACATTCAGAAAACATGCAAACATTTAAACAAACTCAAACGCACTCATAATCAAGATTAGATTCAAGTAGATTCCTTCAAAAGCTTTTCAAATGGTTTCAGAGTCGCGTTTTGACATTCATGCTTTTCTCTTTCAAGTTATCTGTGAAGAACTGCTTCATCCGAGGGTCCGTGGTGCGGTATGTTCAGCTGCCGGCAGACGAGGTGGACACTCAGCTACTGCAGGACGCGGCACGGAAAGAAGCCATGCAGCAGAAGCAGTGAAGTCGGCCGTAGCTCAAGATGTTGTTTTGTGTTGTAAAAATGTTTTTTTTTTGTTGTTTATGTTTTTCATTCAGAGAAGGGTCATGTCTGATTTTCTAGATTGTGCACTTGTTTGAAATTTGTGAATAAATAAAAGAAAACATGTTAAAACAGTTAAAACAAATGACCTCTTTAAACTGAAATAAAGTTTTCTTTTTGTTTTGTTTTTTACATCACTTGTCTGATATTTTGTTACTGAAGTTAAATAGCTTTTGTATTTACATGTAAGATTAGCTATAGGAATCAAGTAACTTTTATGCTGAAATGAAAATGTTATTGTGTGTGTAAAATATTCAGTATAATAACCACAAATATAAAACGTAATTGTGTATATCAAGCCTTTTATATTAAAATTATTGTTCATATGGCCACCATAAATATGGAAATTGTGCCAAATAGATTTAACCATTCAGGGAAGTGAACCTGGAGCAGTGGGCAGCCTTAGGACGGGAAGAGAGTTGAAGAGCCAGCTCGAGTGGGATTTGAACCTGTCATTTCTTGGACACATGCCCAATTTCTTAAGCTGGCCCACAAATGCCATTTCAATTAACCACCAAATCATTTTCAGGTGCTACCAATAACCTCACTAATGAACAGCTGAAGTATCAGTAAAGTGGACTTCATTTCAGCATGTGTGAGCCATTCCTGAAAGGTTTTTAATCTACAACTCTTGCGTTCAGATATATGTAACTGATTAATTATAAAAGGTTTAAGAACTTTTAGACTGAAGGCTTCGGCATGGAGCTTTGTGTCTGTGAGATGGACCACAAAGAAATCCAAGACAAAACCAATCTTGAAGTAAAGAATCCTATCTATCTCAATCCCATCTACTTAATCTCATCTGATAACCAAAACTTGGAGGTTTGACAAGTTGAATTTGTTTTTCATTTGGTTTAGGTGGAGAGTTGCCCAAGTAAACTGTTCGGCACACACTCTTTATTACAGGAGTTGTTCACAGAAAAGGTTGTACAGTAGGTCTGTGTATAATTTCAGTACACGATGCTGAGGTTTTTTTTTGTTGTTGTTCTGGGTGTTTAGATTTCAACTAAGAAGAAAACTCATTGGATTCTTGGCCCTGAAGACCTAAATGATACCTTACTTTATAACCCTGAGGATGAATCGGGTTAAATTGGTTTGAAGTTTATGTATTTTATTAATAAAATTATCAATTGATTTAAATTTATCACAGATGACTGCTCATCCTTGGCTTCCTTCAGCTCTTCTGAGGAACACCAAAGCATTCCTGTGCCAGCCTAGACCAGTCTCTCTAGTGTGTTCTGCTCTTCTTTTAGCTGGGACAGCCCCTGGAAGATGTTCTCAAAAACATGCTTTACTCAGACTTCCTCTCGGGTGATCAAGTTATTCACCCCCACCCTTTACATAAAAGTGCCTGACCTGAAAAAGGTCTGACTTCCTGCCAGCAATAGGAACCTGTTTAGGTCATATGGGGATTAGATTGGTGTCATCAGACTGCTCAGAACTCTGCACTAGCACAGGACTACATGAGGGACACAGACGTGGTCTCCGAGGCCATTAAATGCATGCTATCTCCATGCTGTGCTCTCTAGAACACTTAGAAGGTTAGAGAGCTGGTCAGACACATTCCCATGTACCTGAGATTCAGCTATCAGCCCATTCTTTCCTCTTCAGTACTCTACCATAGGCTTTTCTGGAAAGGTAGAGCCTTTGGCAGTTCATTTGGATCGCAACCTCTAATGCTAATGGAATCATGACCCCAGTTGATTCAATGTTGCAGACTTTTGTCACTTGCCTTCTGCTATGTGGCCTTATATTACTTTTGGAAATTTCAAGTATATTAACCTAAAGCTTTGTTGATTTAAAAGACAAATAACATTTTGATAGTTATTTAATAATGCAGATTATTTTCTGTGATGTACTGATAAACATTAGACTTGGATGATCTTCACAATATTCCACAAATTCTCTCTGGGGTTCAGGTCGGGACAGCAGGCCAATTAAGCACAGTAATGCCATGGTTAGTAAACCATTTACCAGTGGTTTTGGCACTGTGCCAGGTGTCAAATCTCCTGATCTGAACTACAGGGAGAATCTTGTGAAAATGTAGAGATGCAAGACCCAACATTTCATGAGCTGTATACCAAAAATCATCAATATTAAAACAATAAAAGGCTTAAACTACTTCAGTTGTGTGTAATAAATCTAAAAAATATGAAAGTCTAATGTTTATCAGTCACAGAAAATAATGAACTTTATCACAATATGCTATTTTTTTTTAAAATAACCTGTATGTGCTCGTAGAATAAATGTCAAACTTTGTCCAGTCACACCAAATTACGATTAAATCTGACCAGCTGGTGGTATTCTGATCAAATACAGCTAAAACTACAATTCCCAGAATGCTTTAATTATTGCTGTTTTTACTATTGTGTTGTATTGTTGTTTTATTGCAAAAGAAGAAACATGTATTACTGTGGATTTGTATTAATCTTGTACTGTTTTAATGGCCAGCCAAAAGTTAAAAAAGGGCTCTATAAAATAGTGGATATAAATAAAGAGTTGAGTTTTCCTCTTCCATCACTACAGGACCATTAACCAATATCGCTGCGACTGTATGCTAATGATGGCACAGTCAACACCTAACATTTTAGCACACACCTTGGAATAGTGGCCAGCCAATCACAGAGCAGTACACACATTCTCACTCACTTCTTTGGACAATTTTCCAAACTCCAATTCGCTTCATGGCTTGTGGAAATAAACTGGAGACCTTGTGGAAACCCAAGCAAGCACGAGGGAGAACATTTCAACCCTACAGAGAAATGTCCCAGCCGAGCCTTAGCTTGAGCCTGGCCACCAGTTAAAGCCAGTTAATTGGGATAAATTTGCCCATATCTCATACCGCAAATTTGTGCCAAAGTTCAAAATGGTTGCAACCCAATTAACAGGAGTGTACTTTCTTTTTAACTTCACCTATCTGCAACAAATAGTCAGCTCACAGGTTTAAACATAGAAATCCAATACTTTTATTTTTACATTCATACATCCATATTTTACAAGTTTAATGCATTAAAAAAGCCCGATACCCAAACAGCTGATGCAATTGTGACTTAATTTTTTCCATAAAATGTGTGAAAAGCATTTAGAAAGCGCACAAGGGCACACGCACACACACACACACACACACTCAATTCCTCAGTGTTTTTGTAGCACAGACACATTCTCACACGTCTAATAAGGGAACGGGAGGACGCATGATGCCTTTCACTTGTACCGTAGTCGAGCTGAGCCGAAGGGAGAAATCCAGACAGCGTTGAGAAAGGCACCTCGAGTACACAGTGTATCCACAGACAAATTCAATAAAATAAAGACAATAGTATAACCTTTACTGTAGCTTCTAAAACAAAGACAAAACGGCAACTCTTGACAAAGGAAACAAAAGTCAAGTTCCTGTACAAATGCATCTTAAGTAAAATATCTCCTTGATTATAATATTGCAATACTTAATTGTATTCGTGTTGGTATTATTATTACTTTTGAGTGCATATGTTACCATGTAATGCCAGATCGGCTCCGCCCGCAGAGAGCAATCCTAATACAAGCTAATTACACTTTGTCACAATATTAACGCAGTCGCCAACACACAACGTCTGTCGAGGACAAACCACCTCATGCATGATTTCCGTAAGAGAATGCAGCTATTCTTCTCAAAGGAGCAAAGGAGAACGCTATAGTCACAGTTAGAGTTCCTCTAGAGACACAGGCCGTAATCTGTACACACGCCTACGCCAAAGAACCAGCCGCGCCGTGAGAAACGTCGAAAATATTCAAATCTTGATCAAAACCTCCTCGCTTCACGTTAGAAAATAAAGTCTTGTCAAAAACATTTGAATGTTTTACATTCCTGACTCCCGACAAAATAAAGCTTTGAATAATTCTTGTAAAAACACTCCCGACAGTATTATACGTATTCAGATGTAAATACAAACAATAAAGTGACTACAAGAAATCATATGTGGTTTATATATACACATATATAAACACACACACATACACACACATTTATATATGTATATATTATATATATATTATTATATGATGATAGAAACCCGTTTAGACTGGCAATCCTGTCCAGTGAATATATACTGTAATTCTTTTTTTCCATTTAATGTTCATGTAACACAGTGTGGCACTAATATTTTGAATGATTGTACAGGTCAGATGGCATGGTCGGACCCTCAGCACCTCAGCACGCTTTCGTCATGTCTGTCGGCAGCTCCGTGGTGGACATGCGGTACTGTATCTTGGTGTTGGTGATTGCGCCATGCTTCTGCCGGAGGTGCAACCGTAGTTGGCTTTTGTGGCGAAAATGCAAGTTGCATTTTTCACACTGCGAAACAAAAAGCACGAGATGATTAGTGAACACCAAAAGTCCAGAAGATTCGGACGTGGCGTGTTCTCTTACATGATAGGGCTTCTCGCCGGTGTGTATCCGCAGGTGACTTTTCAAGGTCTGCAGATGGCGGAAGCGAGTGCCGCAGATTTCACACGGATATGGCTTCTCTCCGGTATGAATGAGAACATGAGCCCGAAGGTGAGCGACCTGTGGAGAGACGAGGCCCGGCTCGTACAATGGCTTTTCGGTGTTTGCTCAACTGACCGTGATTCAGAGCACTTACTTGGACAAATCTAGCTCCACATGTCTCGCACTTGTATGGCTTCTCCCCTGAGTGGATTCGAGTGTGGGTTTTGAGGTTTGCTGGTCTGTTGAACTGAGCTCCGCAGATATTGCATCGATATGGTTTTTCTCCTGCACAGAAAAGTCATGTTGGTGCATCAGGATAAACGTAAGGTGTTTTTAAAATATTTTTTATCCAAAACTGATTGTGATGGTTACCGGTGTGAACGGTTTTGTGACTAGCAAGGTTTCCCTTGTAGCGAAATGCTGCTTGGCAACGGTCACATTTGTATGGCTTGTCGCTGTGGACCTGGAGCACGTGGCGTTTCAAGGCTTCCTCCTCGGAGAACTTGGAATCGCATTCGTTGCAGAAGTACGTTCCGTTTTCTGCAGAAAATGGGGAAAACATTATAAGGTTGGTATATGATGATGTCTTGAGTTTCTGAGCTTTTGCTTCATCAGTGATGTCTCTTGCACATATTTTTTTAATTGCATAACTTAATAATAATATTGTTATTAATGTACTGTTATTTGGTCATTAATAGTCCTTAACATTTTCCTCGCCATTCAACTCCTTAAACGTCTATATTTATACCTTTCCTCAATTTTTTTTCATCATATTTTTACTTTGACTTTGAATGGGAGTCATCCTTCAAGCATCCTTGGTTAGTCAGCAAAATGTGCACAATTTACTTTGTGGGTAACTTTATACAGTTACTACTACTACTACTACTACTACTACTACTACTACTACAGTGGATTGCTACTGTGGGTAGAAATGTCTAAATATGTCACTTGCAAAATGTGGATTCTTCATTCATCTTCAAGTTTATTCTAATCGACTTTTACACTTTTACTCACTACTTTACCGTTATTGCTTATTAGTTTTTTCCTCTATTCAACAGCTTCCCATCTCCTCATCTTTCATCGTAGGGATGTTGTTTTAACGTTTAACATAGTTTAATGTGTGCAGAGACTTTCATCTTTATCCACAATAATCAGCTTCTTCGTGTCTACTGAACTTTTCACGTTTTCACAGTTTACGTTTGGGGTCCATTCATTTCAAATGACCTTCTCAAAGTGGGTTTGTCATTTTCTTTGTTTCTACTTGTGTCAATTTGTATCTTTCATAAACGTACAATACACAGAAAGATAGGAAAATGTGTCTTCTTACAGGAAAAAAACTTATCGTTGTGGTAGCACATCAGAAATCACATCATCAAGACTCATTTCAACCATATCATTTCCACAACTAATCTCATGATGTATTTGTTGTATGGTTGTACTGTGTCAATTGGGTCTTTGCAAATAAAACATTGTTCTTATGTCCTAACGCATCTGAATTAGGTCTCCATCAAAGCAGATGAAAACGAAGAGACTCACCACAGCTTGAATCCGAGAACTCTGAGTGCATCTCCGACATCTCCTCGGCCAGACGCGAGGCCGCGGTGTTGGGGCAGATGTCGGAATGCTGTGGAGACTGAGAGCCACAGGACGAACATTTGAAGTGATTGACGTAGAGAGAGGAGCGGCCCTCTGAGATCCTCTGCGATTCACCTAGAGATCTACTGAAGAAGCAAA
Source organism: Paedocypris micromegethes (assembly GCA_028031935.1). Lineage (NCBI taxonomy): Eukaryota > Metazoa > Chordata > Actinopteri > Cypriniformes > Paedocypris > Paedocypris micromegethes. Next base: position 24,638,744 of record CM051495.1, on the reverse strand, counting down.
TAAATCCCACTTTAGGATCACACTGGGATGAAGAACGTGGAAACCCCGAGTCTCCATGCTCCATGAGAACTCACCCATTCATAAGACTGTTGAGTCGGCTGGTCTGTGGAACAGGGAAGTCCTCCACCTCGTCGCAGGATTTTGCTGTTGCTTTTGGGTCTGAAAGCTCCGGCTCAGGTGGATTGAGGAAACCCGAAATGCCGACTTTTTGAGGCGAGAGCATCCTGGGGTCGTGTGGACCGCTCTCCTCTTCCTTGGAGCTCTGATTCAGCACGATGAACTTGTACTTCTTCCAGTTGCGAGCTTTGGGATCTTGCATACCTTGAGAGATGAGAGGCTGGGCCTGGAAAGCGGCGTTCTTGCTGCTGCTGGACTCTGTGGGGGAATTGGGTTGGCAGTCGGATTTGAGGGGGCTCTGGGGGCTGCTCATCAGAGGTTTACGTCCCATGGAGTAGTGCTGGTGACCTAGATGTTCCTCTGCCAGGGAATTCTGCTCCTTCCCAGTCTCCTTCTGAAGGTCCTGGGCCAGGCTGGTAAAGCCGTGCTTTCTGGGACTCATGCCGATGGAATGGAACACCCCATCCAAGGACTCCTGCTTCATTTCCTCATCCTTTCCCAGCTCTCTAGAAAAGAAGGAGCCCACTTGGAAAGCACTGGAGCTCCCGCCGGAGGGGTTGCGGCCAGCGTCGGTCATCGCCGGGTTGCTGCTGTCAGGGGACGAGCAGTGTTTGTGATGGATGATGCTTCCTTTGGAGAAGTCTGAAAAAGTGTTTTTGGTGTCCGTCAGCTTGCAGAGAGAAAACGGGAAACCCTGCATGGGAAACTGGCTGTAGAGGTAAGAGCTGTTTGGGGAGCTGACTCCATTAAACATACAGACTCCATACGGTCTCCCATCTCGGAAGCTTCCGGCACGTCCAGAAGCGTTGTCCAGAACCTCGTGGGGTCTGTAGGTGTGGACGTCTTGAGGTAAAAGCAGAGGGCTGATGAGAAACTCCTCTCTCTGGAGCTTAATGGAGGAGTCACTGCAGAGAAACAACGGGAGATTTAGCCGGCGACCGTTTGGCCAAGCGGATGAAGATGGTGAAACAAACCTGGACTTGATGAATCTGTGGCAGGTGTCAACAACGTGGTCCATCTGCAGGTAGATGGCGGTGTTCATGATGGCCATGATGAGGCTCTCTTTCAGGGCGAGGCGTGAGGTGTACATAAACTCCAGGAGGATTGCGAAACCTTCAGGGTCCACCTTTGGATCCAAGCTGATCATGTTCAGGTTGCATTTATGAGAATCCGTAAAAATGGAATAGAAAAGCCCACTGGGGAAAGACCAGATTAGTTATTTGAATGTTGGTATCTGCATGACCCTGTATTCATTTAATTAAACGGTGATATCTAACGTACCTGCACGCCATTAGGACAGTTTTGTGTGCTCGGAACTGCTGTCTGCTGACCAGAATGGTGACATCTGTCAGGATGTCTCTGTTACGCAGCCGGTTCAGGTTGAGTAGAACATCACTTGCATGGCGCGTAAACTGGATGCAGCTGTCAGCTGCACATGCCATTTTTTCAAGATCTGTTCGGGGGAAAAAACATGTAATGAAATGAAGGTTCGCTGAATGAATCATGGTGAAAAGAACAAATGCTGTTTCCGTTGGTTCTATTCTCTGACTTTTGAGAACTCTTGAGTTTTATTTTTGATTACACACAACGTTATAACAAAACGAGAAGCAGCATTGGGTGCAGCGGACAACACGTACAACTTTGGAATTACTGCACCTGCAAAGAATAAAAAGGAGCATTTCGTGTCACCTTGACATTGATTGTGTGCTTTTCAAATAATCTTCAGTGCAGTGACGATACTTGTAGTCCATTGTAAAACTCTCAACACTTATTCAATAACCTGAATTTGATTTTTTTTTTTTATGTTAAACTTTCGGTTTTTATCCCCACTAGGTGGAGACAAATGATCAAACACAGCAGTCTACTAACTGACTTTGGTCCACGTGCGTAGAACCATGACTGAAAATTATTTTTCATATTGGTCAATATTCTGCCCTTTACGCTTCCAACAATTCTATAACGAGTTCAATTCCCGTTTTAGCCCAACTTTTGCATTAACGAGGAAAACGTGCCGAAGCAAAGATTCCCCGTAATAAAGCTCCCAACTGTTGACACATTTATCCAGCGACGAACGTGTTTATTAACACCGAATAGTCAACACAGGCAACCCGAGGATTAAGTTAATTCTGTGGGAACATTTTCCTTCCCATAGCGCCGAGCACGAGCCGCTTAGTTTCTGCACTTATTTATCGGGATCAAGTGATTGCGCGACTCGAGACTGTTTTCTCTCACATCTGGAGACTTCGCGCTAATAAAGTTTCACTTGACGCCTTTAAATAGTTAGACGAACATTTCTCACATGTTGAACATTGAGTATTACAGATTGTGTTTCCATTTGAGCCAGCATTACACCAACATGTCCGAGCGCTGGCTGTCACGATGCCAAAGCAGATTAATCAGCTCTTGTGGTGCCGAAGCCCGGCTAAACGTACAGAAACGAACGGGTGCAGAGTTCGGAAAAGGAAAAAAAACAAAGGAGGGAAAAAAACATATCAACATTCCTGTCAGCGTGTCGGGATTTACGCGCTCCTCGCACGCGCTTGGGTCATCGATAACGGACTCTTTATTTTTGCTGTCATTTCTACGATTTTAACAATAATATATATATCATATATTAAAGACGCGCGTTGGCAGCACCTTTTTTGACAGAATCAGTTTCGGCCACTAACAGCATATAAACAACACGTCCACGCGCACGCTGAGCAGTCGCGTGGCACAGCGGTTGTTGTTTTTCCCTCAAAGTTTCCATCTCCCGCTCTCAGCGTTTCTTACGAAGTGTCCGATCGCCAATAAATGTCTCGATCCAGGAATAGCGACCGATTCATAACACGCAAACGGCGGACAGATTTATTAGCTACTCGCGCGAGATGCCGGAACTTTAAATAGTCTATATCTCTTTTCATATGCATGCCTTTATAAGCAGCAATCCGCGCGCATTATGCAATTCAATTGTGTTTAGATATCAAACTGTTGCGGCGGAAATGTTAAACCGTGTGAGGGATCAGGGATGAACTCGGGATGAAGGCGGGTTTGCGACTGATGCAAAACTTTTCTCCTGCATCTCCTGATGGAACTCGTTCCATTAAGACGCTGTGTTAACGATTAAAGTTTTCCAGCAACTTCCACTTGGACATGTCTGCGCATTTTTTTCCCATCATCATTAACAGCAATTAAGGTAACACTAATGACGACATCCACAACAAACACAAAAACCACAAAAAAAGCCCAAACTAACATCAGAGCCGAATTAACGCGTGATTTTGATTAAAAACAAATTCTGTCTTACACCCAAACTCTACTAGAAATAGCAAGGGAGATCACAACTTTACAAGTTTACAAAAGCATCGCAGCCCACCTTTTCGCACATTTCATAATTTGACAACCAAGTGCACATCTATCACACCTCTAATAATTTTGTCACCATGCGCCAATAAGAAAACTTTGCTCTCGTTTAGTCTCGAAAAAAACGAGTGCCGAGTCAGTACTTCTTTCTTTCTCTTTTTTCCACTCGTCTGCTCCGCGCACTATTTACGATCTCGCGTCCCCCGCAGTGAGAAGAACCGCGGTGCGCGCGGAACGACAAGAGCTGTCAATATCATTCTAGCTAGAATCAGCCCGTCTGCTTAGGCACTCAGCTACTCAAGCCTTCCACAAACATCTCAGACTAACAGAAGGTGGAGAAACACACGTTTAACAACACAATCCAATAAAACGCCCCGATTATCATGTGCGGGTAAGAGCAGCAGTGTGTCAGAGAAAAAGAATGTAAAAAAATCACCTGGTAGTGCTTTCCTAGAAACTTCTTGCATCACCACTTCTAAGAACCCCAGTTCTAAGAATCAGAAGAGCTCAATTCTCGGAATTTGAGCTAGGGACCGTACTATTTTTGGAGGGCAGGGGAGAGCCTCGCTTTGATGTACGGGTTTAATTCTCAGTTTACCGTCTACCCTACTAATCTATAAGACGACGCGTCGGCAACAAACCTTGATTTTCATTGTTTTAATAAAACCTCGACTAATAAATGCTTATTACTAGCGTTTTAATTAAGACAAATGGCAAAATCCTCCTCGCTGTTGGACTCTTCCAGACTGAGACGGTCACGTGGTCTTGGAAAGTGGCTTACGTACGTTGTCTATTTAGCCCAGCCTCAAAATACTCAGAACTAATTTGCTATTCCATGACATAAGCAAAGTGTCCTTTCGCTATCTTTCCCCGTACGAAACCCACGACCATACGCTTAAGCTAGTCCATACCGACATATCTGGGGCGCTTTTTCACGCGGACACTGATTGATTATTTATTGTGTTGTTTTGCTTTGTTTTTTGAGCGATATCTTTTTTGGTCGTGCTGTTTCTTCATTACCGTGGAGCTGCTGGCCAATGCCTTAAGGGTTTGTTTGAACGGGATTTTAAATATATAAATGACGCTGTCGGTATTTTAACCGTTGGAAATTCGATAAGCAAGACTACGTTGTTCCGCACGCGTTATAACGGTCTTGTCCGCAGTTAGTAAATAATGCCATTTAGAAATGAATCCGGCGTGTAGATGCGTATATCAGTCGAATCCGCCGCGCTTTAATATCGCTCGTGTTTAATAAAGCGTTCCGACCGCTATTTCCGTTGAGATATTTCTTTTAAATAAATGATCTGGCTGGGGTCAGTTTACTCCCGGGTAATATTTCTGCTGCCAATGTAAAGACGCGCGAGTACCCGCCTGAGCTGACTGACGAATTCATCACTTTTATACGCACAAGTAAAGCATATTTATTGAGCACAAATTGCAAAAGTAAATGTCGTGTGATTTATAGCAACTCCGTCTGCCGCTGCACACAAAGTACATCACCGGCAAAACACGGTCGCGAAAATGATTTGACGGCTGATGCTTGAACCTATTCCGCGTAGGTCGCTGTGAGGTCCAGGCTCACGTGTCTGAAAAGTCGCTTAATATATCTTTAATACGTGTATTTGCAGTATATATCTCATGAATGAGATGAGGCTTTCGGGTGGCTAGACTTTGCGCGATAAAGTCAAAATAAGTTGAAAGTTGGTGAAGTGTGACGTCTGATCGAACTCACTTGTAGACCTCGGGCCTCCGTCCATCACAAAGTTCATGTGTTTTATAGTTTTATTGTTTTATGTACACGCTTTCAAGTCGCTGACGTAGCTTGTAAAACTATAACGGTCACAGCTGCACAGTAAACTATTGTTTCTGATAGTGTAAAACTATAGTAAACTAATATTTTTTTAATAATTGCTATAGGTCCGCAGCGTTATTACAATGCTACTGTAGTTGCTGGGTTTTCTCTTTTTTTCTGCTGATGTTAAGTGTTTATTTGGAATTTGTCACAGTTTAGAATGATTTATTGTATGGTGGTTTCAGTTTGCATTTTCACAGAAGTGTCTAGTAGTTGTAGCTTCAGGTATGAGGAAACGTAGTTTGTGTGCTGTGTTTTTACACTGGCAAGTCTGTTAGAACTTATTATGGTGGTTTTCGTTGCTCTGCTATTGCCCTTGTTCATTATAAATGCCAGCATTTGTCGAATTGTTCACACCTAATCAATGTATTTCTGGATTTAGTTATTAATTTTAAAATGACCGAAAACGCTTGGATACTGTACTTCAAAATAATCGACTTTTTTGTAATCTCAAAGAAACAAAAAATAACGTAACTCCCTGACTATAATTTAATATGCAGATTCATGGAATGACCACATGGTTCTTTTTTTTTTTTT
>CM051495.1:24619628-24632874 GCA_028031935.1 Paedocypris micromegethes | reverse complement strand
TTTTTTTTTTTTTTTTTACATTGTCTTTATTCACATGTCGTACAAATGTATGTTGATGTATATTTATGAGCTTTATAATATTGTAACATGGGTTATCGGATTAATTTGAAGTTTTGTAATCTGCTTTTTTTTTACACTTCTACACACAGAGCAGATGTGTTGACATAAAACCAAGCCTTTTTGCGTTGTATGGTGCATTTTGATGATTAAAAAAATTAATAATAAAAACTTCTTGTGTTGGGATTTTCTTTCCCAATTTCTCAATATTTTCTGATTATGACAAGACAATTACAGGCACTGGAAGAGAGAAACAGGTCACTTGTCCACTTTGAAACAACACACTTAACACAGCAAGTTTTCAATAATCCTGCTATGTTTAGTCAGTTTAGTTATTCTCTTTCACTGACCCGGGTAACTGCGTTTGTGGTTCCAGAAAGGTGGTGCTGGTCTGTCAGTTCTTGACCCGTTTAGACTCTGACTCAGGAAAAGCATCTGTTTTGCTGTAGTGGGAAAAAAAAATAGTGTCAATAGATATAGTATCATAGATATAGATTTATAATTTTCCTAATGACATTAATTGTAAAATACATTTAATCATAAATCCACAGCTTTATTTTTAAAAACAACCGATCATTTATAAAATACACACTGAACGTATGCATGAAAATCCATGCAGACGTCTAAGGAAAATAACTTTTCTTTTCCTCTCTCTCTCTTTCTCTCTCTCTCTCTCTCTGTATTTAATAAGCATTTTTATTTTTTAATAGGAAAGAGTAATGCAAATAGTTTTTTAGTCTTATTTTTATCTTCATGAATAACCGGAATGAATATCACAGTGAAACCAGAAATTCTGAAACATTAACAGACAGGAAAAATAAAATCAGAACCACATTGGAAGTGTTTGGAAGTGTCGGGCAGTGCAAAAGAGGAGATTCCAGTGTTAATGTGTAAGTGTGTGTTTGTGTGTGTGTGTGTGCAGGACGTCTTTAGAAAGTATGTGTTTAAACTTATCATCTTATTATTATCATCATAACTCCTCTCTTTATCGTAAGCAACTGTTGATCATCTCTGTATTTATTTGAATATAAATAAAATTCACCTCATGATTACTGAGACAGAAATGTGATTCTATTATTGACACGTGTACGAGACAGGAAAACAAGATGCTAAAATAGTTTTCCTGTGTTTTTGTGGCTAGTCGTACCCGGATTGTGTGGGTTGATTTTTTAGAACAGAGCTAAAAGAGTTGCATACTAGTGCACACCTCTAAGTTTTCTTCAAGCACAAGTTTAAATCAGCGCAACTGTGAATATTGTTGATCTGACGACGAGCCACACTAAGAAAAAAAGCTTTCAAGAGCAAACCACACAACCCGTGTTTAATTTTCATGACATGTCAAGTTCTTTCGCCAGATTGACCCTGATTGACATATTTAGCTACTTTGGGCCTTGGAACAAACTTTTTTTGGGAACTGCATTCAATTTGATACAAATTTACGCATGACGAATACTTGTATTGCTTTTTTTAAGTCTTGATTACTTTTTTAGCCTTTTGGTCAACATTTGGTTGTTTTAATGCCCGTCACAAATATAGTTTTATATTTATTTTTATTTCATATTCATACGGATAAATAATTATTTCATTTACAGTTTTTGTTCTTTCGACCACGTCAATGCGTTTTCCGCAGCTTTAGCGCAATTTGTTGATTGTAACGAGACGTTTCGCCCACTATCGAGGTGATTTGAGGTTCATGGGTAATAATGTACTTTTCCACGCTCTTCGTAAGTGCTCCCTCTGTGATTACAAAAACTCTTCTCCCTTTAATGGAATGGCACGGATGCATCCACCCATCCGGATCCGGTGCCCCGCTAAAACACTCCAGGTGTTCAAACATCAGGGGAAAGTTTCTTAAATAGTCACGGCCTCCTTCACAACAACCTCCGATTCAGCAGCACCAAACAGAAAGCACGTCGAGGCTTCAAAACAAAAAGCAGCGTCAACTTTATTTCAATCCACTCGAGGGTTGTTTAAAGCACTCCAGTGTGGTTGCGCATCGCACACGCGGCCATAAAAGCATCCAGGAGTTTGTACAGAAATGTGTAATTTACAGTGGCCCCCTGCAGTGCCCAAGCACAAGCTCATGAGATAATTACCGCAAAACCTTGGCAAACTTTAAGCCAACAGATTCCAAACAAAAAGAAATGACCCACTTAGGGAAGCGGAGAGGGATATTGGAGCCTTGATCAATAGCACGAGTGTTTTGAAGAGTTCACAGCGATGGGCCGCCGATACGTGTGTCAGGGCGAAGTGGATTGTTCTGAAAGTCTGGATGAGTAACTCCTGCTGGTGTCAGGAGGAGAGAAACCCACTCGTGCTGATGACAGCTGAGAGTCTGTTCGCTTTATTCAACACAAGACCGAGGCTTCTCCTACTAGTGTGTTTAGGCAGCGCTCAGATGTTCCTTTAGATTTTTTTCCCCCCTCTAAAGTTCTAAATGTCTGTTGATGCTGAATGTGCACAATGTGCTGCCCATTAACATTAGCCTGAGCACCGGAAGCTGCCCCACAGCCTTTTCTACTTGAACGGCAAATTTTTTAGCCCATCTGATATCTTTCTTCCCTTTTTTTTGCCAGCTTCAGACTTCATTGTCAGTGAAGTCTTGAGCCAAGTGCGTTCATCAGAGGAATGATGCAACGGAGCTGTAATATGGTGCGGATCTGCTGTTAGCAAGAGCACCGAGGTCTTCTCGCTTCCTAACTAAGTGAGTTTTTGGGGCGTGAGGTAAAATTTCTAAAGGAAGCTTTTTTTTTTTATTTTTTTTTTCGGTCTGAAATTTCCATAGAGAATTGAAAACTTGTCACATGAAAGTTCACGTTTCAGCATCAGCAGTTTCGTGCTGCGTTTCATGAAAGTCTGAAATAAAGTGAGGTAGGAAATCTCAAGGTTGGGTTTCTTGTTTTAATAGAAACTCCAACGGACACGTAGGAAACGCTGAACGATGACAGGGGTTTCGATCGCTTAACACAAAGAAGTTTAGAGGTTTTCAAAGAAAGAAACCTCATATCTGTTCTGCTATCACTCACAGTTGTATCAGTTTCACTCTATGATTGGTTCAGAAAGCCAGGAGAGACACTTTCTGTTTGAATATGACCTATTTACTGATACACAAGACATCTTTGAAAAATTTCAACCCCGTAACCATCAGTTCAAGTCACGTTTATGACTCAAAGCGACAAACATTAGGCGAAAATGGGCATTTGATTCAGAGAAGATGCCCATCATCTTTTGTTTCTTTTTCAACGTTCAATTTGTTTCCCACACAAGGTAAAAGAAGTGTGTTGGACTCGGGCGTGGGATGCATCATCATGAGGTTTTGCTGATGTGAGTCGATCGGCACAGGATGTCACAGCCCAAACAGCGGTAGGTGGTGTAGACTTCTGGAGGTCTGCACCTTCGCTGCTCAGAGTTCAGTAGAAATGCAGATGTGTGGGCTTGTGTGTGTGTGTGTGTGTGTGTGTGTGTGTGTGTGTGTGTGTGAGTGTGTGTGTTTGATCCAAATTCAATTATTAACTGTTGACAGTTTGTGACATTTGAATTGAAAATTGCTAACTCAAAAAATGTCTGTGACATTTGATGTTTCAAAAATGCCGTGTAATTTGCCACATTCAAACATTTTTTATCATGGTTGCTTTAAAAACTATAAAAGAATAGGAATAACTTATCACTTATCAGGAATAAGTTCAGTTAATTTTTCAAAAATTGTGGCATTTTTAGTTTTGTCTTTGGGAACAAAGTGTAAATCAGCATGATCGTCATTGATCCCTCTATTTTTAATATTTAATAATGTAATCTTTATTTTGCCCAATAAAATGTAGCAGTCTCATATCTCATATCCTCCCTCAGGTAGAAAAAAAAAACATTTTCTGCATGAGCATTCCATTTCATGTGTAGAATTATATCATTTTTATAGAAAAGACCAGAAGGTAAAATTAATACGAGAATGAAACTGGGAAAATTAGGGACAGCGTTTCAAAATTCTGGATTGGGCTTTTTTTTCATTGTTTTCAAAGCCTTACGCCATCTGGTGGATTGAAATGTATTGCAATCCTCTCTCTCTCTCTCTCTCTCTCTCTCTCTCTCTCTCTCTCTCTCGCTCTCGCTCTCGCTCTCTCGCTCGCACCTACACTCTTTCTCTGTTTCTTCTAAACTGGACATGCCAGGCTTTCACAGTGTAAACATGCCGTTAAGAACTGGACTATTCCCCTGAGAGTGTTTTAACCTCAGATTACAGTCATTATACATCATGTTTATTGTTTTGTTTGACGCAGTTCCTCTTATCATTTCTAGTCGTGCTACGCACTACGAGGCAAAAAACAAAGTCAAAAATGTGCTTCTTTATTATTTTTCACAGACCTGTCATGAGCTCATTTTCAAAGCACCGTGCATCTCCCGTTGCCATTCTTTTGAAGTGTATGGCCTGATCTTTATCAAGGAAAGGCAGCTTTGCTATTGTTTAGCTATATCGAAGATAGAAAAAGTATAGTGACCCATTTATAAACTCAGAAATGTCACATAGGAGGGAATTCAGCTTGGCCAATCGCGCTCATTGGAATGTCCAGTGGAGGGGTGTGAATCCGTGCTGGCGTTTCTGGTTGGCTCTCCCCATCCGCCAGAATGAGGAAATGGAGTTTGATCCAATGATTACATGGAAGCTTTTGGCATGGAGAATTCCAACCAGTCAAAGAAATCCGCATCTGTTCTTACCTACGGATATCTGGAATTTGCCCCGTTTACTGATACAGTTTTTGATTCGTCTGAATAATCCCGGGTCATTAAAAGTGTGTCCTCGTATGGCCTCGCAGCACAAAAGCTGTATATCTGTGAACTCATGAAGGAAGTTAATGGGGTTCTTTAAAGTCGATGAATTCATAAAGTGCCAGGTCTGGTTTGATTTAAGTGCAACTACTGGAGTTCCAGGTTATATGACATGCATTGTGCTATGCCAGCTTTTAGATTACACACGGAACCAGCCACTCATCAACCTTCCCTGCATTGGATCTGACTCCAGCTCCCCTAAATTGCCCTGCTAATGTTTGCAGAAAACAGATCAGCATGAGTCAGTCTCACTTCTTTGAAGCGGAGAGGCTTGTTGCTATGGCGAGAACCTATGGTTATCATGATGCCGGTAACCGTTATCTCGACAGGTAGAGCAAGGTGCTGAAACAATTTACGTGCAGATGTTCCTCATACGATGTCATAATCATAACCAGTAAAGAATGAAAAAGGATTATGACTGGCAGTATTTGAGATGCGCTGTAAAGCCAGAGCTTAAACTTGACTAAATTCATATTTTTTTTGTAAACAACTCACCAAAAACATTTTTGCTTGTTGGACAGATTGTATTTCTGTCTTTTATATAATAGCAGTCTGTCTGAAACAATGTAATGATGTTATTAAATATTATCTTATAAAACAACATAATATTTAATGATAGCATGATTATATACACGTTATATGTATTTATATACTGTATATACTGTTTTTGCTTTTTGATTTATAATATATTACAAAAAATTGATTGATCTGTAATTTATTATAATGTAAGATTTCCGCGATGACGGGTCAGAAAAATAAAGAAGTGCAAGCTCTACCGATGCATCGGAAGTTGGGCTGAAAGCAGTTTTAAGAACAAAGAATCCTTTAGAAAGCCTTGGTGAACGAGACGTGGAGTACGTAGGATCCTCGTTTCCAGTGTGAGCACATGAGTGGAAAATGAGCTTAAGCTAAGCTGGTAACATTGCCATCTCCTCCATGGCTTTTAATCAGATTCGTGACTGAATTAGAAAAGAGATCTTTGTAGCGCGAGTATAGCAAGTATAGTGTAGCAGCACAGGTACCGCTGAGTATTCAGTCTCGTTCATAACTACTTTTTACCATTACTGTAATCTGACTGAACCATGTAGTTTCTGTTTGTTTAAAAGTCAAGCTGCCTTTTTTTAAATATCGTTTTAGGAATACACAGACCAACGGCTTAATATACTGTATGCTTGTGATTATACTTCAAGAATTTCCAGAATTTTCAGAACTTTCAAGAATTTTCTGTTTACCTACCTCCTACCTACTTAAAATCATTAATTTATTTAATTGAACACTGAAGATTATAAAATAGATGTTTATTAATGGTTTATTAATCCCATTCTGCTTAAAGTCCAAAAAACGACAGTACGCTGAACGGACCAGCGGATTTATATCTATTATGTCACTGTGTTTCCGATCCATGCAAAAGCCCCGGAGTGCAAAAGTACAGTAGGGATATGTTAAATAATGCGGCCCTCTTTTTTAAAATTATGTCAAATGTTTGTGAATTACAACTGATTTAACTGTGCGTGCAAAAGCCAAGAGCCGAAAACACTCGATACATGATTAAGAGAGAGTGTTGCCGCCAAACAGCTTCAGGCACTTTCACTCTTTCCACTTCTGCCGTCTTCTTTCTGATGCTTGCTCATTTTGTTCACACGCTTTACATTCTCTTTGTGTTAAAAATTTATTTCGTCTTGAGTAATGTGGTAGGTTCACTTAGCCGAGAATGTTCCAGTGTGCGCAGATCTTGTTTTGTTTTGCATTTAGTGGAGGGTGAACAAGCAGTCATGACCTTTGAGGCTTTTGATCATTGTAGCGGAGAGCAAGATGCTCAGAGTTGATCTAAGTCTGACAGTGCCAGCATCCTTGATTATTAATTGGTTCAAGTGTGTAAAAACGCATTGATAGAATCACCGTTAAACTTATGCTAAATATTTAAATAGGTTGGCAAAACAAATTGCAACATCTTTGTCATTGTGTGATCAGGATTGGTTAAACTAAACGATAATGTGAAAATAATCAAGCTCTTCTCACCGTGCTTCTGCTGCATGGAGTGGGGCATGCTGGGAGAGAAAGTTCTACTCGCTGGACAGGAAGATCCCCAGCTTGCTTCTGGAGCTGGTACCTGGCCTCAGGTTGGCATCAAATGCGACCAGAAGCCTCTTCTTAACAGTCTCAAGTGTCTGAGGTCAGTGATGCCTTGAGCGATGTAGAGAATGTCCAGAGATCTGTAGAGCCCGTGAGAGGCGAGCAGGAACGCAGAAGAACCTACTGGTCCAAGGCAGTGGAGAGACTGCAGATGTTGAAGGTGCCTGGTTTTCTGGATGCTCGGGCAGGGCTAAGCAGGCAACGGTTTCCTCTGTCTCTTCCTTTTTTGTCGAACAGGCAGTCGACGGCCCCCAGAAAATCCCGGCAAGCAGGAGCTGTCCCTTGTTGGATGCGTTTGCGAGAATGTGTGGAGGAGGATTGGCGAAGCAGAGATGTGAAGCAAGTTGAGTTGACTGAGCGTGCTCCGCATTACAGAAGAGGTCCACAGGGCATCAATGGAACTCTAAGCTGATAGGCCAACTGTGATCATTTGCCTTGACTGATAAAGAGCACACACACACATGCGGGCGCACACACACACTGTATATTTCTTATATACTGTGTATATATAAACATATTATATATATATTTTGCTTAAGAGATTAGGTTTACCCATGCTATAATCCCACTCCTCTGTGATTCTCTCTCTCCGTTTGTGGGTGTGTGTGTGTGCGTGTGTGAATTAGACACAAATCCAAAATCTCATTGAGCCACATGAACTCTAAACCTTTGACATTTGCATTATTTTGCATCAGCTCCTTGACCACAGGCCATCTGCCAGATTACAGTCTTTCATATACAGCTATGGCACATTGTTGTATAAACTGAGCTTTTACACAACAAACATTTCAATGTCCTCCGGCATTAATCTACCTAAGCCCATCTCAATCCACCGGGCTGAATATTGCTCTTTATAACTTGTCTTCAATGAAAGCTGATATTACATCACTCCAGATGTCAGCCTTTTCTCCTTGACATTGACCCCTTCCATTCAGGTCAAGCATCTTGACAGCTTGGGTTACGAAATTGAATAATGCAGATAACGCGGGTCAAGCGCGGTGGTCCCAATACGGGAGGGTGGTGACTTAGGAGGATTAAGGGTGTTCAAAGTTTACCAACTATTATGAAAATGATTTGCTTGCAGCTTGAGGAATATTTCCTCTTTTGTCATGATGCGCTCTGACAGATGTGAATTAATTCACTTTGAATTAATTTATAATGAACATTTCTCATTTGTGGGATAGTCGTAGGTTTTATCTATCTACTGTATCTGTCCGTCCATCCGTCTGTTGATCTATCTATCCCTTTTCCCATACAAATTGTTGTTGTTTGTATACAATGAGATTGTGTTTGTTTTGTACTCAACTGCGTGAGTTCAGTTTTATTATTGACTTACTTTTATGAATTACTTACTTTTATTAATTTTAATAAATCCTGTACTTTTGACCGAGTTCTTTTTTTATATTCTATATATATTTATATACGGTATGTGTGTGTGTGTGTGTGTGTGTGTGTGTGTGTGTGTGTGTGTAAACACATATGTATTTATGTCTTTATGTCAAATAATACTTTCTTTGTTATTTTTTGTTACTTTCAATGAATGTTTTTTCAAAGTTGATATTTAATAAAAAACTGTCCTTTATACACACAGACAGGGTCAGGGTCTTTTGTAGTATTTTACTGCTCTCCTAGATGATGTTTGATAGAAAAATGTCAGATCATTAAACGGAAGCCTTACCCTGCAGAAAAAAAATCGTGTGATCAAATTATAAATCAAAAATGAGAAGAAAAAAAAATCGATGTTGTCGCAACTGTTACTTTTGTGCTTGTTGGTAAACGTTTTTGCTAGTTACACTGTACGCTCTTGACTGATGAAGTCAGGCTACGGTCTTTTGATATTAGCAATTTGAAGTTTAAGAGAAGTTTGGATATACGTTTGGAAGTTAATCATTTCTTTGTGTGCAAGAATCTATACAATAAACAAAAAGCGAAGAATTGATTTGGTATGAACTGTAACTAAAAAATGTTTTCCGTATCAGTTTGTGGTTTGTATAGATGGATAAAATCGATGAAAACATAGAAAAGCTGAGAGACTGCACGGAGTGATGGAAATGCGGAGATATGGATGTAAGTTTTTATTTATTTTTTACAAAAGTTGATTCTTGTGGATTCTGGATTATGTCGAACAATCAATTGAAGAAATTGATTTGACCAAAGTCTTAACCCTAAGCTGTAAAGACATCCATCCCTGCATCCTTTCAAAAGGAGACAGCTCTGTTTCCAAACAAGACAAGATGTTTTTTTCAGCTTAAAATTTCGAGCCATGGCCGCAGGCTTGCATCTGCTATCCTGATGAATATGCTTAAACGCTCAAATTAGAATTCATTATCTTGTAGAATCTTGGGTTTAGATCTACATGTGCAGTTGTTTGATTAGTGGCTGTAGGATATGGGTTTTGTGCTTGGTTTGTTGGCCTTCCTCGTACCTTCTGATGCAAAAGACATGTAAATCATGTGATTTCACTATCTGGTTTTGTTAAAGTTGTCCTGTCCGTCTTCGGCAACAAGAGTCTTTTCAGATCTTTCAAAAATGCTTAGAACTCTGATGAAAACCTACACGTTTTGTGCTTTCATAGTGGAAAGCGTGTTGCAATGAATTATTCAGGAATTTAGTCGAATGAGCACCTGCACATTAACCGGTTTAATGCAGAAACTTTGCTGTAGCTACGGGATCTTTACATTATTAAACAGAAAACACACAATGGTTGTCTTGTCAGTCTTGAAATTTTCACAAACCGTCATTTCACTTAAAGGCAAAAAAGGGGCTTTTTACCTGCATCGATTAGATCTTGTGAGAGTTGTTTGGACTT
The DNA here is from genome assembly GCA_028031935.1 of Paedocypris micromegethes. Taxonomy (NCBI): domain Eukaryota; kingdom Metazoa; phylum Chordata; class Actinopteri; order Cypriniformes; genus Paedocypris; species Paedocypris micromegethes. The sequence continues at coordinate 24,623,057 of CM051495.1, read as the reverse complement.
TATAGTATGAAGAAGCTCGGCGTTGTTTCTGTCAGGGTTGTCCTGCTGTGAAGAAAGCCACTGTCACGTTTACGTACTTAAACGATTTCTTTGTTTCCTCTGAAGGCGATGAGGGTTATATTACTCGAGAGAGAAAGTTGTGTGGGAAGAGGAACGTGTTGGTCCCAACGTTCCAGTGTACAACAGGATATCCAGAGCTGGGAGACCCAGTCAAGCTGAAATGAAAGACACGCTTGCCTTGACGTGTTCTAATTTCATTTTATCCCTTTACCATCGTCTTTTTTATTTCGTTTGGTGATGGCCGTTAACTGTTACAGCATGCTGTGTCTTAAAATGCATTAGCATGTCACACCTGTGTAACTGGAAATGTGTGAAATCAGGCATTGCTTAGAATTCCTGATACAGGGACAAAACAAGGCCTGCAAAGTACGTATGAAACCTATTGGATTTCACACATTGCCTAGACATTCTATGCAATGACAGAAAAGGCAAACGGGCAGAGTTTTGAACAAGCTCATTTCTGCCTCAACGTTTTGTTGCAACTAAAATTGCGAAAGAATATGTGTTAGAATATGAATTAATGAAATAGGTTTTGGAGACGCGCAAACCCAGAAGTCTGAAAATAGCCCAATCAAAAATTCAACCCTGTTTGTTTGGAAAATGTTAATAAATGGTTTTAAAGAAACGCAAAACCAGAAGTTTGCTGACGTTGAAGTTTGCGATGATGCAGGATTTTTGTCAATAAACCTAAAATTGTGAAAAAACAAAAACAAAACAAACAAAAAAAAATTCATAGAATGCCAAAGCTTCATTGCTGTTGAACAGACATGTCAATCATCTGGACATTCTGAATATTAACTTCAGCTTAGACATTGATTGCACTGATTGGACAGAAGAAGAAAAAGTATTGATGGCAAGCAGCAGTAATTGTCTTCAGATTTCTCTTAAAGTCTTTGTAATCATACTGAAAGAAAAAGACAGCGAGAGAGCTGGAGGCAAAGCCAGACTCCACTCATCAGGCCCATTAGGAAATTGCCAGTAAGCAAAGTTGCAAATAAGCTGTCACACTGTACAAATGAGATTACCTCTCCAATGTGCCCTGGAACCTGCACGCCAGGGGAAGGAGAACCAGTCAGAGCAAACCAAGGCACCAAGTCTGATTTATCTCGGCTCTTGATCTTCTGCTGGTTTTCATGCGTGCTGTGCAAAACCATTTACAAAATGCTTGCAGCACAAGTTAATCAGTTGTAGACAAGCTCTGAAGTCAACTCACTGTTTCAAATCTGAGACTTCAGCAAGTCATAGCAGACCAAATCTCAGATACTTGAGAAAGTTCTTCTGTGCAAATTCTCTGAATTGACTGCACTCGGATTTGGTACAGCAGAATACTTTGTTGATACTTGGTGTTCGTGTTTGTGACAGAGAGACAAGAGTTGTCTGACTTCACTTCTACTTTCTGAATGCTAGAAATATAATTTACTGTTTTTTTTGTCAAACTGTTCTAACTTTTTAAAACGAGTAAAGTTTTTCCACGAGAAGGACTAAAATATATTTTGTGGCCTTCTATATCCAGGGTGTCTAAGAACTGAGTTGCAGGAGGGGGCCAAAGCACACTTTTTCAGGTTACGCGTTAATAAAACGCACATTTTTCAAGACAGCCCTGTGTCTTGAGTTTGAAATGTACAACAGAGACTCAAGGGTTAGTACTGACCAAGGATCCAAGTTTGAGGCCTTTCTGTATGGAGTTTGCAGAAAGCAATAGATGTGAGTATGGCTTCATATGTCCGAGAGCGTTTAGCAGGATTTGGGGAGAGAGCTCAGCTTTCATTCGTTTGTAGGAATTGCCATCTTCTGATCCATTATGGAAGTATTCACAGTAAAACAAAATCCATGCACAGGTTTGCTGTCGTACCAGTAAGAGGGAGAAAAGGATTGGGCTCAGCACACAGCCCTGTGGCACACCAGTGTTTCAGACTGACTGAGATACTGTTGGTCAAAAATAAAAAGACTAAAAAACTAAAAATAAAACAAAAAAAGTTTTTAGATCACACACACATACACACACACACGCACATGCACACGCACACACACACACACACACACACACACACACACACGCACACACCCACACCCACACCCACCCACACACACACACACACACATGCGCACGCACTAGTTAGCACACTAGTTTTTGTAATGTTTGGAATAGAAAAATAAAACTCCTGAATCTTTCCTGGTGGAGATTCACAAGCCAGCCAAGAGTCTTTATCTTCAAATTAAAACTTGTTGAAAGTATCAAAAATATATAAAAAAACATTTTGTTTTCTTTTTTTATTATTTGTTTTTTATTTTTTTTAACAAAATGCTGACTACTTAAAATGTTAACATTTACCTTAGTAAACGTATGTGCACTTAGCGTCCAGCTTTGCAGAAAGGGTTATTCAGCATAAGTCTGTCTCCAGGTCTGTGATTTGTTAGCCACTGCTTTTGAGTTTGCATCCCAACTTCAAAGTTAAAGATGCTGTGATAGTCATCAGATACTCATGGCACATAAATAGAAAAAGTCAGCACAGTTATGGCTTACATTTTTTTTTAAATACCAAACCTCATATTTTGTAGACAAATTGTAAAAAACGTATGTTTCTTATATACTTCTGTTCAATGCAACATTCAAGTGTGAGTTCCATAATGGTGTTCGAACAGTTTTTTTTTTTTTTTTTAACCTAAACCAGCTCTGGCTAGTTCTTTGGCACAACCATGTTTGAAACAAGTTGTTTGGATTGATTGTGTCACTTACAAGATGTGTGGTCACAACTGCCATCATATTAATCTAGTGTGCTACATTCTGCTGGAAGTCAAACACTGATAACTCATCATGAAACTTTCTGATGCACCGAGAACGTGGCCAAGAACGTGTGCTGTGGCTGAAGGGAAAGTCTGAAAGAGTCTTGCATCTTGTGAAGTGTGAAAGGAGATTAGACTAAACAGATTAGAGGCTTATTAGTGAGGTATATTACTGCAATTCTACTTTGAAAGCGTGGATTACTGGTCTGGATTATTATTATTCATGGGTGATGAGAGGGGGAATAATGTGTTTTTATTTGTAGAATTTAATTCAGATTATTATAAATCAAAATTGAGGAGTTTTTCTGGCTTGATAGTATTTAAAACTCATCAGCTTCATAATCTATTCTAAGTGGATTAAGCAACTGAATCTGCTCAGTTAAAATCAGGGTTTAGAATACACTGTGTTGTCAAATAGACAAGGACAAGTGTTCTTTTGTTTTTTGATTTTTTTAATAGATTTTGAAAATGATAAAATGCTCAATATAAATAATGAAATAAATAACATAATTTCACCAATTGTGAAATGATTACACATGTATATATGGTTGTAGTGTGTACAATATATATATATATATATATATA
>CM051495.1:24606588-24619613 GCA_028031935.1 Paedocypris micromegethes | reverse complement strand
TATTGTAGACTACTTTATTTAAAATGAAGAATAGCTAATTGAAATAATTTGTACCGGAGGCACAACATCATCAATACAAACTAATCCAAAGGATAATTCATTAATTTATTGAATTAACTATTCAAATACATGCATGCAGACTTTGTAGATTAGTAGAATCTTGTAGATTTGTAGAATCTTGCATAGATGTGATTTGCAAGATTGATAGAATACTTTTGGTAAATGAAGAGTGAAGAGTCATGAAGAGTCGACCTGCTTTGCAACCACCATGTGTTCTAAATTTGCCATTGCAGTTCCTCAATCTGTTCTCATACCTGTCTGCTCACAGACGCCCTCTCTGGGGAGGTGTAGTACTGTCGACCTTCCGCTGATTATTTTAATCCAACTAAGAAAGAAAGAAATTCAAAAGAAAGTAATTACCTTAAGTACATGCTTTGGGAGTTATGACCTACATATGGTTTGAGGTAAATTGATATAGTAAAACACATATACAGTAGGAATCCTTTGCTCAAGTGTCTTCATATCATTTGTCTTCACTTTTATCATTCTTGCACATTTTAGTATTTTATGGAAAATTTCACATTTTCTGTTGTAAAATCAGTTTAAACGTTTTAGTCTTTTTTTATTAAAACAATTTCTTTTATTCTTGTCTTCATCTCATTTATATAATACTTTTATATTATATATACTTTTTTTATATTATAATATTACCTGTCTTTTGAAGAAGGTGTTTTTATGCCAGTTAAGGTCAGTAGGAGTCATATTTGGAACGTGTGTTTTTATCTTTGGCACACCAGTATTCCTCTCAATCCATCGAGCTCAAACAGGAAATACACAAATAGCAGTTTCTACTTGTTCAAACCTCAAGTTTTAGGCCCGGTAGGGTTCTTTCTGGTTCTTTTTACAGTCCAAAAACATACAATCAGTAGAATCTGAAAATGTGTCTATAGGTGTAAGTGAGAGGGTGAACGTGTGTGTCCCGCTCTGTGATTGGCTTTGGATCGATGTGTGATCAAAATGTGTTCCTGAGTCTGGTTGTGGGGCAACAAAGACTCCTGTGATGTCTCCAGTCCATGGCTGGAGTGTGAGAAGACGTCTCACTGTCCTTAGGCAGCACTTGTAGTAAATGTCTTTGACACAGGGTAGTCTGACATCAGTGATGCACTGGGGCGGTTTCATCATCTGCTGGAGGCCTTGTGATCTGAGGCAGTGCTGTTGCCATAACACACAATGATGCAGTTGGTGAGTTTCAACGGTGAAACAATCAATAGCAGGATTTGGGGAGAGAGCTCAGCTTTCATTAGTTTGTAGGAATCGCCATCTTCTGATCCATTATGGAAGTATACACTGTAAAATAAAATCCATGCACAGGTTTGCTGTCGTACCAGTAAGAGGGAGAAAAGGATTGGTCTCAGCACACAGCCCTGTGGCACACCAGTGTTTCAGACTGACTGAGATACTGTTGGTCAAAAATAAAAAGACTTGTGTGAAAATGCAAAATGCTTGGAATAATCTGTGCAATGGCGCTTGAAATACTTTACGCTTGAGTCTTTATCTTCAAATGAAAACCTGTTAGAATTATCAAAAAGATAAAAAAAATATGATTTTCTTTTGATTTGTTTGTTTTTTAAACAAAGCTCTAACTTAAAACATTAATCTAGTAATAAATATTAACATTTACTATTTGTGTGCAGATGTTCAAATAAAATAGATACACAAATGTAACAATTGCTTTGTGTGTGTGTGTGTGTGTGTGTGTGTGTGTGTACAAATAACAAATACCAGTGCTTTATCTTTGTTTACACTGGCATACTGTTGACCTTATACTTACTTGGTTGAGATATAATATATGATATAGACACAAAAGGAAAACTTACTTTTGCTGTTGAACACGCCACAATCTTTGACTAAAGGCCACAACTGGCCAGATGTTTCTTGGCTGCATAGCCTTTACACACATTTAGCAACATTTGTGACAGATGACCTCAGTTATTGCTGTCTTTGAAACGGGCAATCAGATCCTCTAAAAAGGAAGTGAATGAGCACTGCTGCCTCAAACTGCCAAACATGGGCAATTTTCAGACTATTTATGCGGGAGCGCGCTACTGGCTGGAAATTCGCTCTCTGACGTCACTGCCTGTTACTCGCCCAGATTTGAGAAAAGAAGTTTCACATTAACTGGGGATTTGAGACCAGTGATTCCTAGAAAGCGAGGTAAGAGTTCTCTTCAACTTCCGCGGGGCGACTTTTTGATCTGAAACACATTGTAGGCCGGTTATTACGCGGCGCTGTTTCCGCACGCGAGACGTTCGCCTCAGAACTTTATTTGACAACTCTTATGTTCTCGTGCTGAGAAAGAGTCGACTCGTGCGCTGGAATGGAGGGCGTGGGGACGTCGGGAAGGATTTTCCCGCAACACAAACGGCCAGAACTTAGTAAAGGCGACTTTGGGACGCCGATAGTGCGACATGCGTACGTGTAACAGTCTTGGTGCTGGAACGCCGACACATTTTTTAGCTTTGTTGTGTTTCGGCGAAGAATGCGGAAGTAAATAGGCTGACGGGTCATTGTGTTAGAAGTTTGCAGCGGCGCGCGCAGACGTGGCTTTTTTCCTTCTAACGGAACAGCAGATATTCATCTTTGTTCGGTTTTGTGTCATTAAGTTTTGAACAAACCGCGGTGTTGATTTTTCCACTCAAGCGTAGTAGCTAAAAGGCCGTTGAATATGTAAAAATGGTCTTGAGAATCGGAAATGTGCAGAAATGTGTGTAGCTTTGGGCAGAGAAACACTGATATATTATTTCCATGAATTTGAATTGGCTGCCGCTGGACTTTAAACTCTTGACCTTTGTTTGCTGCTGCAGTTCTCTTTCACCCAGAGGAGACACGTTTATGTGTAATGCCTCATATCATTGTGCTGCTATTTTAGAAGTTTATAGAAAAGACATACCTCAATGGTCAAATAGTGTTGCTGTGGATAGTAGCGTCCATTCCATTTCTCAACCTTTTTTCCATTTTTGGGTCACGGGGAGCGAGAACCAATCATAGCAACTTCGGGCCCGAAGGCGGCCCATCCCAATGATAGCCAAGCAATCAGAGAGCAGGGCAAACGCCATGGGTGTCACATTGGGTGGTCAACCAATCAGAGAGCAGGACAGACGCTTTCACGCTTGCTCACCTATATGCTTTTTTTTTTCAAACTCATTCTCTTGAACACGATTTTGGACTTTGGGGGGGAACCTGGAGAGCCGGGGGGAACCTGAAGAGCTGGAGGAAACCCACACAAGCATGAGGAGAGCATTTCATCTGCGCACAGAAAGACCCCGACCAGGTCTCGAATGGGTTCTTCTTGCTGTGAGACGCCAGCGCTACCCATTATGCCACAGTGCTGCGTTTCTTACTAACATTTACTGTATAATTTATCTCTGGGGTCCGCTTGTATTTTTCAGTGTTTATAAATCTATTTATTATTGTGGATGGTGGAACTCATTATTTAACAATTAACCTCGTCTGAAAGATATTTTCTTATCCAAACATCTGCTTCAAAGTCAGCCATTTGAAGTCCTCCAAAATGTCTAAACTACAGACATTGTTCGTCTTAAGAGTAGCTAAGTGCTAAAATATTTATCAGTTTCCTTACAAAGACAAAATTCAAAATTCTTCTTTGAAACGAATCTCTTATCAATAACATCAAGGCCTCCCAACCATCAAACTGAATATCTTTACCATTCCTCTCCTTCAGTCTTCATAAAAAGTTCCATCCAAATCTACATCTTGCCCAACACCAGGAATTAAAAAGGAGAACATTTCTGACAGGCAAGTGATGCCTGGAGTTAAAAGCAGAATCTTGCCTTTGAGCCTAGTTTTCCAAGCTCACTCCTTTGAGTGTCGTTTTGCCATTAGTGCAATACTTTCTATGAATATTTACTCTGTGCTGTATTTGTGAAGAGCTGCCTGAAATAATGTAAAAAAAAGTGCAAAGCAGTGTAAGGGAAAAATTAAGCACTGAATATACAACCAAATGAATGTAGCGAGCGTATAATTTCAACTTGTTTGAATGCACTTCTACGTTGTAACATAATTATACTAATGCGTCACATCCTTTTCATTTTTCAAAATATGTCATTTTCCATCCATCCATTCATCAATTCATCCATTTTCTGAACCTCTTATAAATTTCTAAGTTGTAGGCAGCTGCAGCCAATCTGGACACTCCCTGGAGTGATGGCCAGCCAATCACAGAGCGGGTCACACAGACACATTCATACCCTTTGAACATTCACACAATTTTCCAGACTTTACATGAAATATTAGAACTCTGCTAGTTCTTAAGTTCAGTTTTCAAGAGCCACTGAGGACGGATCGGTCCACAGGAAGCCGCCGCGCAGGATAAGATGTTAATGAATGGGTGTAAAGTAATTCCTGTCCTTTCAGGATGTGGTGTGGAACAGTCAGGGTCTGGTCTTCAAAGATGAATGACGTGGCTTCTGGTTCCATTATTATTATTATTATTTTTTTTTATTGTAAGGGAGATGATGACATTGCAGACCAAGGAACAATGAGAAGCGTTGGTCTTGCTCCGATTGGCTGGTCGTTCAGCTTCCTCACGCTCCTTCGAATGGCGATGAGGACAATGACTGATTGCTACATTAGCATCCAAGGCTAAAGAAGGCACCTGCAGAAAAGGACACCAGTTTTAACGTGTGATGGAATGATGAAGGGATGGACCAGTACCCTCACTTTAGGGTTAGAAGTCAGGACGTCATTATTCTCTTATTAATTCAGCATATTGAAACGTCCTTGGTTTTAAAATACGACGATTTTCACGCATCGCTGTCTGTTTCTTTTACACAGTTCACCAGTTACTTGTGTTCACGTGTACTTGGGAATTATTAAAAAATATTTAATACCATTTCAAATAGCCAGGCAAAAATATATTATTTTTTTAAATTGAATGATATGATATGATATTTAAATTTTAAATGCTTGTTTTATTTTGAATGTATATTATAAATGGCATATTACAACTATACCTGTTCATATCTTTTTAATGTGTGTAATTCACTATAATGGCTTTTTATTGATTTTTACATATATTTTTACATACTTTTTACAAATTTCGGGCTTAATACCGTTAGACTGTTAATTGTTTTATTATTCGATTGTTTAGTTGGGCTTTGTCTCGCTCAACAGAGGCAGTGAAAGGCCAGAGTTAATTAAGTGTCTTTAATCACCTGAAGTCAATTTCTCTGACACCTTTTCCCCATTAAGTGAATATTATTAGTTCTCAAATTCCCACTGCGCTTTGGATCAGGAAAAGCATTTTAAGTGAGACCCTGTTGAAAAACCCATTACGGATCTTATTTTTCAGTGTGAGAAAAAATTTTAGTCTAGAATTTGTGATGGTTTTTAATGAGTAGAGAAATTGAGACATGGGTTCTACTAAACCTGAAGTAAATAACCTACAAGTGCTCTTTCTCGAGCATTCATTATTTTTTTTTTGTAATTGTCATACAAAATAGCCACTTTCACACAGCAATACCGGTAAATTGCCTGAAATTTTTGTTCACACATGACATTTTGTGGGAAAACTTTTACATTTTTCTTGGAATCTTTTGTTCCTTAATGTTTTTTTTTTTGGAAGCCACATAATATTTCATTAACTCGATAGAGTTTATGGGATCAATGTAGTGCCACAAAGATTTGCGAGAAACATCGATCTGCGTGGTCTGCTTAACGATTGGTTCGCTTTGACCAATCAGAGCAAGATGTCAAATTTGTGCCATAAAGATTTGTAGGAGTGCAGACGAGAACTGAGCGTGAGCACGAGCGCAAAGAAACGTGTTTCAATTCACAGGTTGCGCTTGCTCAATTCAATTCAAGTTGAGGTTTGTTTGAGGTTTCTCGCGCGCGAATCTTGTTGGCACTAAATTGATCCCATAAGAGTTAGCATGTTTGTCTCAAAGGCACCAGCTTCCTTTTACAGTCCAAAAAAGGGAAACGAGATCAGAAAAATGAGTGTGACCGTCTATGTGTCCTGCACTATGATTGGTTAGCCACAAGTCTAGAGTGTGTCTCTTCAAACACAGTTCCTGGGATTGGCTCCAGTTTACCATAATGTAGGAAAGGAAAAAGTTGTTTAGAATAGATAGCTGAAAGGTTGGATATATATATATATATATTTTTTTTTTGCATTCTGAATATAATTTTATTTTGCCTGGGAAAAAATGAAACCACCAAATAACATGTATCTTACCGGTATACAGCTTTTTATCACCATGGTAATAATCCCTGTCAGAAAAACTGTCAGAGGTAAAGCATATTTTTGACAGGATATATACACTCTTTCTGCTTTTAAGTGCTGCAGGACTTGTAAATGAGTCTTGTTGGAGCCCTTGAGGCTCAGAATCTGTAGATCCTTTTAAAAATGCGATTCATGTGTGTTCTGAATTTTCGATGTATGTGTGCACTTCTTCCCAATCATTTTATTCTCTTCAGTGTGACAGGGTTTTGTAAAATCTGCTAAAAGGTTTTGTTCAAGTCCCGAGGGACCACATTACTACTTTTTCTCCATCACCTTTGTCTTATATACATTTATAATCTACATTTATGCATTTATCGAATGCTTTTATCCAAATCGACTTGGGTTACATTAGTCCAACATTGAAACAACTTTGAGAACTAACATTGAAAAGTTCTTTCATCCTTTTCATGAAGGCCTTTGTATAGGTTACAGGCCCGTATCTTATTTCTATATCTACATCGCTGCAAACTATATAAGAACAAATCTTGGCTTCTAGATGGTTCTGGACAACTGAAAACGACAGGCATTCCAGCTTGGGAAAAGCAAAACAAAACCAATTTTGCCCCCAGTCTTTTGGCCTTTTTTATTTCCATATTTGGTAATGTTTACCTCTTGTGACATCACTATGCAACTGAATGAAGCACTAGCAGCTATTTCAGCAGAATAAGGGCCCGAATTGGACTTTCTTACTCAAGGGTCTTTAGACACAGAATGCTGTGAGTATCTTCTCCGCTTCTCTTCTCCTGTCTCTTCTGTTTTCCTTTCTTAACTCTTCTCTTTTCCCATTCATTCTTTCTTCCCTTCTCTATTTTTCCTATTCTATCATTTTTACCCTTTCGTCTTTTTATTCCTGCTTTGCTCTTATTTCCGTTTCACTCTTCTCTGCTCTTCCCCTGTCCTCTCTCATCTTTTCCCACTCTCTAATGTTCTTCTCCCTTCTCTCTTTTCCTCTTTTTTCAGTTGTTTCTGTTCTTCAGCCTGATTGTCTCCTTCTCTTCTCTTCACCAATCCTTTCACCCCTTCTCTCTTTTTCCTCTTCTATCCTTTTCTCTCTCATCAATCTTTTCCCGCTTTTATGCTCTTCACTCTTTACCCATTCATTCTCCTCTTCCTTTCTTCTTTCCTCTTTCATTTTCCTCTCCTTTTTATTTTCCTTTGTCTTCACTTCTCCAATTCTTTCTTTTTTGCTGCTTTTTTATTTATTTCCTCGCTTCTCTTCCCCTGCTTCTCCCTGTCTCCTCTCATCACTTTTTTTCCTCCCATTCTCAACTCTTCTCTTTCTTCTGTGTTCACTTCTCCTATTCTATCATTTTAGACTTCTTTTTCTCTTCCTGCTTTTCTCTGTCTCCTCTCATTCTCATCTTTAAACCAACCTTTTTAATTTTTTTTCCATTATTTTTACAGCTTATCTTCTATGTTTTAACGCTCCACTCCTGTGTTCTCATCTTACTCTACAAATGTTTATTCCATGTTGAGACATGTTTATTAACCTTGATGAAATGTCTTATTGTTGTAATGCCTATAATTGCTGATCCACTCGTCAGCAGAACTAAAGCCATTACCTGTGGGCAGTTTGTGGCGCTGCTTATCTTCTTCTCTCACTCGCTTTGGGGATGTTAACTGGTAATAGCTGCTTAACCTTTTGGGGCATAATTATCTCACTCGTACAGTTTAGTTCAAATGGAACTGTGTGTGACAAACCGATCAGACTTTTGTACAGGTATTTCATTGCTCGGGGTTGGTAGCTAGTAATGTTTGGTAGTTTTTTTTTTTTTTTTTTTTTTTTTTTTTTTTTTTTTTTGGACTGCTATGAATTCATTAAGACATTCTCATCTTTTTTAAGGGCTTGATTTAATGACGTCAAGCAGTATCAAGTCTTTTGTGTCCTCAATATAATTCATAATTATCAAATGGTTAACATTTTCTGCATAATTATTTTTTTTACTGAAGTTAATCCTGTTAGGTTAACTGGACACTTGTTGTTAACTCGACACTCAGGATATACTTGAATTTAGATTTTATTAGGCATGTCTAAGCACATTTTTTTTTCTATAGTAACTTGAGTCTATAGTACACACACACACACACACACACACACACACACACACACAGATAATAGCTCTTCAGTGTATTAGTACCAATGCTTGTTGGCTGTTTAAGCTCTTGCTTGTATTTTATATGCGTGTCGACACATACCACACTATAATGCTGATGAATTCTCAGTAATTGGAGAGGAAAAGTCTCTTCTTTCAGCGTGTGTTGTTGCGGTGCAGACTTTGCTCGGGTTACCTGAGAAAACTGGCTAGATTTGTGTAAATTTAGAAAGCCTTATTACATTTCTTATTAAAATGCAGATTTTTTTTTCACCACCTGCTCAGTTCGGGGAGCAAGATGCTTTTGGACATTTTATTTTACATTTTAAAATACAACTTACACATGTCACATTTTTGATGTGATGCAATTTAGGATAATTTAGGACAATACATTCACAATAAACGGCAAACACTATTTTTAGGAATTGCTTGGAGAATGATATGTATTACATTTTATTACATTTTTATTTTCCAAATCCTAGTTCATATCTGATTTAGGGCATTTTAATCTTCGTTCTTAGTTCAGTATCAATATGTAAAAGTGCCAATATCAATATGCAACAGTCGTGGTGTCATGATAGAAGCATGTTGCAGAAAGACGAGCCTTTCATAATCTGCCTAAAAGGCATTATATTCTATCCCCTGATGACCTTAGTCCTGTACTTTTGGCTCCAGAGGTCATTGGCAGATTAATTTCCTATGGAGCACAAACTGTATATTAATAAAGCACGGCTCAAAAGGTTGCAAACATGTGGCAGACCAACAGATGTCTTTTTGCTTGTCCTGTTATTTAGCTGGCACGCTGGCTTAAATACATAGCAAAATAACAACCTACATCATAGTCTCAAAAAAGACTCTGACTTTAGACTTTGTGCTGACCAGGAGCTGAGGTGTCTCAGTACCAAGTCCGTCAGTCTCATCAATAGTTAGTTTTAGTTTTTTAGTTTTATCCATCATTTAAAAATATGATACTATTTTTTTTTTTTAATATAAAATGCCAATCACTTTTTATGTGTATGAGATTGTATTTATATTTATTTTATCGTTTTATTTATTTATTTATTTATTATTACCCTGTACATTTTCTTACAGTTTTTCTGTGCCTATTCCAGTAATGGAATTTTCCCACTGTGGGATCAGTAAAGTTCAATCATCATCTAAAAGAAAAATGAATGTTTTACTTATTTATAGATTATTTCGCAAATCTTTTTTTACATTTATTTAAAATGTTGTTATTACGTATGAGTTTACTGTAAAAGAAGCTGTTTTGTGAAGGTTAAAATGGGAAAACTAGGGGAAAATAAAAAACAATATGAAATGTGTCTTTCAGTGACATACTACAGTTTGCATATGTAGTAGTACCCAATGCAAAATACATAATTAAAAATACATCTTAACATGCAGATATTTAGTCCAGAGCCCCATGTCTAGAAATTAGCCACAAACAATGCCATTATTAAAAAGCCACTAGAGTATTTATCCGCAATCTTCTTTAGGATTCATTACAGCATTGCACGCTGAATCACTGCCATAACACTTACACTGGTAACAACTACCCACAACAGTGTTACAAGGACGCACAGTTCTTTCTAATTTTAAAATGCATATGTCCCGAAAAACCTAAAAAGGTGATGAATATTGTCTTTGAATACAATTTTTTTTGAATGGAAGAAAATGTAACAATGAATATTGCAACACATTGGCAGTAGTAGGAAAACCGCGGCGATTTACTCCGGTTATCCGCGTGCCAAAAAATCTAATAGAAGTCCAGCTTGCCCCGGCCAATCAACGAGTCAGAATTTGTGGGCGACTCGACAGCCCCAAAAGCAGCTCAAAATCTGATTGGTTGAAAAGAAACGGCATTATTGCTATATGATGCCTATATGTGTATTATAATGCATACACAGATGTGTGTGTGTGCGCTGCAGCAGGTGAGTTCCCTCTCAGGCCACTGTTACTTCTGCACAGTGAACGTGTTCTCTGCTCACGTGGATCCTAGTCAGGATTAATTGTCCCAGAGTCTTTCTGTGATCCAGGAATGCAATTACCTACTGACCCAAATCATCTACTTGGCAGGGAGTCCTTATCCCTCACACCGCGCTGCCAGCACCTGCCAGTAGACATCTCACTTCCTCCATTCTCTTCTCTCTTGCTCTCTCCTTATTAAGATTACAATTTATTCTTGTCCCAGAACAATATTTACTCTCTAAGAAATGTGCTTTGTCACTTCTGTCTTTGTGCGTTGTTGTGATTACAAGTTGAAATTTCTTTTAAGGTAAACGTGCAATTAGCGTCTTTGACAAAATCTGATTAAACGGAAATGGGGAATCAAGAATCATAAATAAAATGTTTACTGGCTTATTATACTTTTATATCAGGTGTATTGTAATTGTAGTGTTAATGTAGCTAGTTTCTGTTTGGACTCTATTGGACATTTTTCTTCTTTAAAGACTAAAGACTTTTTTTTTTTTCCCCTCCGAATTCCGTTTAGTGACTTTGCATTGGTCTGGGACTAAGTTAAGCGCTAAATAAATAAACTGTAAAAATGTATCTGACTGTTATTTGGACAAACCCCTTCCTGTTTTTAAGTAAATGTTCAGTGTGTGTGTGTGTGTGTGTGTGTGTGTGTGTGTGTGGATACTCTGGCTTTGGTCTCAGTCATTAAAAACTTAGTTTATACAGTGTAGACGTTTCACAAGCGTTTCTACCTTGAAGAACTCTTGTATGGATTTATCTTTTTTTTTTCTTCCAAGTTTTAAATATCTGGTTGTTAGTTTAGTTTGGGTCAATTTTCACACAGACAAACTCTTCATAAGACTCAAATCTACCCAGAAGTAACAGTTTTTTTCTTTTTTATTTGCTTATACTAAAGATTCCCTTTTGGCGTATTTTACTTTTCTGGATCTTCTAAGGGAAACAGCCTTGGTTATAACTTGATGTGGTTTTATTTATTTTTTTCTTTTTGTTATTTTCATTTTTTACAGTGAGCAAACAACCATGTAGCAATGTTGGTTTCAAAAGGTGATATAAAAAGTAGAATTCTTTTATATCGCTTTTGCCACCTAAACATTGGGCCTTTTAGAATTCGAGTCACATGGAGCTTTATTGACAAGCCATTTTTTTGTTGCTGTGAATGCATGCAGATGAATATGTAAAACAGTAAATAGCAAATACACTGTTGTATCAGAACTAAAGACAAGGAAGGAAAATATAGTATTTTGCAGTAGTATTTTATGTATTCAATGTATTTCCTGAAAGCGTTAAAAGCCAGCACAATGCAACTGTTGTGTTTCTGTAAGACGACCATGAGTGTGTAGAAAGGCGGCAATAAATAAAAAATTGAATGGATTATTATTATTATTATTGTTATTAACTATCGTAATTTCCGGACTATAAGCCGCTACTTTTTTCATATGTTTTTAACCATGCGGCTTATACAAAGGTGCAACAATTCTGCTGATTTTTTTTTCCACCACTGGGGCCGCTCTAAGCAGATATAATTTTTATAAGTTTTAATCAGCAAAGTTGCTGGTGTTAAAATACAGGTTAGGAAAGGATATATTTAGTTACATACATGTATTTTTACAATTCAAAATCGTTCTGTTCCTGCAGTAAATACAGTGAACCCTGGTTTATCGCGGTAGATAAGTTACAAGCCCGACCGCGATAGATGAAAATCTGCATTTACGTATTTATTTAACACTTATTCAAACTTTTAAAACACTTTTTTTCATGTAGTATTCTTTATTAAAGTAATGTTAACAAACATCTCAGTACAAAAATCACAGGAACAGCGTGGCCGCGGAGATATTAATTTTCAAAGTGTTTGAATGGGGGAATATTAGGCGCTAGCGCTGGGGCCGCGGGGGGACGTCCGACATTGCTGACGAGAGACGCGAGATGCGCAAGAGAAGCGCGGGATATGCGCGCAACATCAGCAGACCTCGCGGTCTTGCACGAATATTTCGATATATTTATTTTATAATTTATGCATACCGAACTAAAAAAATCCGCAAAGCCGTGAATCCGCAAACATATGTAATAAAGAAAAAAAATCTAATCCAAAAACATACATATCTGTGGCTTACAAAACTTGTTCCCTGTCAGGTAATGTTGTCCCCAGTAGTGTCAAGTGAACAACTGGAAGGGAACTTTTCTTAATAGAGTTGATATGCGGCTTGTATGCAGGTGCGGCTTGTTTATAGTTTTTAAAAAAATCTTTTTTAGAAAACAGAGCGGGCTTATATACAGGTGCTGCTTATAGTCCAGAAAATACGGTATTCAGTAATAATAATAAAAACAATAATAATTAATAATAATAATTGTATAATACATGTAACTTACTATCAAGTATGTATCAGGGGTAGACAATAAGGGAAATTTTCCACTGGCCCTCTGGCCTAGTAACTTTTGAAGTTCACTGGCCCGAATATCAAAACCACTGGCCCAGGTCGACGCCTTGTGCATTTATCCCAATAATCGCAACAACAAAAAAAATTCTTGCTTGAATAACATGAAAATCATTTATTTTGTTTAATGTAGGTTTAGTGCAAAGTGCAGCAAAACTAAGCAAAAACAGAACAAGTGCAATTCTCTGCCTTTTCTTTTCGTATTCTCTTTTGCTTTCC
>CM051495.1:24526588-24601588 GCA_028031935.1 Paedocypris micromegethes | reverse complement strand
CTATAAGTGCAAGCAGAACAAATCCCTCTAATGATTGCCTCAGGAGCGCAGCCAGTGTCGCAATAGAAGCGCGTCTGCTGGATTACGCTTCCTCTCCGCACTGTACACTTTCCCTTGCCAAACCCTTCACAGAATTCCGAGTCCGTACCCCGTGTTCCGTGCGGGTAATTGTCACGCTCTAGATGTGGCTGATTTGTTTGGGCCTTGCATGCCACCACGTAACTTTGCAGACTTGTGCTTTTGTTTGTTAGTTTGTTTGTTTATTGTGAGAAACGTCTCGGTAGCTGGTGTTGGGGGTTCAAGTGCCTGGGGAAGTTTGGGTTTTTTTTTTTTTACGTTGGGGTTTTTGTGGTTTATTAATTTTTTTTATGTTTTATTTCATTAAAAAATACAAAATAATGGCAAATTTTGCGGCAAAGATTTTTAAAATCTAAAAGAAAATTATAAAAAGAAAAAGCTAATTTTGTGTTAAAATTTTATTATTTTTTGTGCTGTCAATCGATTATTTCTTTTTTAGCGAATTAATCGCACTTCCACAACCAAATTAATCGCGATTAATTGCAGTAAAATGACTGAAGCTTGTAATATTGGATATTTACTTTACTTTACAATCATTTAGCAGACGCTTTTGTCCAAAGTGACTTACTTTTCATAACAATATATATAATTATATACATAATTCAACAATTTCCTGCTTTCCCTGGGATTCGAGCTTATGATCCGGTGTTTCAAACACCAGCACTCTAGAGACGGAGCTATTGGGACGGATATTGAAGTGTAAATTGTGAAGTAGTCAGGGCTGGCTGGTTTGACAAGTTTATAAAATAAATGAAACGCCATCATTTATCGCTGTGTCGGAAGACACCACTGGCGCAGAATGATCCACAGCAAGTTTTTGACGCATGTCTCTTTTGAATTCTATTTACCCGTCACCATTCCACTCCATTTTTTTGTTTTTAAATAATCACTGGGACTACTATTGGAAGATATACGGTAATTCTACTCTTTTCCAAGCCTTTGTTTTCATTTCAAACTTTTCAAAAGGAAAATGTGCTTCACTGGTTTGGATGGACTGTTTTTGCTTGCTATAACTTTCGTTATATATGCTATGCATTTTACCAAAATGATTATTTTGACCTGGTAGAAAATGTAGAGACACTAAACTTCACTGGGCTGACTGCAATTTGCAAACTCCCAACTTTAGTTGTGTCTTTGAGAAGAAGTAATTCAGTATTTTTCAATTAGAATTAAATTTTTGATTTTGTGATAAAATGGGGCGCATATTTGCAAGAAACCTCATGTTCCTGGGAATCCTTTTTTTTTCTGGCTCTTCTCTCTTTCTCTCTCTCTCTCTTTTTCTATCACCTCTTTCTCTTTTCTGGCTCTTCTCTTTCTCTTTGTCTCACTCCGCCTATCCTTAAGAGTTCAAAACGAGAAATGTTATCACACCCAATCAAATCAAGTTTAAGAATGTTTTTTTTGAAACATAATTTTGCTTCACTTCACAAGCATTTTTGTTAATATGCAACACTGAACTACACTGACATACAACACTGAAAATATAAGTGTATTGATATGTCATGGCATTTCTGAATGGTTTTCTTGACTTCATTAGTAGTGAAACTTTGTTGAAGCATAACAACACAATATTTGCTTGCTACATTTACGGCAAAGCTAACGTGTACAGATCCTTTTACCCTGTTTTACTTAAGAAACATGCTGCGCCGTTCTGAAAAAAGAGGAGAAGAGGAGTTATAGAAAGTGTCTACGTGTAGCTTTTCTTGTTTTGCTCCTAGAAAATATGTTGCTTATTCAGATTCCTGGCTTCAAGTTGTTGCTCCTGAGCCAAATTCTCATTGCAAGGCAAAGAATAAGCAGCGAGTCCTGCCAAGCGACTTTGAAGAACAACTGGCGTTTCTCATTGCTCCGTGCGCGGCTTCTATTTCCCTGGGAGAGATGTTCTGGGGGGAAACACTCTCCATAAAATGCTCATTTTAAATTCACTGAGCTGGAGATTCCAATACCATTGCATAATCCATCTCTTTTCTTCACGTTAGAAGAGGTTTGGCTCTTTATTAATTTTAACATTATTCTCTCTGAGTGTCGGCATCAATCTTTTACTTCGTAAGGTCGTCAGGGTCATTTTGTTTTAATGTTTTACGTCTATGCCAATTTACTTATTCATAAACGCACTTAATTATTGCATCAAAACACAAGGATGTCATCTAGATTTTTTTTTTTTGTTTGATCTTTTTGCTTCTTGGATCAGAAGTTCATCACTAAATGCCAACGTTAGGAAAGGTCAGTGGAATTTGTCATTTGGTCAATGAAGATTTTGTCGTTTCAGGCTTTCAGAATGGTTTCTTGTGCTTTTGCAGCGTTGGCTTTTTTCATATTGTAGTTCCGGGCTAATTTTCTGTGTGTGAAAGTTTGGCCATTGGATTATTGCTGTTGTGCCTTTGTTGTTGCTTCTGAAAAGCAAAGATCCGCCAGGGGCCGCGTTTGTCGACTGTACGGAGTAGCGCGGGAGTTTGGCAATGCTACTTCAGGACACAATTGAAGAAATCCCGAGCCAAGTGCTGCTTGCGCAACGCTTTCTTGTTTCATCAATACACATGTAAGTCTTTAAGTTCAAGCTTTTCGTTTATGAATCGGAGCTCTTGACATACTGGCTAGTGTTTTGAATGCTCGACAATAAATTCACGGTTTAATATTGCAGAAGCGGTCGATACAGACCTGCGGATGATTCACAGAGTAAGCATGGACAACAATAGTACCCGGAGTAATACACACTGGGTCACCACACACTACATTTACGTTATTTTTACTTCAGGGTTGTTTTTGTTTACCAAGTATGCAGGCTATCTACAAGAAATAGCCACAGAAAATCATGTATCACAAATCAAGTGTGGTGTAATTATGGAAAAGGCGATGTTTATTATACTGGGTGTAGGCAACAGTGAAAGTGAGGTGACCTGTGGGAAATGAAGTCCCAAGTGACTGTATTATGGTCTTTGATAGACTATAAATAAATATTAATCTAGTACAATAGTGTTATATTTTATGCATATAATTAAAATAAATGTGTACATTTTAGTTCAGTTGTACTCATCTAAATCAATGCGTTATAAATACATATTGGTTTTATTTGAAACTATTTTCCACTTGGTACAAAACACAATATGATGACAATATAAGGGACGACCTTTAAAACAAAAAACAGTACACAATGAATGTGATTATTTCATGATAGCTCATTTGAGTGCAGCATGTTAGATAATAGTCTTAAATGAATGAATGAATGAATGAATAAACTTTATTGATCCCACAATTCAATTGAAAAAAAATTATTAATTTTAAAAATTAAGTCAAGAATAAAGTTGTGATTTGAATAAAGCAGTGTTTTTTTTTTTTTTTTTTTTTTTACCCCTTGTTGTTTTTCCTACAATGTATCATTTGCACAAATCGTGGTGATTGAATTAAAATGACATCGTTCTTTTCCACATTTTTCCATGCCGTCTCATTGAGTCTGATGATAACGTTTCAACGCCATTGAACTCATTCTCTCTTCATAGGTGCTGGTTGTGAGACAGAACACGGTGGTTTCTAGCTGAACGTGCTGTTACACTCCACCTCGTCTCTCGTTCGCAGTTTTGCATTTAATAGTCGTCTAGCAGATCATATCTCTGCCAGATGAATCGTTCTTTGATGGATAGACAGACCAATTGAACTGCGTCAACAGTGAGATTATCAGCGTCTGATATTGACACCTCATTACGCTCCGAGTCTTGAACAGAGGATGCAAAACAACTTTGTGCGTCGGTTTGATTCTTCTGATTACAACAAACCTGCTTTAGGCAAGTTCAAATGTCTCGTTCCATGTTTTGTTGTGACAAATGCAAAGTTTTTGTCCATTTACCTGCTCTAGTCTAGTGTGAAATAGTTCAATATATCGTACCTTTTATGAGTTAATGTATGTGATGCCTGAGAATGGAGGTTTAAATGAAACTCTGCAACTTATATTCCGGCTGGTAAAGAGTTTAAGCTTAAATATTCTGTTTGGAAATGTCACAGAGGTACAAATGCTTCTGAATTTTAGTGCTAATGTAGCTAGGAAGCGTGGTGCCATACATTTGGGCAGCGAGGCTTTTCACTTTCCTCATGTTCTCTGAGCTTCATCAAACATCATCAGTCACTTTATTTCGGAGAGACTGTATGTTGTTAACATGTTGGATGACTTCCATTCAAATCAAGGCCATTAAAGAAGAGGATGTGACATGAAGCATAAACCATTAGTTGATACAGGTAGCCTGCATATAGTTTTTCAACAGACTTTTTCGTTGCCATCCTTTCATCCATTCATTTTCTGAACGCTTTTCCATTTCTGGGTCACGGGGAGCTGTAGCCAATCAGACAGCAGGACACACACAATCACACTCTCACTCACACCTATGGGGATTTTTCCAGATTCTGATTGTTTTATTTTAACTGTGAGAAGAAACCTGGAGTACTGGAAGAAACCCACGCAAACACAAAAATAGCCTTGAACTTGAATCGTTTTGCTGTGGCGTGACTAGCCACAGTGCCACCCTAGTTGACATCCCAAAATGATAAATAACTGATGCCAGTGTATAATTTTACTGTTTTGTGAGACTTAAACTCAGTGGTTGTGATGCTTTAGGGAATATATAGGTGGGCTTCATCACCATTTACTCCCTACTCAAGTAATCATTTGATTTCATTGTCATTTACTGGTGGTAGATTTGCACTGTTGGCATAGATAACATCTGTCTTTCTCTCCCTAAGGGACTTCAACGAAATATAAAGAATGATCTACACTATCGTTAAGGCATTGAGTACCAGGATGTTAAGGCTTTTTATTTTTGAGGGATGCTTGTAGGAACATCTCAACTTGGTATTTTGGGGACAAGGTCATGAATGCCAGCGTTTAGATTGAGGAAGCATGGTGGTTTTATTGCTTGAAGTATGTTAGAGATGGATCTCCCAGACAAGAGTTTGAGAGGAAGGCCAAAGAGAAGATGTATGGATGTTATAAAAGAGGATATGAATGCGATTTAATGTGAGAGTAGAGAAGGCAGAAGACCCAGTTACGTGGAAATGGATGATTCGCTGTTGAAATGTGAAACTTTAAGACACATTAGCATATGTAGTCACGTTTTGTTTACCTGTTTGTGTTTAGATATGTATGTATGTATTTCACTCAAATGAAAGAGAACTTTGTATATTCTTTTTTCTCCTAAAATGTTTTTTGCCATTTCTACCAGACTCTTGCTGTGACCCAGCAGTGATTAAAACTCAAATGAGGTTCCCATACTTGGCTTTACCCTTTAATGTTTCAATAATTTTACAAATTGGTACTGTTAATTTAAAGATCAAGGACTAGGCTTGATCTGTATTTATTTCAGTATGAACAGGTGATATCTTTGGGATCTTTTGATAAGCCTCTAAATCACTTAAAATAGTCAGAAGAAAACTGGTCACTAAAGCCACTGTTGTCCAAATCCATATGATGATGTAGAAATTAGAAACGATAATCTCGATCATCGTAGCTTTTGAAACTGTTCGCTCTTATAATCTCCCCAAATCTTTAAAGGAATCAATTAAAACACTTTCAAAGTTAAATGTTTTAAAAGTGACCAGATATTTAATGTTCTCTAAAGTCCTAGATTCCTCCTTATGTGATAACGGCAGATCAGAAACTCTTTTAGATAGGCTGCAATCTGAAACGATTCTGAAATGTCTTCATTCCATCTTCTCCGCTTATCAATGTTTTTTTTTCCTTTTTTTGCTGTAAATTAAGTTTGTGTTAAGAAAATACACACACATTAATATCATTAGTGAGGCCATTAATTTTCATACAAAACAATACCGTACTCAAAACTAAAGTGTAACTTTTGTAACTGTTAGTAAACATGTGAGAATAGTATGGCACCTGCTTTAAACATGCGCTTTTCTTGAAAAAAAAAAAGAAGAAAATAATAATAATAAATAAATAATTCCTAGCCACAGTTGCCTAAATGTCTTGTTCTAGATTCTGTACTTTGTTATTTTTTACTATTACTCTGTAATTGTTTTTGTGTGACTGTAAAATGTGCTTCTTGGATTTAGAGATAGGTAAAGTGGAAAAAAAGAGAAATTGTCAATATAGTTTTTTAACAGTCTTCCATTATCAAAAAGTCTTTAATGCATTCACCAAGCAGTTCATTCACGTATAAAGTAAAAAAAAATTGTAGTTTTCGCCACAAAAATCTACTGTTTACTGCTTTCGTAGCCCCTCTGAAATGGGCATTCTTACTTTAGCGGGATTTAAACCACGAGTGAATGCATATTGAAATGCTTCAAGACTTCCTAGTGACCCTCACCGCATCTCTTACAGCTTCATCTGCCGACATCTGATACACTTGCATAATACAGAGACAATATTTTGGGTCAATTCTTGTGTACATTCATGCCCTGTTGTATTTGTGTTTGTTTATCGGTCGAAGATCATTCCGGGGTCGCCTGAGGTAAACGCCGCCGACATGTGTCAATCTTTCATTCCTGTTTATTGGTGGTAGACAAGAATCGCCACCAAGGACTGGAACGCCATTGGCTGTCTCAAAAATCAAAGCTGTTTTATTATGCAAGCTGTCCAATTCCATTTGATTTTTTTTCCCCCGCCTGTGCCAATACGAAGCTGTCACTCTCCATCACTCTCTTTGCGTTTATATTTATTGTTTGCACTGAGAAACTGGTTTCGGCGTCACAGGGGAGCTAAGTTGAAAAGTCCCAAAAAACATAAATCCATAAAGGCACTTGGAAAAACACTCTGGCAAGTCGAGGCGTGAAATATTAATGATTTTGATAAACATGTTTTGTCGTCAGGGGAATTGGATGTATATTTTGAAGGAGACTCCGGAGAGATCTTATGGGCCTGTTAGGAGATCTCCCTTTCTAAAAGTCATCATGAGGTAACATGTCTACTGATGTCCTCACATGAAACGATCAAATGCCAACATGACTTAAAAGTGCTCAGCAGGCAGTATACTGAAGATGGCGGAGACGGCCTTCATCTCCGTCCGCCGCTTGACGCACACACTTCCATTTCCGCTTGTCGGGTTTTCTCGGTGTAATTACCTCGGAAAGAGTGTGATATTTTAGCAGGGGACGTGGCTAAAGGACAGCCTGACCTCTCCATCACGACTGACCCCGCGTCAGCTAAACGCTCCCTCGCAGATGCCAATAGTTCCTTCATTAAAAATCTCTTAAGCGAACCGCTCTCTTTTTTTTTAGCTAAATTGGTGCCCAGCATCATCCGAGTCTTGACTCCTTGTGACAGATAAAGAGGAATTTTGGCCGTGGCTTCAGCAGTCGTCAGTGTTCTGATGGAGTGAGTAGGCATTCGTGAGCAGTGCTAGAGCGTCTACAGGTAACATCCACACATTTAAAAAAACATGTTATTAAATTGCAGACGTTTCTTGATTTGAGTTGGACTAAATTTGCCATGTAAAGTGAGTTAGTTTGTCAATGTGGTCACTAGGGACATATTGAACATTAGTGTTCTGCATTAATCCCTCCAGTGATGGTTAAATGGTGATTCTACAAACCCAGAGCAGTGGGCAGCTTTAAGCTCTGGTGTCGTGGGGGTCAGTGTCCTGACCAGAGACAATGTAGAAGATCATGCAAAACACCTTTTGTTTAAGGATTTTTATAAGGAACAGCTTTAGCATAATAAAAGTGTTTTTTTTTTTAATTATTAAAAAACCTCTGCAGAGGGCATTTATAGTACTATAGTACTATACTTTTAGTGAAATAAAAAAAAAACTCCAAGAAATTACTGTACACGTTAATGTACATAATAGCCGTTGTTGATGTCATTATGAAGTGCAAGTGTTTTACCAATTTGATTTCATTCTAAAATAGTTCCCATCCAGCATCTTAGAAAAAAAAAGGATTCAAAGGAACATCCTTGAAAAATGCAACCATTTCAAACCAAACTTCTGAAATCAATGTTTAAAAGTTTGAACATAATTTGGTTCATTGCTTTAATTTTTATGCTGTATTACAAAATGTGTGGGTTTTGAGGCTATTCTGCTCAATATAGTACATAAAGTATTTTATAAATGCTCCTGTCATAATATAGAAATCATTTTTCAATATTGACACCAAAATGAATGTAAAAATGACATTATTATACACTGAAGCATGCAAGCCAGTAAATGGAAATCTAAATCCTCGGTTACCATGGTGATAAGTCAGATCCATACAATTTCTTTGACACCGCGGGATTAGAGGCGATGCTGTTGTTTACCAACAAGTTCTCCGGCAAACGAAGGGTCTTCATTCATGCATTGACCATGCAAAACGGTTCCAGCCACTTTGGGTATTAAATTTTTTAACTCTTCGAAGTGGCTCAAAGCGGCCGTTTGCTTTTATTAATACGTCAACACTCGCGTACACCGTGTCAGTACTCTCAAATATTTACCCTGCGCGCTCACAAAACATTTTCAGATCCATAATGCCCACTTGAACCCTTAACAAGGCTGTGTTTCCAAACAGAGCGGCGTAGGGATGAGGCGATCCCTCGTCTGTGTAATGTAGCATTAGCTCGCTCAACCGTTCAACCAGCTGTGGAAGGCTAAGTGGCCTCTGCCAGGGTCCTGAGCCCAGATGGGGACCTTTAATTTTTAAAGCTGTTATTCGTGTAGCAGAGCTTTCTTCGTATTGTGTCACGATGCATATGAGTGCTAATTCAGCCCTATGTTGAACCCCTATGTGCCCTTGCCGGTTTTTACTGTATTCCCGCCGACCGGAGGAGGAGAGGAGAAACATCGCTAGCCCTTCTCTGCCCTCCAGCTTAACCCATCCACGTGCTCACACACACACACACACACACACACACAGACACGGAGTCTGAGACGCTCGTCCTCAAAGCAGTGGAGAACCGTTCACCGCTGCCCCCGAGGAGGCTAATGATGGATAGATGAAAGGATGGAGAGATTGTGGGACTGAAATATGGACAGGAACATCACATTACCATCTTTTTTTGGTTCTAATAATTGCAATTGTGATTTGATTTGCCGGTTGACAATGGCTTGTTTTTCTGCCGGCCTCATTATTATGAAAGAGCTCTGATTGGTTAATCAACGTATTATGAAAAACATCACTAAAGCATTTAATCATTTGATACATTTGCAAACGTGACTTGTTCAGAATGTTGTTGTTTTTTTTTTTGCCTTGTTAAAAGGTTAGTTGTAGGTCTTGTGTTGGCGTGTAATGTCGAAAGGTTAAGCAATTTCTCTAAGCTGTGACTACGATCAGTATTTTAGAAAATAGATAGCCATCCTAATTTTTTTACATGCATATTGAATTATTTATGTTGTCACCAAAAGAATATCCTGAACTTCATATTTTCTCCATGGTGACCATAGGGGAAATATGATTTCTGCTCCAGCAAAGTTTCAATTTAAACTCTGCCTCAACGTGATTTGTAACTGTTATGCAAGTCATAAAGCATTGCACTTTACATCCTAATTAGTCAAACAGTGTGTCGTAAGGTCACACACTGATTTTGTGATCGCGACTACATGATTCATCGTGCAACCTGTTATTGAGCTTGAATAGTAGTGCGTAATAACGATAATTGGTAATGGTAGACAAGTTCCCCAAACTGTTCCTTCAATAATAATCGAGGTTTAGCAGTCATGATCCAAGTTTGCTTTTGCCCCATTTACAGGGCAAATGGAGAAAGAAAAGAAAGGAAATGCCTTTTGTACTTGTTCCCAATGACATTCTGCGTCTCCATCAGACTAGAGTCTCTTTCATCCGCATTGATCCCTCTGCTCACTCTTTTTCTCACCAGAGGTTGAAGTTGATCTGTGTTTTATTCTTTTCACACACATCCTCCTGGGGTCTCCTAAAATAGAATCCGTAACGTAGGTCAACAAGCATGACAACCCTCTAATGTTCTTTACTGAGCTCAGCTTTTTTTAACGGTCATTAATGCGTCATGGCGACCAATCAACCCATCTACGGTTTTGGTCTAAAAACTCCCAGTAATTTATACTAAATACCTTTTATGATATTTTAGCCACATGGTGAGATGTGTGTGTGTGTGCTTGGATGTGCAGAAGAAATATGGAAATCAGAACTTCGTGCTGGGAGGAACAGTTGGAAAACTTGTTAAAACGTCCTGCTGTGTTGGAGAGATTGATAATCCTAAAACAAGATTTCTCAGAAACTCTTGACTCTCGTTCATCTGTAGAGCGGAAGACGGGAGCTTAGTCAGTCAGATTTCATTTCCAGCTAGACCAGTAGCAGAAGTGGTGTGAGATGTCAGATGTTCTGCTAAAAAGGGTTCGTTTAGTTTTGGAGCGATGACGATGGTTAAGCAACAGCTATTCTAGACCCAGGTCGATCTTTTGTACACAAGTGCTTCAACTAAATCAGTGGTTCCCAACCTTTTCTTGTTTGAGGCACCCTTGGAAAGCCTTTCAAAAGTTCCCGGCACCCTTATAAGGAAATAGATATTTAAAAACATTATTACCGTATTTTTCGCCATATAAGACGCACCGGCATATAAGACGCACTCAATTTTAAAGGAGGAAAATCTAGAAAAAAAAGATTCTGAACTGAATACTGTAGTAAAATATTTTATATCAATTGTATAAAAGTTAACAGCAGTTTAAGACAATTGTATGTCAGTAAAGTCAGTATAACAGTGAAAGTAGGGGTGGCCGGTATACCGGTATTGAGATGTGCCACGATATGGATTTTGCAATCATTATTAATTTAAATTATTAGAATACCGCATAAAGAAAAAAAAAACTATTTTTTAAAATATGTTAAGAAAGGCCCATATATTTGGATGAATATATTTTGAAAATAATCTCACTCACTTAAAAAATATATTAGTACAATGTTTCACGGATACATTTCTTCACCGTATATCGAACACTGTATTTACTGTCCTTTATTGAAGACAGGGACACAGAGAATGCTGTTGCACACCTTTACATTTTACTCGTTTTCTCTATGTCTCTGTTTTCTAAATTGTGCACCGCACCCGATAGCTTTAAAGATTCGAATCAACAGATTATCCCCCTCGGGCGCGCCGCAGACTTTGTTTAGTGCGGCCGCCGGCTTCTATTTTTGAGAAACGTGAGTTTCCGTGTGCGCCGCATCTCAGCCTGTTTTTCCACCTCTCTCACATTTTATATGCACGACTCCTTCAGTAAACTCAAACAGGGGCGCCGCGAATATATAATAGAAAATCGCTTAGCGGACGCGCTCGTGCCCCCCCCCCCCCACGTAACATGAAAAAATGCCGCCCTGGGCGACTGCCCCGTTCGCCCATGCCTAGAACCGCCACTGACGGCACGAACATTGCTAATCAAATACAGTTTGTACTTCACGCGCAAATGCGTGAAGCTCCGTTTTCTGCGCTGTGCCTTTAAGAGAGCGACTGTTTTGGTTTTAAAGACGCACTTGAGAAAATCTGCTTGTTTTATTTTGATCGAAGTTCGTTTTCGTTTGGAAATAGTGGTTTCATTCTTTCACAAGATTCTGCGTGAGAAAGAAAGCGAGACAACGTATGTAATACCGCGGTATTGCACACTTAGATGGCGGTGACCGCGCTCCGCGGATCTCTGTATTTGCCAGACGCACCAACTTTTCACCCTCAGTTTTGGGGAAGAAAAAGTGCGTCTTGTACGGCGAAAAATACGGTATTTATTTATTTGTTTCATTTCGAGAGTTTGCATGCAACAACACCTTATACCTAGTCCTAGATGATATGAGAATACTGTTTACACATTCTGCCTTAATAAAAAAATAGCAATTTTTTCCCCGAATTTTTGGCGGCACCCTCAAAAGATCTCACGGCACCCCTTAGTGCCGCGGCACACCGGTTGAGAACCACTGAACTAAATAGTCGCTTGCGTGGTTAATGTCACGCTTAGCTGTAGGTAAACTTTATTTGTAAATAAAAATGCCATTGTGGTTTTTATTTGTATGCTTCAAAAAGTAATTTAATGGCTGGTCATCACTTCTATCTGATTCTTTTTTTTCTTATGGATGCTTGATTTGTATCAATCAATCTACTATGTGCAATGCAATCTACAGTGGAATTCGGACTCAATGTTTTTTTTTTTTTTTCTGAAGCTTTGACAACCAAGATTTGATGCACAACTGAACATTCATTCATCATGAGCTCTGCAGTAATATTGTCTTGTCTTCTCCACTCAGAACCATGTGGGGAAACTATAATGACGGGGACCAGAAAGGTCACGTAGGAGCACGAATGGAGACCAGTTTACCCATGAGCACCACCAGCATTTCTGTGTCCCAGCCACATGCGCCCAAGAAGTTTGCTCCAGTCGTGGCTCCAAAGCCAAAATTCAACCCGTATAAACAACCTGGTGATGCAGCCACTGAAGGAGAAGGTAAGTTACGTTTTTACAAGAAGTACAATTATGTTTTGTGTGTGTGATTTTTACATACGTTTAAAAATAAATCCAAAGTGAGAATTTTGAGTCACGTTGCAATAGTGGTGAAAGCTGTTTTCTTTTACATTGGAAACAAACAGTGTCTTTTATGTAACGCCTCAAAATCCAAAATGGTTTGACGTGGTCGGGCGCCACTAGCAGTTTTGGGCTTTATAACAATGTGAAGTGAAGTTGGGCACTGGATTTCATCTATTCTGAACCTTTACATCACGCTCGGAATCAAAAATCACCATTTGTGGTAATGTTGAAGGTCACATCACCTTTAACATTTTTTTTGGGGTAATACAGACTAAACTGTGTCTGAATTATTACATTATGTATTATTAAAAATGCAATTGACAGATGAACGAACGAGTTAAATCTCCGTCAGAAAAAAATCCCGGTAAAATCAGTCCATAAATTCAGAATGCGACGCTCCCTGGATTTTCTCAATTTCAGTGACGTGACTAAGATCACGTGGAACATCATATGAGTGGCAGGGGGATGTAGTTTGCTAAAGCATGGTTAAGCCAACAATAAACAAGAGAATTTGATCTATTAGATTAATTTTACATAATTCCGAAAATTATTATCAATTTTTTTCAAAGACAGCGAAAAGGATTATTTTATTTAAATTTTTTAGTAGGCTTCTAATTGTCAGCTTTCATTATCATTATTGTGAAATCCATTCACATGTTGCGTAATCTTAGCCACTTCTTCCAATTCTTGGTCACGGAAGTTGAAGCCTTAACATCTCTGCATTACATACAATCCCAGTATGGCACACGCAAACATATGCTTGTCAAATTAGAGACTATCCTAGTGCTGGGAACAGTCTAGAGCTTCGTGAACATGACAAGAAAACGCATCTATTATACAGAAGAAGCTCAAACAAGTCTCGCGTCTGGAATGGGGTCTTCTATGTTAGGTGACCACACACCTCCATGCCGCCCTCTTCTGTATTAACGCATTGATATTTGGATTGAAGGCTCTTCTGAATGCTGAACTCATCTCACTGAGTCTGTTGGCAGCAAATGTGTGCAAGCCATTCATGTGCGACCAATTGACATGACGTGTAATGAGGACTCGGTGTTGTATGAAAATAGCTAGACGTTGGCAGCGTGTGTATACGAGGCCACTGAGGCTGGTGGTATTGGGAATAAGAGTTGGCTGATGCCCAGGTGTTCGGTAGCATGTGATGTTCACATTCTCCCAAGGACTTGTTGGGCACATTCCATTACAGCAGCTCGGCCTCCGTGTCAGTGTTCAGCTCCTAATGGTTGGCAGGTGCCAAGAATGTGTCCATCTGATTTGCCAGAACTCGGCCCTCATGATCTCTTAATCTTTGCAATGCTCCCCTCATTGTCTCTGCCACTCAGATGATTACAAAGAGGCATTATTGGGTTGTATAGGTACAAGTTTCAGTTTGTAATGAGCAGCGACATTTGTGTAAACGCTGTGTTGTTTTCATAATGACACTGAGAGAAATACACAAAAATAAAGTTTTTCCTTTTCTGTTCCTCCGGCCATTATTTATGCCGCTTCTGATAATGAGTCATGGAGCCAATGGATCCAATTCAATGTCATTGAGCTAAAGACACGAAAACACACTGAACAAGATGCTAGATTGACACAGGGCTAGACTTAGACACATGCTAAACCATATCTGGCCTACATTTCCATTCTAATGGACCTGATGTCTTTGTTCTGCGTGGATCTGAGGTTTTACAGTAAGTCCAGTTATGGAATGATCACCCAAACTTGAATTTTACCTTAAAGCTAGAGATGCAGAGAAGTAGTCGTTAAAAGATAGCAATCTCAATTCCACCCCCCTCGCAATCTTAATCCAGCATTTATACGATTCAACTTCTCAACGTGCACTCCAGTGTTTCTATAGGATCAACTTAGTGCCAAAAATTGTGTGTCTAGCAGCACGTGCATTGTATCTTCACGATTGTGTGCAAATCTCTTCAGCTTGAGCGCAAATCATTTTGGGACTTTTTTGACTTCTTATTGGCCAAAGTAGATTTTCAGATTTTCAATTTTCTTAAAAATACAACTTGTTCCAGTGGTAGGGGACATGGACTGTGTCCGAAAGGTTGCATGTTCTAATCCCCCTACAGCTGGTTCTGCAACTAAGTATCCTCGGGCAAGATGATGAACCCCCCAACTCTGGGTTTGTGTGTGTTCACTTCACTGTGTGTATGTGCACTTTCACTTGGATGGGTTAAATGCAGAG
This sequence comes from Paedocypris micromegethes, assembly GCA_028031935.1. Lineage (NCBI taxonomy): Eukaryota > Metazoa > Chordata > Actinopteri > Cypriniformes > Paedocypris > Paedocypris micromegethes. The sequence goes on along the minus strand of CM051495.1, from coordinate 24,586,864 downwards.
CACCAATTCAGTATGGTTCCTAGTGGCCCTATTGCCATCACCTCACTTTCCATACTTTCCTTTCTTTGAACTTAAATGAACTTATCAAGATCAATGGATAACTGGATGGAGTGAAAGTGAAGATTTCCACTGCACGCAAAACTATTGCAATTATCCGCAACTTGAACAATTAAGCACGTTCTGAAACTGAGAAAACACGGACAATCAAAAGTGAGTGTGAGAAAAGACAGAGTGAAACTGAACAATTGGAAAACCTATTTTACTGAATGCAAAACAAATGCAAATGTCCGCAGCTTTAACAATTTGGCAGCTACTGAAACTAAAACAAAAAAACCTCATAATCTGTGACAGTGAGAGAAGGCAGAGTGAAACTTTATCAATGCATCCAAGACCAAACCAATTCTGTTCATGGAGAAGTAAGCGTCTAGCGGAGCCAGAAATCTCAGATGGGTGGCCAACACATCACAGACACACATTTACACAAACACTCCACTTAGAAACTCGTGGTTATTTGTAGGTTCAAAATTTAGATGTTTTTGGACCGTGGGAGGAAACCATATCACCTGGCTGGAAACCCACTCAAACACAGGTTGACATGCAAACGCCTCACAGTAGAGCTACTTTACTGAATTTATCTGAAGGTAAATAGGTAGTGAAAACTATCAAAAACCAAAGGAAAACTTATTTCTAACATCATTTCATAAAAATAGCTTTCGCTGGTGCATCCTAACTTGGGATTTTCTCTGAATACAGTGATTTGAATCTGGATAAATGTGAACTACAGAAACAAGCCATGAAATTCACTTTTTCAAACGTATTTGTGCTGTTGCATGTGTTATTGATTACAGGTATGAGACCCTTGGGCATCTTGTACGATTCCATCTTTCATAGAATCCAGATAAAAGCGAAAGGATTTCTTTGCAATGTCTAGACGGGGCTTTTTTATATTCTATGAGCGATTACTGCCTAGCGAACTGCTCACCATTTGACAATTTGCTGTTTTAAAGACCATTATTTAGAATTTGTTGCAATAAAAGTGGTCTTTTCTTGCATTAATTGACTGATAACCGCTCTTTCTTTTGGTGTTTCCATAGTTACGCTGTGGACTTTGTGGTCCCTAAAAAGCTTTTTGATTAGAAATATGACTAACTTAATCGCTATGGTGAAATTTGTATTAAGTCATTCTATTTTTATACATTTTGCTGAAAAATAAGGAAGATTGAGGACCTTGAGGGCTTTTTTTGTGCGGTAACCCTGCCGCTCGGGTTGGTGTAAGAGCGACAGACTCCTGGCTTTGTTTCGGATGAAAAGCAGTGAGATTAACAGAGTTCTCACACTTCCGTCTGAGACACACACTTATGTGGATTGAATTTTCCTTTTTTCAGTTACAGCAAGCCACAGCGACGGAACGCAAATCTGCTGTTGTCCGCTGACTTGTCAAATGACGAAGACTTTTGTAATTGTAAAAAAACATTGTAAAATGTTGAGTGCTTCTGGAGAGTTCATGAGATTTATTATTATTATTGTGTGTGCGAGGTGAGTTTGTCAATATGGGACTGTATTGCCACTAGGGACTGTATTGAAATTGTGTTCTGCATTAACCATCCAATGAAGTTTCACACACACACACACACACCAGGAGCAGTGGGCAGCGTTGTGGGACACCAGACCCGGTTTCAAACCTGCATGGCTTTGGTGGCAGGTTCAACTCTCTTCTTTTGAACCACAAATGCCACTGGATTTCTTTATATCATTTTATATTTTAATACTGTTTTAGCTCGAGATTCAAGCTCTGAGGAAGAGTCTGTTCACAAGTTTTGTCACGCTAGCAGATCTCTCAAGGGAAATGTGGTTCACACTTCTGCAAATTTGGGTCTCATAACTAAACAAGACACACTGACACGCTAAAAAAAAAAAAGAAATCCGACCTATATTATTTAATTTACGGCATAGGAAGTGGATGTATTGTGCTTTTAAATCTGCTTTTGCTTGTTCTACTGTTGGGCTGCAAGAGCAAAGCCAAGATGCTTATCAGACTTTCTCCTTCATTTGTTTACTTGAGTATTCATCTCAAAAGTCTCAACACATTTTTTTTAGTTAATTTATTGTTTGTGCATTGCCACATGTTCATAAAACAAACGGCAAAATCATTGGTCCGTCTCTGTCGGTTAAATCATTCGAATAAACTGTTCAACTTCTTTCAAGCTTCTGTCTGGAACATTTAGAATGGATTGTGGGAAGACCGATACAGAATGTTAACGTTTTTCCAGGCTCAGTGCGTAGTTTGTGTGCCATTATATGAGAAAATGTGCAAGGAGATGAAGCCTTGATTTGAGGGCAGTTCATTATGGCTCTATTACAGTGGATAAGTCCAATTCCCAGGCACATTAATTGACTTTTTTTTTATTAATGGAGATAAGTAAACGTGTCATTTATCTTCGCTAGAGTACTTTATATTAAGTGAGGAACATCACAGGAGATAGAGCTGTCGGTAATGACTGGTCGTCATAAAGGTTGTCTCGTCCAAGTGGGCATTTGCGTATGGATAATAAGGTTTTGTAGAAATGATGCTAAGGTAAAATGTAACGGTAAATCTAACTTCATTTAATGTTTAAATGTTTAGTCTGGTATCATTGTAGAAGTTAAAAGAGGACCTTTAAGTTCACCAGTGTTACAATGGATACAATATTTGTTGGTGAATGTACCTCCACATTTGTAGCCTTAGCACCAACAACTGTGCTAACTTTTAGCATTCTGGGTTTAATCCTTAATTAAGGCTGATATATTTCCTCTCATATTCCCTGTTTTTTATGCATTTATTCTTTTCTCTTTCTCAGATTCTTTATACAGATCTGCTGCTTTTTAAACTGTCCTTGTGTGATTTCCTCGGTGACAGGAAATGGTTATTAGTTCACCCAGCTCAACAGTTAAACACCTGCGTGTTTAATACACAACGGATGGTTTCTAAAAACAGGAACTCGCTTGTTTGCTCAATTGTTCCACAGCAAAACCAAATGATTTGAAGGTGAAGGATGAAGGTTTCTACATCCACTCATCCTTGTATTGTTTCTTAATACATAAATGATGTATTTTAAAGTACTATTTAGTTAATATGATTAATTGTAAATGATTAATGTATTTAAGTAATAAATGTCGTGTAATACATTTAATAAAGTGAAATTTCTTTTTGCTCTGATATCTGCGAGTTGTATGCTTGTAAATATATATGTACATGCATACATTCATGTGTGCATAAATATGTGTTCAGAGATGTATATATTCATCTCTGCAATTTGTGAATTTATGCATCTCTCTTTCAACATATATTCAATGTATACACACGTGTATATAAAGGTATGTTTATATGTTATATATACTGTAAAATGGCTTTTTGGGACTTTTTGAACATTTCACTTTATTTATTTATTTTTGCATTTATTAAATCAATTTATTTTATTATTTAATTTCCATATCGCCTGGAGTAAGCCCACACAGACACATTACAACTTACTCGCGTGGTTTATAGTCTTGACAGTCTGAATATCAATGAACAGTTATAAATGTTTCAGTTTAACTGCTGCCAACACCACCTTCACAAACAAACTTCAGCACTGTAAAACTAAGTTTATCTCGTTGTTTTTCTCAAAATATGTGTTTATTAAGAAAACACTGTTTTGTACTTTGGGGAGAAGTGGATAAGCACATAAGATGATAAAAGAATTTGGTTAATGCTTTCTGAGCTGTGGCGTTAATAATGCACGTCGTTGGAAGGTCCAAGAAATGCAAATCAGACTTGGTTAGAACTCCGGCTTTCTAATCAAACCAGTAGTTTCCGTGTTTCTGGTGGTGGTTTGTGCTCCTGTTTCATTGCAGAATTGGCAAAATCTTTTAATACTTTACCAAAAAGTTGAATCTGGAAATCACATGGGGCTTTAAGCTTCATATTGCAAAACGTCTGTAATCCAAAAACTCATTTTCAGAAATGTAATCCAGATGCGTTACAGCTGTTTTGTCTTGTGTTTTGCATTGTTTTATTCCATATAAGAGGTTTAAATGAATGAATATTTGGGTGTTCACTTGGAAGCTTTAAAGAAATCACTATATGCTCCAACGTTTTTGGCACAATTGGCATTTTGACATGTGAGCTTGTAATTGCCCTAGTGAAATGAGAAAAGTTTTGGTTTGTTCTACAGACGGACACTGAGATATATAAAGTCTGTCCGTCTGTGAGACAAAACTTGATTTCAGAGCTTAAATGAACTTAAACGATCTCTGGTCAGAAACCTCTTGCTCCGTTTAATGTATGAAATTATTTGGTTTTGTGGTTTTGTTTCATCTTGAAGTAATTTTCCTGCTATCTTTTCCCATGTTTTTCCAATAATAATTCCAAGTGGGAGCGAGTACATTGGAAACAGAAGCTGCACTGAGACAGATGCAGACTAATGCCAAAATTCTTGCTTACACAATGTGGTAAAAATAATATTGCACAATGCAGTTGAACTTCAGCTGATATATTTACTCTATAGTTAAAATGATTCAAAGTTAAACGTGTGTCCTCACAGCCTGGTCAACGGCTATCTGAACCGTGTTTGCACTGGGCCGGAGGAACCGTCGTGTTGTTGGGGTTGGACTCATAATCACGTTTAGCTGAACATTAAGGGACGTGTTCACTGGAATGTTTTCAAATTTGTTTTTGAACGCTTCTAAACATTTCAAATGGAACAAAACTATGTCTTAATGAAATTGCTGGTGTGGCCGAGTGGTAGAGAGCAGGTTCGAATCCTAGACTGGTTTCACAACTGATGTATCCTTGAGTGACACACCAAACCCAATCGGCTCATTCTGCAAGTGGCTTTGGATAAACCGTCTGCCAATAAAGGCTAAAGTTAAATTATAAAATAATACCTTGTACACCAAAAGGCTAGACCACTGAAGAGGTGGTCTCTTTGGGCTGGTTCCATAGCAGCTCTGGTCAAATTAGCTTGAGGTGTGAATACAAATTTTAGTGAAACCAAATGCTGGTTTGTCTTTCTTGTAGAGCAACAGATTGGTCTAGTTGAGGTCGCCTGATGGGAGTTTGGCGTTTGCCTGAAAAAGTGAGTTGCGGCCAAATTTGGGCAGATGGAAAAGGTGCATTAAAATGCGGACGTATTTACGAGTTCAGTAAGACTTGGTGGTTCTTCTGTTTGTTGACTAGCCGGCTAAAGTATGTAACAATAAAGCTTGCCAACCTCATTCGAAGGCCATGGATTTGACATGATAAACCCTCCAGTCCCTGGAGATGTCGCACCTTCAGTCTTGGGTCCAGTTTGAGAGTTTCTGTACCGAGAACTCGAACAAGAAACTCTCAATTTGAGAAGAACATCAGTCTGGCTTCTCAATGTTAAAGCATTTTAAACTACAAGTAATTGACAATTTTTTTCAATGAAGCAAAAGCTCCAAAGTAAGTAGTTCTTTTCAGTAGTTTAAAGTGCAAGTTCACCTGAGGGCCAGTGAGAAAGTCACGGTGAGCTGTTTATGTTCTGACGGCTTTAGTTCAGCTCATTAATTACAGCGTTTATGGAACAGTCTTTGGCAGCAAAGTATGAGCCGGAAAATGTTTGGCTCATGAATATTCCTTGTGACGTTTCCCGAGAACTGTGAGAAGGTTTGCTAACTGAAGGAAAATTGATTTATTGGTTTGACTTTCATTTTCATGAATCTAGCCAATAGTTTCTTTTTGGGGTTGAATGTACCTAACAATCCTTGACCTAAATGGTGCCTGATTTTACTATAGGATTGTCACTGCTTTTGTCACAAGATTTTTGGGAAAAGTGCCCTGCCCCTTTAAGAGAGTTCTCACGAGAATCGAGCTAATGCTAACTCGTATTTTGGGAATAAATACAACGTTCGAAATCCACCGTGTGACTCGTTTATTTGTGAAGCATCACGCCAAATCAGAGACTATAGAGTCAGAAGAGGGCTGAGCCGAGAGTGTGCCCGCCAGCGGAGTCAGTGCTCCGCACGGCTTGTGCCGTTTTCTGAAAAATGTATTTAGTTCGCGTCATAAATGTTCATTTAATTACCGCGATTGTGTCTCTGCTGTTTATTTTTGTGAGAAAGGGTGAAATATCTGCGCACTGTTCTGAGTAAAATATTTTCTATTTCGGTAGACCGCGCGTATAAGTCGAGCCCCCCACTTTAAGCCCGAAATTTTTAGGAAAAATCCTCGACTTATAGTCGAGTAAATACAATATGTGTTTTGAACCTAGGGAAACTATGTGTTTTCGATTAACGCATTCTAACACTCGCTTTCTTTTGAGATTATTGCTTAATTTCCATTTCCTAATTTATGCTTTCAGTTGTTGCAATTGATTTCCGTTTTGTCATCGCTTTCTTGAAAACAATTCACGTTTCCATTCATGGTTCAATAGTTTAAAACAAAAACTCAGTTATACTTTCCTTCTACTCGACATTTTTATGGACAAATGCCACGTCGTGCAGCAAATTACACCAAGCAAACACTCATTTTTTTTCACCGTGCTTGTCAAATTTTCTTAGAATTTTGGAAACGGGGTCAGTAATCAGCTTGTCATTGGAAATGATATGTCATATTTTTGAGCTCGGTTCTTATTGGAGTCCAGCCCGGAGATTACAGTATTACAGCAGCTGTAAAGTTTGTGACATGTCCTGTAAGTAGCGCTAAGAGGATGTGCGTGTACTTGTACAGTTTTTTGGCACGGTAAGTGGCTTAAAGTCGTGTTTTTATATTGTCTGCTTCGCTGTCTAGCCACCGATTATCATATGGTGGGATTATCTCTCGATGAAGTGAACGGACGTTTGCACGGAGAGGTGACGGGTTTTTCCACTAAAGCGTGACATTAATAGGTAGAAACACACATGCATTCATATATCATAGTGAGGTCCCGCCATTGACTTGCTTACAAGAATAACGATCCCTAAACTAAACGATAACCTTAACTATAAGACTATATTCAGCCCTAAAATCCTAGTTATGGTATAACCCTAACCCCAACTAAATCATAGATGTGGGCCCCAAAAAGGTTCCCACAAGTGACCCAACTTTAGTATTAAAAACCTTAATTTCACAAATGCCTCAACACAAACACATTCTCCTCTTCCACATCTGGCTGGTCAACATCTAACTGACTTGTTATGTCAGTCCCTGTGGAAATCTGACAGGAAATCCACAAGCGAGAGTCTTAACATTCTCATGGTAACCACTGGTGTACGCTAACTTGGACATTTATATAATGCGTAAAATGTAAATGTTCATATTCTTTCATTCATTCTCGTTTTCATATCGTGCTGTTATGATCGTTCGGTCTTTAATTTGATTTTCAAGAGCAGACAGTGAATACAATTTAGCAATCAGCCAAAAGAAGTGTCAATTTGGGAATAGAACTCATATTGACTTTTAAAATAAGTCGTTTGCTTTTTAAAGACGTAACTTTTAGGTTGAGCACATTTTATATATATATATATATATATATATATATATATATATATATATATATATATATATATATATATATATGCCATCTCATTTTCTTTAAACGGCACCTGTCGGCACCTTCCCTTCAGAGGAATGTGTTTTTCTTTTCTAATTTGAATCGTCTATTTTTCACATTTCAAATGGTTAAACTCAAAACTTTTTCAGCACAGTTGCGCAAGCCAGTGGTCTTGCATCCAGTGGTTTTTGCCGTTTGTTTGGACTGTGTCCCCGCATGTCCTCGCATGAACTTGAGGCCCCTCTTCATTTTCCATGTGACCTGCTCGCCTTAAATTACACGCTGAATTCCCCGGGCCTGGTACATACCTCTTGTTCTGGTCCAGATACATTCCTCGGTTATATCACCAATCAATGCTCTTCGCTGATCTCTGCTGCTACCTTCTGATGGTTTCTGGAGCTCCTTTCAACCTTTACCATCATTACAGACTTGGACTGTAGCTCAGTCAGAGATGGTGTTTGCAACGCAAATGTGTTAGGTTTGATTGTTCGGGAAAGAATGTAGAAAAATGTAGAAGAATGTAAAACTGGAACGCAATCTTGGTCACTTTTTATAAAAGCATCTGCATTCGTGTAAATTCATATTTTGAATTGTAGTTATTTAATGGCCAAAAGCCACAACATTTTTTATGCTTTTTACCTTTTAATATTTTTTAATTATCGTGTCACCAATTCCAAGAAGACATCAGTTAAAGGCATATCCAATTTTAAAAGAATGTAAAGTATTTTATTCATACTGAGTTTAGGCTAAAAAAAATACCAAGAAATGTGGTAAAACTAAAAAACTTCATCTTTGAAGTTTTATATTCTAGTATTGAAATTAAATTTAACACAAATGTATAAAAAGTATAAAAAGATGCCTACTCATTGCACACAACCACAATGCAACGAGTAACTGTAAGTCTCTATTCAAATGTAGTGGAGTAAAGAGTCCAGATACTCTATAAAAAATGTAGTCAAGTAGAGAATTGTAAAAATGTAAAAATGCTTATATGTTTGATATACGCAAGTATTTTGGCTACTACTTACTTGCAGTAAGTAAATTAACAAAGTCAATGTATTCAAGTACTTTACACCACTGAAGCCAAATCCCACATTACTAGCGGAAACCTTTTTTAGCAACTCTACGTTGAAAATGACGATGAGTTATTTTGTTTGATTTTCAGTGTGATTAATCACCAGTGATCATCCTGTTTTCATTCCTTTTGTCAAATACATACCGTATTTTTCGCCGTATAAGACGCACTTTTTCTTCCCCAAAACTGAAGGTGAAAAGTTGGTGCATCTTATACAGCGAATGCAGAGATCCGCGGAGCGCAGTCACCGCCATCTTAGTATGCAATACCGCGGTATTACATACGTTGTCTCGCTTTCTTTCTGGCGCAGAATCTTACGAAACTAATGTGTAATACTGTATTAAGGTGTTTATATACTTATATAAAAATCTATTTCAGGAATTATCATGGTATCCACGATATTGCAAAATCCATATCGTGGCACATCTCAATACCGATATTCACGTTAATACTCGTCTCGCCCACCCCTACTTTCACCGTTTACTGACTGATCATGTTACGTGTTTGGCATACAATTGTTCTTAAACTGCTGTTAACTTTTATACAATTGATATAAAATATTTGACTACAGTATTTGGTTAAGAATCTTTTTTTTTTTCTAGATTTTCCTCCTTCAAAATTGAGTGCGTCTTATACGCCGGTGCGTCTTATATGGCGAAAAATACGGTAGATGTGTAATCTGCTTACACTTTTCATCAATAAATGATGTCTTCTTAAAATTATGACTAGCTAGCTAAAATACAGCGCCACCCTCTAACAGAGTGCCTGAAAAATAGAGCCCTGCCAGTCAAATAAAGGTTCTACGATGTATCACAAAAGCCACACGTACAGCTATTGTGCAGTATTTTTTTCTTTTTACTACGGTAACTTTTTCTACTGTAATGCTCGACTGTTTTTCTCTCCATAACCTTTAACATCATTCATATCTCTGATTACCTATTATGCCTCTTGTGGTCTTTCCAAATAGCTTGTATTACTGATTAGAATTCATCAGTTCTAAAGCTAGCACTCGGGGGTAATTGTTCAAAAGAGTTAAGTGGAGATGTGTTGGAGTAAGTAGGTGTCCCTGCTGCTCCACTCATTAGTGACTTCAGCGCTGGCGTTGCTTTCCCGCTCCTGGAAATGAAGCCTCTCATATTCATGGCACAAGAGCCCCGACTGGCATCCGGATAACAGCCCTTCACTCCGCGACCTCACACAACACACCGTGCGTCCACTCCTGTTCCAACACTTTGTCTCTGGACATGAGGTCTGGGCAAGCGATGGTCCGGTGTGGTGTGGTGTGTTGCGTTGGGCTTTGGATTCCGGAATATTCTCACTTCTGGGCCGGACATTGTTGTGACTGACACGGACTGGATGATCATTGTTCTGTCCTTTTGAGTTCTGCTTTAAAAATGCACAGCTTTCGAATAAAACTGGTTTATTTTAGAGGATTTTGTCATGTGACCAAATTTAAAAGTGTAAATTAAAAAAAAAAAAAACTGGGATTAACTTTTGGGTGGAGTCAGTGATTTCATGCTATGATTTGCTTTCTCTCTTTTCCCTCTTTTATCTTTTCCCATTTCGTTACTTTTTCTTTTAGTTCTTCTGTTCGCTTTGTTTATCTCTCTATCTGTCTGTCTGTCGTTTCCCTCTTTTTTCGTTCTTCCACTCATTTGTTCATTCCCTCTGTCTTTGTCTCTCTCTTTCTCTCTCTAACTAACTCCCTTGCTGCCTAACTATCCGCTTCTCTTTCTCTTGGCCTTTCTTTCCTTCATTTCTCTATATCACTCTCTCCAATTGTTCTGTTTGTCTTTTCATATTCCACTGTATCTTTCCTTTGCTTTCTCTCAATTTGCAGTCTCTCTCTCTCTCTCTCTCTCTCTCTCTCTCTCTCTCTCTCTCTCTCTCTCTCTCTTATTCTCTCTCTTTCTTTGTATCTGCCTCAATTTGTTTTCTCAATTTTTCTTCCTATCTGTTTCTCTTTATCTCACTTTCTTTATATTTCTTTCTCTCTTTCATTTGCTTTCTCTCTGTTGTTCTCTTTATTTCTATCTGCTTCATTTTAATTTTTCAATGGTTCTCCCTAACCTTTTTATCATACTCCCTTTCTTTTTCTCTCTTTCTTTGTCTTGTTCTCTTTCTTTCTTTCTCCTTCAATTAGTTTTTTTAATTGATCTCCCTATCTGGCTCTCTATCTCACTCACTTTTTTTCCGTCTCTTTTTCTCTCTCACTTTCTGTCTCTCTCTAACTTGGTTTCTCTCTCTCTCTCTCTCTCTCTCTCTCTCTCTCTCTCTCTCTCTCTCTTGTTCTCTTTCTTTCCGTCTGCTTCACATTGTTTTTTCAATTGTTCTCTCTATCTGGCTCTATTTATCTCTCTCGCTTTCTCTCTCTCTCACACTTGCTTTCTCTCTCTTTCTTGCTTTCTCTCTCACTTTTCTAGTCTTGCTTTGCTCACTTTTTTTTTTTACACTAAACTTAATAAGTCATGCCATCTTTAAAACATTTACAACTGAGTTACAACTGCCCTGAATTTTTTAATCCAAACGTTATTGAACGCTGGAGAGACATGAGATATTAAGGAACCTAAGATATTAATTTTATGTTAACTCGGAGCTTATAAGTGACTTTAGGATTTAAGACTTTTAAGAAAAAGGGAGATATTTAGGATCACAGCAGGAGGAGAGAAGAAGATATTACAGATGGTAGGAGGTTTTCTCCATCCTCCTTGTCTTTTTTTTTTCCTTGAGACCATTTGAATTCTTGACATTCCATGTTTGTAGTGCTTAAAAGTTTTCACAGAGGTCATGAGGTTATTACGTAAATGGTTCAGATATAGTGCTCTTGTTTCTTTGGGGAATTTCCAAGGCCATGTTCTGTGCTACACATTACTCTCTCACCTTAAAGAGCTTTGGTATTTGATTAAAAAAGATGTCTGATTATTAGTTGATGACTAGTTAAGCCTAATTATTAGTTCGGCTCCAGTAAGCCATACCAATAATTGTGCAATGCTGTTTTTACTGAAAATAAAAGATGCGAATATGCACCAAAAGTAACATCAAAAAGTTACAGTTTGAATATCAAAAAGTCCAGTTCTGCCCCCCTGTATTTTGTTATATTGGAACTTTAAATGATCAAATGTTCAATCACAGGGTGCAGTCCACTCAGAACATAATTTGGCAGGCCGATTTTGATCTGTTCCGAAACATGAATCAGAACCAAATCCACGGATTAGCTGTTGACTTTACTACTCGCATATTGGCCTGTCGCCACGCTCTTGGCTGGACAAATGTCTTATCTCTTGTTTTGAGCGCAGTACTTAGATTTTTAATCTGTAGAAACACCTGCTTACCACAGCTTAGGCCTTCTTAGTTAAACAAATTGTTGTCATTTTATGTATTAAGCTATCAGGGACAATATGGCAAGTGTTATACGTTTAGTCTTTTCATTAGTTATTTGAGTTTTGCGTGCACACTATTTTGCATTTAGCAAGGGGGGCGTGTGTGTGAGGGGTTTAATTAAATGTGGGCGAAATATAGGAACAAATCCCATATTATTACAGGAATTATGACAATATAAACATTTATTGTTTTGTTACATTTTATGAATGTAATCATTGCAGACAAAAAATATTTTTCTTTCTTTTTCTCATTGTTCTGCACTTGAGTTGTGTATTCTTGATAAGCAATACAAATGAAGTGTCATTTGGAGTAGTTGTTTTCTATCTTTTCTTTTTAATTCTTATCTGCTTCATAATAATAATTATATTACGTCAAGGTTTTTCTAAAAAGCAAGTACGTTTCGTCCAATGTTTCGTTTTATGTTTAATAGGCGGAAATAGAAGGAAACCGTGACTTGTGAATGCGAATGGAATATATATTGAAAATTGTAAAAAAAAATCTGACATGATCTAACTATAAAGAAACAAACTGTCTTCTGTGGCTCCAGTTAAAAAGTAACCGTCGAATGTTCCTCAGTCTGTGTGTTCGATTCCGTGGATAACAATGTGATTGGTTTAAAAAAGATGTTTTCAAAAGATGGATAAAAGCATCTAGAAAATCATAATTGAAACATTGACACTTGTGATCAATGATTCGTTGCCTCTGTAATGACTTTTTTCATCCTTTGTGATTTTCTCATTTTAATTTGTCTTGTCTGTGTTGTGTTTTTACGCAGACTTCCCTCCTCCTCCTCTTCCAGCCATGGACTCCGCAGTTCTCCTGTCTCCTTCCAGCTTCCCTCCTCCTCCACCCATGGATGAAAGCTCCCTTGGATTTCAGGTGAGAATTGTTCACGGCTAAAGCAGTTTAATCCATTTATATTCATAGTGAATGGTAAATGACCTCCAGTCGAGTCCAAGAGGGAAAATGTTTTATTTAACTGTGGGAAGTTGTAACAAAGTGAATTTTACAACTGTTTTGAGTTTTCTGTTTGTATTAAACATTACAGTATAGAACTGTGTTTATGTTATCATTTACGGATTTCAAGATTTTGATTAATTTTGCGATTATTAATGTATTTTTGAGGACTCGTGCACTTTAATCAAAACTTTAATCTACATGATGCGAAAACACATATATTACACGTACATCAATTCATATTTTACCTACTTGATTTTTCCCAATTAAAAACTTTTCAAATATTGTTTTAAACTCTTAAGAGATACATTTACACACCTAGACTTATAATGCAATTAATTTCTCCACCCATTAAAAAAAACAATTGCTAATTTTTTGCTAAAATCGCTAGTTTTGTTTTGTGCTCGTTTTTTTTTTCCACCATAGTATTGTGACCACATATATTTCTTTATTTTGAGCACATATGTGTAGTTTAAAAACCGAGTTTCGTAAAGCTTTTTTCCTTATGTTGATCATGAGTAGACAGAAAGCTGATCTGGTCTTTTCCTCTTTTTATGTGTGTTTAAGGCTTGTGTCCCAGTTGTTTATGCATCTGTCTTTAGTCCATTTGGCACAAGTTTAGGAGCGAGTGTGGACACAGGGAAGGCTGACACCTATTGGTTTTCCACGGTCATTTCCTTCTCGGCTGCCTTTCTCTTTTTATGTTGAAAGCTGTAAAATCATTTTTTTTTCAGTGACATTTAGCTTCTCTCGTAAAACCAAAGACTTTATATGCTGCTGCATTAAACCCTTGTCGTCGACGGCCTTGTAGTTTTAGGCTCCTCTGAAGCATCTGCTGGATTCCATTTCCCTCAAATGCTCCTGTGGGAGGAAGTTTCGTCCGAAATGTTGATCCAGCATGTTGATACGGAGAGGATATATGATGGATTGTGTTATCAGCGGACGGTTACTCCGGCACACACAGACGTCAGACTTCAACTCGCAGTTCAAGCAGCTTTGCATGTCAGATAAGATGAAATCGTCGACAGAAGTTGAGTAGATGGTTTGTGGCAAAGAAGAAATCGGAACAAGAGCTGAAGCACATTTCCATCCAGTCGCTCCATGGAAGACTCTTGGTCTTGATTGCGAAAGGTTTTTGTGTATGTGTACATGTAGAATGCGCGGAGTGATATACACAACCTCTTATTCACCCACCCTCTGTTTTCTACATCTTTTATGAAACAAAAGTGGGTTGTTGAATTATATTTGTCCGTAAGCAGAACTAACAAGTGCAAGAGAGCCGAGTGTGGCTGCGAACATAAATAATCAAATTTTGCTCTGCCTAAATTCTTTTGTTTCTCATAACAGATTGAACAGCAACACATACAATCTTTATTTAACTACACTTATCTGTCTCTGTAGTTTTTCATTAAACTAGGCACTTAAATCAGCTTTCTCTTTTCAAATGGCGCTTAACAAAATGCAAAGAGATGGCTTACATAATCCAAAGTGCATTATTAGATTGCCACGAGTTGTTTTTTTTTTCTGTTCTGTCCTTTTGAACCGAATGTCCATTTTCAATAATGATATTATATTAATGAACCAAAAGGAATAAACATTTGCAGTTTGATGTTGACACACATGCACGCACGCTTGCTTTCTATTTTTTTTTTATCTCTGTCACACACACACACACACACACACACACACACACACACACACACACACTTCATTTATATAATTGTGTAACCATGTGTTCAACATCTTTATTTGCTTACAAACTAAACCGATACAAAACTTTTACATATACTTAAATTCCACCACAGTCATTTCATGCAGTTTCAGAATTAGGCTTTTTTTTGGCACATGCATAGTGTTATCTAGTCTTCTTTTGTTATCTGACAATATACATTTTTATTTATTAATTAAAAAATAATTTAGTCTACCAGTATATAAATGTAGCAATTGCTGCAGTAAGATTTTTTTTTCAGCAGACAATATACATTTTTATTTATTAATTCAAAATGTATTTAGTCTATATACATGAAGCAATTGCTGCAGTGAGATTTTTTTTCTGCTAAGTTATTAGCTGACATGAGCTGTGTTGTATTGGTGAGATAAATACGTTCGAGGAGGATAAGTGTGTGTGTGTGTGTGTGTGTGTATACATATACTGCGCTTTTTTTCTTCTTCATATAACCGGAGGACTACAGTCCAAAAATCATTGGCAGATGCCTTTAGAAATGATTATTATTTTCTCCATCTTTTTTTTTCTAGTTCAGGTTCCATGGAGTTCAGGACCTTGCTATTATTGATGCTGATCTTAGTTTGTCCTCTCCCCCGACTGCCTAGGAAGCTTTTTAGGGCCTGTACAAGTTAAAATTGAGGCATGTAAGAGCTGTAATAAGTTGTGACAGGTAATCAAAACAGATAACATTAGACCGAGATTAAGTCACTGATCCTGGCCTATGAGCTTGGTGCCTTGGGCAATCCGGAGACTTCCTCCTCTCTTCTCCCCTCCTCCTCCCTTTCCTCAAATAGTAAAGCAGGCACAAAAAAGTGCAGAACATCAGCTTAGCATCATTCCTTTTTCCAGGGAAAATGATTCATATGTTTTATCATTGCTGTGTGTTTACATTAATTTACTGAACTTTATATGAACTCTGATGACTCTAATTTGGACTTTACACTAGCGAAGTTTGTTCATAATTCGCATACTTAAATTGAATTAATATAGCTATTGGTAGATCTTAGTCTTGCATGTTTTTTATAAGGCAGTTTAATTCCAATTTCCTCACTGATGGATTATTTTCTCAATTTTATGACAGTTGTAGTGGTGAGGGAGCTGGTCTTGTGATAAGAAGGTCACAAATTTGTATACTGGTCAAGTAGGTTCCATTGCTAAAGTGTCCTTGAGCAAGACATTGAATGAGTTTTTCACAACTGGCAAACAGACACTTTTTAGTTCACACTATTTTACACTATTTTTAGTTCACGAGGGTCTCTTCATCTCCAGAGTTTTTTCAATCCACTTTTCTTAACTGTTTACTTATTTATTGATTTATGTCTTTTCTCAATGTTTTAACTTTGTGAAAAATGCAGCTAAACAAGTGAGGTCTTTATGAAAAGAAATTCTGAAGAGACTGATTTGCTTCTCTGATGGAATGTGACAAAGCCGTCTCACTCTTTAGAGACAGTCTCATTCAAAGTTGTCTTTTTCTGAAGTGACTGTCTGATTTTAGAGAGACTGTTATTCATAGCCATCTCGTTTGAGAGAGTCACATTCAAAACTGTCTCATTCTAGAGAGATGTCTCATTCTTGAAGGCAGAAAAGGCAGCGTGACTCCAGGTAAACCGTCTCATTCATAGCTGTTTCATTCTAGATACGCCGATTTAAAAGACTTTAAAATCGTCTGACTCTAGAGATAAACTCTACCTGTAAGTCACTGCAGGGGGGGTGCGGACCATCATTAGAAAAAAAAAAACAGTAAATAGCTCCTCAGTTAATTGATGGGAATTGCGATTCTTTAAAATGACTCTCTTTAACTTGTAAAGTGAACCAGTCATTCATTCATTTTTTTTACTGAATTCGGCACGGTCCGTTTGAACATGTTGCAAAGGTTCCTTGCAAAGGTACTATGCAGTCGGACAGATTCGGGCAGGCCATCTAAAACCTAAATGCATAAAAAACGAGGAGGCATATCTTGCTCTCGCTGTCACTGAGGAGAGGCAGTGTTTCATGTGCCTTAAAACGCCGGCAGCGGACAACATGAAGCCAATAAGAAGACACATTTCAAGTGATGTTGGTGTTTTTTTTTTTTCACTGCAAGTTGTTCAAATAAAAAAAGCATTCATTCATCATTGTGGTTTCTGAGGTTAATTGTTTTTTTGTGTGGGTGGGGGTGTATGGGGGGTCATTAGGTTTAAATGGGGGCACGACCAAAACATTTGATAACCACTAGTCTAGTGAGATAGCCTTATTTGAAGCCATCTCATTCTAATGAGTCAATCTGTCTCTGATACAGTCACTCTCATTCAATCGATGTCTCATTCTCTATACACGGTCTCATCTGATGCTGTCTCGTTCAACAGTCGCACTCTAGGACCGATTCATTCAAAGCCGTCTCAGTCTAGAGCCTCACACTATCTCATTCAAAACATGCTCACTCTGGAGATCTACTCATTAAAAGCCATCTCATTCAAAGCCGTCTTATTCTAAAAGAACTGTCTCATTCAGAAGACATTGCCTCATTCAAAGCCATCCCGTTGTTGAAAGACTGTCTGGTTCTATAGAGATCGTCTCGTTTGTCTCACTGGTTCGCACCCTTGCACCATTATCAATGTAATTGTGAATTTATTTGTCACCTGCTCGTAATGGTCAGAAAAATACAAGAATCAACTGGGACTTCAGAATTAGATTAAGAAATGGAGAATGTTGATTTATTGATGTGCCTCACTGATGTTGTACTGTTGTACTGTTGTATTGTCGTGCCACACTACCAATCTCTTGAAAGGAAAACCGAAACAGAAGGGTGGAAAAAGAGCTATAGTGAGATGTTTTGTTATTGTCGATGGGGGAATTACTCCATGAGAAAATTGTATACTCCATGTATAAAATAAAAATGGATCATAACTGAGAAAGAAGTGCTATTTTAGAAGTGCTTATTTTACTTTCATCTCTTTTCGTGAACTTTTCATCTTTTTGGTGCATGAACCAGTTTTGAACGATAATTTGACAAATGCTGTGATTATCACATCAAATCCAATTAAAAACATATACCCAATACACACACACATTCAGTATCAAACATACTTGATTTTGTTGAAACTAATCAATTTTATGTTTTTTGTCGGATCAATTTTAGTCTAATTAAATTTTTAATTTTCCCCATTTAGGGGTCTGAAAAGACTCTGGAGGAAAGACGTTCAAGTCTGGATGCTCAGATCGATTCCCTGACCAGCATCTTGGCCGACCTCGAGAGCAGCACCCCCTACAAACCTCGCAGTCAACAGGTAACGTCTTCCAAAAACATCCGGCTCGATAAAAACATATTTCTCATCTGGCATTCTTTCACTCGATTTAGCAGATAATTCAAGATCCATTCAAGTTCTATTTAGAGGTCAAACATTACAAAGAAAAATGTTGTGAGCTCATTATTTTCCACACGGATGAGCAAATTCAATTTGGGTTGCACATCGATAGAGATGTAAAAAAAAAAAAAAAACGTAAAGTATAGCAGTCATTTCTAATTTTTGGAAAGTGTTATAATCTAAAATTATAATGACCCATATCATTAATAGATATCAAATGAAGTTAAGAGGAGACACTCAAGTTGAGCCCTGTGGCACTTTACAAAATAGTTCAACATTGTGAATGTAGGCCAGTGCATCGGAGTCAACGCTGTCACATCCTGAGCAAACACCAGTCCGTATAGTTGGCAACAAGCCACCAGGTCTCATCACACGGTCAAAACGTCCTAAACACACGTGTGTTGTCTTTCTAGTTTGGTGGTCAGTCTGTTTCGAGCAAAAATAACTTAAACTAATCAAACTCCAAAAAGCGTATTCCTCGATTCAACCCGTTTAATCAAAATGTGTCCTAGTTGTATTGTATAAATACTCTTTATCAAATAAAATAATTTGCCTTTTATTTATTTATTTATTTATTTTTTGCTACAATATTCAGTTCACTTAAACTTATATACACAATAAACCTGTGTACCACTGTCAGGGTTGAGAGTGTCACTTTATTATTATTAGTATTATTATTGTCATTATTATTATCATTAGGGTTAGAAAAAATGTTGTTGTTGTTGTTGTTATGCAGGACTATTATTTTGATTGGTCGGCAACAGCAACGAGCGGTCAGTTGTAGTGTGTCTCGTCCTTAACACACACACACACACACACACACACACACACACACACACACACACACACACTGACAGCAGGTGATTTTGAAAGGTCATGCACCTGCACACTATGGAAGTGGCAGATAAGTTTTTTTCTAAATAAAATATAGTCTAAGTGCAGATCTTTGTAAAAGTACTTTGTGGGAGCTACAAGTAGCAGAAAGGATTCTAAAAGCTTTTGTCAGTCGACTTGAAAAATTTATACGGGCAAAAAACTCCTGTATGTGTCGGAGAGAAGAGCCTGCGTGGTCTCTTGTATTGGGGTTAAATCTCAGGTTCAACCTCAGATCTTCTGATATCCCTCTGCACATTTAGTGGTTTCTTACTGCTTTTCTTCACTGATTAGCTTGTTTTTTTTTGTAAATTGAGGAGGAGGCACAATTTGTTAGCATGGTTTTGTTTTTAAGTTACATTTCTGAATAATTTTTGATAAAATAAAACTGCAATATTTTGGTGAAAAACACATGTTATTATGGGATGTCTGTGTACGTGTATAATGTGTGTGATGGTATTTTAAATACTCATGTTGTGTGTATATATATATATATATATATATATATATATATATATATATATACATAAACAAACAGCTAGAATATACACAATGTATAAAAACACATGGTGTGTGTATGTATAATTTACATTTATATTATAGTTTCACCTGCACTGGGAATATGACTTAATAAATAAATGATGAATTTTATCATACTAAAATGTACACACACACTTGACCTTTTTAATCCTTGCAGTGAGTCTGAAAGGCAGACTATTTTCTTATATAAATTATTTGTTGCCGTGACGCTGGCTTGCGTAGCTAAGGCCGTGGCCCTTCTGTAGTCTTCCTCTGGTATAAATGTGTAATAGGAGCAGTGGCCCTCAGTTTACCCTGCTCCCAAATCACACAACCTTATCTGACAAATCAATAAATGTGCTTTTCCCTTGTCACTGCTTCTGAGCTTTAAGTAAACTGATTTTGTTGCTTCACGTTGATGTCCCCAAATGTATCTAATCAAAAGTGATCGGAAATTGGTAACTAAGTAATTTTGTTTCTTGTCTGATTGAATGCATTAAAGCATCCAGATTGGGGTGTTTAAGTTCTCAAAACCATCAGATTGTCCCCGATTATGTTCATGATTACTTTTCTTTTCAGCTTTATCGTGTCTATGTGAACAAACTAGCACAGCACATGTTTTGTTCTATGTTGGGGTTTTGAATAGCAAATTTTTTTTTTCTTTATATTCATAATGAAAGCTGTGGTAGTGGGTAGCGGTGTTGCCTCACACTCACAGCTAGAATGACCTGTTTAAGACACAAGTTCAAGGGCCCGTGTTCAGCAGAATTGAAGTCTAGAAAAATGACCATAGACAAGTGAAAGTGTGAATGTGTGTGTCGGTGTCCTGCTCTGTGATTGGTTGGTCTCCAGCTCTGTGTGACCTGACAGAAATGGATGGATTGTAAATACCACCAACCACAGCAATAAATAATAGCAATAAAAGTAATTACAAACGAAACAATACATACATGTATAAAATAAATACAACAAACAAATACCGATTAAAAAAAAACAGTTGAAACTAAAATGCCCTGTCTTTTGCTCTAAATGCAGAACTTTGAATCTTTCATAGTAGGAAAAGGCTCTTACGTAAAAGCGACTACTTTTTTATACTAACCTGTACGTTTAGTAATTTTCCCCAGCTTTATTCAAAGTGTTTTGTCGCAAATAGCAGTGTCCCATTAGAAAGCAACCCGACCAATTTTCTCAGAATTGTCTTTTGTATAATTTATTTTACACATGAATAATTAATATGGCAATAAAAAACTGTATCATGTGGATTCATTGTCTTTAGCAGCCAATTTTTTTTTTTTATACAAATTTATTTTACCTGCATTTTTTGTAATTAAAGTCCGAATCAAATTATTTTGATCCTTTTTTTTGTAAGGATAATTGATTTCATGACTTTTGTTTTCCATGCCAGTCCATTTACAGTGTAATGCTCTCTGTTTAACCCCACGTGAAGCTTTAATTCACTCTAAAAATTAGAATGAAGAGCTTTTATGTGTCAGTCTGTTTGATCTGTACTTAGGGAACAGAAATTGTACAGAATTCTTCTTTAAATATTGATGATGCGTCTGCTATAAGGAATATTTACTGTTTTCCCAAAACAAGCACATACTGGTTTCTTGAACTCTTTGTTGAAGTGAGAGTAGAAACATATCAATGACAATCAATGATATTGAATAGTATTAACTGTTACTGGAAAGCGTTAACATTAATTAATGGTTTAGCTTGTCCAGCATGTCAGGATTAGATGTGATTTCATTTTAAAATTAGAATGAAAGAATAATTCATACATGTTTTTGATAGTATGGTTAGGTCGATGCCATTAGATTAGATTAGATTTTGATGTCATGAAATGCAGTGTAATTTGTTATTATACAATCTTATTATTATTAAAAAAAAAAAAGCTGCATTAATAATGTGCAGAAACCCATATTTGTCCTTGATTGACATGTTTGGGATTTGGAGAGTTATCTGAATCTGTATTTATTTTCTTGCCTGAAGCTGTGTTTACAGTTTTTTCAAGAGCAACTCTCTTGACCTGAAGATGCCATATTTAGTCATATAAATCCTATATCCAGTATAACTTGTACATTATTGAAATCTTCTGCACAGTTTAGCACAAGTTGAGTGCCTCCATTGCTTCTGTTGTCCTTGTTTCATTCCACATGGCTGATCAGAAGCCACAGCTACACACAAGCAGGAATAAAAGAGCGTGTCTGACAGAGACAGTCTAGTAATAACCCACAAGAGTTAGAACGTTGCTTTTTACCTGTTTTTTTTTTTTTTCAAACTCAAAGGATCAAATATAATTAATATTTATAACAACCATCATTTTTGCTGCTAGAAATGGAAGAAGCCATTTCCAATCACAACGTTTATCACGTCAGTTTCTATATTTGCATTTTTTTTTAATCTGTAATCTTGATGAAAACCTTGTTGAAAACGATGTCCTTTTATGCCTCAATTACTGTTTAAAGCGTGGCTGGCATGTACAGCATGTGCTTGTCATACACACACACACACACACACACACACACACACACACACTCTTTCAGATCGTGATGAAGGTCATGAAACGGCCTTCTTCCTTTCATCCTTTCGTTTCCTCGCTTTCCTTTTATCTTCTCTGTAAATTGAAAGAAGGAGGTGTGCGGCTGCTTAAAGCTATTGTCAGCTTAGTGCGACTCTGAGACATAATCCTGTTGCTCCTCGTGGGCTAAGGGTGAGATTGCTTTCTCGCTGACTTCTTTTTTTCTATTAATCAACTCTAGAATTATTGTAGAAGTTTAATTAATTTGTTGGCTACTTTGTTGATAGACCACAGACTTAATGAATGGCCCTGTCTGCCTTTCTGTCTGTATCCATCCATGCATATCTGTCTCCATCATCCATGTCTGTCTGTGTGTGTGTCTGTCTGTCTACATTATTCATGTCTGTCTGTGTGTCCGTCTGTCTCCATCCATCCATTCAAGTCTGTCTGTTCATCCATCCCTCCACATCTGTCAGTGTCCATCCATCCATACTTGTCTGTTTGTGTCCAATCATCGATCCATCCATTCGTACATACAAATTAACTGGTCTCATGGATGATGCAATGTATATAAAGGATATGACCACTTTTTATTGTATCTTTAATTGGAAAAATAAAACACATTATCATTGATGTCTAAATACAATCGTCATTTTCTCTTTGTTTTTCTAATTGATTTTTATTCCTTTTCTCTTTTGTGTGCAAAGTTCTTATCTTTCATGACAAGTTTTATAATCAAACAACTTCGTGTTTTTTTTTTTTTTTCTGGGAAAGCAACCCACAACCTTTGGCGTTCCAAACACCGGCTTTGCACCCGACAATGTATTACAAATTATCTTAGAAACTGTATTTGCCACGCAATAGTTGTATTACGTCTCTGGCTTTTGCCCACATTAAGGTGTCAGCCACTTTCGAGGATTTTTAGCCTCCTAGCGAGAGCCTCGGCACTCGCTTCACACTTTTTCTGAATGGTGCGGAGAACTCAACCCTGTACTTGATATTGAATTCATTTCCATATTTGGCTGGACAGAACTTTCAAAGCACTTTGGACTCTGAGCTTGCCGGATGTTCCTGGCTCTGTCAGTAAGGATGAGGAGATGGTAGAAGACCAAGAATCGTAGTAAGAGACAGAAGCAGAGTTAAGTGTGTAGAAGGGGGGCCGGTGGGATTGCAGCGCTCCACCGCCTGTGGCAGCCATTGACCTTAAGGTCAACATGGTAGCAGGTTCACAGTTTTGACAGGAGCAGCCAACTGTGGAGAGAGGAGCAAGCCCGCTGGCTCTCCATGTAGCGTGTCACACTGCATTAGTTTAATAAACTGCATGCTAGAACCCATGTCTGTTTTACACACATCTGGCCAATCATATAGCCAGAAGTTGTTTGGAGATCCTGAATCATAGGGACCTGCCTTTTTACATCACAGTGTTTGCCCTCTGAGAATCACTGCTGAGCTGCTAACGCTAAAAAGCTGCATCACCAAATGTTAGCGAGAACCGACCGAGTGGTACAACTCCAAACCTGCGGACATTGCATTTACTTAGAAGTTAGAAGCTGAGAAGCCGAGATGCAAATATGCAAGTTTGACGCACAAAAATGAGTGTCAAATGTAGCAACATAAGCTATAGCTTCTCTTCACCTTCCACACGGGAGCAGAGAAGGCTGCTCCTACATTTACTTTTCCTCATCTTCATGGGTCGCAGATTTAGATCTCAGATTTAACAGCTTGTCAATGAAGACAATCTTGTGTCTGATTTAGCAACATTAGCGGTAACGTTTTTTTTTGTCTTCCACAGAGACCTAACAACACTGAATCGCAAATGCAAAATTTGCTGACACATTCGTGTGATTTAATTTGCTCTTACTGATCACATTACTGAATCACATACTCGGTTCGTAGATTTAACATTTTGTCAGTAATCACAACAATGTGTCAGTGTTAGCAACATTAGCAATAGCTTCTTTATCAAACTGCTGAATTAGAAATCATTGTGCTGGTTCTCTGAGGAGCATCAATTTGGTAAAGGATTGGGTTGCTCTATCTCAAAGTCGAAAATGATTTCGGGTAATTCATTGTTCAATTATCGGGGTCAATTATGTGTACTTTTCCGGGTTACAAAAACATCCACTTATCATACATATGTAGAAGTTGGTTGTCACAATTAAAAGCTTATAAGTTTACCCTAACTAGTGTCATATCACTGGAAATTGAATGAAGTTTGTGAGAAAAGCATATCTGATATGTGATTTTATCGTGCAGACGTGAAAGGATGTGGTGCATTTATAGGAATTTGGCAGGTGAGACAGAAAGAACGCAGGTAGATTTTAGATGTATTATGTACCAAAATAGCGAGTGAAGTAAAATGGACTAATATTAATTGTGAGTGAAACTCCCCCTAAACTTTAAAAGTAATGTTATTTATTTTGTATGATGAATATTATAAAAGCGTTGTACTTCTTTTGTACTTGTACTTTTTTGTGTGATTGGTTACGTTTGATCAGTTTTTTTTAATGCACTGTATTACTCCGTACATTGACATAGTTTACACTGTCAAAAATAAAGTTTTTCCTCCCCTTTTTTTGCTTTAAGGAATCTGTGATGTGCTAGTTTAGTCTTACCCAGCCCACAGTTAAGCATCACATAAAGAAGCACTTTCCTCTCCCCCAATCTAATGGGTGTGACATTTGCCATGACAATCAAATAATTTTTTCGGGTCCTATTTGCATTTCCAGCCTGATGCTAAGTAAATGTTAGAGTTTAAGGTCTTCATAGATAAATTAATAATATCAAGTATTTAAAATAGCGTGAAACGTTTAAATTGAGTAATTTCACTTCCTGAAGGGCACGTTTAGGGTATTCTGCATTAGCAGACAGATACATTGGTTCTAATCGCTGAGACGGAAATTGCAGTTAAGAGTGTGAAATATTCCTTTTTAAATTATGAGGTCTTTTCTGAGTCTGACTTTTGTCACAAAGCCTTGAGGTGCTGAGATAAAAACTAATTTACATTTTATTTTGTTATCACTCCAATGGCCAGAATTCCTGACCTCGCTTTTTTCAGCTCACACATATTAGTCAACTAACATTTGCACATTCTGATTTTCTCCCTAAAATGTATCACATAAAGCTTTGTTTTCTGTTTTATTTAGTGTCAAGCTGGATTTGACCTAATTATGAGTTAGATTATGGTTTTTTTCTTTAGGTAAATTTAGCAAAGCAAGGAAAGTGGCCTGGTCTGATTGGACCCTGACTATGGGTGAACACACACTCTCACACACACACACACTCTCTCACACACACACGCACACACACACACACACACACACACACACACACACACACACACACACATTCTCAATGAGTGGGAATCCTTACACATCCGCTCTTCAGTGGTCTAACCATGAGGCCACAACTGCATCTCAACTTTTTCTTCAAAGTATCGTAAGTCATTATAACACATCACAATTGTGTCTTTAAAAATGCGTCTCTGGGATTGTAGCTACATTTTCCTCATGACGATAGTAATTGATTTCTCATTCTCTGGCTCAAGGCAGTAACCTAGAAAGAAAATGGTAGGTTAATGAAAGCTAGTTAGTAGGTCATTAGGAGTTTCAACACTAGTGATCTCTTTGATACAAGCTTTTTTACGCTTTTACTCTGGACTTTAATGTTTTAGTGTGTTAATGGAGCTGTCACACTCACCTTGGAGAAGCTGTTTGCATCTGATGTCTGGTTCCAATGAACTTACACCCGTTCTTGGGGCATTTTGCTTTTTTAAGCAAACTGAATCCAGTGATTTGATTCAATACCTATGCAACTTATATATTTTATACAATCAAGGAATACCAGTGACTAAATCACTTAGTGATTGTAATAATACAAATATTGATTATAAATGTGATGACTATTAAGTTTTGAATTTAGACTATTAAGTGAATTAATTAATCTATATTATATTTTGCAGTGGTGGTCCGATTAACACAGGTGTTTCTTTTTGTCAAAGGACAATAATAGAGTAGTTATAGAAAGGACACTGATAACGGGTTAAAATAAAAAATCTGCTTGGATTTAGTTGTTCAGTCTGGTAGAAGTTAATTCAACAATGTATTTCATCATTTTCTTTTTCACATTTGATCAAAACTATCACAGGATTTCAATGACTCTAATTGTGCCTTCTAAAAGCAAAAGTAAAATATGCATAAAAATGAAACTTACACTTAATATTGTTTTGTTTTGTTTGAATTGGACATTACATATTTAAATTGTAATGTCCAATTCAAACAAAACAAAACAATATTAAGTGTAAGTTTCATTTTTATGCATATTTTAGTATGTTTACTGTTTTAAATGTTACATTTTTCTTTTGTTTACTTTTTGTGTAATACTTTTGTTTACATGATGACAATTAGACTTCTGAAATGTAATGTTCTTCAATATTTTGTTAAGTTGGTTTTAAGAATATCTTCTAGTTTGAAACAGCCGCAGCAACAACAACAACAACCCCTTCAAAATGACCCAAAACTTGAATCGTTTTGACTAAAGATTTTTACAAAAAGTTCTGGGCTTTAGAAACATTCTTCCTGACCCACTTACTTTAGGAAGAAGCCTTTAATGCGAAACCCTTCTAAAGTGCATGATGCAACAGCGTCTTTCCTTCCAAAACCAAAGACTTCCTGTCTGAATTTATGGAGAGATGGGCATCACCAAAAGATTAAAATATTTAATAGGCACATTCACTTCATCGTCTTTTTTTTTTTTTCTTTTTCTTTTTGTAACATGTAATTCTGCTTGAGGCAGTGATGTTATCATGAACTGTATTACTGAATGTTTCATCATGAAATTATAGTCTCTTTGGTCTTCATTTAGCTGGTTAGTTGTGACAGAAGAGATTTCTACAGATGAGTATAATCAGGCAAATAGATTAAATGGATCTGATTGGTCTTTTAATGCAGTTAGTCAAAGGGCAATTCTTCTACTGCCAGATGCCACGTTTTTGGTTTTTATGAAATTCAATGTTCATTTTACAAAAAAAATAAAAAAATCAGCCCTGTCCGCACGCATATTAAGAAACCATTGCTGAGAATACTCAGAGAAAAATCTGAAACCCTGCTGTTGTTTGTTTATTTTTTATTTATTTACTCCAAAATGTCACTCGCTGGATGTCTTTTTTTTTTTTTTTTGTCTAACTACGTATTTACTCGGATGGATTATTACGTAGCTTCATGTAATCGATACTTGACTGTCAAACAATATATTGTAGCGCCATTCAAAACACTTTTGTATCATCAAACTTAGTATATACTGTAATACGATTTAAAATTGTATGTCATTTATGGTGTCAGACAATAAATCACTGGGTAAAACACGCCTGTCCATTCCGATTTAAAACTATACTTTGCTGTACACTTTACTCATTTTGGATTTTCTCAACTTTTGTCAATGGTCTTTATCTTTCTTTCTCCTCTCGTTCTTTCCTTTATAGGAACAGTTATAGTTGGCTTTGTTTAATTATTTCACAACTTTCCATTCGCCTGTATTGTTGAGTTGTAAAAATGTCCTCCTGTGATCCACCGAAACGACTGGATGGGTAGAGTTACAGGGGATTGCTTGACCCTCATTCAACCCAATGCGTTCTCTCGTAACTAGCGTAAGGAACATAATATCCACACCTTTCTTTAGGTCTGTAGCTCAGTTGTTGTGCTTTTTTTTGCATCAGTTTGGTAGAAAACTGTTTCTATTTCTTTTTTCTCCAGAATTCCACCAATCCACCTGTGACCGGCTCCAACGCCCCAGTGACTGGATACAGGCGTCTGGTCATTCCAAATCAGCCTCCTTTAACTGCCACCAAGAAATCCAGCCCAAAGCCTCAGGCCCCTCAAAATGTTCCTCAGGCAGCTTCCTCTGGTCCACAACCTCCGCACCCAGTGGCCCCTCAACCAGTCCCAGCCTCCTACACCACAGCTTCCACTCCAAGCCAACCAACCTTCAATGTTCAAGTCAGGGCTGCTCAGCCCGCACCCCAACAACAACAACAACCGGTTCGCGGTCCAGATCAGGTGCATTACATGATGGCTCAGCCCAAAGGTCCCGACTTTGCATATGGACCTCCACAACCAGGATTCTGCCCATCGCCCTCCGGAGCCTATCAAGACCAGCATCATGGTGGAGCTCTTGGCTATGGGGTTCAGAATGCTTGGAGACCAGAGCAGAGTCATCATGCTAGCCATCCTCCAGCCAATCAAGTTTACCAACCAATTCCTCCGACCAACCAAGGATACCATCCGTCTCCTTCAGCCAACCAAGGATACCAACCCATTGCTCCAACAAGCCAAGGTTATTATCCTTCTCCTGCAGCCAATCAAGGATACCAACCTCCTCCTCCATCCAATCAAGGATACCACCCCTCACCCCCAACCAACCAGGGTTACCAACCCTCTCCTCCATCTAACCAAGGGTACCAGTCCACTCCTTCGTTCAATCAAGGGAATCAGCCCACTGGTCCCAAAAAAACCTACATCACGGATCCTCCTGCAAGCCTTGCACCTTTTGTAGGTGGCACATCGGTTCCGCAAAAGGTAAGACTTGTTTCTTAGGAAGCACTTCAAACCCCATCATACAGCAATCAGAACTTAGTTGCATTTTAGTACTTTGGTGTGTCCTGCTCTGTGATTGGTTGCTGGGATTGGCCTCAATTCCCTATGAACAAAAAATAGGAAAAGGATTAATAGAAAAATAACTAATTGATATAATAATAAAAATGTTTTTTATTAGACCATATTTTAAATTGGATTGTGAACTAGTGTGTACTAAACAATATTAGTGTAAACACTGTAGAACAATTTATTAGTTTGTTATGTGCTTTAGATAGCACTTTGTCCAGTGTGAACACATTACATTTTGTTTTAGATTTCCATCTTATATTGCATTTTGCTTGTTCCATTACAAATAATGTGATTGCTAAATCGTTTGATAAAGCACATTCGATGAATGGTCAATAACCATTAAGCCAGTTCTCTCTAGGAACTAATATAGCTCTTTGATTCCTGAATCCTGAAAATTGGATATACTTATATGAGAATGCCGGTGAAAGTTTTGATTGCATTGCACAGGATTAGATTGTTGACGTCTATGAGAGCTCATGTAGAAAGTTCTAGAAAAGCATTGCTGGTGTTGTCATACTGATGGTCGCAAACTCCCAAGCACATGGCTGACGCGGCATGAAAAATGCATGAAAAAACTTTGAAAGTGCGCGTGTGTGTCTGTGTGTGTATGAATAATACATTTGTGGTAATTAATTATCTGTGTTTGTGTCATCCGTGAGTGTGATTGTGTGTTTATGATGAGTAAGTTGTGTATATTTATGATTTATTGATCGGGCATGAGACACGGAACATTCCCAGATTCAAAAAAAGAACGTTGAATCTGTAGAGATAAGACATTTAGCATTTGACAAACTCTCAATGAAATTGAATGGAGTCATACAGGTACAGAACCACTGCGCAGGTACGTTTCTGAAAAGAGAAAGTCTTTTATTTTTTGCTGTAGTGTGAGGAATATGTTTTAGTGGCTTATACAGTAAGCATAATGTTGTAAGACTTATTTTGTGCTTTAATTGCCTCAGACTGCAGTTCAGCAGAGAGTTTCATTGCTGCCTTCATCGAAATCTGAAGAATAAACATTTGTTTTAACCTTTATGAATAGTTAATGCTGCTTCTGCATATGGCTGCATCTTACTCTTAACTGTGAATTAAAATAGAATCTTTCTTACATCACACTGTCCTCATCTCTTCATGCTCTCTCACTCCCTCTCAATTTCTCTCTTTCTCATTTATTTCTCTCTCTCTCTCTCTCTCTCTCTCTCTCTCTCTCTGTGTCTCTCTCTTTTTCTCTCGCTCTCTCTCTCCCTCATTTTCCTGTGGGTTTCATTGAACGTGGCAACACACACACACACACACACACACACACACACACATACTATTACGCAAAGGATTTTAGTGTTTCATTCCAATTAAACTTAAAGTAATGCATCTTTATATAAAAAGTTCTTTTTTTTAATACATTGGTTCTTGAATCTGCTTCTGGGATGGCGTGTGTCCTGCAGAGTCTTGTTATGCCTTTAATTAAAAATGCCTGAAGTGTGTTATGAAGGTCTAGAAGTCTCAGTCAGGGGTCTCGAAGGATGCTGAAGTTCCTTTTCTAAA
The DNA here is from genome assembly GCA_028031935.1 of Paedocypris micromegethes. Classification (NCBI taxonomy): domain Eukaryota; kingdom Metazoa; phylum Chordata; class Actinopteri; order Cypriniformes; genus Paedocypris; species Paedocypris micromegethes. The sequence goes on along the minus strand of CM051495.1, from coordinate 24,556,759 downwards.
AAGAAATTGAATCAGGAAATAATGTTTAATAAACATGGCTACCGTTTTAGAGTCTGGGCAGTTGACCATAAGTGATTGAGAGTGTGAATGTGTGTCTCTATTTCCTGCTCTGTGATTGGTTCCCACTTTCAAAACCAGAATTAATGGGATCGGCTCCAGCCAAGACCTAGAAATGGAAAAGTAAAACACAAAACCTTAAATTTGACTCTCAAGGCAATTTATGAACTCTAAATGCTTGAAATATATAATGCTTTGCTAAGAAATTTGTAGTATAAAAACAAGATTGGACTTGGTTAAATTCTAGGGATTATGGGTAATGTAGTTCAGATATGTTTCCTGAACAGGCTGATTCATTGTAACAGCGACTCGTCTTGGCCATCACGCGAGCAAAGCATTAAAACGAGTGGCTGTTATTATTATTTTAACCTTTTTATTGAGCACTAATTTTAGCTCAACCTAGCTCGAAGTTCAATGAAACGAAATACAGTTTAGGTTTTCAAACCAGAAGTACAGTAGCGGCAAGTACAGTTATAATAGTGAAAAAACGATTATACGTTTCTTTAAAATGTGTGCGTGTTTGTTTGAAAGTGCAGTGGACTAATTTTGAGTTCTTTCAGGCAACCATTGAAATTATTGTCTTTTTCCCTTTCATTTCCCTCTCCATGGAGGCTATTGTGTTTTCTCCTTATACCCGCTTCATCGCCACAATCTGGGGGAAAGGAAGACACCCTTGAGCCTGCACTAATTCAAGGATTTTATGCATTATTACAATGCGTACACACTGCAGCCCAGCCTTTGGGAATAGCTCATCAAGGACTGTGTTTAACTAAACACAAAATAAATACAACACTGAAGGGAGCAATCTTCTGTATTATTAAAAACAAATTAACATTATTCGAAACACAAGTACATTTGACTGGGGTTTCAACTCATTTTAAAATAGTACATCAAATCAAAAACGAAAATCACAGAACTTTGCCTCTTTAAAGGAAAAAGGCATTCTGTTTTCCTGAACTCATTTCTTTTAATTCTCTTCTAGTTTACACTGCGCGCAGAATTTTTCTGTGCTCTAGTCTGTATTCTGACATTTTAACTCACTGATCAAAGAAAAAAAGTTGTTGTTTTTTTTCTGTGTGTGGCAGTAATGGGCTTGCATACAAAGTCAATCAATGAAAAAACTTAATGTGCAAATAATTATGTGTGTATATATATATATATTCTGTATATATTATTGCATCACACAATTCATTCATGCAAGACAGTTTTTCAGACTGGTCACTTTGATGAAATGGTGTCACACACACACTGGTCGTGATGAAAGTGGAGAAAAAAGAAAACCTGTCAGGCGATAGGTCTAAAGCAGCACGTTTTATTCTCAAAAGCAACGCAAGGTCGGAAACTTGACTGCGCAGTGACCTCTCTCACAACATAAAGCATTTGATCCTAATGTTTTCCAACTCAGCTGATTCCGTTTTTCTAATGAGAAGCTTTCCTGCCCTTTTAGCTATAATCTGTTTATTTTCCTTTCTGTCTGTGTCACCACATTTTGAACTTAAATCTCCGTATAGAAGAGCGGCACAATATAAAAGCCAGATTAGAGTAAAAGCCAAAGCTGTCAACTTTGTCTTTACCATTGTCAATCTGTCCAGATGTCATGCCAGGACATTTCCATAACCCTCTGCGCAAAATCAAATCAGACATATAGGCTTGTAATCTGTTGTGTATAAATAATCTGGAATATTTAGCAAATAAAGGCTAGATTAGCAGCAGTATTTAGTTCACTCATAACACGGCCGTGACTCTGTTGTGCCCTTACTGCTTTAATTGAGAGCTGTCATAGAAGGTCCATCGGGGTCCTAATCACTTCCATTTAGTCGTCTTTCACTGGATGTTGATTGGTTCCCTGTCAACGTCTTGTTTTGGATTGGATTGCGTCTTCCACATTAGAAATAAGGTGTAAAAGGAAACGCTTTGCAGATCAACACAGCTCAAGGACACTTTAATTAAGCAAATCTGTCAGCAAACGTTTCATCTCTTCTTAAATGAGGGGAAATTTCATGGCTGCTGGTTCATTTAGCAATTTCCTCAACTTTTCCATCTTTTCTGATCTTCCTCTCAGTCTCTTTTTTTGTATTCTCTCTAAACTGGGAAAAGGCTAAGCTGGATGATATTTGGTGTTATTGCTGAGCTTGAGTGACAATTGACAGGGGGAGGATTATTCTGAACTCCTCAACCCCTACAGGCGGCTAAAGCCCCCTCGAAGGTCAATGATGGTTTCAACTGTCAGAAATTCGGCTTCATACGTTTGACGCTACTCTTCTCCATATATTGGGAGCACTAGATCTTCTCCGGATGGCAGAGTTCGTTTCTCACTGATTGGCACATTAACATCTGCATGTAGACTTGTAAGAGGTGTAAAGAGTTCCTGAAAACCATACTTGAGTAAAAGTAAAAATCAAATGAAATTCTTACTGTAAAATTTACTTCATTACAAGTTACAAGTCACCAATTTCAAGAGGACTTGAGCAAAAGTTTCCAATTTTAAAAGAACATATTAAAAGAATTTAGGCTCAAAACACCAAGAAATGTGGAAAAACAAGAAACTCTTTGTTAAAGAGGTTTTATTATCTAATATTTAAATGAAATTTAACATCTCAATGTTTCAAAAAGACAAAATAATTAGATGATATAAAAGGTAAAAAATGTAGTCAAATAGAGGGTACAAGTTGCTAAAAATCTTGGATACTCTGTACAAGTACAAAGTAGCCAAAATATACTTGAGTAAATTAACTAAATCTATTCACTCAAGTATATTACACCACTGAGACTTGTCCATGAATATTGTCGCCAGTGTTGTGGATTCTTTTAGTTTCTGGTTTGCATATGTGTTCCTCAAATCCCGTTATGAAGCATTATGGATTTTTTGGTTTACTCTCACATTAAGGTTCTTGCCGTGTTCAGACGAGTCCGGTATCCCTTCCAGTTTTCCGCATAGTACTTGCACATTGGGCGATTTGAGATTTTGGAATTCGACTGAACTTGTCAGAACTTGGCTGTGACAATTATAATGTGTTGATCCAATACCAATGTCTGTCTGTCACTGCAAGAGGCAGACAATCATATTTCATATTTCAATGCACAGATTGATGGATATTTGAGTCTGTGTCTAAGGAAGTTTGGAGTCCGTCATTATGCTTGAAATAGAACTTACGGACATGACTTCAGTATTGTCCTTTTAACCACAGAAGACCCTGTTTGTCATGGTATTTGGGAAAACATTGGGAATCCCATCCACCTATTCATGTTCTAATCTTTTCCATTTCTGGGCCATGTGGAGATGGAGCCAATCCCAGCAATTCTGGGTCTGAAGGTGGGATTAACACACTACTGGTGGGCACACAATCACTGAGTGATTTAAACACATTCACACGCTCACACCTATTTTTACCAATTTGTTCGTGAGATCTAAAATTGGATTAGTGATGTTGTCAAGGCTTCTGCCCTTGGCTCCTGGTTGCCAAATGCTGAAAGTTTAAAGGTTAAAGGCCTCGATTAAGCGGCTACTTAACAGGGAAGAAGAATGTCTATGAGTCAAGTTTCACAACGATGTCGTCCATCTTGTCTGAGTTGAGGGAATCACTTTACAGACACCCAACAATCTCAGCATGGTATAAAACCTACAACCTCTTTACTGGCATGACGTGAGCTATAAAGTGTGTTTATCTTTTTCTTTAGCTGTATGTTTTTGAAGGAAAATAAGAAACGCCCTTTCTAGCTCTTAGTCAGCTTCACTCTGTCGAGGCAGTTGCTCTCTCTGAATTCTGGAAGCTTGACAATGTGTCGTGACATTTTTCAAGTAGCTTCAGTCTGATATTCATAGCCTGTTGAAAAAAATTTTTCCTTTTTTTTTTTTTCATTTATTAATTTTTTTGAAAATTCAATTTGCGTGTGTGTGCGTGTGCGTGCGTGCGTGCATGTATTCAGTTTTTTTCATAATATGTCATGGTTTTAATGGTTAAAGGCATAAATCATTTAAACGATACTTTGAGTATTTCAGTATTGAGTATTTGACTTCGAGTAAAACTTTGACTTTTGAAAAAACAAAATCAGTAACTCTCTATCTCTCTCTCTCTCTCTCTCGCTTTCTCTCTGTCTCTATCTCGGTTTCTCTCTCACTTTCACTCTCTATCTCTCTATCTCTCTCTCTCTCTCTCTCTCTCTCTCTCTCTCTCTCTCTCTCTCTCTCTCTCTCTCTCTCTCTCTCTCTCTTCATCTCCTCTCCCTGCATTTTTCTTTTGCTTTCTTCAACTGTTGAATTTTACATTTAATTTTAAACAATTAAAAAAATTGAAATTCTAAAACTATTGTTAAAACCCTTTTAAAACCTGTAAAAGACACAAGAACACTATGGGTTTCGAAGGAAAACCAGACCAGTATCCAACTAGACCAGTAACTTTGTCCGGCTGCCAAAAGTCTCGCAAGAGAAGAATCTGATAGAAATTAAAAAATTACACTGTTTGCTATGATAAACCAGCAGGCATTCACAAATAAAAAAATGAGCTTGTGTTAAAAAAAAAAAAGGAAAGAAGAGCCACAAACTGCCCTGACGCGGGGTATATGTGCCCAACTTCTCTGGCTAAGCAAGGGTGTGTTGTATTGGACAGTCTGCTGACATCAGGACTGCTCGATTCATTTTTTTTCTTTTATAGTGAAAATCCATTTGGTATCGGCCCGGCAGAACCCAGCACTGGTCTTTAATAATAAAACCCTGACACCTTCTGCTCCGCGGTCTTGCAGTACTGTAAATCAGGGTCCGATCAATACTACTTCCTCTTCCTGAGGAATCAAAGTGACTCCACAAATGCATCTGCATTGAAATTAATTGAATATATGTTCCGAAAGAAACACAGTTGGACTCTTGATGCGTTTTTTAAGGCAGCCAGGAAATCGTCCAAAGTGGACAGAAGTTTGTTGGTTTAGTCAGAGAGCGTGTTTGTGGAGTAAAGCGTCAAAGCCAAAACCAAATGCGAAACCGGACATTTAGTTTGTCAGACTTGGCAGAGGCTACATAAGTGGGGATGGGTTTAAAACACTTATGCTGCTGAAAATCTGGCTTTAAAAGATATAAATGTCAATAAATGTTACACATTTTAAAAATGAATTTTTTTTTTTTTTTTTTTACTAGAGGTTATAATTTTGTCAAATGAGGAAAAAAAAAAAAAAAGATAAATAGATACAAAAAATTTTTAACATTTTTCTTCAGTAGTACACACTTCTGTACTAATCTACATGGACCATTGGTTGCAATTAAAGAGAAACAAATCAGATTAAGAATTGGTTAATCGTGCATGATTTTAGCTTCCTGTCTTGGTGAACTATTTTATTAATAATTTATTTTACCTATGTATTAGGTTTTTTCCTTTTTTAAAAGGCAATCTGCATAACAGCGACCCCTGCTGAGTCGAATCTCCTATAGCAGGCTGTCACTTTTCAGCCCTCATTATGCTCTACTTCCCATCTGCACTGAAATGTTTTAATTGTCCGTTCACTCTTTCTCTCTCTCTTTCTATATCATCTCTCTCCTTGTCTTTTTCTCTCTCCATTTTCTTATCTCGCCCTCCATCATGTCTCTCTTCTTCTTTCTCCCTCAGTCATCTCTCTGTCTCTCTCTCTCTCTCTCTCTCTCTCTCTCTCGTGTGTGAGTGTGTGTGTGTGTGTGTGTGTGTGTGTGTGCGCACAGACAGGAAACATCCGTGCATTTTTACTGTAGATGAGATGGTTTGATGCTAATTGTGTTTGGACAGTAGATAAATGATTCAAATCATCTTTGCCTAGATGTTGTTGCCCGGAAATGGAAAGTCCTCACTTTTTTTTTGGCAGATGAAAGGCTGGTAATATACCTTCACAGAAAAGATAAAAAGCACCTTCACCAAATGTTGAAATAAACCAAATTTCTACTAAAATCTACAGAAACCTTAAAATAAAGAGCATGTGGATGATTTCCAAGACATTGGTTGTCTGTGAGGAGCTGAACTTCCTCTTCTTCATCCCATCACTTGCTCTGTTCATCAATTAAGAGATGCCCTTAACTCCTCTGCTTAACTCTTTTTTTTTTTTGTTTGCACGAGGATGTGTCACTTCCCTAAACATGACCTACTTTTCTACACTAGAACACACACACACACACACACACACACACACACACACACACACACACCTTATATTAAAGAATACACACTTCAAGGCAAACCATTGTTTTTCTGATTTTAGTTAACACATTATCTATGAGCATGTATGTTCCATCAGTAAACAATCTCTTTCTCTCATTCTCTCATTTCTCTTCTATCTCTACTTCTCTCCCTTCTCCTCATCTCTCTCTTTCTCCTCTCTTCCTCCTTTCTTTTCACTTTCTCACCTCTCTCTCTTTCTCATCTCTCTCTCTCTCTCTCTCTCTCTCTCTCTCTCTCTCTCTCTCTCTCTCTCTATCTCTCTCTCTCTTTTTCTTTATCTACTCTCTCTCCCTCTTTCTCATTTCTCACTCCTCTCCCACTCTTTCGCTCTCTCCTTCTCTATTTCAAATTTCTCCATTAATCTCCTTTTTCTCTCTCTCCATCTCTCTATCTCTTTGTCTTTTTCATTCCCTTTTTCTTCATCTCTTCTCTCTGATTTTTTTTTTTTGCTTTCTTCAGATGTTGAGTTTTAAATTGTAAAAAAAAAAAAAAAGAAAAAAACTAAGAAATCTTTAAACTATTGTTGAAACCCTTTTACAACCTGAAAAGTAACATCGCACGCACAATGAAAGTTCCGGAATGTTTTGTCAGACATGGAATTGAACTTTTATTGTACTACACAAGCCGTCATTTTCGATGGAAACGTATGGGTGCGTGTGTTAAATGACCAGTTATAGTCACAATATTTACCCACGTCACTCTCCTGAGAGATGCATTATGACTGCTTTAGCGCGTCTTGCACTGTTTTAGTAAAACATAAGTTGACATTCTGATTTTTCTCCCGGCAGAGACACTGAGGTTTACTTTCTTTATCTCTTTGAAATGAATCTATTCAGATTTGGAGTCCGCTCGCTTTCTCTGTCTTACTGTGTTACTTCCTTTTTCACGTCTTTAGTCATGTTAGCTGACAGCCGAGTGGAAGACGTGCCCTTCACTTTTTCTAAAGCTCCATCTGCTTTTTCTTTGTATAAATGGAGTTGACAGTTTCACTCTATACTGTACATTTAATTTACCAATTTGAAAGGATTTTTCATTGCCGTTTAGACGGCAATCGAATGTTGCCAAGAATCGCACACGCACACACACACACACACACACACACCCACACACCCACACGAAGTTGATTATACGTTCAAGGAAACTTGCATTTTATTGTCTTAATCTCATCTGTCATGCTGCTGGATTAAGTAAATACAGCCGTTTTATAACAACGGGAATGGGAGACGCTGCATCTTTTGTTTGGGACGGCTCTGGTTGTTGTGTGGTGTTTTGGGGTTGGTTCTCTGCCCTCGGCCCCCTCGCTCCGGCTCCCTGTGGGGGGCAGCAGGTGAACACAGAGCTGCAGTGTAGTGTCTAATGGTCCCTGACAGAATGCCGATAATCCAGCATGATTGTAGACGTTTATAGCCTCCGACTGAGCCCTTTCTTATTTCATAGCTGCTCCTCTCCATCTTGGGCAAATCATTAAGTCAAAAAATGACTCCTACTTCTGCTTATTCATTCGAGATGAGGAAGAACTATAAAAGCAGCTTTTGGTTTTACATGGCTGGGGTTTCATGAAGCCATAAAATAACTTTCTTTGAGCAGCAGACTGAAATGAAATTCATCTCGGAATTTACGTGAAATAAAAATTAAGGGGGATTTGGTAAAAACAAGAAGTGTTCCGTGTCGGGAATAACGCAGGTTGTTCAATTTTTTTCAGCCTGTTGAGGCTTGACAATGATAGAAAAGCTGAAAATAGTATTAAATGACTGATGAAACTGGAAAATTTTCCTTTGATTTTTTTACAGCTCATAGTCAGGTTCTGAAATGCTAGTTGTGAATTTACTAGTACAGGGTTGGAAATGGATTCAAGAAGGTACTGGAAACATTCCTCTGAGATTCTGGTCTATATTGACTTGATAGCATCACACATTTGCAGCAGATCTGTCAGCTGTGCATCCATGACGTAAGTCTCTCATCCCAAAGGTGACTACTGGGTTGAGATCTGGTGACTGTCAAGGCCATTTGAGTACAGTGAACTCTGTGTTGTGTTCAGGAAACCCGTCTGAGTTGATTCATGTTTTATAGCATGGCACAATATCCTGTAGTAAAGTAGAAAGCAGCAGATGTGATCATAAAGGCATGGACATGTTCAGTAGCAACTCTCTGGGCAGGCTGTGGCATTGACACGATGCTCAGTTGTCACTACTGGTTCTAGAAAAAATCTCCAACCAAAAACACCACCAGCCTGAACTGTTGGAACTGGCAGAATAGATCATGCCACCATGTTGTTGCCACCAAACTCTACCATTTGATTGTTGCAGCAGACTCATCAGACCAGCCAACATTATCCCATTCTTTTATTGTCCAATTGTATGGATAATTTTAGCCTCAGTTTCCTGCTGTTAGCTGAAAGGGGTGGCACCCAGTGTGGTCTTCTGCTGCCCTAGCTCATCACTATCAAGGTTTGAGTGTTAATAAGTGGCTGTAACAAGTGATTATTATTAACCAGTCTGGCCATTCTCTTCGGCGCTGGCATCAACAAGGCATTTGCACCATCAAAACTGCCACTCACTAGATATTTTTTTCTTTTTCAAATCATTCACTGAAACTCTACAAATGGTTGCACATGAAGATCTCAGTAGTACAGCAGCACTATCAATCACGTTTAAAGTCAGTAATTCTTCTTCACTCCGACACATGGTTTGTATTGCAGCCGTTGCCATGAGTTGATCCATTGAGTTGTTGCCATGTAACTGGCTAATGCCTCTTGAATCTCAAAAAGTACATTAGTTTTAAGTGTGTGACAACACACGTGTGTGTGTGTGTGTGTGTGTGTGTGTGTGTGTGTGTGTGTGTATATAAGTTTACCTTTGAAAAAACAACTCAATGCCACTTTCATAATATAACACTACAGGAATTTTTCTAATTATAAATTCAAGTCTAGTTGATGGTGATGATGATGATGATTCCTAGAATGTTATCAGATTCTCAGTTATGACAGATTCTCAGCATTGGTGTGTTTTCTAATATAGATTGATTAAAGCAGAGATGAAGCCGTGTGCTTAAGCGGCAACCATCATTTACCATACTATAAGAGAAACAATTTTTTAAAAAACGATTTAGAGATCAATCAGTTTGTGTTTATTTTTTTTTCCTGCTTGAAAAAAAAGATTTTTCTGTTAAACCTTCCTAAAAGCTCATTCTATTATTCTGGGTTAGATATGTTATGTGAAAGAATCTAAGGAAAAAAATGTCATATTACACACACACACGCACACACACACACGCACACACACATACACCACACACACACACACACACACACACACACACACACACACACACAATAGTTTGTATCTTTCAAAGACCCTGTCCTGAATTGATAGTTTGATTCAAGACAGGCATTTTGTATTTGATTTTGTAGATTTTTCTGTTTAGTACAATATACGTACAATATAGTTCAATATACGTGTTCAAGGTTGAAGCGGGTGACCTTGATGGGGTGAGGTTTCTTCCAGAAAGTTGAAGAAAAAAAAAGTCATTCATTTTGTATTTTCAGTTGTCACTTGTTGCAATTTCGCACTATGCTTTCTAACGTTCTATGGCTGTTCGCTGTGTTTTAGGGTCGTCCTGAGGAAGAGCTTGACCGCCTGACCAAGAAAATGCTCTATGACATGGACCACCCGCCCTCAGAAGAGTACTTTGGTAAGTGACCCTCATAACAATTGCCTGCTTTTTTTAATTAAAGGAAAATATGAAATCTGAAATAGCTAATGGGCTGTTGTGGCCTAGTGGTAGAGATGAGTACTTGTATTACGGTACTCGTATCCTGGTTCCTCAACTGAGTGTTCTTGTCCCACATGCTCGTCGCCATCCCCCAGAAACGTCTCTGAGATTTCAGCGTATTTTAAATTTGATTGCTTCTGATCCAATGTTTTCAGGTTTTATTTCTTACACTTAATTCCTCCACAAACATGGCCTGTCTCCATTCAGTGATGAAACTATGTTTGGAATGATGACCCTGGTTTCGAAATTTCAGACTTTTTTTTTTGTTTATAATGATATCCTTGCCTTTTAGCAGACATGCAATTTTTTTTAGTTGTTTATGGTTATAACAGATGTTGTCATGCTTGAAGAACATGTTTTCTCTGGGAATCGAACCCATGACCTTTCTTGTTCCACTGATTGAGCTCCAGGAAAGGAGTTGGTTAAGTCGCTTTATTCAGACATCAGGTCTTTTATCCAGAGGAAAGAGCCCAAAAACATCTCAGTAACTGGCTTTCAATGCCAATGTCTGGAGGTCCCTGCACACAATGGAGAACCAGCAAGGTTTAAAGGTTCACAAGTGAAAGGAAATCTAGAGAGAGGCTGGGCTGAGGGAATGTGGCCTGCTTTCATCCGGCCATGTGTCAGCAGCGAGTGGCCCGGAGAAAATGCGTGGCACAAGTGCACATTGCACGCTTACATGCACTCACACATATATGCCGAGTGTTTGCAAACTGTCTTAATGGCTTGAGGGGGGTTGAACGCAGGCTAGTTAGTGTTTAAATGGGTCTTCAGTGAAGCCGGGTCAGCCTTGCATGCTTAGTCACCGAGAATGTCACACAGCTACAGCATCTAACACAAGAGCGCAGGACTCCTGGGAATAAAGAGTGGGGATAAAAGGGGAATGAAGCGAGTGAAGAGTAAGAGGCCGAGAGACGCCGCTCTGCCTGAGCAAAGCAATTGTAAAATTACACTGGGCTTTTTACTAAAGGACTAGATTCATTTCTGCTAGTTTGTTTGGTAGGTGAAACTGAACTTGTTCATTATTGAGCAGGAAAAGCAGCAGATTAATAGTCCATAAAATCTGGATTATAAGGCTTTCAATTTGACTGTGCGCCGTATTGACTGTAAAATAAAATATAACTCTCAAATGTGGAAACAAAAATTAGCTAATTTATGTTTTTTTTTTTAACGGTGCAATTTATAGTATAAGGTATATAATAATCTAGTGCACTTTATCGTTTGAAAAATATGCCTTGTTTGTGAAAACTCACGTTGTGCAATATGAAAAAATAGTGTAATTGCAAAAACACAATCTTTAAGGAATGTTATGATTGCGATTTGATTCACGATTGTAATGATTTTGATTATATCATTACTTTTTTTTAATTTTGTATTTGCCATGAAATGGCTTCTGAAGCTGAAATGACTAAACGAAATGATCAATGGTTTAGGTTTTTAATTATGCAACAATTTAAAAAATAACGAAAAAAGTTTCGCCCTATTTCGCTCAGATTTGCTTTGTTATTTGTGATTTGTGACAGGGCAAATCTTTGTCAGGGAAGTGCAACCGTGGTTTTTAAATGCTGTTGTTGAAACACTGCAAACCAAATGCACTTGTTTTGTTGACAGCTTGTGTTCCATCTGCACCTCCACGCGTCTCCATCCCGTAAGGTTTCCTGTAGATCTCCTCTGAAGACGAGGAACCCTCTGAGCTTAAGAAACTCGCTATAATTGCTACCCATCCGACTGCTCGTTCAAGGCCTTTTTCCTTTTAACCGCCGTGGAAAGAGGGAAACAGGAGAGAGGAGGGAGTCGCCAGTGACTGTTGAAGTGGAACCCCAAGGCTAATAATTAAGTAAATTAATCCAAGTCAAGGCCACGATCTTTCATGGCTGGACGCGTTAGTTGCTCTCACAATTGGGGGATGCTGTAGTTTGCGCTGGTGGAACAAGAGGACTCTGGATCTCCAGAGATGCAGATGATTCCATTTCTGATCTTATTTCCTTAGATTAAACACGGCAGCTTCAAGATCCCAAATTTGATGTTACGTACTTTGTTTAAATGCGGAAGACTGAAAGTGAAACTGGACAGTGCCAGCCACAGACATTACTGGATATTACCATAAAACGATAATGAAAAGATTAAATAATAATTGTATATAATGCACATGCATTTACAATATTATTACAATACAATTATTTTTTTTTATTTCCTTATCATTTTTAATTATAGTAATTTTATAGTAATTTAAATTTAAAGACTAAAAACATTTTTTCTTTAAAATATTTGTTCATATTGGGAATGTATGACAATTGGTTACTTTTAGTAAATTAAATTAAAAATGTACAACATGTTATAACAATAATATGTGACTTTTCCCACAAAAACACAAAAACTCTCAAATATGTCCAAAGAAAATAGTATTTTTTTTCTTAATAAATATTTGACTAATAACTTGTAATGCATTTAACCTAATTAGATTTTCAGTCGTTAATGTATTCACATCTTTGAACCAGTTGTAAATCTCATAACTTATGGCTCATCCTACCATGAAAAGTTTGTGGTTTTTCGATAATTTAATGCCAACACCCCAGACGCCGAACCGTCGCGGATGGAAGCGACACACTATTGTATGTTCAAACAGCGATATTAACACGGCTGTGAAAGGCTACAATGGCCCAGAATGCATTAATTGAGCTTTTTTATCAGAGAGCATTGTGCATTGTCCTAGATACCAGGGCTAAGCATTTGCATATTACTCACTTGCCCTCAGCGAAGTCTCAGGAGTCTGCTTCAAAGTTATTCCCAGTGGTGTGAAAATAAGGAATCTGTGCTATTGTAAAGTGTTAAAACCTGTGAAGATCTGCGCTGGGACTCTGTCCCATGAGTAGGGTTTAATAGTGCACATAACATGAAGGTTTCCACAAAACCCTTCTCCAGCATCCGTCAGGTCAGCTCTGTTTTTACCGCTGTATATAGTTGGAGCACATTGGTTCTGTGATGTTAACTTCTGTTCTGATCATCCACTGATCACTGGTTCTCAATACTTTCTCCAATGGCCACAGTATGTCCAATTAACATTTATATAATAACGTCCTTCTACTGGTCGTGGTTCCTAATCTCTTTTGGAGAAACTGAAACCTGAATGTTCTGTACTTGTATTTACTGTATAAGTAATATGTGCTCAATTACGTGCTATATTATAACTATAACAATACAAAGTATTACGGTTTTAAAAGCTGCAGATGCTATAGAAACTACACCAACAAAGTGTGTTCACAAATCTCACAGTGTTAATGTGATTTTTGCTGCTGCCTTCAGGAAACAAGTTGGCAATAGTTCACCAATAGTTCATCCATTTTTGCACCAAACTAGATCCTTTATCGTTTTTTTTATGTCTACCATCCCCAAGAAGGACTGCTCGCTTGTACAGTAGCAGATGATACGAGTGTCTTGACTCTAAATACGCTACGATTTAACGACACCAGAATGTTGATTTGTTCTTATGCTTTTATAAAGTTCAATATCTTGGGATGTTTGTCCTTAACTTCTGCCGCAAACTAACGTATGATGTTAGAGGGTTTTAAACTTCCAGTAACCCTACCCGAAACTTCGAAACTCTTTTGAAGACTCTTTTAACCAGTAAATCTTCAACTATTAAATTTCAGGGGGAAAGTCTGCCTACTTGGCTAATTTATCATTCTTTGCATTTTTATTAAACATGGTTGTCTTACTTCTCCTGGCAGTCTCACCTCACTTTCTTTCTTTGTTTCTTTCATTTTTGTTTTTTTCCTTTTTTTCTTTTCAGTGCAGTTAGTCACACACTTGCATATTACAGTAGCTGTTTTCTACTCCGTTTTCCCTCTTTCAGCATCCACAGCCTATATTTAGAAGATGGCAACCAGTTTCTAAGTTGCTGAGCAATGTGTGCCTCTTAAATCTGTTACTCTTCCATCCTCCTGGACGGCGAGCGAGGCCCTATTCAGCTACAGTTCACGTGAGGTGATATCATCTCCCATGAACCCTCGCTGCCTCGGCGTGCGGGTCAGTGATCATGCCTTGTTGAGACAGCTCTACTGAGGCTTGCAAGATTGTCTGCGGAGCAGGCCTAGTTTCAGAAGCTGGGGGGCTTCAGTCAAGCAGTGATTCATGTTGCTAGATCGCGTTCGTGGGTGAGCGTTTGACCTCGAGAGTGGATTTTGCTGCCACACAAACACGTTTGAACGCACTCCATCACCTTCTCATTAAAACCTCGCCGAGGATCTTCCGTTTCCTTGTCTTTCTTTCTCCCGTCCTCCACACTTGCTCTTTTTCGGACCAGTGCTCTCGGTCGTGTCACAGTTCCCACTCGTTTCCAGGACTTGCTCCTTCCACAACCTCCTCGGTTTTATTTTTTATGAAATAGTCTGCACGCTGCCTTGCAGGCGTGACAGTAAGATAATGCATTGTGGCATGTGCCCCCCCCTCGCCCCTTATTCTGGAGTCGAGTCATTATTTGCTGACATGGGAATGAGATTATGGGGGATTATGGGTGCCGGGCATTAGGAGATGGCAGAACATTGATAGCTAACGTTTCCTTTGTCACCTTGAGGCAGTTGAACCCCATCTGGTTTAATGATCTATACTAATAGATACCTATAAGTTGGGAGTTTTTACACAAAGTATGATAATCATGTGACCATAAGGATGCGTAAATGGTGAGCACGACTGTACATGTAAATGTGTTTTTTATGTAAAGTCTGGATGATGTAGATGTGCGTTTGTTGTTCTGTGTGTGTGTGTGTGTGTGTGTGTGTGTGTGTGTGTGTGTGTGTGTGTGTGTGTGTGCGTGCACAGGCATGCGCATGTGTGTATGCATGCATGAGCGTTTGTGTGTGTGTGCGTATGTTTGTGTGCATGTGTGTTGAGGGGACAAAGCGTGTTTGATAACAATGCTCTGTAATAAATTTGTGAAGTAGAGCAGCATAATTGGCTGGAGCGGAATTTGCTGTCGAAACAGATGCTTTTTAAATCATTTCATTTTCTCACTCCAGCTGCAGGAACGTGTTGTTTTCCGCCGTTCCTAAAAAACAAGACGAATTCCATCTGTGGGAATCTGCGCTGCGACTATTTTGGTCTAATAGCACTGTGCTGTTTATGCCACCGAAAATTCCTTCTGAAGAAAGAAAGTTCTATCCGGGCGTGTGTGGCGCTGATCTTTTGTTTGTTGACATACGCTTCGCCGTGATATGTATACATATAATTTTGTCTTCCAGTACGGAGAATGCAGGGCTTTCTCAAAAATAATCATGGAAAAAAAACGCTCCTTGTTTTTTTTTCAGTCAGGCAAGTTTGGTCCTCCACAAAAAAGTTATTTGAGTTCCTGCTTTACACGCATGATCTTTGATTTCGGAGGATGTAAGATCAAAATTGCCGCTTGCGCTCTCGCCGCCTTTCATGCACCCCTCCGTTTCACAGCACGAAAAAACAAAGAACGGCGAGACGGATACGCACAAGGAATCTTTGCTGGGCTGCCACTCAAAACATCTCGCATTGCCAAACAACGGCATCTGCCTGCTGCCACGAAAACACTACAAATCCATTATTAATGCAGCCGAGTCAAGAACGCTTTAATCTTCTCCTTTTATCCAATTAGAATGTCTAACCACTTTCAGGTTTTCACCAGGCTTGTGAGCAGCACATTTAGGCCCAGAGCTGATTCTTCCTTTGTTTTAATTATTTTTGGGGTTATTTCTGAAGATGTGTGGGGAAACTGGAGGCTTCTTGAAAAGTGTAGAGGAATTCGTCCACGGCTATTTGGTTACTGTTGTACTGTGAAAAATGGCCTAACGTTTCCAGGACAGGAACTTACTGGGAACATTTGTTACTTTTCAAAATTCTGACTTTATTTCTCAGGATTACAAGTTATAAAGTTAGAATCTGACTAACTCAATAGTCCAAATAACTCACAGTCCTGAGAAAAAAGGTTGCAATGCATTTTTTTAGACGGTTTTCTCTATTGAATCTGTGTTTGGAGTTTTTTTTAGCAAAAGAGTAGCACTTTTGGTTTTTATTTTATTGTAGGACTAACTCACACACTCTTAAGCTAAATTCATTTGTATATATACTTATTTATATATATTTAAAAATATATATATATACATATATATAATATAATACATACAAATGTGTATACTAAAAATCTGTTTTTTTTTCTGTCTATGTGTCTCTCTCTCTCTCTCTCTCTCACACACACTCATACACACACACACACCCTGGTTGATCAGCACTCGTGGCACATTTGAATTTCTTCTTGTTTTTCTTCTCTCTTTTGCTCACATTTGTCTGGTCTGTGATCTAGATCCGCTCTCATTTCTGTCCATTTGAAGTCATTACCTCCGCCTGGGGTTCCAGCGTCCCCTGGAGAGCCACGTCGCCCTTTATTTGGTCCTTTTCAGTCCAGGTAGAGCTCGGTGGAGAGGATATTATTCAGAGATCGGCAGTAGTTAAGGACTTTAAGTGACATTTCAACATGCGACACACAGCATCAGATAAAGTAGCAATTATAAATCAGAAAACTTTTTTCTCTCTGTATTTATTGCAGAAGTGAAGCAGCACGCGGAAATTGTATGGAGGGTTATTTAATGACTGTAAGTGAAATGATGTGATACCGCGCTAATGCTCTGAATGTGATCCATTTCCTGTACGTACGTTGGTTTTCCATCCAAAGGTCACCCTGGATTGGTAGACAACACGTCACAGGACGCAACCTTCACATTCACACTCTCTCTTTTATTGGCTTAAACGTGTTTAGTCATTTATTGGTTTGGTTTGTTTTGGGAACTAGGAGAAATCTTAAACATCTGTAACATGACAGAACACGCATAACTGCCGCAGGTCAAACTCTGACACTTGCTTTGACCTCCCTTTTTCATTTTTCTTCTTTTTTTTTTTTCGTTTTTTGTACGAAATGTATTATTTTGGTTGTCATTTTGTCAGCATAGTTTCTAATGTATTCTTATGCAATTGATTGTGAATTATAGAATGATAAAGTTACTATGTAACTTGTGTATAAACGTGTCAGACATTCTATCTGGTGGAGCATCAGCATGGGCAGATGTTCTTGCAAGCATCAACATGCAAAAAAGCTGTTTTACAAGCAAAATCAGGCATTGCCCAGCAAACCTGTTCACGTGGTTTTTGAAGGCCTCTTCTCTTATGATGAAAATGTTTACCTATTGTGAAGGATTAGTGAAGTTACGATTGGATTAGTGAAGTTTCTGATTTGCCTTAATATGAAGCTTGATTTACTTGATTGATGTATAAATCTTATGCAGCAGTTGCGATTTACAGAAATAATATATACAGTATTTGGTTTGTTGCTGAGGTGACTGTCCAGCAGAACGAACATTTTCACTGGAACATTTAAACACTTTCTGTTTAAATCCCCAACGGTTTGACCACAGGTCAGTTATCTGCGGTAAATTACACTAACACTGGTTTATCCAAATTCCTTTTTTTTTTTTTTTTAAAGTGCCTTTAGGCTGTTACAAGACCAATATAAGTACTAATCAGCAACTTTTATTGTTGTTGTTTTTTTCTTCTTTTTATTTCTGTGCATTAATGATGATAAGCAGATATGGAAGAGAGTTATCTACTACAGAATCTATGTAGGGAGAGGTGCTCACATTCGGCTCATGTTTGAAATCTAATCTGAAGAGCTGAGAAGTTCAGGCTGTTTTGTTGTTGCTGCCGACAGCTTCAGTGGTGAAAATAGGAACGCGTCTGATTTTTTTTTTTTTCTTCCTCTATTCACCACTTGCCTTTTGTCTATGACGTGCTTGAACTCTGTCTCTCTCTCAGTGAGTGTATCGCTTCTTAAAACAGGCTTAAATGAAGCACAAAAGCAAAATGTATTGCTACAGAACCAAGTAAATTAATTCTGAATATCTGGTATTCTTTCCTTTTTTCCCCTGATTTTATCTGTCCTCAGATGTGTAAAAAAGCAAACAGCACACGATACGGCTCTAAAGCGTCTTGCTTCCTGATACTGCTAATTAAACTGCTAGCGTCATTAATTGGTTTGAAGATATCTTTCCATTGAGTTGGAGACATCTTAAGCTCAATTAAAGATAGCTTCAACTCAATTACAGATATCCAAATGCCGTGTCCCAATATTCGCAATCAGGATCTTCTTTTGGTGCAGTAGTAGATGTCCCGTGACACAAAGATCCAGCTCTTTTCACCCCTTAACTTTACTTTTATCAGTAAGAAGTTGTGTATGTTAGGCATGTAAATGTGTAGCGTAGTGTGCCTCTACTTGTGAATGTAGAAGTTATGTATGTGGAAGACGACTCGTCTGAAAGTGAGATGGACTTTTGAGACCCGTGTCAGCTGATTGATAAGTCTCATGTCTTTTACAGAAGCAGCACTTTTATTATACGAGCTATGAAGGGATAAAGTAAACCTGACCTGATCCTCATTTCAACTGGTACTTCAGCATTTTACTAAAACTAGTAAAATCAGGTTATGCGAAATGTGCGATTTGTGCAAAATTTCCTTTGTAAATGGAATTTCTATTAATCTACTTTTACTCTATAAATCTACGTACAATTTTTTTTTTACTTGTTGTGTATAGGCATTGTTTTTTAGATTTAGTTTCGAGTTTCAAGTTTAGATTTTTTTCATGTTTTAAATATGTTGTGGAAGATTTGAAAAAAATAAAGTTAATGAGCAAAAACGTTGTCTCTTTTAGATTAATTAAAAAAAATGTCACTAATTTTATTGTATGTTTCTTTTGCAATATTTGTCAGTTTGTTAATTGTCAGAATCAACTTTTTTTATAGAAAGTGTTGATTCAAAACTACAACAGCCATTTGTTCCGGAACACGGAACAAATACACCATTTTACAAACCATATTACAAACCATTAGTCTGTAAAAAATGCAACATTAAATCTCTTCAGATAAAGACAGCTGAACGTTCCCAATATTCTTCATGCGTGGTTGTTGTTTTTTTCCAGTATATATAATTATTTGGCTAATGAATTTTGTGTCTTACAGGTCAGTGTTCCAGCTGTGGGGAGAATGTGGTTGGAGAGGGAACGGGTTGCACAGCCATGGACAAAGTCTTCCATGTCGACTGCTTCATCTGCATGACCTGTGGCTCCAAGCTCAGAGGGAAGCCCTTTTATGCGGTGGAAAAGAAGGCCTACTGTGAACCCTGCTATATCGTGAGTCCAAAGCATCACATGCAACCACATGCAAGGGTTCCTGTGTCTGCAGGTTCTCTTTTAAAATTCAGCCCTTTTCAAATATTCAGAAAAAGCGCTACTGGATAGTTTCAGCTTCACACCATCTGTGTTGCGTGTAGTTTCTGGCTAGTGTTTGTCTTTTCCTCCCATGATCCCTCTCAGGTCTGGGTAATGATTCCAACAGCATGTAGCCTTTTTTTTTTAGTATACAGAGAATTTGTATTTGATGCAAGTGTAGTCCGGCTCTGTTTATCGTAGATCCCGATTAAATTACAAATGACTCTGTTTGCTTAAGGGAATTCCAAGTTAAATCAGGAACTTTACAAAATACGAGGTCACTAATAATTTAAACACTGTATGAAGCACAAACTAAAACATACATTCAGTACAAAAGAAAAATATATTTACATGCATGAACAAACACAAAACTCCCACATACTGTAATATAATATAAAATAAATAAATATAATGTTATAGAGTATAGTATAATATAATATAATATAATATAATATAATAATATAAAAAGGGAATCTTTTTACAGGTGTGTGTATATATATGATGAGGGACAGAGCGCTCTATCGCACCGTGTGTCCTTAAGGGCTTGTCACACTCAAACAGAGAGTTGAAATTAATAAAAAATAATGTGTACAACATTGTACAATGTCACTACTGCTAAATTGTGGGAATGGGATTGAAACCCCTTAATCCATCAGTTCCAGTTCAAAATAATCAGAGTGTTTGTTACAGTCGCTGGCAGTCTCAAAACAGATAAATAACAGAACAATGACAAGAATTTATTTAGACTATGACGTTTTACTGTGGCTATGAGCAGTGAGCAAGCAGAAAGGAGACAAAGACTAAGAAAAAAAAAAAATTATCGGTGTCTCTGAGAGAATAGTTAAAAATAGAGTCAGGCTTTCTTTAAAACTTACAACTGTACAAAATCTTTAGTATGATGCTGGTTCTAGAGGCTGAACTTGGCCTCTAAAGGGTCCAAAAATGACTATAAGACTTGTCATGGGTAACACCAGAGTCATGGGTTTGATTCCCAGTCGAAATGTGAGTGATTAGTGTAACTGGCAACTGGGATGCAATCAAAGTGGCACTGGATAAAAGTGCCTCCCGAACGCAGAGATGCAAATGCCATAGCGTTTACACACTGATCATTTTTATCTTCTTTAGCGCAGAAGATTATGCTGTTATTCATGTCACAGGCTCATTCTTCCCTGTCAAGCTCCCTCACACTCGCTTTCTATAGTCAAATCCAACGCATAAAGATTAGACAAACAGTGGCCCCGCATGCAAAGGACCAAGTGTCATGTTCAACTCTATCTCACATGACTGATAAGCATTCACACCAAGTGTGGCACACGAGAATTAAAAGCAAATTAAAACACTGGATTGATTTTCTTTTCCTATGCAAATTAGCAACCAAATCAGAGCCCTTTCTGTCCTCTTCCTCTTATCACGGCGTTGCTTTATACATCCAAGTTACATTACATTTACAGATAATGAGAAGCTTTTATCCAGAACTTCTTAAATTGAATTACAGTTTTTTCTCAATTGATCAACTTTATGCATTTCCTTAGAATTGAACCTGCAAACTTGCTTGAATAACTTAAATAATAGAAACCTTATACAAATCGTTGACAAAAATAAGCATAACCTTAAAAATAGGACTTGTTTCTTGGTACACATGAAGCATGCTGAGCAATAGCTGACCCTTCTTCTCGAGACGAAATGGGTCCTTACGCTGGAGTTAATAGCGTCTCGGTCCGTTTCTTGACCCCGGCTCAAGCCAGCACTGATTAGCTCTCAGAATGATTGTACTTGTCTTTCTCTGGAACTTTTCCAACTTGGATCTATGCGCTAATTTAAGAACTTTATTTATGCATTTCATCAGCATAAATGTTCTTCTGGCACAAGATCAAAAGGATGAAAGAAATCAGAATTTCTTAATGAAAGTAATTTCTTCGTCTTTTCTCCTCATCCTCAGGGCCATACGCCTCTGTGCGATTAGAGAATGAACATGAGACTTTTGTCTCTGTAGAGACGTGGCCGTCCCTCAGTGAGCTGTGGGGAACTTCAAATGAGGCCAGATATTCAGTCTAGGAATCTCAGATAGGATAATGCAGAGTGTACATTATTTATTAGTTTGTGCATCTGTAGGAGCATAACAGTCACTGTTTTTATTTTTTTCTGACATGTAAAGAATGGGAATTAAACATTTGCTGTACTTTTATTTATTCTGCTTTTATGTTTTGTAATTTTGTGCCACCCCATTGAAGTGCGGTTATTGTAGTTTTGTATTTATTATAGATGTTTGCTGGTGAATCACAAAGACCTAATATGATTTATATTACTCTAAGATTTAGGTAATAACTTTATAAATATACTTTACATTATAATAACCTTTGATAATATAACATACATTATAACAGTATGAAGGTTTTTAATGTGAAACTGATTTTTGGGGTTGCAATTAGATGCAAAGTGACAAACAAGTTTAACATTTATAGTTTTGTTAGAACAGTTCAACATAATCATTGTCCGGTTGTATGTTTTAAACACATTGGTACAATTTTTTTTTATTATGAAAATTTTTACTTTTACTGTCACACTAATTTCATTACCAATTAATATGCAATCAACTCTATTATTGTCTCACTTTATATTTTCACCTAGTACTGTATTACACATTCTAAGGGCATACATCGTCTAAAAGGTCTCACTCTCACTGCTCAAAAGTAACCTTTTCCCCCTCCAATCTCGAGATTAAATAAGCTTAGATGAAGACAAAAATATACCGATTCGTTTCACAATCCTGAAGTGTAGTGAAATCAAGCACAATCAGAAGCTCCACTTCCTGCACTGACATCCAATAATCTTCTTTCACAGCATCAAAGAGGAAATGCCAAGCAATTGTTACAATCTTTTATTTTGCATATTCTTTGGAACGGCACTGATAGTGTTTGCATGTTTCCCCCTTCAGGCAGTAGGCAACACTGAAACTTTCAACAGTGCAACTAGATATCATTCATTCCTTTCAGTAATAGACATGAAGGCTGCCTGCTGGAAATGCTCGGTAATCTCCCATCCGCTTCCTCCTTTCCTTCTATCTACACATCACTCCTGCTCTCAGCAAATCAACCGACCCAGAACGTGCAGTGGCAATAATCTGCCCGGCTTTTCCAGTTCCACATCTATTGATTTAGCATTGTTTGTAGTGCAACAGAGATAAACTTATTTAATCCCCCCGTTTTGTATGAAGTGGTATTTAATCCTTTTAATGTGACATTCCTAATTTGTTGTTTTCACTTGTTTGCTTTTTGAAGCAGCAGCTTGAGGGTTGAGGGTCTCTTGAGCTGTGTGGTGTCACCACTGCCAGACAAACGTTTCTAAACACTTGGAACGGCAGCAAAAGAAATATGCGGCTGTTTTGAAGTGGGATTGCAATGGATGAGTGAGTCGCTTGCCTGGCACGTTAGTTTTTGGTGTTGGTAGTTCAGTCATTTCCACTTCTCTGGGTTCTTCTACGTTATTGACAGATCATCACATTTGATTTGGAACATAACTAATTTGCTTAACGGATTTTGAGTAAAATAAAGCAAAATATTTAACCAGAGCTAATCCAACTTTGAAAAGCCCATTCATTAAATTGGCTTTGTCACTCAGGTCGTTAAAATTATCAACACTTCAAAGACGCTTCTGAAGTGAAAACTCACTTGGATAGTCTTTTTTTTCTTTTCTTTTTTTTATTTTTATTAAAGTATAACTTTATTACAAAGCATACCGTATTTTTCGCCGTATAAGACGCACTTCTTCTTCCCCAAAACTGAAGGTGAAAAGTTGATGCGTCTTATACGGCAAATGAAGAGATCCGCGGAGCGCGGTCACCGCCATCTTAGTATGTAATACCGCGGTATTACATACGTTTTCTCGCTTTCTTTCTCACGCAGAATCTTGTGAAAGAATTAAACTATTATTTCCAAACGAAAACGAACTTTGATCAAAATAAAACAAGCAGATTTTCTTGCACGCGTCTTTAAAACCAAAGCAGCCGCTCTCCTAAAGGCACAGCGCAGAAAACAGAGCGGCAGTCATATGCGCGTGAAGTACAAACTGTGTTTGATTAGCAATGTTTGTGCCGTCATTGGTAGTTTAAGTTACAACTTGTAACGAAACTAACGTGTAATACTGTATTAAGGTGTTTATATACTTATATAAAAATCTAATTCAGGAATTATCACGGTATCCACGATATTGCAAAATCCATATCGTGGCACATCTCAATACCGGTATTCACGTTAATACTCGTCTCGCCCACCCCTACTTTCACTGTTTACTGACTTTACTGACTGATCATGTTACATGTTTGGCATACAATTGTTCTTAAACTGCTATTAACTTTTATACAATTGATATAAAATATTTTACTACAGTATTTAGTTCAGAATCTTTTTTTTCTAGATTTTCCTCCTTTAAAATTGGGTGCGTCTTATGTTCCGGTGCGTAACTTGTTAATATATATATTATTATATATATAGTTGGTCAACCGAATGACCATTGACCATTCAAAAAAAGACCATTCAAAAAAAGATTAATACATCTGGACTTTTGACACTGGTCTGTTGGCGAAAAATATTTGTGCGAAACACATCTTATTGAATAATGTTTAGCAAAAAAGTCAAGTATTAAACATATGAGGAATCACTTTTTAATTATCAAATCAATAAAAAAAAACGAGATTTTATTATTATATATTATTGAACGCTAATAAAATAAACCTTTTCTAAGCTGAACCCCCACGTTGCTGATTGTACTGTAGCTATATTTTTTTATCACAACCTGAACTGTACTTTAAATGCGTTTCCAATTCAGTACAAAAGTCAACGATAAACTGCAATTCAATTTAGTGATAAACTATTCTAAATCTAAAGTTTGTAAAAATCGAAATCACAAGCTGATATGGGTGTGATATATTATTACATGAACTTTATCTAGAGATGCACTGTAACGCTTGCGGTGGTATCATACTTATTTACAGTAGATGAATCCAGATAGCAGGGAGTGAACAGCTGAAGTTAGCGGATGTGTCCTCCTCTATCATAAATGAAGAGCTTTATTCTGCGAGCAGAAGCGGGGGAAAGTGCTGCGAGGGCTGACATTCTGCTCGTGGCTCTATCCCCCAGTGAAAGATCAGCCTTGACATGTGTTTACGCCTCGACATAAATATTTAGGAACACAGAAATTCTCTTTGGCTTGACTGTTTTGCTCAACTCTTTGGTTATGTTCCCCATGGGCCAGCGTCTGTGTCATAAAGCGCTCTCCATATTAATCAGTTTTTACCCTAATCTTTCCCTCTCTCCGATCCACTGGTTCCACTGGTAATTGTCGGTCTAGAATGGTACAGAAACCGTTCCGATACTTGACGCCACTGCGGGCACTTGCTATTGAAAATCCCGTGTTTATGAAAACAGCTTAAACCGAGATTGGATCAGATTTACCAAATTATTGTGGAGCAGATCCCTCTTGACCTCACTTACAAGAGCTAATCCTTTAGCATAATGTTAAATAAACAATAAAATGTCACATGTAGTAAATTAGTTCTTAATCCAGGATCAGCGGAGGAAGCGGCCGCCCTGCTGGTGAGCAACCAGAGGTAAATTGCATTTTCCTCCCTGTAAGTTGCCCACCGGTCGTCATCGGAACAAGGCTAATGGCAGAGACGGCTTTCATTTGTGATACTGCCTTGTGTTTTTCCGCGGCCTGAATGGCGTTAAGGTTAATTGTGTTAGTAATTTGCTGTGTTTGTAAAGCCCCGCTGTTTCCTGCCCAGCCGTAACTGCTCACTTCCTGCCAGGCTGTGTTGCGACTGCCTTTCAGTGGCCAGAACACCTAATTGTTTGATGGAATGAATTGTTCGCTTGTTTAAACCTTGCGCATTCAAGTCTGCAAACTTTCTTGCTGGAAAGAGAGCGGTTTGGATGAAAGATCAGAGGCCTGAAGTGTCGTTTGATTGCACATCTCGCTGGAATTTCGACGCAATCCCATTCTCCTAAAATCCCTGAAAATGCAATGGGTTTTTTTTCAGTGTGTTATGGAGTGTTTTTTGCCTTGCAACTTGCCGATGCTTCCAAAATGACAAAGGAAAATTGGCAACAATTGAAACTGTAAAATAAATCAATATTCTTTCCTAAAAAGTTGCAATGATCTAGAACTTTTCTAGTTTTGTTTGACTGCTTTGTAATTTGCAGTCAATAATTCACATGTATTCATAGAATCGACTGTTTTATCTGAATCTGTTATTTGTAAGTCTTGTCTAATTATTGAATTGTCATGTCTTATTATTTAATTATGATCTAGATATACTGTACAGAGGACCCCTGATTTATTGCGGATCAAACTTTGATGTTTAACTTGCGTCTTAATTACTTAATTATGAATTTTTAACATTAATCATGGCTACTTTTTTCACATGTTATAACAGGTTTGTCTCGGTTGCTTAATCCAGTTTTACTCTCATCTTTAATTCTGTCAGTCGTCTCTCACAGAGGTCACCACCGCTGCGATATTTTTAGCAGCCTGACAAAGTAACTTGTGTGTTTTGCATTGCTTTTCATTTCGATACCTCAATTTTGCAAAGAGTTTTTAGAGTATTAGAGGATGATTTATGGCTTCTAAAGTTGTTAAGCCATTTTAACAATTTGGTCTTTATACTATGAAAAAACGTACAAAGCTATCTCCATGCGAAATTGAGCCATTATATGTACCGTATTTTTTTTGATTATAAACTGCACATAAAACCCTCTATTTTGTACAGTCATTAATATTCTTTTTTACAATTTTATTTTAATTGTTTATGATTGTTTCCTATGAAAAGGAACAAGCGAAAATTGTGGTTGCTGCTGTAACAGTGTAAATTTATCATGTGGGACAAATAAAAGTTTATCTAATCTAATAAAATCTAAAAATAATTTGTAAAATGCAATGTGGTTTACAATCCAGTGCACCATTTATGTGAAAATGGATAAGCGAAAATAATTTATTGAAAAATCGGGCTTATCGAATTTGGTCAGAATATGAACTTGCGCTTCTTTGCCAGGCGTTTCATGCATCAGAGTCCCTTACTTGTATTACAACCACAAACAAATGGTTCCAGGCGTCTTCAAGACCGTTTGGGGCAGCCCAGTGGATGGTCCATGTTGTCGTGTTCAGTCAGAACTCTGGGTTATATACGTCCTCTATTTCACATGCCCGCATCCTGCCCGCCGTGCACGGTTCTGCCGACTCAGATGCCCCGGCAGCTACATCTGTCATTGCTCTGGAGGCAGATAATGACACACTTCAGTTTAGCAAATGTTCATCCTTTTAAAGAACACAGCTCCTTGCTGACAATCGCATCTGTGAGCTGGGCTTAGCGTAAAGAGATGCCCGTTTTATCCACTTTCTCTAAGAGCATGGAGTTTATTAAACACTGTTTTTTATTTCAAATCAATTTTATGTAAAAAAAATAAACATTTTCTTTTTTTTTTCTAAATTTTTTCTTTTTCCCAACTGCACGAGATGTAAATCACAAGCAACAGACGGAATCTGGCACCAGTCTGGAGCTCTGCCTTCCCGTTGCCCTCGCCCGGTGCAGCTGGCATTCATCTTGAAAGCGCACGCGGTGCCCACGCTCCGCTGAAAGCCCAGATTAATGAGGACAGGTGAATCCACCCCAGTAATTTAACATGATGTTGCAGGTACAGCGGCACGCCACACGTCCCAGGCTTTCCCGCTTTGAAATATTCATATCTGTCTGTATTAGCATTAGCAAGCTTGGAATTGAGTTCTGTGTAGTCAGGCGTGATTAACCCGCTGCCTTTCCTCAAAGGAGAGAGCCGGGATGACAGCACGTGCTTGATTTGCCTTGAAAGTAACCTCTCGCTTTCAGTCATGCCCTCATCACTTTCCGCAGTGGAGATAAACTGTCGGCCCTGTTAAAAGATTGATCCGGAGACACGTGTCTAACGGTGGCGTTCTTCGCTCAGCCGGATGTGTTTGACCAGACGGGACAAAGACAGGTTACAGTGGATCACAAACTGATTGGTGCAGTGCTTCATTCATCCTATGTGTAAAAGTAGAAGAAGAAGGGAAATACGAGTTGAAACATTGAATGGGTGGATGAATAGAGAGAAAGAGATAGATTTATAAATACATATATAGATGCACAAATGGATGGATGGATAGATGGAGAGAGCTGTAGATAGATGGATGGATGATTAGGTAAGTAGATACGAGATGGATGAATAGATTGATTGATTGATTGATTGATTGATTAACCCCAATTAATAAAATGGCTGTCTGTGTAGATGACCGTATTTTCTACAATGTATGGTCTTTTATTAAAAGTTATTAAAAGTGAATTATTCAGTCATAAAACTATTTTTTTTTTCAATCACCTTGAGTTATTTACATATTTTTTGTCTTAAGTTGGCTCAGTTTAACTGCCGGACTGGTCACATTGAAATCAAGCTTGGAATTGAAAAATCAAATATAGAACCGGATGATGAATCTTACCGTCACTATGGTTACTTCTCAAATTAAGACAATTTCTGAAGGATAAAGCGTCTCCTGTTTGACGAAGACTGTGATGCAGGAGAGAAGTTCTGCTATAAAATACAGTTTAAATCAGCTCTTTCTGTACAGTTTCAATTACACAAAATAATAGTCATTTTAGCGAGCATTTTCAGAGAAAAGTTTGTAGTTCTGAGAGCACACATTATGTTAGGGCTGTTTTTTGGGTTAAATCTCCTAAATCATGAAGCCAGGCAATGAGTTCTGACAGATTTAATATGTTCTCTGTACTTTGCACCATAATCGGTTTCATCTTCACTCTAAACGCCGGGGTCGAGTGTTTTAGCGCGTCGTCCTGGATGAGCATTCAGTTGTGTTCATATTTTGGTTGAGATAAAGACGAGAGGAAAGCACTTTGTTCAGGCAATGGCAGCACTAAAGAAGAGGCTAAAATTGCCTTCAATGCTCTCTGTTCACCCTTCTGTTCGGAACAAAGACAATCTGACCTAAATTCCTTCTACCTCATCTGCCTAGACGCTTGTTTAGCCTTCTGGGCAAACACTTAGAGAAATGTATGAAGTTGAAAAACAGCGGAATATGTGAATTTATTACACTGGCAGAGCAGAGCTGAGCGTGAAGGCAATGAGTGGACACTTACTGACCTCTAGTGGATCATCTGGCTATTGTTGTTTATTGAAATAGAACCAAGCTGGGGATTGTCCTCAGTCTGTCGGTGGCCACAACAGTTGGAACGTAACTGACGTTAGCGTATTGGCAAGCTGAGATGGTGTCTTCAGAAGCGCGTGAGAAGATCGAGTGTGTGGTCCGAGTCGTTGGAAAAGCAGAGACCCCCTTAACGTTGTGCTTCGTGAAGGCTACAGAGAATGTTTTACTCCCGATTTCCCTTTGTTGACTTATGAGACGAGCCTCCAGGCTTCTCAGCTGCACTCTTATTAAAGGCTTTAGACATTTCCTGGATTTTCAGTGGATTGTGGACATTGTTTGTACACAAACAAGGCTTTGGATTGAGGGTATTGGGCTGGAGCATATTTTAAACATGGCAAAGTTGATTAAGCAGCTTGTCAGAGTTCAAGGTCGCGTCCTTTCAGCTCTATATCTTACCTTTGCCATGATCAAAGAGCAAAGAGGATTTAGCAGCATTGACACGAATTACCAGAAAATTCTCTCCACGTTTCCAGAGAGGCTACAGTAAATGCTGCGGATTTGTTTGAAAACCTCTCCGATTCCTTTCAGCCCAGGGTCTGGCTAATGAAAATTGATATTTTAATCTCTAATTTTCACCTCACTAGCAACATTCATGTGTTTTTTCATTTGGACAGGGGTGTAAAGTACATGAGTAAATTGACTTTGTTACTTCACTTCAGCACATTTTTGGCTACTTTGTACTGATTATAAAAAAAATATATAAGCAGCTTTTACTCACTACTTGTCTACGTTTTTTATTGTACTCTTATCTGTACTCTTTACTCCACTACATTTCAATGGACTCTTACTGTTATCCGTTACATTGTGTGCTGCATCTTTTTCTACCGAGCTTCATTTTTCGGGTGGACTCTTTTATCAGGTGGTAATATCGCCATCTGCAGGGTGCTGAAGGTACTGGATGATTTTTACGAGCTAAATTGCATGAACATGAATTAGTGGTTGCACTTTTTAGCACATTTGAGTTAGACTGAGACTGACGTTTTGTTCTTTTTTTAATCGATTTTGTTTTGTCATTTTGAAACATTGAAGTGTCACGTGTCATTTCTATATCAGAAATTATATATCTTGGTGTTTTGAGCCTAAACTCAGTATGAGTCCTAAAAATGGACACATTGGGTACTATACCATATGTTATAGTATATAATTGTGTAGAAATGTCTATGACAAAATTACTCATTTTTCCTTTCATTCAAGGATCCTGCTAAGAAAATCTGATCTTTGAACCTCTAATATTTACCTGGGTAAAAACGTCAACGTGTTAGCATGTATAGCCATGTAGAGTTTCATACCATATGTTATGGTCCGTACGTATATAGGTTTCGATAGATTAAATGTTTTTTTTTTTTCTTTCATTTGTTCAAGGATTTTGCTTGGAATCCCTAATCTTTGAGAATGTAATATTCCCCTGATTAAAAACTGTATTATCATATGGCGAAATGCACTAGCTGCTTAGCTATCAGCGTATTTCATTCCATACCATATGTTAGAGTATATAGTCTTCCATATATTGATTGTTTCTGACAGAATTACCTTTCTCCTTAAATTTAATGCATTTATCAGATGGTATCACGCAAAGGATCTCCCTTTCCCTGAGAATCAAACCTACAACCTTGGTTTAGCAAGCAGGAAAGCATAAATCAATTTCAACTCTGTTTTTTTTTTTTTTTACAC
>CM051495.1:24515143-24526568 GCA_028031935.1 Paedocypris micromegethes | reverse complement strand
TTTTTACACTATACTTCAGGTTGCATATTTAAGATGTGTTAAAGTATTTTAGGCTTTCTAGGTCATAACAACGGACCCGCTGGTTCCGGCCAGAACGGCAACAAAGCGATAATCATTGCGGCTTCGTTGATGCGGTAAATGCGATAGCTTACAGTGTTGCCACACATGCACATAGGCATGGATGGCTTTGTTTGAAAACACTGCTGAGTGGCTGTGCCAAAGAGACGGGCAGCCAAAGAGGACAGCTGTAGCCTCCAGAACTTCCACTCGCCGAGATCTGTCTGAGCGAATGCCTCAAGAAGGGAGAAATCCAGGAAATGTTTGTGCATCCCGGGCCCTGGCGCTAAAAGGGTCACACACACACACATACACACAAGAGAAAGTCATCTTATAATTGATCACTCACAGATGATTTCACCCTCCTTTCCTGTAATTGCGCGGATGGCGGAGGGGGATTGAGCGTGAGTCAGGAGGAATCTTTTATATGAGATATCAGAATAACAACTCCAGAGCTCGGGGTGGACATTAAGAAGAGGAATGCTAGCGAAAAGTCATTGGCTGGCCCGCGGCCCAGTGTTCGTAGCTGAGAAAAAGCCCACAGTCATGAAAAAGTGGACGTATTTACTGCTGCACCTCTTACTGAATGAAAGCAAGAGTGAAAAATGACCTGTGAATCACGGGGAAGCTGGTTGGGTCCGACTCGCTGTGTTGACTCTGTATTACACCCAAATCTTCCAGGCATCTGAGGACACGGAGAGGAGACGCTCCAGCTATTATTCATCTGTATTTTTATTAGATGGGCAGCTTTCACTTTACATTCAGATCATCCATAATAGCGTTGCAGCGCATTTAGCATTAGCTAAATTTGTGCATTCAGCAGACACCTAGCGATAATCAGTTTCATGTTTTCTATTGGAATTGAACCAGCAAACTTTGTGTTGCGAACACCAGCTCTGCGCATTATCATATTCAAATTCACCTCTACAGTTTACAAAGTTTTTTTACATTCCAATTGGGCAAAATGTATTTTCCTGTTTAAACATTCAAAAGTTGCAAACCATGCAATAAACACGCAAGAGATGTGTTAAGATACAGTGGTGTAAAGTACTTGAGTAAAATAATTTTGACAAGAGGCGATATCACCATCTGTAGGTTGCTGAAGGTACTGGAAGCTGTTTATGAGCTAAAATCTAAATATAACTGAACGTGGATTAGCGGTTGCACTTTTTTTCCACATTTGAGTTAGACTGAGACTGACTTTTTGTCTTTTTTTTTATGTATTTTGTTCTGCCATTTTGATATTTCTAAATTGGGAGATAAAACCTCAAAAATAAAGAGTTTGTTTTTTACATTTCTTGGGGGTTTTTTGAGAGTCACTTTTACTCAACTCTTCTTGGAATTGGTTGGAGTTGTAATGCAGTTTTTTACAGTAAGGTATCCATACACTTACTCAAGTATGGTTTTCATGTACTTTTACACCTCTGTTAAGACTTTCTCGTGCCTCAGAATGAACTGAATTGTTCACACACAGAGGTGTCACAGTACATTGGAAGATTCTTGAAATTGGAGAATTATGGTGGAACGTTCTCCAACTACCAAAACTAGTGAGAAATCTTATCCACTGTTCTATTTACCAAAGCGTTGAAGGAATAATGAATACGAGCAAAAATACACTATTCAAAAGTTGTTGTGTCACATATGAGTCAGAATGGTTTGTAGCGCAAATGAAGCTTATTTTCCTTTTGTGAGGTTGTAATGTTTGTTTTGCTCTCAGAACACCCTGGAGACCTGCAACATCTGTAACAAGCCCATCATGGAGCGGATCCTGCGGGCGACGGGGAAGCCCTACCACCCCCAGTGCTTCACCTGTGTGGTGTGTCATCGCAGCCTGGACGGGATTCCCTTCACTGTGGACGCCTCCAACCACATCCACTGCATCGAAGACTTTCACAAGTAAGAGCGAGAAGCAGCGGGTTGGTTTTCCCTCCATATTCTAATCGCATGTCAAAATGCAAAAACAAACAAATCTGAAAATAAGAGACCCATTCTGATTAGCAACGATTGGACGGATTGATCGTTGCTTTTGTTGTCCACTTGTGGTCTGTCGTTGTTTAATTTAATTTAGTTTTTCTTGTAATTGGTGTTTTGTTGATGTCAGACATGGTTATTTTTTGCTGGGCTTTATTTGTCCACGGATTTTTTCCAATTGTTTCAGGATTAATGTATTCTTTTCTGAATGGGATTTTTTTGCTGTTACTTTTTTTTATTTTCAGAAAGCGCTTCGTATTTTTGATTGATTTTGGTAAAAATTTCCACTACATTTGAAAATGGCTAAAAATCCCCTTAAATAACAGGGGGATTGATTTATTTGGGCCATTGGAATTGTTTATTTACTCAACTCAACTCAACTTTATTTATAAAGCCCTTTTTGGCAGTTTTGGCTGGGCAAAGGGCTGTACAAACCATAGGGAAGAGAATAAAAGCAGATTAGTACAGTATTACACCACAATACTACAACATTACACATCAATAAAACAAAACAGGATGGATGAAAGTTGCACATAATTGAGCACCATAGTCGAATCAACAATAATTAAAAAGCAGTAAGAGAGTGAAAATCTAGAGTCTTAGACCCGATTAAACGCCAGGGAATAAAAATGGGTCTTCAAACATGATTTAAAAGTGGACAATGTAGGTGCCTGCCTAATGTGCAGCGGTAACGCGTTCCATAATCAGTGTTGTGCAAGTTACTTTGAAATTGTAATATGTTACATATTACTGTTTGTAAAAAGTAATAAGTTACATTACAATATTACTGTCTGAGAAATGTAACATATTACATTACTTTTGTATTACTTTTAAGTTACTTTCACCAAAATAACTACAGAAGTAGAAATTAACGTGTAACAATAACAAAATGTACTTTTTACTTGTACAGTAATTTATGTTACAACCAGTGGAAGACATAGAGTTATGTAGCATAATGACTGTGGCCTCTCCAAGCTACAAATAACAATATACATAATCTATAATTGTAGGGTGACCATATATTTTGATTTCCAAAAAAGAGGACAATCAGCGCGGCCTCGAGACAAATTCAGACAGGCTTCTCGGAGGCTGATGAACAAGCTTTAATGTGCTTCAATGTTGCTGAACTATAACTTATATATAAATAATCACTTAACTTAAAAAAAAATCAGTAAAAACCTAAATAGGTAACTATTTTAGTCAGACTTTTTTGAATAATGAAAAATGTTTTTAAAAATGTGATTGTTTTAAAAATAATAATAATACAAGAAAAAAGTCGGCCCATTGTTTCAAAACGAAACGCGCAATTTCATTCTCAAATATTACTTTCTCATATAATTTAAAGCACGAGTTGTGAGTACACGTGTATTAGTGGTTTGAAGAAGAGGGAAAACCGGACATTATCGTGAATTTATAAAATCCCCCCGGATGTCTGGGGAAAAGACGCTTGTCAACACTAATAATTAACTTTAAAAAGTGTTAAAAGTATGGTAGACAAAGCGATTTTCCTCCAACATCAGTGAATAACTTGGGTATATCTGATATCAGACACAACAGGACTATGTAAACTTCGGTGCGTTTTATTCATTTTGAATGACTCACCACACAATACTGTCCTGCTTTCTGGCCATAAAGTGCAGAGAACACTGTCGTTGCTGTTTTCTTTCTCTTCCCAGGTCGAGCGGATGGCAGTTCGACGTGTTTTTTTAAATAGCTGTTTTTCAATGCCGACAATTCAGCGGTAGCATTTCACCACAATGTTCTTGTTTTTTACAAAACTGAAACAATGCGCATAAGACCATCTCGCGAATGTACCACCGACTGTTGTTTATTGAATGTTCAAATGTGCCGCGAGTGCGCGACTCTGCCCCGTGCACAACCGCCAATCAGAGCCACAGACGTCAGCCGCTAGCTCAGAGCACAGCCAATCACTGCACACCTCGAGCTCAGAGCGTTACAAAATACAACGCTCCACCAGCGAAAGGCGGAACGAATGACTTACGCGTCTATTTGCGAACATGAAATGTTAAATGTTTGATTTACTGTCTTGAAAGTGAAAGATTCGATGTAACGCAAGCGTTACTTGCATGTAACGTGTAATATATTACTGAAAATACTAAAAGTAATACGTTACACTACCGCGTTACAGCAAAAAGTAATATATTAGTGTAATATGTTACTTTTGTAACGCGTTACTCCCAACACTGTCCATAATTTAGGACCCGCATTTATCTATTATATAGACAATGTATTATAGATATTATATTGTCTATTATATCTTATTATATTATGTAATATACCTATGTATGGATGGATGGATGAACTTTATTGATCCCACAGTGGGGAAATTCAATTGCCGGAACAGCCACTAGAAGCAATGACAAAAAAAAGGGAAAAAATAGTGGACATATAGTGTACAATATTAGGATAATGTAATATTATAAAGATATAATTTGTTTCTTTCTCAGATGTTAAAAAAAAAATAATTTTTTTATTTATTTATTTTTTGTAAAATGTATTGTTTTTCAAAAAGAGTTTTGCCATTTGTTCTAGGTTTCAAACTCCTTTTGTTTTGCACTTTTCTGCCACCAAACATTTTAAAGCCACCAAAAAAAAACAGCAGGCACAGCTACATTGTCCAGCTCATAACGCTTCACAGGTCGTGCACGTCACTTCATCTCCATTCTGACACGATTCTGTTTTTTTTTAGGAAATTTGCTCCCCGCTGCTCCGTGTGTAAGGAGCCCATAATGCCGGCCCCGGGCCAGGAGGAGACGGTGCGTATCGTGGCCTTGGATCGTGACTTCCACATGCAGTGCTACCGCTGTGAGGTGAGGCTGATCCTAACATTCCCAACAGAATGATCCGGAACTGATACTGCCTTTTTTTTTTTTAGGACTGCCGCTGTCTTCTGTCTGAGGGCGAGAGCCAGGGCTGCTACCCTCTGGACGGCCACGTTCTCTGCAAAAACTGCAACACCAGTCGCATCCAGGCCCTGACCGCCAAGGCTACGACTGACCTCTGAGCGACACACACGCTTCCCCACAGACCTGATCCACCGAGGAACGCAGGTCTGCCTTTCCACTCAGCAGCCATTTTATTGTTGACCACACGCATCCACGCACTGTGTCTTTGACTTGCACTCATTTCTTCTGTCCGTGTCAAATGAATCTTCTCATCTAGCTGAAACTTTAAAGCAGATTCTAACGTCCGTGTTCCACACAAAAAAATCTGCAGGGTTTTGAATCGAATATAAAACGACACGGAGAATTCAGGGCTAATCTTGTGCGTCGTAACTGTTTATCAGCTTAAAGAAAGACAGAAACACTGTATGTTTGTAAAGGATTGGCCTTCTGATCTTTCATTTTGAAATGACGCTTTAAGTCAATAGTTACCAAAGAGGCGCATTTACTTCCTCCGGGAAAGCATGTATATAATCCTGAATCTATATGCAAATCTATTGGGAAGAGTATTTTATCTTTTAAGGACTGTGAATGGCTTTCCGTAGCTTGTGAAAGGCTAAAGGTTCCAGCGTATTGATTTCATTCAAGCCCATTTAGTCAAATGCTTTGTTGCTTGGAGCGCGTATTATTACTATTATGATTACTTTTACTGACAGTAATGTGTGTAAACCATGATTGATCTGGTCTAGGGATCATTAGATGTCTAACAATAGTCTGACGGAGTGATTTCAAGGGCTGTTTTAAGCGATTTTCGAAAGCCTGAAAAGTATTGCGTATTCAGAACAGATTTAAATCTATTTTCCATAGTATTGCAAGTGAAACATATGCAAATGTTGCTGTTGCATTGACACTTTCTTGTTTTGCAAGCGATTTCTTTTTTCCCGAGGAGTGTTAGAGCTAGAAACGGCTGAAGATGGTATATAAAACACACCAGGTACACAAATATGTATATTTTCCCATTCCGAGTGCACTAAAGGTTCAGCTTAAACGCCTCGGGAACATTCCCATCATTCCTACCAGCTAGATCAGTGTCTAACGGGGAAATTCCAATGACAAACATCAGCCTAAAAACATGAGATATATATAAACTCCCATATGTACAGTGTATAAATACAGAGATATACACATATGTACGTGTGTGTATACGTTTTTGTGTATATATAAGTGTGCGTGTCTCCATGCCTGATGTAAACGGCCATTTAAACGGATATTAAACGTATTTTAAGCGGATTTTCTAGCGTGTCAGATGAAATGCGCTGGAGCTTTGAGCGTCATTCGTGCTACGAACCGTTCCTCTGATTCTCAGACTGGTTTTCTAACGTTGTGAAAGTGTTTTGTGGTGAGAACAAACACTGATGATCACGTACCTTTTGTATCGTCACTGCCTAGAGAACAACTTTTGAAAAACTTTTTTTTTGTATTTTCAATTAAAAATTTCAAGTAAACATGTTTTGTAATAAGTGCCATTTTAAGTATTGGGGTAGATCTGCTAAGCGTATTGAACTGTGTAGGTGTTGGATCCGATTGAGAAATTATTTTATGATCCTTGTGAGCAATAACCATAAAGACTCGCGTTAAGTGCCTTTGAAAAGTGAAAAGCATCAACATTTTTGTGCTGTTTTCCACCCGGAAAAGTTCTGTGTGCTAAGCATTTTTTTTTTATTCCTATACTATATTGATTAAAATAAATAAACCTTTTTTTTTCAAATCCCTAAAGGGTTTATGGGTTTTTTTTTATTACATTGTGAATCCTGTCTTGTTTCTTATTTCTTCTCCCAGTTCACTTTTCTTTCCAGGAGTCGCTTGGAATCTTTACAGTAACACTGATTTACTGTAAAAAATCGTTACAGTATAGTCTTTTATTTCTGATCCACTTATTCTATTTTTGTGTCACGGGGAGCTGGAGCCAATCCCAGCAACACTTTGCCTAAAGACGGGACACACACCCTGGATTGGTGGCCAAGACACACACATTCACACTCACTCACACCTATGGGCAATTTTCCAGATTCTCCTGATCACGTTTCTGTACTGTCAGGAAACCCGGAGGAAACCCACGCCAGCACAAGGACAAGATGCCATCTCCATTTATAGATATTAATCTGCTGTTTTCTTTTTAACCCGACTGTAACTACTATCAAGGGGCTTTTACTGTAAAAGATATGTGCATGCATTTGGAGGCTCGCCACACGTTCATTCCAGGACAGAAAACTTGCGTTTGGTTATTTTATCGCGGCACTAATCCGCTGTGTACAAACACATTGATGAGTGTGTGTCCCTCCGGCGCACATGAAGCCACTGCTAATCTGTGTTGGTATAAGTGTGTGTTAGGGACCACCAGGAGCGTCCTCCAGGAGCCAGATCTCAACGTCTGCGTGATGCTCATGAGGTTTGAACTATTTAAGAAGCCGCTCATTTAAAGGAAAGAGTTGTTGGGTCAGATTTACATAACGTTGTAATGTAGGCCATTACTGTGATCTGTGTTTGTTAATGCGCTCTGAACTTGCTGTCGTCCGTGAGCTTTCACATAAACGGCCCCTAGTGAAGCGTTGGCTTCTGTCTCGGGGGTCTGCAGTCACATGGAGGGACGACGTGAAGGATGAGTCAACTGAGCCCTGAAGACAGAACAGTAAGGCAAGTAGTGTTATTAAGGCTACTGTTTATGTAATAATCTCCGCAATATCCTGAAAAGTGTGTGTGGGGGGTTGTACAATGGAATTATACACACAAGGAATTAGCCTTGTACTATGAACATCTACTGGCTCTGTTTTAGACAGATTGCTTCCTCTCTTTGCAAATCGCTTTGGATAAAAGCGTCCGCCAAATGACTGTAAAGTAAATTATTATCCTGATGTGAAAAGTGCTTTTCATAATGTCAACACAATGTCATTGTGTGTGTGTGTGTGTGTGTGTGTGTGTGTGTGAGAGAGAGTGAGAGAGAGAGAGAGAGTAATTTATTCACTTATATTTATTACAATTATATAGCTTATCTACCTTTTGACGTCATGGAAATGTATGTGTGTGTTTATTTATTCCTGTCTATAGAAACACGCAATCAATAAGAATTATTCCATAATAACAACCACAAAACAACTGACCTGTTGCGCAGTGGCTGGTGATTGGTCGGCTGCTGCTGATCATGATTTTTTAATTAGCCGCTTTCAGCTCATGCGATTTGCATTGGATTTAACAACATTATTCATTTGAGATGCATCATTTTAGGAAAGAATTAAAATATACAATGTAAAAGATGCATTTTCATGTAACATATTACGAATGTAAACTTAAGTAGAACAGTGGAAACAATAGACTAGAAATAGAAAAATTAAATTTGCGTAAGATTAAGAGGTAAAACAAAATGGCACAAAATATTTTATCAGGTTGGTTTATTATCAAAGGTACGTTTGAATGTATCTACATGTATATGCAAATATTAAGTAAAGTGAAGTGAAAACATTGATAGATATTTTTTTCTCAGTCATTTCTACATCTGCTGTTAAAGAAAAAGAATATTTGGTTTGTAGTCATGTTAATTGGCACAAGGTTTTAAAATATACATATTTGAAAATATATTAGGCTTGCTTTTTATATGCTGAATAACAATATTATGCTGATAGAAAAATGCTTTAGATTTCTGGCAGCATCTGATTTCTGTTTGCCAAGTTTGGCCAAGAAAATATAAATTTGTCGCTTTTGCAAATCATATAACTACTGAATTGTGTGCATAA
The DNA here is from genome assembly GCA_028031935.1 of Paedocypris micromegethes. Taxonomy (NCBI): domain Eukaryota; kingdom Metazoa; phylum Chordata; class Actinopteri; order Cypriniformes; genus Paedocypris; species Paedocypris micromegethes. The sequence continues at coordinate 24,517,849 of CM051495.1, read as the reverse complement.
ATTCCATAAAGCAACGGTTAATAGCTGTTACAGCAAGTAATTCCCCTGTTGCGGAATAAACAAAGGTTGCGTTTTCCGAAATTCAGATGAGGACTAAACTTCAGAGTGTAAACTACAGACGCCTCTCAGAACACAGGCCCTCGTATGAGCTGAGAGAGCGACAGACCCCAGGCCCTCAAAGCGAGGTAAAGGCCACAAACTGTTTTCTGTTTAAATAACGTGCAAAGACACTCAGAGAGGATCAAAACATGGAAGCCAATGTTGAGGAAGCATGTCACCACAATTTACTGTCACACAATGCCCAGAGGGATCTCGCGTGTGTGTGCACGTCTTGAGTTTCCTTTATGCTAAACATAGAAAACCTTTTCATTAGAAAAGCACTTTTGAGGCATATGGTTTATAGGAATACATTTTAGAGGACAGAAGTAATAATGTAATTTATACATTATAAAAAATTAAATGTCTTCTGAAAAGAGAAGCAGATATGGGACATAATGAACAGTGACACATTTTTTTAACCGAATGTGTTTGATAATGGTTATCTGGTTATATATGTTCACACAGAGTAAATTTCATTGAAGGAGTTTAAAAGAAGAAAGACGACTGAATTAGAAGTCTGTATTCTGTATTTTGCATACTGAAAACAAGTACAGTACTTGAGTAGAACACATTTTTACTAGAAATGCACGAGTAAAGGTAATCTTTTAGGAATGCTTTTTAACTAAACAATTCAGACATATAAAAAAACGTCTTGAGTCTTTAATCTGGCATAAATAGTAATACAGTAGTTGCTTTATTCTTAGACATTTTAACTGTAATTTTCCACTCGGTTCCTACTCAAAACTTTAATTAAGAACAATATATTTCAAATTATAATCTTTGTAAGTAATTTGTTTATTTCTATCTGTCAGAACCACCTGCTCTAGAACTCATCACCTCTGGTGAATCCAACTTCTGGATTATGGTTAGAGCTACTGTATATGCTAACCGGTTGTGTTAAACGTAAAAGGGAATGTTTTTGAGACGCCAAGTCATGCAATAAGGTTAGGGTTTATAGTTCTAACAGCCCAAACGCCTAAGTTGAGTGTATGGGTTATCTCTAACCACTAACCCTGACCAATAATTCTAACTCTTGACCACAACTTTCTTGAGTAAAGACTTTAGATACCAAGTCTTGATTTAGTGACTCTGTTTAGATTTATAATGGCCCAAACCATTTTTGTTTTAAGTTTTTAGTTCTTTGGATTTTTATGCTATTTTCAATTTACCTAGTACCTAACAACTAACCATAATCAATGATTCTAACCTCTATTGCTAATCTTCTACTACCATGAGATGCTACACTATGAATTAGGGCCTGGGTTATGTATATAATAGCCAACAGTCCTGTTTAGGATAAGTTAGCCCTAAACACTAACCCTAACCTCTATCCCTAGCAACTAACCCCTGGTAACTAAACCTTAACTCTGACTTTCCACAGTCTTAAGACACAAAATCATGAATTAAAATTGTGTTTACGGTTATTGTAGCCCTAAACCATAAGGTTGGGTTTATGTTTAGCCCTAAGCACTGGCCTAACTTTAAAACATGAAAGTGAATATGAGATAATTGCAATCAAATCTAAGATGTTTAAGGAACGCTGTGGAAATCCTCTTTAAACCGTTACCTTATACTCTCGTCAAATCTAGTTCAGCTTTAGTAGACCACGCGAATGCTTTTCTTGTTTCCAGACCGAGTGTAGCAGTATTTCAAACTATTTTCAATCACTCAAACTCCAAAAAATGTTGACAATATTACTGTTTGACTGGTTTATGCGAAAACACAAGTCCATGATAGTCTGAGGTTTGACATTTCACTCTTGCGTTCCCTCCGCCGTCGGCTTTCTTTTTGCTCTCAGTGAATCTGTCCTCGAGAAATGGCAAAGACGGATCAGGGAACATTAACCGATGACATTAAGATGGACAATTACACCTTCTGTTTAGCCATTGTGGACTGTGCAACATTCTATTTTCTTTTTACTTCACTGCATACTGTAGATTTAGAATATCCTGTACTGTTTTGGTATAAATCTAAATTTTTGTACATAAATAATGTTTTTCAGGTTGAAGTAAGTTCAGGCTTTAAGAAAAGCGCGATTTTGTACTTGGGTGATTTTTGTGGGCTTTGTTTGACTATCACACAAAGAACAGCCAATTGCACAGGCCTTCTGCTCATTCAAGCACAGAGAAGTCTGGCTCAGGAGACGGTCTCCTTCAATACTACAGCATAAACTGAGATCTTCTGAGGGATTAGCCTGGTATGCTCGCCACATGATGTGTAGGGTGGAATTGCTTTCCTCACCAGCGTGGATGTTGTTCGGCACATCATGGTGGGAAGTGAAGGCTTTTAAAGTGATAATAATGTCCCAGGGGGGAGTACCAGCAAGTACCTCTTTTCCACTTGAGGCATCATCGTATAACCGTGCGCCTTTGAACCCCAAATTGTAGAATAAATACATCTAGAGGGCATAAAGACATGGAAAGAATAAGGTTTCTCTTCATGGAGGCTCTCAAAGAAAATGAAAACCATCACTGAGACCCTCAACCTTCTGTCCCCTAGAGCTGTCCTCTATCTATTCTGTTCGTAGAGTTCATGTGGGGAAAAGATTTAGATATAAACAAAAATGTGTGTCTAAATGTGTGTGTGTGTGTGTGTGTGTGTGTGTGT
>CM051495.1:24478971-24497061 GCA_028031935.1 Paedocypris micromegethes | reverse complement strand
TTTTTTTTTTTTTTTTTATCTATGAGTTCGAATCTGGAAAGCGTTTCCAGTGAGTCAGTCTGCGGCTGCATTAGTTTGTGTAATGTTTCTTAGTAAAGCCTGTGTCATGCTTGACAGATCCAGCTCTTCATTTTTCATCCCTCCCTCCCGCTCGCCATCTTTTAGGCATGTAGAATGATGGAATGAATCTGTGTGGAGAACGTTGTGTGTGTCTGCGTATGTGAAGGACAGGGACCGAGCTTGAGGTGTGTGTGTGTGTGTGTGTGTGTGTGACTAGAGATGGTGATTAATAGAGCTAAGAAGACTCATGGCAGTGATCAGGGAAAGTTCATACCTGTACCATAAACACTAACTGTCCCGGGCCGCTGCATGTCTGGACTGGCCCTTGCATACTGATAGCTTACCTGTAGAATCATCTGTAGATCTGAGGCCGATTTTTCCACCCTCACACAGCATAATGAATTGTTTTACTCTAAACTTTTGACGGCTCAAAGTTTACAAGTTTTTTGAGCGAACTCTACCTCACGTCTGTAATGCCTTGCAAACATGGTTTCTTTCCATCTTTTTCTCCTCCCAACCATCACCTTTCCCCTCCTTTTCTCTCAACACAACTGTTTATTCAGCAGGGTGTTGCCATCCAGATCTCGGCAGCCATTGTCAAGGTGTAAGAGTGTTAGTATAACGCAGGCGGCACAGGACAAGCGAGAGACGCGGCCTTGCCCTGTAGTTACGTTATTTCTATCTGAAGACTCCGGTTTACTGTAGCCTGAAGGTACGTGTGTTTGGCAGAAAGCGTTTCTGCTTGAGGTGTGTTCTGAAGTGCTTGGGTTTGCCAAAGTATGACACACCTGGATACGCCACACACCCTTTTTATAGCGGAAAGCCGCGACCGCGGGCGATTTGGTGTGATGTATGTTTTAGTCCTAATAATTAGTGTAAAATTTCACCAATCGGAGAATCTGAAAATGTTCTGTTCACACACACATCATTCTGAGCAAAGACAAACGTGAGTCTTGGTTTGTTATACGTACTCGTATGTTCGTGTTCACAGAAAACTTCAAAGTCTCATTTGGGTTCAGCTGGAATAAAACCCAGGTAATCACATTGGTTACTTTCTAAAGCCTTCCTCAATTTTTTTTTACCGTTCTCAAAATGCCTTGTTTTATTAGTTTAAGCCATAAGTCCTGCTCTTTATAGATGCAGTGTGAGGTTGGAATGAGGAGCAACACACAAGCAGCCAGGTCACTTTTGCCAGCGTGATTTTTTTTGTTTTTTTTTTTTTTGTTTTTTGTTTTTTGTTTTTTTTCCACAGCCAGACAAAGAAAGAATAAGAGTTTACTGCGGAACATGCAGTACTTTACAAAAAGAAAAATTGGATAAAAAAAGTGAATTATATTGTAAAGTAAGAATAAATTATGGACGAGATGTAAATGAACTAGGACTATTTATTATAATCCTATTATTTGGATTGATTATTAGAAGTATAACTTTATTCTTTTTATATACTGTACATTGAATCAAAAAAGTTATTAATTAAGATAATTACAGTATGTACATTTCTTTAATCAACTTCAAAAAGTAAATTATTTGTACAGCCTATATTCTGGGGTGGAATTTTACACTTTTTATTTTTATAATTATTTCCTTCAGGTTTTAACATTTGTTTCCATTTTTGGAGGAATTCTGCAATGGTTTTGCGGCATACAAATTTTGCACACATAACAAAAAATCTGTTTTATTTTTGATATTTTTTTTACGTTATTGCTGATAGTAAAACAACAAACTATAGGAGATTTTGGTATATTTCAATTGCATTTCTGCTGCAGAATCGCTCCTTCCATACCTAAGTATTCTTTATCAAGCCAACACACAGAGCTTCTTATGTTATTTAAGAAACAACTAAGTGTGTGACCAAAGCGTTCCAGGAGTTTCAGGAGATACTTATCCATCAAAATACAATACTTGTTATAGACGTGATATATCACGTAAAATTGTTGTTTATGTTGAACTTTGAATGAGATTAAATTCTATTAAATCATTTGAATTTTAGGCTTTAAATGTTTAAAAAAAATTTTGTAAATTATTTAGTGATCACAAGTGATGTGTGTGCATATTACATTTTAATATATTATTTTTAGGCCGTACAAAAAGCTTTTTTTTTTGGCAGTTTTACTTTGTCCATAGATCAGCTCGAAAAACTCCAGCGGTTAAACTCTGCATGCTTTGCAGTAATTACAGTATTTGATTGATTTTACCTGGAGCCCAGTTTGTCTCGGTTGCACAGAGACCTGCCAGGTCACTGCTTATGTTCCTGTGGCATTACGCTGAGGGCCACATCCATCTCCGCCAGACAAGGTGTGTTTTTCTCAGGCTTCATGTTCCTCAATTGTGAGCAGTGGAAAATTACTCCCACACTTACACTGAAAAGCAGCTTTTGGAAAAGTAACGTGTGTGATCGAGGCCACTGGTTTCCTTCATTAGGTAAAACATTGTATTTAAAGCAAATAAGTGTTACTACTGTGAATAATACGTTCATGATTGTCTCTATTCTACGGGCAATTTGGATGTCAAGGTGGACTTTTGCTAATTAATGAAGGAGATTTAAAGTGATCTATGCTTTTTATTTTACAGTTTTTTTTACAGTATGTGTGTGTGGGGTGAGGTTGTTTTTTTTTTACATTTTACATTTTTACAAGCAACATAAGCATTAACATTTTTTAAATATTGTTTCAAACTCTTTATCTTTTAGTAAAGTACATGGACAAAAATCACAGTAAAAACAACAACAAAAAATAAACTACCGGCTACACGGCCAATTGTGAAACCTGCTTATAAAATATGGAAGGCTGCCAACACAATTTTAAAGAGTGAATGTTTGGCGTTTTAAAGCCTTGTGTTTGCTGCCAGGCACTCTCTTGTCTTCTGAGGTTTCATCAGCCTTGAAAATAAAGATATCCCCTCTAGGCTTTTCATTAAAATCTATTTACTTAAAATGGCAAAGCAGAAAGGCATGAGGAATGAAAGAAAATCTTATGAGCGGAGGGAATTTCGGCTAAGCTTAGCAAACATTATGATGGTTTGTGCATAAAGGAGACAGCTTGAAGAGAAATGGGCAGAGGGAAGCGGTGGGGTGTGGGGCTCTAAACAGTGAGCTGATCTGATTGCAAGCTTTTGAAAAATAACTGAGCGTGAAGGTTTGAAAACCCTCATTTGAACGCCACCGTAAGGCATCTAACAGTCGGCGGTTTTTCAAGGTTTTGTCCCGAGTTTTCTTCATACTGCTTAAGGAATTGTTTAATGACTTGTCAAAAGGCCAACAAGTGATGGTCTACAAAATTGAATATTGATTTTGGAGGGATTATTCATTATTTAATCGACTTATTTGTTTGTGAGTGCTTTGTAGTCGGTGTGCCACATACTGTAACTAATTGATATAAAGTAACTCATTTAAACCGTTCTATAAATCTAGTGAAAATAGACTCATTATTTAACTAATAATTGATTTTCAAATCAATCAAACTATTTTTCATTAATAAACTGAAGAAATATTCTGGGGATTTTTTGTTACAACTTACAATTTTTTTCGTATGAAGTGACACACCCACACGCACACAAATTCTAACTTTTAAAGAGACTTTTAAAGTTAGAATAGGCCTCGGGCAACAATTATTTCACAAGTCACGAATTATTTGGTCGAGTTTGACTTGGACCACACGCACAAAAGTTTTCAGAGAGTTTAATGAAGCACAAATAAACATTCATGACCTGTAGAATGTATTGGCTGAAACATTGACATGATTTCTGTAGATTGTGGGAATGAAAAAATAAAAAGCATGGATATTTAAAAGGAAATCCACTGGGAAGAGCACTTGCAGGGCAATTGTGGCTTTGTAGTAAAAAGGCTTGTAGGTTTGAATCCCAAGTCTTGTTATATTGCAGATCTGTACATCAGCTGTCATCATCAAGCAGCTCAAATTGTCAATACGTTTGCTTTCAGGAGAGAAGGCGAGGGAATTCGAGTGTTTTGGGACAAACTGAGGGAACCCTCTTTCACGTCTCGCTGGAATCCCTTTGCCGTGGACTATCCTTACGCCACCTTCGCCTATCACCCTGTCAGCAGCGCCAACGAGCAGTTGAGTCAACTCTGTGAGGTGAGGATCTGCGTCTCAGTGCGGATTAACTCTCGGACTCCTTTTGCTCCCAGATGTTCAGTTTATCTCTATCTGATGGCTGAAGATATCACTGATCTGATTGAATGATGAAGACCTGTAGGACTTGTAAAAAGTGGGATGGCGTGATTTGATAGATTGATTAATAGGAATGGATAGATGGATTGATGTTTATTGTACATATACACAGCTATTGGTGGGTTGGGCAGAAGTATACTATGTTTTTCAGACTTTAAGGTGCACTTAAAATCATAAAAGTAAAAAAATGTTAAATTGAATCAATAACATATAAATCAGGATCTTGTGAAAAAAAGATAAGGACACTTTATAATCCTGTGCTCCTTGCAGTCTGATAAATACAAATGGATTGATAGACAATGCAGGAAGAGAGGGAAAGTTGATGATCTGATTCTGGAACTGATCAGAAAAATGTTGTCCAAGTCATCCGCTTTAGATATGTACACACTCAGAACGTGAAGCCCGGGGTCTTCTGCTGGTGACCTCACAGATCACATAACCAGTCATTTGGACCACAGAACTGTCTAATCCCAACAGCCACATTCCCATTCCTAAAATTCCATTACGCCTACTGAGGTGAGAAGCAGGTTCAACAGCACAAAAATACAAGAAATCTGGTTTTCATCAGTATTAAAGCAGACAAACAAAATGTGTTATTTAACATTGTGTACATTGAAGTTGTCCTTTCATCATCTAGATTAACAACTTCAGAGAGGAACTGACTCAAGCTGCCCAGAAAGCCCACGTCCTCCAGCCAATACCTGGGAAAGCCAACGGCGTTCTTGTTCTAAATCAACCCATCCAGATTGAAGCATATGTGGGTCTGATGTCTGTCTTAGGCAACCAGAACAAACTGGGTTATTGCTTAGCCAGAGGCAACATTGGCTTCTGAGTCACCTTTGCTTCTTGGTGAGTTTTTTTTATTTTTTCTTCAATCCCATCTGAGCAGGTTTCATTCATATTTTAAACTATTTAATAACTAGGTTTTTTTTTTGGGAGGGATAGATTATTTTATTTATCAAAGCTCTAGTAAATCATCAGACTCTAGCCATAACAGTCTAGCCAAATGGGTTATGGGTTTTTTGTACTACTTTCTTTTTAATTGTTCGTTATATGCAATAAATTTAAATGATTGTAAAATGTTTGTTGTGAACTTTTCCTATAATAATTGTAGTTTGAACTACTTTATTGTGTTATTTTTTATTTATGAAAATGTGTGTGTGTGTGTGTGTGTGTGTGTGTGTGTGTGTGTGTGTGTGTGTGTGTGTGTGTGTTACAAAATATTACAAAATACTCTTACAAGAAATGTAAAAGTTGAATTATTAAAAAAAAGTAATGTTTTGTGATAGGTCAAGACAGGTGTTTACAACTATTTTAATCCATTTTCCAATTTTGCCTTTTCATTCTGATTCATGGCAAAATCCTGGTCAAAAGCTGAGACATTCTGCACACATGGTCCGACTATTTATTGAAATCTGTTTGAAACATTACAGATTAATTTGGTTATGTGTCAATTCATTGTTTTCTCTGTGTTTAAATACTTAATGTATAGTTTTTTAATATATCGAAGAAAGAAGGAAAAACAATTACTTTGTAACTTGTCTGGACAGTAATGGATTAAGTCTGGAAGTTATGTTCAGCATGACTTCTGTGTTCATCAACTTGACCTGATTGTGTACGAAAGTGTATTTAAAAAAAAATGCAATTTTAAACCCATGATTACCCATCCCCATTACTTTCCTTCTCCCATTGTTTTTCAGCAGCATACTGTATTCTTGGCTCTGTCTAGTTTTTTTCTTTAGCCCACACCTTATGCTTAATACAAGGTGAAAAAATAAAGGTTCCAAAAATGTCTTTAATCAAAAAGTTGTTCGCCAAAGAACGACAAAACTGAACATCGTTGTCCGCTTCCTCCCATAAGCACTCGAAGGGTTAATACTTCACCTTTCAAGATGGGAATGTGTCTCACAATACTGGATTAGCACTGCTGTCCCCTCAGGATATGACTTCTCATCGTAAAGATCTTGCAAGCAAACCTTGGATTGTGAGCCAAATAAACCAACGTCGCGATGACACCGGCCTGCGTAAGTGTGCAAGATTTCACAAGATTAGAAGGAAGAAGAGAAACGGCACGGCTAAAAAGACACACTCGTCTTCTATAGCAATGAACCACAATGTTGTTGTCATAGCAAAACATTTCCCTTTCACGCACCAAAATTCCACTTGAGTAATAATAAGACAAAGATGATGATATTTGAATGAGAGATGGATGAAACACAAGAAGTGAAGAGGCGCAACATGGTTTGAACTCTTTATTTCACTTTTGAAGGTTGAGAAAGGAAAAAATAGCCTTACTGGCCAATAACTATTTATTTTCAATGTTTTAATCAGTTTCAGTAAGTCAGTCAACCTGGTGGTGGCCTGTAATAGTTTACAGCATGTTTTTAGTGTTTGTACCAATTCCAAAATACAAAGTACTTTTAAAAACATATTGATATTTATTGCAAAAATAAAATCTCATAAAATGATGGCCAACTGAAAATTATTAACATGAAATGTACAGCTGTGTTGACCTTAATAAACTCAGTGAGCACCCGGATCTACACAGACTGCAATTTTTACGTTGGACCTTAACCACAGTGAATCTCCAGACGCTTCGACACTAAGTAGCAGTCCAGTTCTTTTTTTTTCTTTAGCCCAGGCAAAGCTTCAGTCGACTGACCCTTGTGAATCTTTTCTACATTTCTGAATGGGTTTTGTTTCACAATCTTCTGTAGGGTGTGACTATCTCTACTGCTTGTACACTTTTTTTCTACCTCATATTTTTCCACTTTTCTCCTCTTGGACACGGCTCTGTGAACAACAAGCGTCTTTTGCAATTACCTTTTGTGTCTTGCCCTCTTTGTGCAGGGTGTTAGTGGTCATTCTTTAGATAATTATCGAGCCAACTATCTTCCTTATGCTTGTGTAGCCTACAGGAATAGACCATTTAAAAACCTTTGCATGTTTTGAGTTCATTAGCTGATTAGAATGTGACCCCCGGTATCTCCAATGCTGAACCTTTTAACAATGTTCTAATTTTTCAAGATGTGGAATTTGGGATTTTCGTTTTGTCAATTATGTTTCAAATATAATTAGTTTTAATTATTTTTTCTGATGTGAAATCTTAATCTAGGGCGGCCCAGTGGCCAAAAACGGAGTAAGCGGTAGAAGTGGATGGATGGATGGACATTCTAATTACATGACAAGCACCCGTGTGTGTATTAAATTTAAGTACATCATGTGTGTGTGTATATACTTGTGTGTGTGCATAAAAATATATTTACTATATTTACAACCACATACGGAGGTACCCAATGTATTTATTGCTCTAATGTTTTATTAATGCTTTCAATTTCTGGAGTGTCCACTTTCAAGCGTCTTTGTGGCAATAAGTCATGCCTTGTCAGACTGGGAAGTTGTGTCCTGCAGTCAATCTAAAGAGATGGTTGTGTTGCGATACGAGAAGAGACTCCCCATCGCCCTTGAGTGGAATGTAATTGGCCAAGCAGCAGGAGGTGGAGGAGAGCGAAGACCATTTTAAGACAGTCATGACCCCAAATGATCCACGAACACCCGAGCAAACCAGCCTGCCCGAGGCCAGTAATACTATACAAACAGTCCATCGCCCGCTTGACGTTCCTCACGGCCTGTGGCTTCATAAAGCTTCGGAAAGCAGAATTGAAGTCAAACGTCTAGCATGCCACCGCAGAGAAGCGCACCCATGGCCATTATCATTCTCCAGGCCGTTTCCAGGGTTCGATGGGGTCAATCGTGTTGTGTCCGGCGAGTGGCAGTCGCTCTCGATGTCACCCAGCGTGACTTGTTTGTTCAGTAAACATGAGGCACCTGTTTACAGAATGTGGGTTGCCAACTAGACCACTCCATTGGCATTTATGATGCCCACCACCTTTTTCTGTTTTGCTTTCTACTCTTTCCATCTGTCAGCCATACAGCTGTGTGTTAGCTGGAGCGTGTTGCGTGGCATGGCAGCTGTCGGTGTTGTGTCTGGAGTGTGGTGTCAAGCGTAGAAGGCGATGAGGCTCTTGGAGAGGACTCAACTTTGCTAGTCCTCTCAGTAATGCAGAATGTAGAGCGAGAAACACACCCTGGATTCGAATTGTGGAAAACAATAGCTATGAGGGAGAGGAGGGCTTTGCTGTAGATCCCTGCAAAAAAATCAAAATAAAAAGTACTGTTTACAGCTCAGTCACATTTGCAGTGATAAGGTGAACAATATAATTACAGTGTGAAGACGTTTTTTTTTTTTTTTTATTTGATTACACATTCTGAAAATGTAATAAATTACTATTTATTACTATTAATATAAGCACATTTAAACTCACAAATGTATACAGTGTGTATATGTAACTTTTGTGATACATTTTTTTTGTGAACATTGTGGTATTTGTGTTAAAGTTAAAAAATTGTGCATAATGGATTCTACTTTAAAACCAATCAAAATCATTGCTTTCTACTTTATTCCATGTATAATATCTCCCACACACACACACACACACACACACACACACACACACACACACACACACACACACACACACATATACTTCATTTGAATGAAAATCCCGTCCTTGAAAATTGGCCACTTGCAAATGCTTGAGTGTAATTGAACGAGTCGTATTACAGCTACTGTGTGTCTGCTGAGGGCCGGTGACGGGGACTTTCAGGGGCCGTATGAGTAAGAGATAGAGCAGAAGATTTTCTGGGGGCCCGGCTGAAATCCTAAAGGTGCATTAGTACACACTCCATATCTCTTAGGACCGCCCGCACTCTTAATCTTCAGACCCCCACCCCTGCACACAAACCGTGAAACCCAAACCCCAAAAATGCCCACCCCACGTTCCCAAAAAACAAATCCTGCATGGCACATAGCACGGTTTGGATTCCACAACAAATAAGTAAAAAACATCCCCACAATCCCTAACATTTTCCGATTAAAAAAAAAATTGTACAATATTATTAAATGAAAGAAAAAAAAACAAACAATTGCGTTTTTCCTCCTTTTCAATTTGTCGCATGTGTATAATCACGCATCAGTGTTTATATTCCTACCTATATTCCTATATTCCTATTAAATTTCATAAATGTAATTTGCCAACAGGGGGCAATGCGTTTCTTCAACTACGGCGTAGAAGCTCAATCAATCGTGGAGAGTCACTGAAGTGGCGCTTCAGGTCACGGTGAAGACATTAGAAATCATTTTATGCTTGTGTTCCTTCTTAGTGTTTCCACCGGAGTAGCCGTGGCTTATGGGGCAGGTACCCGGGCCTTTCCATCAGCCCTCAGCCCCTGTGGCTCTTAAGCCTCAAACCTCTGCTGCTTTATGAGTCAGGTTAAGATGTCAGCGAGTGCAGGAGTTCAAGAAGCATTAACACGACAAGTATGCAGGCACACACCCCACCTGCACTGGTGAAGACCCCTCCACAGCTGGCTATTTCGAAGCGGAGCAATGAAACCGATTCACTTTAATTATTCTTATGGGAATTGAGTCAAACCAGCACTTTCTCCAGTAATATGCCCCTACTAACCCCTAAAACAAATATGGCCTCCTTGAAATGACTGGCATGCCACTCACAGATGTCTGTGTACTGAGGATAAATTTGAGTGAGTGGAGGAGAGCGACAGCTGGGGGCTATAGTTTCACTAGATGCCCACATGGGTGTTAACCCTTGGTCAGACGTGAGCAGCTCTGCCCTCGTTCTCTTCTGGATCAGGATAAACAAATCATCTGCGCACAATGACAAGAGGAATGAATGGAAGGAGGCGGAAGATCGAGTGACTGCTGGGCATCAAACCAGGACACGAGCGGAATGATGAACATTTATTGATATCGATGAAGGGATTCAGAATTTTGTACAAGCACATTTGTAATTTTGATCGTTGCGAGTGTTCTTTGTCATGATTGTAAATTAAGCTTTGTCGGTTTTTGTCTTTATTTTTGGAGTAGGAACTGAACTGAAAGAAAAAACAAGTATGTAAAAAATACACATTACTGTATATATTCAAAATATATATAAAAAGGTACTTTCATTTTATCGTCGCATTTAATTTTTTTTGTGATAAATATGCTAACTGTGCAATTCCACCGTACAAATTGTGATTACTAATAAGACGTGTTTTGTTTTGTTTTGTTTTAAATACCTTGTTTATGTAGGTGTTAAAAATATCTGAATATGTCCTGCTGTTTTCTCTTTCTAATAAAATAAATAAACTGATTTTACCACAACAAGGCCAATAGATTATATACATTAAGACCTTGACTGATCTTCAGCAGAAGTAAATCAGTGCTCAGTCAAGACAGAATTGCATACAGTCATTCTAATGTAATTTTCTCCAATATAAAGTAAATTATCGCCATTTTATGCTTTAAATTCTATTTTGCACTATGTATCTGGTTTATGAAAATTAGCTAACACGCTTTTAGCAAATTATCTTGGTGTAATATATTTGCTTAGAACCTTGCTTTACCTAAACGTAAACATGTGCCATAATGTGATTAAGTAATGAATGCATATAACAAAAGTCTACAATAAGTAATCTAAAACGTTTGTAATCTATGATTTCAAATAAGTCTTTAATTGACTTTAGGTGGGCCAAATCAGGGGTCACCAGAGGTCAACTTCAGCCTACAGCTCTAGTCTAAAGACTTGAGCAACACATAATGAATCTGTATAAAAACACAGATCTTATAATAAATCAACTTACCAAGATTTGGTTTGGGGAGCTTAATTAAAAAAAAAAAAAAGCAGCACAATTAAAAATAAAAAAATCGTTCCATTGTGTTTGTTTACCTCAGCGCTCTTTTGATCCGAAAGCTGATCCAGGTAAACCTGTTCTGCCGCTCAGCTCACTGTAAACAATCTGAAGATATTCCCTGTCCTGTCCCACACTGATTCTCTTTGATGCAAACGTACACATTACAGCCCACAGGAACATCGCTGCAGGTCTCTCCCACAGATTTCACAGCTCTTCCTGCTGCACTGGAGAGATTAGAAACCCGTCACCGCATTCACCTTGCTTTGGTACTTTTCAGATTTCAAAGAACAAAATGTACCGTATTTACGCAAATATAAGCCCCCTTTTTCCCAGTTTTAGAAACTCAAAAACTTGTGATGTGCTTATATGCGCATAGTAAATATAATAATAGAAACTTTACCTCAATAGGAATAATAGTGTGTGTGTCAATAGGAACCTCAAACAAAACACTGGACCACAACTGCTCATATAAGCTCCCATTTATCCACATTTAAAGTTGGGAGCAATCACAAAATTCTGCGTTTCCTCTTTTTTTTTTTCTTTAAATAATGGTTCCGCAGGCAGTTCACAACCAATTCACATGAATAACAGAAAAAAATGAAACCTTATCCACACAGCGACAGTTAGCGGTGGCTAAATAACACTGGAATAAATAAAAATGAATCATATTAAATGCAATACCATGCGAACTATCTGTCTGCGAGGGAACTAGTCAACGCAGTGTGAAAACCGGAACTCATAAATGGACATAGCAAGTGGAATCACAGCACCTCCTACTGGAGATATACCCTACTACATTTAGAAATAATATTTAACATCACTATTTTTATATATTATTCAAGTAAAAGAGTCACAAGTTAGGTTTGCAAAAAGTAGTATTTTTAAGATAAGTAACAAACTCATGACCATTGGTTTGATCATCAAGCTATAAACCGGTAAACTTGTGCATGTGATCTGTGATCTATTGCATATGATAAGATTAGTCAGAACTGTAATACGTTGCCCTGGTTAAGGTGAGACGTTCATGACAAACCAGCTGATGACTCAAACTGAGGTGCAAATCCAGCCACCAATGTGTTTATCACAATGAACTCCTGCGTTTTACCAGAGAATCAGACATTTAGTTGTTAATCAGTGCAAGTTCCTTAAAAATCCCAGTGTGTTCTAAATATACGTGTGAGTCTATAGCAACGAAGCCATCTTCTGACGCTACACACAAGCTTTCACCAAAACAGCATCTGATGGTGTGATCGGATCTCCTCCGAGATCATGGAGTCAGCTTTGTTCATTCCAGTGGGAATATAAGCCAGTCTAATTGGATCGAGCCCCTCTTATTAGAAACAGATTACATGGTCTTTACATTCAAGTGATTCAGTGACTCCATTACACATACTAAAAGATTCCCGCCGCCAGAAGCCAATAAAAACACGATGTAAGACCGTCACATCGAGCTGCTAGGACGGAGATGACTCATGCCGGCTCAGCGTTGTAGTATATATGTCAACAGGTCAAAGCAGCGTCTGTTAAATCAAGAGCAACATGTTTTTCAATACAACATGGAAGGTTGAGTTAATAGAGTTTTGAGTTAATCGGTTGAGTTAATAGAGTCAGTCGGCATTGAACCAAAAGCTTTCTCTGGGAATCAAACCCATGAGCTGGTCATTCACACAAAAGAGTCAAAGAGAATAAATAGAAATACTCTTTCACTGTTGGAAATACTTTTTGAATTGTGTGAATGTAATCTAATGTTGTTTCAATGTATTTACTGTAATTACATTTACACCCATATCAAAACCTTTTAAACAAGCCATTTAATGTCAATCATTGATAATTGATGAATCAGAATTCCATGATCCCTGTTTGGTCAGAAAACCCCTATATTTAGTTTCTTAATTTATTTTTAAACCATATTTAGTAACAAAGGAAACTTTAGAGCCGGTCTCTGATTACGCATGGATGCTTGGTAGCATGGACTCAGCATAAGATGACATTGAGATGTTCTACACATACATTCATTTGAATGGTTTGACGGGGAACATATCATGCTTGTCACTCAGTTGCTTGGAGACCAGTCTCAGAGTTACTAAACACCAGGCCAGGAGTTTTACATCATGAGCTATTTTTCTAAAAGTTGGAATATCGGAGATAGAATTACCTGACAGAAGTGCTGAGTCCTCAAGCAAGGCTCCTAATACGTTGAATGGGTTTTTAGGCTTTAAAGTGTACGTTTGAAGGTATTACATGCCAACTAAAGTGTTGGATACACAAAAATACTGGAAAAACTTTGACAAAAATTCTTCTTGTTGTTTAAAAATCCACACCAATGGACATGAAATGAGTCTTTTTGACTGTTGTGTTAAAATACATTAGCATTTTATTTTTAACCGATGACAAAGAAGAAAAGCCTTTCTTAGTCGCACAACAGAGAAATTATATCTATACTACGTTGAAGAACAACGAATGAAATCAATAACAAAAAATATGTAACAGCAATAAAATACATTTATAAAAAAATACATTTTAAAATAAAAATGTAATTAGAAACTACATTTATTTATTAATTGAACTGAATTTACTGTTTAATACTTGTTGTACAGGGAAGAAAGAGATTTAAATTTAAAATACATTTAACATTAACATAGTCCAAATAAATGTAGTCCAAACATTAAAATACATTAATATAGTCCAAATTAATGTAGTCCAAATAAATTTATAAAATGATACAAATAATGTGTGTGGATGTATGTATGTAAATATTTATGTGTGTGTGTGTGTGTGTGTGTGTGTGTGTGTGTGTGTGTGTGTGTGTGTGTGTGGGTGTGTGTGTGTGTGTGTGTGCTGAATTGTGTAAATACAAATGCTAAAACTCTTATCCACACCTCTTTCATTTTATTAACTGCTTTTCCATTGCTGGAGCTATAAATCCTGATTTTTTATTTGTTTTTTTAACTTATTTTCATGTTTTATGCAATCACATCAGTGATAATAAATTGTGTGTGTGTGTGTGTGTGTGGTTGGGTGCGGGTGGGGTGGGGTGGGGGGTCTTTCTTTCCTTATGTTTCTGAGGAATCAACAAAGTTTAAATGATTTGTTTTTCCGAGATTTGTACATTTGTTTCCTGGTATCGATGTTTTGTCTTCTGATGCTTGGACTCTCTTCTCCAATGAGAGGGGAATTAAAAATTAAACAGGCAAAACCGGTTTGTCTGGACTGTTGCATACATGGGTGTCAGAGTTTATGATCCATTTTCAATACGTTGCATTCATTTTTATTATAGTACAGAAATATTTAAAATAACTCTAATTTGTAATTTCCATCGTCAGAATTATTGCTATTTGTTTTCAAAGTGATTGGAAAAATAGTATGTTGCTTTTATTAAAACAGAGCTAGATTTAGTTCAGGAAAAATTATAATTATTTTCACCGCTGCAAACAATTAGTTTGTTTTTTTTTTTTTTACAGATGCTTGCGCTACTGGTTTAATTAATCACCGTTTAAAATTATTCGAGGAAAATGCAATTGAGATTACTGAATAAACAAACAAACAAATCTGGTTCCCACAAAAAGTGGCATGTCTGGATTATTTAAATTTGGCATGTTGCCTTTCAGTGACTGCCACAAGCAACGTGAATTTTCCCATGAATGGTGACAACTGATTTTAGGTGGAGAAGTCACTATGACAACACTGGATAATTCACAGCGTGGGAAACTATTTGTTTTGTTTTAAACGTAACAGCAATAACAAGGAACTAGCATTTATTGACGAGCATTATGTTTTTAACTACTGATTGATGAGCTAAAGATGCTTTTATTTTGTATTATCATTTTTGCCATTTTACTCATCCAAAAAAGTTTTTTTTAAAGTAATAGTTTTAAAATTAAGGAACACAAGCGTTGAGTACAAAATATTGTTTGAAAAGTTAATGAAAACATTACTGCTCAAAATATAATGGGAACACTAAAATAACAAAATAACATCCTAAATTTAAATGCATGAAATGTATGTAATGAATGCTTTGTCATTTTTTCGCAATAATGTATATTTAGATTTACAATCCCGACTTCAAACTTTCAATAATTAAAGAAACAATAAACGCATTATTAATATAGCGCGTATAATATAACATGTTTGCAGCACGCTAACTTAACTTTATGAATTGCTCAATGTAACAAATTGCCAATTGCTTTATTTTCTGTGTAATTTATGTAATGTTTGCAATTTCATTTAAAAGTCACGTTAATCTGTCCCAGCCTCGAAAACGCAATCTATCAGTCATTAACTCCATTTATTTTTTAAAGCTCAGCATTGAATTATTACTTCTGCGGATATTTGTGCGTGTACTGTATACTATAAAGGCATTCATATTTGTAAATATACTCGTCTTGTGATTGGTTGGCCACCAATCTAAGATGCATCTCGTCTTTAGCCCCAGATATTGGCTCCAGCTTCGAGACAAAAAAAAGCTGTAATTTATGTCTGTATTTATCAGTACGTCACAATTCACATTTTCTTAATACTTCACATTTCTCAGAGTTGTTTGTACATATTGGCATGATACATCACACAGTTGCTGCAGATTTGTCAGCTGGACATCCATGACGTAAATCTCTCGTTTCATCACATTGCAAAGATGCTCTATCTATTGGATTGAGATCTTGTGACAGTGGAGGCCATTTGAGATGTTCAAGAAACCAGAGATTACTAATGTTGAGTTTACTGGACATACTAATGTGTCCAACGTGTGCCAAGAAAAAATCCACAACCAAATTAAACCGACACCAGCTTGAATCTTTGATACAAGGCAAAATAGATCAAAGCTTTTGTCGACTCCAAATTCTGACCTTATCGTCCGAATGTCGCATCAGAAAAAGCGACTCAGCCCCTGTTTTTCCAATCTTCTATTGTCCAATTGTGTTTGGCCTGTGTGAATTTTAGCTTAATTTTTTGTACTTAGCTGACTGGGGTGGCACCCTGTGTGGTCTTCTGGTGCTGTAGTCCATCAGCCTCATTTTTCAACCATTCTCATTCCCAACATGGGATGTGTGCCAACAGAACTACCACTCGATGGATATTTTTTTCTTTTTTAAGTCGTTCTCTAAAACCCTTGAGATGGTTGTGCATGAAAATCTCCGCTCATCTGGCACCAAAGTGACAGACTTTTTTCTCAATTCTGATGCTCGGTGTGAACTGCAGCAGATGGTCTTGACCGTGTCTACATGCCTAAATCCATTGAGTTGTTGCCATGTGAAACGCTGTTTGGAAATGTGCGGTACAAGTTGGACAGGTGTATCTAATAAAGTGGCATGTGATTATATATTTATATAGTGCATTTTTCATTTTTTAATTTGGGACTTTTACGACCATCATGTGTCATTTTTATAACGGGGCTTCTGCGATGATTGTAAATTCACTGGCTTCTTAAAATGATGTCATCAAGTGCATCGTTTTCAACCCTCATTAGGATTTTGCAAAAGGAATGTTCTCTCCTCATATTCGAGGTGACAAGTTGATGTAAACATCAGTGTGTTGCCGGGCAGTTTTAAAGCCAACTACGACCCTTGTACTCTATGCATTATCACCTCTCAAACACTGTTCAGAGCGGCGCTCACAGTGACTCATATGGATACCCTTAACATTAGTCACGGCGGGCAACGGAGACTGGTACACGTACACTTGACTGCGATACGGGACGGAGAGTGTCTGGCTCGAGGGTGTCTCATTGTAGTCCTGACCTCATGTAGAAGACCTTCGACGCCAGCTGCTCTTGACACCTGCTTAGTGTGTGTAAGTGCAGGACAGCAACAGTCCATGATGCATGAACCGATATTCAGTACTGCCCTTTAATTCTGGCATTTATCAAAACAATAAATGAGGTCGGAAAACAATAAATGCTGAAGGAAGTTCACTGAAAAAAGAATGTTTTATATATGTGATGTGTGTATAAGCTGCTTTTTTTAATTATCAGCAATCAGATCCAATATTATTTATAGTGAGAGAGAAATTAGTTTTTTTTAACATACTAGAAAACAAAATCTATGAATCCTTGATTAAATGTGTTCAGCTCAAACCTACATTTAAGTCACACCTTTCATTTAAGTCTTTAAAAAAATTAGATTAGTTAATTTCTTACTAAATAATTTCGGTTTTGTCCTCCATTACCCTAATTTAAATTATTTTCTACCTTTAAAAATCCATTGGGGTTATTTGACAGGGTTTCAAAATGAAACATGGGCACTTGTGTAGAATTGTGTAGGACACAATGTTGAAATTTTGTATGTATGAACACAAGCACATGTGCTTTGTCCTCAATTAATAAACTACTACGATTTCAAACCCCTCAAATCTTGTTTTAGCCCTCAGCTTAACCAACACTCAGCTACTCTCTCATGATCAACACTGCAAAGAGATCATTACAGCATCAGAAACGGGCCACAGACCAAGTCCGAACCTTACGTAACCGCTGGTGCCCTAAATGAGGAGGTGTGCTTCAGATGAAGTAATGGGGTCGGAGTGTCTAACATGCAGTTCCTCCATGTTAACAGCAATTAACACTATGATGTAATGGTGTCATGTGTCATCTGCAATATCAATTAAATTTAGACTGATTATATTTGTGGTGGGTTTTTTATGTCCTAGCTAAAGAACGGAGGCCGTGGGTCTCAAAGTCTGTTTGAGGCAATGGTGTCAAAATATAGCAAGTAAAAATGAGACGCAATAGAATTATTCTAAATTCAAAAGATATTGATGACAAAACATGAGGGTTCTTTTGTTTAATGGGGTTACTGCGCAGCTGAACTTGAAATGGTCGTGTCCGAGTGATGGAGGGGACGTAGTTGATGGTGAGAAGACATAAGTACAAACATACAAAATAATCGATGACACAGCAGTAGATGAAAACGTGAAGGTAATAATTATTGAGCTGATAAAAACACAGCTGAACTCAATGAGACAAGCAACTAAAAACACAAAAATGGTTGTAACGCATTGCTTTCCGGGTAATGGCGTCCATAGACCAACAGTGAAAACTCTGACGTCAACTGTCTTTTCAAACCTAGCACCACATTTTTTGAAAAAAAAAAAAAAAAAA
>CM051495.1:24460971-24478954 GCA_028031935.1 Paedocypris micromegethes | reverse complement strand
AAAAAAAAAAAAAAAAATGCTTGAAAAACGTGTGTGTTGCTCAGTGATTGGCTATCATTTCAGGGTGTGTCCCGCCTTTAGCCCCAGAGATGTATTTGGAATTTTGAATATTAAAGTGTCAAAATTTTGAAACAGGTTTTTGCCTAGCACACTAAGTCATTTATTATTTTTTTTTTATTATTTTTTTTTTATTGGCTTTACTTGACAAAGAAAACTTACTTGAAAAATGAAAGTTTGCTTATTAATTGTTTATAATTAAATGTAACCATTAAATCTGTAGGTCACAAGTTTATTCTGCCTTTTGTTACATGGAGATGCAAAAAACAAGTTTTGTTAGTGCAATTATAATTATTTTAACATTACTCATCTAATTTTACAGACTTTTTTCATACACAGATTCCTACAGAAAGTCTCATTGTTACAGTACTTTAAAAAACAAACAGACTTACATACAAACCGCTAAATTATTCCATACAAATCATAATTTCACATCTTTAAATAACTTTTAGGCATTGAGCAGATCTTCAAACGTCAACAAACATGGAACTTTGTTGAACAATTTCATCACTTGCACAGTGTAGAATGTTGTAATTATAATAAACAAGTAACGTCTGCCTGTTTGCCCGTTTCCAAAATGTATGTTTACATTACACATGCATATGCAGTTTGGAAAATGTTCATGAATCTTTCCAGCTACCATAAAGTCACCACCATTGAGTTTAAAACTCCGTAGTATAATATTAACCCCTATACAAAAACACACATAAACACAGCTTATCTCTCAAAGATTTTCTTGTCATTCCAAACAATGGCAAAAGCAGAAGACACTCCTGCGCCTCACGCTCGTCTCTTTGTTCGGCAGTACAAAGCTACACGCAAATCACGTGCAAATTCAACAACAAAACTTGAGAGTTGTTGTCAAACAAAAAGCCGTTGCTTTTACAAGCAGCAATATATCACCACCAATAATATATAGTAAAAACTGTTCCACTCCGAAAGGAAATGCAGAAATTACGTACAGTATTTACAGTTATCTACAGTAAATAGGACGTCATCTCTGTCTCTGTCTGTGTGTTTATATAAAGCATTGGTTAGGTCTTTATGACTTGTCCTTGGCGTTCTTACAGCCATTAAAGCGCAATATGGGTTAGCGGAGAAGATTCGGAAGAGGAAGATACTTTACTGTGGTGCAAAAGTCCCTCACATCAGATTGTGTTCCCTGGATACCCGACATCTATTTTTATCCTTCTCCCCTCGGTGACCTCCCCTTTATTTTAGACCTCTGATTCATATGCAATTCAACCCCTAAAAACCACAAAACACCTCTTATTTTACAGCCCTGGGGCCAAAGCCTCAGCCGACTGATTTTGTCCTCATCTAAAGTTCAACACCTTGTCAAATAAAACCATTACAGCCACGTTGCGCTCACTCTGTCCCTTTTAAACCCCAAAAACTTGAAGAAAAAGCACACACTTTGGACTTTTGAACAATGTTTATTGGCTTTAAAATGTAAGCGTGCCTGGCCTGTTTCCAGTTCAAGAAGCCATTGTGGTCAACGGTTTTATGTGATGTCTATATCACCTTTTTAAGTGGAAATAGAACTTGGTGTGATGCAATCACCATGCACGGCGGAAAGCTCCAGGGATTCTGGTTGAAAAATTGTGATGTGCTTTTCAGGTTAGTGCTTATATCGCCAGGGTCTCGGCCCAGAAATGTAAAGGGAGGGGACTGTTGGTTATATCTATATCTTAGCAACTGGATGGGAATGATACCCTGTGCAGTTGTTGTCAGGGATTGGTTAGCATGTTGGTATGTTAGCATTGACACCGCCCTTGGTTGTGGGCTGTAGAAAGATTAGACCAATATTAAAACATCCACAACACCTCATTCACTCCTGTGGACTTGACCTTCTTTATATCCTGCACTTTAATAGCCTCGCAGTTCGTTTACTATTGTACTGTTTGTTTAGTTGTTAGTTTTTATACGTTTCATTCATTAGTGAATCAGATTTTTTCGATTCATACATTGCATGTGCCTGGGCCACTTCCAGACACCCAGAAGCTTCCGTGAAGAGCCAGTCCTGCAGTATGACCTCTCCATACGCAGCTGTGCAGTTCTGCCCAGAGCGGGCGTTTCAGAGGTAAGCAGGGAGATTTAGGATTCGTGATTCACCTTTATGTCGGTTTTTAAAGCCATTTCCTAATAGCAACCAGTTGGGCTGCTTATCACGAAGTACTTGATTTCATGCCAACACAACTCACCAATGGCTGTGAGTGCAGAGTGTACAAGAACTTGGCTATAATTTTGTACGGTTGGGGTTGTTGTTATTATTATTCTATATGTTTTATGAGAATGGGGAAAGAGTGAGAAAAAGCTGTAGGTGTCATTAGGATGATTTTTTGACAGAATGTCAGAAAACACTCATACCACAAATTAGATTTTTGGCTGTTTATGCACGTTGCACGTATAATTACAAATAAACTAAAAAAAAAAGTGTGATAATGCTTAGGCTTTATGAGTAACTGGAACGGTTATTAACATAATTTGAATCATAATTATTGTAAGAAAAGTTTAATTGAGGTTAAACGTACAAAAGCTCATACAAACATCAATAGTACTTTTAAATACATTTAGATCTAAAAGTAAAAAAAAACAGAAAGTGACAAATATCAAAATCTTGCTCTCGCCTGCACTAGTATTAAATCGTAGTATTCCTATTATTATTATTAATAAAAATAATTGGTAGCACTTAATGATAGCTAGACCTTATTTATCATTACCCATACACGAATAATAATTTTATCAATGATCAGTAGCATATTATTTGTCTGATACTTCAGTTAACTAACACGTTTGTTACTGATTCACATCTAATCTCCTGAATAAGCTGGTTATTTGTTGATCATACATACTTAACAACGCATGAATACTTGATTACCTGATATTGTTCATGAAGAGTTTAGAAGTTTGTCAATGAGTTTTTCTGTGACCACCCAAAGTGAAGACTGTTTATGGTTTATTATGTATTAATGTTGGAGAAAACCCAAGAGCCGGTAGCAATTTATTTAGCATTCACTATCCCTGAATATGTTCTTAATTTGTTATCGGTCATAGTAACTCATTTGATAATGATGCACACGTAATGATGAAGCTCATGGTTACGCGCTGGTTATTTAATTTAAACAGAAAGTTATTTGACACAGACAGTGTTGTGGTGGCACTGAAGTCATTCTTCTTACAAAATCGAATTTGAATCCATCTACACGGAAAGCACGTGTCTGAGAGGAGGGGAAATCATGGGGGCCACTCTTCTTTTGTCTGAGCCACCATGTCTGTCCTGCAGCTCTGGGTTTGAGGGATGAGGAGAGAGGTCTTCAAATCCTTTGAACATTACTTGGCCTCTGATTAATGAAGATAGTAGAGAAGCCTCTCTCACTTGTCTCCCTAGATTGCAGGGCTCTGTTTGTTTTGATTGCATTTTCATCGCTGGATGTGCCCAACCTGTCAGGAGACAATGGGCGGCCCTGTTAAGCTGTGACCTCTGCCCCCATCCTGTCTGCGAGGGGCCTGCTCTGTGTTTAAGTGGATGCAGTGCAGCCTCTCCCTCGGGCTGAATGCATAACTCCCCCAGTAACCAGACACCCACCCTCAGCTTACACCCAAGTCACCTAAGAGTCAACTGATCCGCGATGATATAGAAACACAGAGTTTGATATTCACAGAACAATGACTTCATTTCATTTTTATCCTTTATTTACGCGTCCGTGCTGCAGCCCTCTCTAAAGAAACTGCATGAAAAAATATATGTGACTATAAATGTGATTTGATTTGATTGTCATGAGAGTTGTGGGAAAATTGAATACGAGATAAGACAGCCAAAGGTAAACAAAACCCGAAAAAAGATGCTGATCCCCGTGACCCAGAAATGAAAGAAGTGTGCACTGTTGCATGCTCAAATTTAATGCCCAAATGGTGGCTTTGGGTGTAGAATTTGCATAAGAATAAAAATCATTTTTAAAGAAAAAAAAACATTTCACAATTTAAAATGTTCATCTAATCTTGATGCAAAAATAAAAGAAGGACATACACCAAGTTTAAGACCCACATTGGGGAGGGCTTCTGGTGTGGAGTTTCTTGCAGCTCCCTGTGACCCAGAAATGAACAAATGTGATGGCCCTCACAGTTGCCACACAGCAAGAAGGATCTGGCTTTGTCAAGATGCCAAGTTTGAGGCCCAAATTTTAGACTCATGTGAAGGTTTTGGATGTTTAGGAGTGTTGCCTATGGCACCGCATGACCCAGACATGAAAAAAGTGAAGTGGCCAGCACTGTTTCCACACTGCTAGGCAGATTCGGCTTTGGATGCTGAGTTTGAGGCCCACTTTGGGGCTACAGGTGTGGAACATGTTTGAATTCGGAAATAAAAGAAGGCTTAGAAAATAAATGATTGATCCGGCAGTAAACAAAGCATTCTTTTTTTATTCATTCACCTGTCGTTTCTGTGGTTGTCAAAGTCAAAGCTGGAGAATTTCACGGTTGAGCGCTGCACTTTTTTTGAGTCTCCATGATGTCATTCTTGTCTTAAAAGCCCCTCTTGCTGTATTGTGTTTCATGCTGTCGTCCAGCATTCGCTTCTTTTATTTGCTGACCTTTTGTCGCGCTTGTTTCCTCTCCTTTTTAATTGGTTAATTCTCTTGGAGCGTGTTTAGTGACAGTGATGCTAATGACTAGCACTACGGTTGCGCTACACCTGCTCTTCCTCTATATAGTCCACATGCTCTCACAAAGCGGTAATGTTGAGCGTATTAAATGCAATAACGTATGAATGAGAATCTGAGCCTTATACAGAGACGTGCTGCTGTACTGTTTAGATATATTTAGTTACTACATTCTCTCTCCTGCTTGTTGATTTGTGGTTTTTTCAAGAGTGATGGCAATAGTTTCATGGCGCTATAAATAAAGCTGTCGATCATGATATAGGATAGATCGCATACTTGTCGGGTAAATACACTTTCACATGTTTATTCATTGGACATATTATTTGTTTCTTAAATTGTCCAAAATTAAAAAGTAGTTGCGCATTTTTAAACATACATGTGTCTATTTCATCACAATGATTGAAAACTTAAATCATTCTAAACGTGACTTTTAATTAATTAAAAAGGAACATTGAGTTTATATTTAATTTATATTATAGCCTCTGGAAACACAGCTTATTCTAATAATAAATGACACCTGTGAGATGGATTTTTTTTTTGTTTTTTAACTGTTAATTTATGTAATGTATACTATTTATATAACATCATATTTTTTATGTGAAGAAATGTGTGGGGACAATGTATGAATTAATATGTACTAGCGGATGGATGGATGGATGGATGGATGGAGGAATGGATGGATGGATGGATGGGGAGAGACAGATTTTGTTAGTCTCACAAATAAAATATGCTACTGTGCAAAATACACATAGACATTGAAAATAATTAATAATATTTAATTTAATATTATTTAATTAATTTATATAATATAGACTACCGACAAGACATTAAAATATTACATATATTTTATGTTATTATAAGCTTTGGCACAATTACTCGAGCATTATTATATTGTTATTATTATATTTATTATTAATATGATATTATTATTATTTTATTGCCGTCACCTCACTTTCCTTTATTTTATTTTTTTTATTATTTCCATGTAAACTAAATTCCATTGCGACATTCCATTTCCACATACAAAATGTTACAAAGTAAAAAACATTACTTGTTTTGTTTTTTATTTTCTCCACCGTGATTGAACGTCTTTGGTTTAGGAGCAGACCTGTGGACACAACACCGCACATCGACACATAGGGTTTGGCATTTGTGGCTGTGTGACTGTGCCAAATGACAATATCTGTGAGGCTTAAAGGAAACATTAGTGTTGAAAAAGCTTTTATCCGCAGTGACAGAGGCAGAAACACACCGTTGTCCTGGAGTATTCACCGTTCGCCACACCTCTGCAGCTGAACAAAGACAGAAATGGAGTATTTGCTCTCCTTTTCATCTGATGAACTGTTCGGAAAAACTTTTAAATAAAGGAAAAGATCATTTTTTATGCATGCCGAACTTGAATTCCCGTTTTGCGTTTTATAAATTAGAAGTGGTCTTAGGTCGTTTTGATTCTAGCTGTTATAAGCTTCACACAAATCTAAAGATAACAACATCTGTTAATTTTTTAGGTCTAGAATGTGATTTAGAAAGAAAGTATTTTAAAGTTTTTTCTTCTATCATATTTCATAAAGTGAGTGAGATTGTCATAATGGCCACTAGGGACTGTATTGGAATTGTGCTCTGCTTTTAACCATCCAGTGAACTTACACATACATTGAAGTGACACTCACAAACCCGGAGCAGTGGGCAGCCTAAGCTGTGGGGTTTTCAGGGTCTTGCCCAAGGACACTCAGTTGCTATAGGGGGATTTGAACCTGCACCCTCTCAAGCACAAGATGCAGCATGATTCCTAACCAGTGTGTCAAAACAAAATGGCTTTGTGCTTCATGATACAGATACAGTGAGATGACATCTCCTGACCAATCCACCATTCAGCGTTTATTAGACATGCCTGCAGCTTAGTGTATTAATATCTTCACCTCACATGGAATTCAGCCCCACTCCCGAGTGCCAGTCTCAGATTATGGATTGACACCCCTAAATTCCTGATGTTCTCTCTCTCTCGCTCTCTTTCTCTCTCTCACTCACTTTCACTTGCTCTCTCTCTCTCTCTCTCTCTCTCCCTTTTATTTTACTAATTGATTACAGTGGCATTGTAAAAAAAAAACAGCGACATGTCATGGTATAAATAACTATAATGCTGTGAAATGTATGATAATTGTTTAAAATGCGCTCACACACACACACACACACACACACACTTTTACTACCTTCAGCGCTCATACACGGCCAAGCCACTTGAGCCATGTTCCGCGTTCTGCATAGCTGTGGTGTATCACATAGATGTCACGGGGGAATTCCGCTGCGGAATTCTGCTGCGCTTGGTCTTCCGTCTGCGCCGTCTTGAGTAGTAACAATGCAGTTCTGCTCTCGCTCTCAGTGTCATGTTTCAGCTGGAGAGGGTCATCTTGTTTTCACTGACAGTCTTTTTCTTTCTTTGCTGCTGAATGTCATGTTAACATTGATTACTAGTGTTACAATAGACAGAGACAAAGACATTCTGTGGCAATTTCCAATGAGTTACGTGCCTGGATCAAACACAAAGTCAGGCTTTTACAGTGTGTGTCATACACACACACACACACACTCACACAGAGAGATATATGTATATTCTTTATTGACCTTTATATACAGATTTGTGTTTGTGTGCACTAATTTAAATTCATAAAATGTACTTTTACTTTAAAGAAACATTTTTGGCACTATTTAAGTACTATTTACTGATTTATTTTTTTTCCAAATTAAAATTAAACTGTTAGATGTTAAGTTAATTTTCAGGCATACAGTTTTACATACAGTACGTATATCTAAGACTCCAGCTTTACGGCCACTCACATTTGCAGTTTTGTTTTGTTGTGTTGTCATTTCTCTGGGAATTGTAATTCTCAGTCTGTCAGTCAGATTCTCTCACAAACGCAATAGCTTTGGAACAATGTCCAGCAGCCTGACAAAGTGACCTGTCTGTCTGTCTGTCTGTCTGTCTGTTAGCTACTTTCCAACTTCTCAGTCGCTGCGTGTTTGAGGAGTGTGAGCCAATGACTTATAACTTACACATGTTTAGTAGAGGTTTCCAAATACAGTATTGTTGAGATGTGCAGGAACATTTTGGAAAAAATATCTTTCCTCCAAAGCGGACGTTGACTGTATGTCTCTCCGTATCTTTGGATTTTGCTTATCTGTAAATGCTGTATACGTATATCTCCTGTTTGTCGTTTACAGTATGTCTGAGTCTTCTTTTGTTTCTCTGTAGATTGAGAGAGCCAGCTGCCTGCCTCTCATGGGCTGAAGGTTCTTTCCTGGCCTCAATGGCGCAGACTCAGGGATCCCAGAGTACAGATATTTTGGGACAAGATGTTCTCAATCAGCTGTTGGAGATGTTGGACCAGTGAGTTGTCAAGTACACTAATTTGTTCTTTGTATTTTTGAAAAATGCACAAGAATGCATTGGAAGGTGCGGGGATATGATATACACCGTGATGCTTTTCATTTATCCTACACAAACGTGCTTGTCTGTGTCGCAGGACTGGTTTGCATTCAATGCAGCCCATCGAACTCAATTTCTCTGACAGCTCCTCAGTCGGATCCGCATCAAACACTATACAGATTAGTATGGACTGCATCACAATGAGTGAGGCTGAAGAACCCCTAACTGTGAGTGCTTTTTCAAATATCAACGCAAACTAAATACATATTTGGAGTTTCACAATTGTTTATTGATTTTTTTTTTCAACAATCAAAAAATCATACAAACTTGGTAAGATCATTTTTTTTTCAAGCACATTTGATTTTACATTTAATGCAATACGTTTAAAAAAATGCTATTACAAAATGTATGTTAATAGTATTTACATTACATTCAGATAAATGATTTACGCATTATCATTATATTATTTTGTGAATAATATTTCTCAAATGTTTAACTTTTTCCACTCTATCTTTCGCTCTTCATCTCTCTCTCTCTCTCTCTCTCTCTCTCACTTTTTATTGCTTTTGCTTTCCTTATTTTTTTATTTGTCTTCATCTGTCCTTTATCTTTCTCTGTACTTCTCTTTTTTCCTTCTAAATTTTCTTTCCCAATAAATCTCTTTAATGTTCCCTCCATTTTTGCCCTTCTGTCGTTCTGCTCTTGAACTGCTTCAAGATTATTTTCTCCATTTTATCCTTTTCGTTCACTCTTTCTCTCATTTTCTTGTTCTATATTTCTCTATCCTGCTGTCTCTCCATCATGATGTTTCTCTATGTTTTTGTCTCTCTTCTTTTCACTTTAACTTTAAGATTCTCTCTCTCTCTCTCTCTCTCTCTCTCTCTCTCTCTCTCTCTCTCTCTCTCTCTCTCTCTCTATCTCTCCCATTTCTGATCTTTCTCTCCTTTTCTTTACCTATCTGTTTTTCTCTGCCTTTCATTTGTCTCTCTTACATCTCTCTTGTTTTTATATTTTACAATGAAACATCAGTGTGTTCTTCTATATATTGTTGGGACAAACAGTGAGCCGTCAGCGTTGTGTGCCCTGAAGGAGCACTAGTGAGTTGAAGTTGTGTGCATGTAGAATTAGATCAGGTAGTGGCTCCCCTCCCAGAAGAGGAATGTAGTTGTCCGGTTTTAGAGATGGTAAAAAGGGAGAGACTGAGCAGCGCTCCTGCCCTGAGGGATTATCTTTTCTCTTGATCTTGTGATTAATGCCCCCATGCAACAACACCCGTCCCCATCCTCTCGGCGCTGTGATTGGGTGTGGTGGGCTCACGCTCCTCTCCTTTACCGATTAGCATGCGGTTAAAATGGCAAATAAGCCACGTGTATGAATACATCAAATTACTTTTTTTTAGGAAAAGGAAACTGTTTTTTTGTAATATATAACAAAGATAACAAAATAAAAGTGCCTGGTGTTACAACATAAGGTGACTTGTGTGTAATTTAACATTTAAAATGATTCATTTGACACTTGCTTTTATTCAAGGCAACTTGCAAGATTAGGAAGACTTTATGGTTCCTCTGTCATAGGGAGCCATGCATTTTCCTGTCTCTGCAGGGCAGACATTTAAACTCAGCACCTGCCCCTGTGACTAACTGAGACCTGGTGACCTGCTCTGAGCGTGTGTGTGTGTGTGTGTGTGTGTGTGTGAGAGAGAGAGAGAGACTGAGAGAGAGAGAGAGAGAGAGAGAGAGAGAGAAAGAAATAAAAGGAAAGAGAGAGAATGAGATGTGAGGAAGGAGAAGGAGATGGCAGGAGTTGAGAAGAAACAAAAAGGAGAGAGATAGAAAGAGAGGGAGTAATGGAAAGACATGAGACGGAAGTGGAAAAGAAATGATAGGAAATAAAAGAGACAGGGAGATGAGAGAAAATTCAGGTATAAATGTTTTTTGAAGATATGAACAGCCTGTATGAAAAATTCATTTTTCACAAAGAAAGTTATCTATTTTTTTTATTTAAACTCTGCTTTTAATTAAGGAAAAAATATGTATGTAGTTGTTAAACTAGAGGAAAAAAAAGAAAATAAAAAGATTACAAATCTACAAATCTTCTAATAATGCTACAAAGTATGTTGTTATGACTAAGAGTAATTAGGACGCTCCTATTACTGCCTGTAATATAAAGTCCATAAAAATTGGGGAAAAGCGTTTTTTTTCCCCCCCAAAAAGAAATAGTGATATGTTTTTAACTATCCTATTTAACTCCTTTTCTAAAGTTGATTGCTAAATCGTTGCTGACTCTTCACTCCACCCGTTTGCCTGAAGCGCTATGAAAGCAAAAGTCAGTAATTCACATAAATTTTTACTTTTTTTTTGTTCCTCGACCCATTTTGACGTTTTTACCCATCAGTGATGCCCAACCTACGGCCCGCGGGCCATATCTGGCCCATGAAGGTTAGACTTTTGTAAGATTTTTGCAAGATACTGACCTCACATGCCCCCTGACTTAAAGCTGCCCATTGCTCCGGGTTTGTGTGTGTTCTCTTCACTGTGTGTGTGTGTGTGTGTGTGTGTGTGTGTGTGTGTGTGTGTGTGTGTGTGTGTGTGTTGAACCACTGGATGGTTAAATGCAAAGCCAAAATTTTGATATTTCCCAGTGACCATATTGTCAAACTCACCTTTACCTTCTTTCGTGATTTTAGTCCAAATGTCAAAATTTGCTGAGAAATATCTGAGTTTTTTTACAAATGGGAATTGTGGGTGTTCCGAAGGCACATTTATACAGTGTGAATTACAGCAGTGCAGTGAAGCCTCAGACAAGAAGATTCTTCATAAATGATCTTGCACTGTTATATGTGTGATTGATCCTCATCGTCCATACAACACTTACTGCATCGTCTCTACGGCTCAAAGAGTTGACGGGGCCCTGGAGAGCGGGACTAATGTCAATTATGCTGTAAAACCATTTGAAAGCTGAGAATACAGGTGTGGACTTCTGCTCTGTGATGTCCACAGGTGTTTGGTCTAACAGCTCAAACCCTGCAATCCAGGAGTTAGTCTCCGTCTAGAAAACTCTGCACCTTCTAACTTCACACTTCTAATGTACGAAGATGTAAAGAACAAACAATTGGATAAAAAACATCCAGACTTTAGTGCAGAGATGTCTGGATTGTATTTGAGGTTGTGTGGTTACTCTTATGCCCTCGTTTAGATTTCTTTTTAAAATGTTCTTGATTTGCTAGACTATAGGTTTATAATGTCTAGCACTGAATTGTGGTCCATTTTTATGTTAGCTCAGTAAATCTTTCTTGCAGAACCATAGCTTGTCTTGTAGTAGTCAACTTTTCAATCTCTGTACAAACACCCCAGTTGTCTAATAAAAAGTTCACTATTATTGAGTATTAAGTTCACGTTATTGTTCTCTTCTCAAGATGAGACGTAAAATTTGAATGTAGAGGAGAGAGAGAGTTGGCAACAAGGAGCGAGAAGCGAGAGACAAAAAGAATAAAAAGAGAACCGTTTAGACAGACAGAGAAAGAGACGGATGAATGAATAGATGGACGGACGGACAGACGGAAAGATAGATAGAAAGATGGATGGATGGATGGATGTATGGATGGATAGACAGACAGACAGATAGAGTGTCAGATTTCTGGCTGGGGTCTGGAGCGCAGCCACCTGACACTCACTGGAGCAGTAAGTGCAAACACATCTCTAAGTCCTGAGACCTGATCCGGGATCAGTTTTCTAGATTATTACCTTAAAGAGTTTGAAGTCTAAACAGAGAAGTGCGTGAACATGAGAGCTGGCCAGCAGGTAAATGGTGTGCTTGTGAAAATCGCCCAGGTTCATATTATAATAATTACAATTTATCATTTTTCAAAGACTTTTCCAAAACATTTTACATTATCATTTAATGTAACTTTTTCTACTTCTTCTTCTTCTTCTTCTTCTTCTTCCTCTCTATATCTTTTTCTCACACTCAATCCCTCATATATATGTGTATATGTACACACACACACACACACACATACAGTTTATGCATACATTTTTATCTCTTCATCTCTCTACCTTTGAATCTTTCTCTTTATCATTTTATCTATCTTTATCATCTTGTTTCTCCCTCACTCTCTCACCCTGGGCCTGAAGCAAAACTTTTTTTAGGGTTTACTTATCTTTGGCGGTCTGTGGTATAATTTGTGATTGTTAGGTGGGTCAGGTTTAGAGGTCCCAGTCTTTTGTGGTGGGTAGCTATTGTCTCCTCAGGCTGTCCCTTAATGCTGTCACCTCTGACCTCCAGAGGACATTTCACCTTCTCAGAAGTCTTCCTGTGCTCCACAGACACTCGTCCAGTTCTTATTTTGATTGTTGTTCGATCTTCATGAATTAAATTCTTATTTTATTAGTTGTATATGATCATAATTTTTGCACTAGTCACCTCACAACTGCATCTGGCAAAAGTGCCATTGTAAAGATGAAATTGAGAGACTGATCTGAATGAATGAATGAATGAAATTATTGAATTGATGAAATAGCATTTATTTGTATCACATTGGGGGCATTGCGTGTCTCAACAGCAGACAGAATATATAGTAGAATAGAGAAAGCTTATATATGTATAAACACATCTGTCTAAAAAATAAACAAGTAAATAAACATGAATGAATGGAATTAACAACCATAAATAGAACCACACACTTCATAACACCAGTTCAATTAACCTGTTCAAATTATGGAGTCTAATAGCAGCAGGTAGGAAAGATCTCATCTTCAGATTCAATCACTTCAAGGAATTCGAGGAAATGTAAAGATGTCAGTGAATATGATAGTTTATCTCCGTGTTTACCTGATGGTTATTGACATGACTAAAAATGTAATTTACGGTATTTAATTTTGTATTAATGTTGTGATGTGCTTTATATTTATAAACCAATAATATTAGAGGGATATTATTGTGAGGTATTTAAAGTCTAATCAAATTTGACGTGAAAGTGACACGTTACACGTGCAACATTTGTGTACATTCCCTTCGTGTGTGTTGCAATTGCATAATTGTTTGTTTTAAGTTGCAAGCAATTTTCACCTTCTTTTTGATCCTATGTAGCAATGTACGATCCTGTTGTTTACCATTGAATCTTCTAGTCATGCTAAAAACGGACAAACACACCTTCCCCGTCTTACCTTTACTGTAGACTCCTGCCTGCTGTCACACGGGTCGCCCTATCTCACTTTTTACATATTCACAAAAGAGTGAGTTGCTTCAACTGTATCTGAAACAACATTAGTTCAAAACAAATCTATACAAGTCATCTTTGATAGATACAAGCTGTCAACTTTTATCCTTTTGTTCATGGTGTAATGGTCCCCGGGGGCTGTTGATGTGATGGGATGGGCCGCTTTCTTATGCTAATGTGGATGCTGCTGCTGCTGCTGCTGCTCCTCCATCCATAAACTGACATTTTAGGTTTTTGGCTGCTGCTTAAAATCTTTGGTTGAAAACAGAGGCATGTTAGTGTTTATAGTCAGATATAACTCATAATTCTGCTGCTCATAATTCTGAATATATTTGTGAACGTTTCATATGACAATAGTGAAATTTAGATGATTCTGAGCCTTTACTCCAAAACACACTAGGGTATCTTCAGTGTTTTTGCAAAAGACAAAATCTTAAAAATACGATGAAGATTCATGTCGGATTTTAACTACAACAAATTTGAATGCAGGCCTAAAATTTTAAATAATAATGAAAATGGATTAGCATTTTTTCTGTATTAATTATGAGCTCAAGTTCACATATGGCGTAATCATACTCAAGTGCTGTATATTATTTAAAATCACACATACACATTCTTTAATTTTACAGACTTCTTCGTCCCAACATCAAGAGTCTGATAGAGAGCAAGGCTGAACCTGAATTTTATAGTAGCAATTAATAGTTTAAAATAATAATTTATGTAAATGATTGTCCTGTATCAATTTGAAAGCGCATTGGTCTGCACATAAAGCTTCTTAAGGTTAAAACCTTAAAGGAAGATCCCGAAGACGAGCGCCACCTTCCCAAAAGTGGGGTGTGGTCTCGGATCCAGGTACAGGACAGGTAATTCCTCAGGCCCTGCCTCCTTTAACACTGGTATATATGGCCATCCCAGTGAATTCCTATAGAGACGCTGAGCCTGTCCCTTTTACCTCTGTAACCCACCTCACACGTATTTAGGTGATAAACGGAGAAAAACAAGGGGTAAGAATCCTGGAGCCTGTGGAGCAAACAGCAGCTGCACTGCTCAACCTCAGCGCCAATATGTTGTATCTGGAGACCAATGCTCCCTCATCCTACAGCGAGGTAAGGCCTGTGCCCTTCCACGGCCTCCGTCCTGAAAGGTGGTCACTCGTTGGTCATCTAACGCGACGTTGTAGGCCTTAAAAAGCCTAAAAGTGTGAAATATAATGCTGATTGACTCGGGATTGGTGATTAGTTTTAAAGCAGTGGCGGTGTGAAATGCCAGTAGTCGCGTTTGTGTTTGCTTTCTACTGATAAAATCTGGGAGAGTTTGCCTAGCTGCTGTTCTGTTTAGGTTGCATTGCTCTTGACTTGATTCACGGTGTTTGGCAAATAGTGGATTTGTCTGAGACGCTGCGACTGATAATGGTGTTTGCACAGAACAGTGGGCTTCCACTGCGCTTCTGTGTGTTGAGAAAGTACTTTGTGCCTTTTACTATAATATGGAATGACATAGTTAAATTTGACTCATACATGTTTGCATTGGCAATGTAGCGTTTTATATGTATACAAACCGACGCATCTTTTCACTATTATGAAATTATTTATTTAAGGGTATCTTGTTGCAATGCAAACTAATGTGTTGTGACACTCTGACTGTAAGACAGAATTAAAAGCTAATGTCGGGCTTTATTTCGGGCTTGGTCTTATTACAGCGCATTTTGAGTTTTTGGTTATTCTATAGAGCAAGAACAAAAGATGTTCAATTAATTCAAAATGTTTTTTCAAACTGTAAATGTATTTTTCAGTATACTTTGGTTTGGTGGCTGTTGTAGAGACTAAAGTCGACCTGGACAATTTACTGGTTGTGTACGGTAATTTAGTATTTTCAAGGAGAGTCTCTTCAGTTCTGACAGATTTTGACAGTTCTTGGTTGGCACTCTAAGATGTCAAAGACCAGCTAGTTTTTATTGATTTTTAGAAACCCAATCTCCAAACAACTCAAGTAACCTTTTAGGCTAAAACCCTCCTTTACACTTGCTCGTGTTTATTTCTCGGGTTATTGTGGGTCAACTGCTTGTTTTGTAAGACGAGTCCTTGAGGTGGAAGGATTTAGGAGATGGTAAAGCGCATGTCTTGAACCTTTTCAGTTTGTTTTGAAAGCTAAAGTTTCACCGGCGGAACCGTCATTGGCAGTGGCGAGTGTCTTTGTTGTGGCTTTTTAGGGGCTTGGTTCATGACAAAATGTTGCTCCTCAAGATGCGTCCATCTTTCTCTCATCAGGGGTCTTTCAGGTTAAATTCCTCCTTGTCTGTGTGATAGATTCCGGAGCCGCTTTGAAGAATGTGTGACTTAAAGTGATCCTGAGGAGTCTGGGAATTGTAATTGTTTTAACTGTGATGGATACAGATACAATCATTTGCTCTGCCCAACCCACTGGGTACGAGAGAAGAGCATTTCAACCTATAGCCCTTCACCTTCCTCAATTTAGTGCTTAATGCTTTTTGCCCCTGTGGTCACTCATCAAGGCCTCACAAATGTTCTCAACACCCGTCCCAAATTACAAACTGTCCAGGTTACTGGAACACACCCAGGAATGGCAGCCATCTCACCACCCAGGCCGGGGGGAAATCCGCATCCTGCTCGCAAACTTACACTTATATTGCTGAATTGATTTAGTGCAGATGTGATTTAGGTCATTTATTTTTTTTTTTTGTTTGTTTGTCTTGTTTATTCATTGTTCAACTTTTTGATTTACATGCAGCGAACGTTTAGTTAAATGTAAATTTGTCACTACTAATGCTAGTAATTTAACTTTCATTTTAAAATTTACTTTACTAGCTGCAACGTGTCAGTGTAATATTTTCGAAAAACATTTAGTGATTTACCAGATAAATATGATTCAAGTTTTTTTGTAGATTCTATACATTGTTAAAGTGTTACATTTGAAGCGTGATATAATAGGTGTATATATATATATATATATTTCTTACTTGTAATAAAATGTAGTTTTGTTTATTTGTTTAATGAAAAACTATTTTAAATTAAGAATACAAACCTATTGCTTTTTATTTGACAGAATACAATTTTTAATTTCTTTTATTGCTGGTAGAAATTCTATTTTTATGTTTAACAATAATTGTTACAATTGTGATCGTACATTTTATAGCAAATTTTTAAAATATAACACTTATTACTAAATCGTAGTTATTTTCCTAAATTGCGTTTTCATTCCTTTTTTCCTTGAAAAAGCACATGTAGAGCATTTCTAGACATTTTTTTTTTTCATGATACGCAGGTTTTTTTTTAGGACTTTTTTTCATTCAATGATACCACGCTGCTATTATCTTTAGCTAGAAGCAGCCAGCAGAAGGCCACGACACACCTACTGTGGCCTTCCAGTCCCTAAAAGATTTCATTATTTCCTAATTGCTCTATTGTAAGGACGTGTGTGTTTGAGGCTGGATGTTGAGGCTGGAGGCTGCAGCTCTGGTGTTGAGCTCTTTGTCTGTGCGTGTGTGTCTGTCTCTCACAATACACTTCTTTTCATAAACCTACCAACTCAGCCTATTGTTCCTTCAGACAGGCTCTTAAAGGCCTGAGACGCATTGTTATCGAGAGTTAAGCGGGCTCGTGGCATGCACACAAAGACCCCCGTCTTACCCACCTACGTCTCCTGTATCTTACCTAGTCATCCACAGGTTTGTTCAAATCACGCAAGGTGTGTGATTTCTTCTTTTACACTGGGATTAAACCAGCAAGGAGCTTCCCAGAAGCTCAGAATTGTGGGTTTGATTCCCAGCAGCAGATGTGGCATCACTGTAAACAAATTGCAGAAATATAAAATGGCATGTGCATTCTTCAACATCTGCTTTGGAATCGAGTGGATAGAGTCGGAGAAAGTATGCGAGCTGGACAGCTGTCTATTTATCCATGCTTGAAATAAACAAGGGTCCCGGTTAAGATTAACGACGGTCTAAAGAGCAAATCAACCATTGCACCTCGTTCTGGAATGCGGGGTGTAAAAATGGAAAGGAATGGTCTGGGTGGCTGAAGGAGTGGAGTTGGAAAAATTGGAGTAGCTCCAGAACATTCTTCCTTCTCTCAAATGGCAGTCATTTTTATTCCCCTCCGCGCCTTCAGCAACAGGGAAACAGAAGCCACGTGAACTGGTTAGCCACAGTTTACTGGCAGCAGGCGACCACAATAACTCCACCAGACTTATTGCTGACGGTTAATTTCAAATGCATTTTGTTCTGCACATTGTGTTCATGCCATTGCTTTGCTGTGTAGAATTGGATTGATGTGCTTCCCAAATCATGAGTACATTTTGTGCAATCTGATGGGATTAAAATGCTAGATTATTTTAGAATCACACTTGTTTTTTTCTTAAACATATTAATGTAGGACAATCAATTAAGGTAAATCCATTTCCCTAATAAAATTTGAATTATATTATTAATATTTATTTATTATTCTTTTCATTAAATTTTTTACCACAGTATTTGTTTTTTTTTTCATTTAATATTTTTCATATTAATTTTCATATGTTTATGCATATGCGAATGTATAAATATATATGTGTATATATATGTGTATATATATATATATATATATATATATATATATATATATATAT
>CM051495.1:24443400-24460948 GCA_028031935.1 Paedocypris micromegethes | reverse complement strand
AGAGAGAGAGAGAGAGAGATTTGCTTTTAGTGTTAATTTCGAGTTCAAGTTTCATATAAAAAAAAAAAGATAATTAAATTTTTCACAAAGACATTTTTGAGCATTTATGAGAAATAAATACATATGTACAAAATATTTTGAGCGACAAATGATGTCCTGAATAAAAAATATCCGTTATAGGATAAAATATCAGGATAAAATATCCTGACAAGAACTAAAAACATACTCATTTATCACTTTCCCTCCATTTTTCCTCTAGCCACAGTACACAAGTCTGGGGCTTCTTAACAGCATGGATCAAAACAGTGGCTCTACTTCCACTAGTCCCTACAACAACGAACACTCTCAGAACAACGTCACTGCTCCATCGCCCTACGCTCAGCCCAGCTCGACCTTTGAGGCCTTGTCTCCATCCCCGGCCATCCCATCCAATACAGACTACGCGGGGCCACACACCTTCGACGTGTCCTTCCAACAGTCAAGCACAGCCAAATCAGCCACATGGACAGTAAGAAAACTCTTGTCGTCTGTAGTTTTAGAAATACGATTGTATGCTTGTTCCAGTAGCTATATTAATATAATGCCATTATGGAGAAAGTTTACAGAAAGAAGCACTTTCAGGTTGCACTTTTAGTTTTTATTGGGATTAGGTGTTTGGCTTAAAGGCAACAATCTCATTTTTACTCTCTGTGAAACTGGACTTCTTGCCTTCAGGCCACAAAATAATTCATCTAATTTTCTTGTCTTGTATACGTCACTGGGTTTTAAATGATGTGCTGTGTTGTTTGAATGATTATTTTAGTCTGTTGAGTAATTTTTGCTTGGTTGATCTTTTTGGGGGAAAACCTTTTTTATGAAACTGTTAAAAAAGTTTTTATAAAACGCTTGTCCCAAATGGAATTAATTTTTTATGAATTGATGTACGAGCCTAAATGCATAGAATAATTATTATGCACCAACTTGAATTAAAATTGTCACCAAACTTGGAGCAAAAATGTTCAACATTCCGATAGTGACATGACTGACCCCTACTGGTGAGATTTCCCGTCGTGTTGGTGTGTCATTAGATTAATTTTGGCTCACATCCGCTAATCTATACCTACATAGTGTAAACAGTGGGCATCAATGTATCTGTCCTGTGATTGTTTTGTCTGGATAGATGTCACAACGTAACTGACTAAACCCGCTAGGCTAGTAATAAAAGCAGCGTAACAGCGCAACACACGGGATGTAGCGTGAATCATCAGTTTTAGCGAAATGACTGTTCGGTTTGTGACTAAGGCAAAATGTGGCTAGTGGTGACTTGGTTGTAGTAAAGTTGCTTAAGTAGTTAAATAACAATTCAATTATGCTCCATATAAATTAGTATTTGTAAAAAAAGTATTTGCATGTCTCTGCGTCACTTACGTGGTACACTTGTAATTGTTGCCTGTAGATATATTTTTATTGCGTTGAGCATTTGGTGCCTAGTGGAATTGGACTTGCAACCAAAGGTCCAAAGAAGACAACTTGAGCAAGACACTGAACCCGACCATACACACTTAAACCATGCCAGTTTGAGGCTACCTACTGCTCCTGGCTTGGGTGTCTTATTTTCAATGTGTGTTTGTACTCTTTACTAGAATGGTGCACCAATACATTTCTCCATTGAATGACTTACAAACGTTACATTTTTTTTTCTACTACTAAAACAACAGTAGTGTCTGATCAATGGCCAATAAGTGAACAAAACAAGCTTTACTTCACATAGCATTACTTCAGGTTTGCTTATTTACTTAACTCACAATAAATCTCAAGTCTGTCTTTTATTTAGCAAGTTTTGCTTTGAAAACGCAGTGAGTCAGTTGCGCTAAGATTCTTACATCTTTGAGTAAACAAGAAGAGCAGCGATTGGTTTGCGAGAGCAGTTCTGCTCTGTGATTGGCTGGGGCTC
Organism: Paedocypris micromegethes; assembly: GCA_028031935.1. Classification (NCBI taxonomy): domain Eukaryota; kingdom Metazoa; phylum Chordata; class Actinopteri; order Cypriniformes; genus Paedocypris; species Paedocypris micromegethes. The sequence goes on along the minus strand of CM051495.1, from coordinate 24,459,015 downwards.
ACTGTGGGATTGTGACATTTACCCTATTCCCACAACAGCCCTTGTCATCTCACCTCCTTCAGCTCAACAGAAGAACAAGGGCAGTCAGACGTCTCACTGTATTTAGAGAAGAGTTCTGGGTGTGAGAAAGGCTCCACACCCTGACTGTCTCATTTAAGACTTTCCCGCTTCCATTAATGATTCCCTTTCTCACACTCGATGAAATGAGATCATGATACGCAGGTGAATTGCCAAACTTCTGAGATGTTCACTGTTGGATTCATCGACTGTGACCCACACACCCACACACAGATTTCCTGGCATTTGCAGTCGCTTCTCATTTACAGGAACACTGTTGCAATCTAGCATCTTGTTGTTGATGATAGTTGGTATTGTTTTCCAAGGAAAGCCATCTATTACTTTTATTTCACCTTCTGGAGAAACAAGGGGTTCGCTCGCCCATTCTCTGCTTTTGTTTTTGTAGAGATCTCTGCAATCACGGACGATCGATCAGTAGCGAATGAAACTGTGGTGTCTATGTCAATCCTCCATGGCTTCCCCTTGAACCTTGTAGGGCTTTAGGGACGTCTCAGTGACCAAAGCCTTTCCACTGCATATGTAATAATGCCGTAGGACGAAAAGACGGGAAGGAGCACACTGGGAGGTTGGGGGAGGACATGAGCGCTCAAAGAGATGAATGTTCTAGAGAAAGGTGGCAAGACGCAACTTGTCTAGGAACATCTGCAGGCCCATCCCACACCTTCTGAGATGGAGCTGAGACTTGTTTGTGTCAAAGAGCCTGTTGAGGCTTGTCTAACATTGCCACGTAAAGCCCTAAAATCTACAGCCTGGAAAGGAAAAAAGAAAAGAAGGGAGAGGTTCTTTAAAAAAAAAAAAAGCTGGGCTGAAAAGATTTTTCAGGAAATGATTGCTAAGAATGAGACACTTTTCCCGTTGAAGATTCTGTTTTGTGTCGGAACAATGCACCTTTGCCTGTGGCTTTCGGGACCACGCAAGAAGCAGAACTGGATGTCTGTGGAGATCAGTAGTAATCTGTCTGCTTTCACAAGCTCGTGAGGTGCTCTCAAAAACTCTACCTTGCTTTTGCGTGACACGACCATGGAGCCAACAAGAGAAGAATCATAGATGCTTGAGTTTTCAGCAGAAGAGACAATAAAGACGGCAGGAATGGACGATTCCAACAGATTCCAAAATGAGGCACATTTCCATTTTTAGCATTAATTCAGAACATTAGCCCAACACAAAAAGGTTGTGGACTCCAGTTTGTGTGGTATTCTTGCAGATATGTGTTCCCGTTTTTATTTTTTGACGCACACTTACAGTTTTCGCTCTACTAAGCCTGTGTGCCTACATAATTGCACAATTATCTGTGCACCGTGGTGTTTTTTGTTTTTTATTTCTGCGCTTTGTGAACCTTCTAAATCTAGTGAGTGTTTGCAGAGTCTCTTAAAACAGCGTGAACAGATTCAATAGAGTTTCCAAACACTTGACATTTGTCATCTAGGGCCTGTACACACATTTGGCTTGGTCTGTGTTCATGAGAACACTTGAATTTATTTGAATGAAAAGAAAGGAAAATCAAAGCAAACACGCAAAACGACCGAGTAGAGCTGTCATGTGTGACAGGCAACACCATGGCTGTTGATCTGCTATTCATAAGCATGTCTGCATCCTTCCCGCTAAGAAAACAATACTCCAGTCCAACAGCTTATGTTCTGCTGACACCAGCTCCAGCGACAAATGCTGGTTTCTTGGAACTGTACAGCAGATCCATAAACAGCTTTATGGAGTCTCCACAAACAAACCTTAAACCTACTAAGAGAGACAAAAAAATAGAAAAAAAATTTGAGCATTACATCCAATGAAATGTTTTTTCCCGTTTTTTTTAGCATTACATCCAATGCAATGCTTCCCCAACTTTTAGCATTTGGTTTTTATTAGCCTAAGAGGAATAAGCAAATCTGGGATTGTTTTCCGCAATGAAACAGGTTTTAGGAGAAGCAACCGACGTGATGGTACTTGTCAGGTATGAGGTGGGACAAGACCAGAGGCGCCAGAGCGTTGAGCCAACCCGCCCCGCCAGGACGAGACACGAATACAGCCTTAGCCCGCAGCCCCGCTTCGCTCAAACACACTAGCTACAGCTTCAAACCTGTCACAACACGCACTTGTGTGTGTGAGAGAGAGTGTTTGCTGTCCGTGTGCCACCATAAATCTCTGCAGGTTCAGGTTTAGTGCACAGAACCCTTTCAGTTGCCATTTTACAGGCTTTGTTTAAATACACACATTTCCTCTGTGAGATTTATTCACATTAAGTTACCAATGTTAATTAAATATTTTACATTTTCTGTTAGGTAGACATTTCTTGTTGTTCAATTGGTGGCTTGTGTTTGCAAAATCAAGGTTGTGGGTTTGAATTTTGTGAACATTTGTATAAAAAGTAACATTTTTATAAATATAAATGCATAAATGCATACAACTTGGTCATTTAAAGACAACATTTGCAAAAAGACAAAAATCTTTCATAAACACGTACCGACAGTGATGCTTGATTTCTTCTAGACTAGTGATCCCTAACCAGTGGCCCACGGGCCATATTCAGCTCTTGAAGGTGTTATGGTTGCCCTCATTAGTGATAACAAATTTAGTGATATTAGGCATTAGTTTTATGCTGCTCAGTGAACTTTCCGAATATCTTAAAAGTAGATTGAAAATAACCATTTGAGATTGAAAATGTGTTTTTGAACAAACTTTCTCAGTGATGAAGAGCAAAACTTGGGTCACAAAATTACAAACCATCATCATCATTTTGTGCCCGAACCAAATGTGGGAAAACTCTAGTGAAGAACGGCACAAAAAAAGCAGTGATTAAAAAAAGAAATGTTCTTATTATTCGGCCACTAGATTCATTTTACACATCCACGTTTTGCGTTTGTTTAAACTGTTGCTGCAGAATTCTCGAGTTTGGCCGTCCTGTTATGAGTGGCTCGAGACCACCAGGCTGTGAAGTTCAAACAGCTTCTGTAATCTATCATTTCTGTTGGGTTCCCAAACGCTGTAAGCTGCATCAGAGCGCACGACTGGAGCATAATAACACGTTGACTGTGACCTGCCCTTCCCAAAAGCATGAAAAAGAAAAGCCAGTGCCTTCAATTCATCAGATCACAGCGCGTCCCACCCTTTGTGTGTTTTGACTGTGCGCTTCTCCCTCTCAGCAGCTGCTCATTTGGCCTAAAGCGAACACGCCAACCTTCGCACATAGCTGCATTCTCAAAAAGTGTCGCTTCAGGGCTGGAATGGCTGAGTCGAGGGCATTGTTTGTGTGGAAAGGCCAGTGTTTACAACATACATGTAAGGACTCCTGTTTGTTGCCATCGTGTAAGGACTGTCGATTACATCAGCCTGACCTGACGCAATCCACCCTGGGCCTTTGTGCGACTGACCTTCATATCTCCATCTCCATCCATCTCTCTTGCCCGCGCTGACCTCATTTAACTTTCCGACAGTAGTACGCTTTACCACAACAGGACCATTACAGATACAAATCTTTATTAAAATCCATCAAACGCGTTTTCAGATTTAACAGAGTACCGGCGGGTGAAGTGTAGCAATGCGACAGGAAGTGATGAAGTAGGTTTTCAGCTAAATGCAAATCATGTGACAGTTCCAGACTTGTTATCTGACTTGCGTCCAAGCAAAACATTCTTGCTATAAAATCTGAAATATAAATATTCATAATGTGAGAGGGAGACTACATCTATCAATAAAGGGTTCATTACATAAAATCTTAATTGATTTTAAAAGATTATTGAACAGTAGTGTTGAGATTTTATAATAGTAACAGTAATTACAGTAAACAAAGTTAAATATTGTAAAATAAATAGTTAATAAAGGATTGTGGACAAGTTAACGGTCCTTTATCATTTAAAACGAAATAATTGCTTTCGATTTGACTATGTTTACTGGAAGACGGGTCAAAAATGTGTTGCCTCACTGAATTTGTTCTAGACTTTTCTCTGGGAGATGGAAGATTGTGTAAATTGTGTAATGCTCTAAAATCTCACAAGCAGGTGTTGAGATGAGCTTTTCTCATTGAAGTTCTTCACATCAAAAGCTCATTTAATGTGCCATTGTGAATCAGGAAAGCCCTGGGCAACATTCTCAATTCTTCATCTTCCTCTTCCTTCTCTTTTAATGAATGTTTTATCTCTATTTCTTTCTCATTCCAAGAATTTTCCTGCAACATTAAAAGCTATAGTTGTTGAAAAGCTAAAGTAGTGAAGCTGATTAGATTTTTAAAATGATGCAGCAACTGAATTGGTGTAGTGAAATGAAACTTTTTACATGTGTGTGTGTGTGTGTGTGTGTGTGTGTGTGTGTGTTGTGTGTGTGTGTGTGTGTGTGTGTGTTGTGTGTGTGTGTGTGTGTGTGTGTGTGTGTGTGGTTGTGTGTGTTGTGTGTGTGTGTGGTTAAACACCCAGTGAATCAGTACGTATGACTAACTCTTGAATGTTTGCTCGTGGTCGTCATGATGAACCAGACTATACGATGTGATGCAATGTGTGATGCAGATGTGAGTTTTGTGGTCAGTGACACTTGTTGGGAAGTCCTGTTGGGAAATTGTCAAAAAAATTGCATCATAATTCAGCTAAATTCTACTTTACACAATATTCCAGAAAACCGCATGGGGCATTATTTGTACTACACATTTAGACCAAGCTTCTGAAAGACATACTCAATTGGCTTTTTGTCAAGTAATGATTATGAAGCAGGTTTCTCGAGGTTAGTTTATGGATGGTTGTTTTTATTCTCTGACACCTGAAAGTCAGAACCAGAAGTCATTCTGCCTGAAGCCAGCTGCCTTTCTACTGAAATCTTTGTCTACATAGCACTTACCTCACTGAATACAGGACTAACTGACTCATTTTTACGCAAAACAAAGTGACTTAAGGTTGCATTACAAATGCATTAACAGTATTAAAGCAATACAAATGTCACATGTATTGCACATTTTACTGGACATGTATTAGAATGTGTATTGCTTATATTATATACTGTATAGTATATATGCAATACATATATACTGTAAATAATATATATCTATATACTCTATATTTAGTGTATATAATATATACGTATATCTATATTTTTACTTTTTCCCTCCTGCACTATAGTAACGAATCTTTGTGCTTTGTTTCATTTCAGTACTCCACAGAACTGAAAAAACTGTACTGTCAGATCGCCAAAACCTGTCCAATTCAAATCAAGGTTCTTACCAACCCGCCTCAAGGTGCTGTCATACGGGCCATGCCCGTCTATAAGAAAGCTGAGCATGTTACCGAGGTGGTCAAGCGATGCCCAAACCACGAGCTGAGCAGAGAGTTCAATGACGGTTTGTGAATTAAAAAAATTCCAGATGTAGAAGCCTGGTTTATATTATGATGGTGGTTTGAATCATCTGTGTGTTTAATATAACAGGCCAAATCGCTCCACCCAGTCACCTGATCAGGGTGGAGGGCAACAGTCACGCTCAGTACATGGAGGATTCCCTTCCTGGACGCCAAAGTGTTCTGGTGCCCTACGAGCCCCCGCAGGTGAGCCATACGTCTGCTTGGTCCCGTGAGCCGTGCTTGACCCGCTGGCATGTTGTTTTTCACAGGTGGGCACGGAGTTCACAACCATCTTGTACAATTTCATGTGCAACTCCAGTTGTGTTGGTGGAATGAACAGACGGCCCATCCTCATCATCGTCACCTTGGAAACCAGAGAGTAAGACCAGAGACCTTCCTGTGCCCTTGAATTTTATGAGCAACAATTTATGCCAAAATGTAAAAAATGAAAAAGAAATTGAAGAAATGGAAAAAAAAAATCAACAATTGGCCTAATTAGCCCAATTTGTTACATTGATTCTGAGCAAAGAATAAAGACGAAGGTCTGCAATGAGAAAACTTGTTTACCAACACAAGGTCTCCATTACAGCGGCAACGTATTTTGCAAAGTTTGTGAAGTTCCATGTTCAGCATAAAACTAAATAAAAAAACAAATTCTCTAAAACTCATTTTCTACTGGACTGAAACCATTTATCAGATTTAAACAAATACGTTAATATAGAGGCAAAACCGTGGGTGCCAGGTTGGGGCATCACTGCTGAAGAGCTCTAGTGGTTGCGGGGTTAAGACCCCATGGACACTTCTATACATGCTGACTATTGATCTATGATCTGTCTCTCCAGCGGTCAGGTTTTGGGTCGCCGATGTTTTGAGGCTCGGATCTGCGCTTGTCCTGGACGTGACCGCAAAGCCGATGAGGACAGCATCCGAAAACAGCATGTCAGCGACGGCACAAAGAGCAGTGAGGGTATGAAACGCCGTAAGTAATGCTGGTGGGCTGGTGGTCAGGCTTGCAAACTCAACTAACACACACACACACACACACACACACACTGCTTGGTGCTTACAACCGTCTTCTGCACACCAACACTGCTCTCCATCCACTCCACCACTTTTCCTCCTGTTCTGTGCTTCTGCTTTGTCTCTTCTACTCCTGCTTGTTTTCCTTAGACTCACATTTTTCCATCTCGTTTGTTCACAGCTTTCCGTCAGGCACCACATCTGTCTCAACTTCCATCCATCAAGAAGAGAAGATCCACTGACGAGGAAGTGTTTTGTTTACCTGTAAGTTGATGTGTATTGTTAAGGCTTGTGTGTGTGTGTGTGTGTGTGTGTGTGTGTGTGTGTGTGTGCACGCTTTTTATTCACTTTATAAAGCGCCTTTCACACTCACCGGCCAAAGCAGAGCAAAGTCTATTATAATATAACAATCACATCAGCAGTGGGCAAGTCTTTAGGCGACAATGGCTAGGGAAACAAAAACTGTTTTGTTGAGTTGAAGATAACTTGAAATAAAAAATGATAAAAATAAAAATAAATGTATAAACTTTTACATTTATAACTTATAAACATTTTTTTTCTAGTGATTATTATGAACTTATAGACGTGTGTTTAAAATTCATATAAATTGTGGTTTATATATTCTGTATTATATTAGCAGGTTGTTCTCTGCAAAGCTGACGTTGAAACATTTCTCTCTTTCTCCAGATTAAAGGTCGTGAAATCTATGAAATGTTGGTAAAAATCAAAGAGTCGTTGGAATTGATGCAGTTTCTCCCTCAACACACTATTGAGTCGTACAGACAGCAGCAGCAGAACCTCCTGCAGAAACAGTGAGTACTGTATTTATAAGACTAGAACTCGAGACCCTTCTGACACGTACGCTATCAGAGGATAAATATCCCATTATAGCTTTATTAACCAAAGTCATTGTGAGTCAAACTTTGAAACAAGTTCACAACCAGAGTAAATCCAAAGTGCTTGGACTTTCAGTGAGCTGTTACTGGAATGGTGCGGAATCACATTTCTGAATGAATTATTACAATTAAACCTGATTAGTGCTTTGATGAAAATGTGCTTGTTATAAGAGGTGTACTTGATGAAAGTTTTTTAAAAATATTGCATTGTCACACTTTGCTAACACATTTAGTGCGTTTACATGCATGTTTACATATGTAAAAAGTGTACAAAAAATAAAATAGTAATGGAAAAAATATATAATATTTCTATATAAAATGTATATAAAAATGATATGCGTGTGTGTGTGTGTGTGTGTGTGTGTGTGTGTGTGTGTATATATACTAAGTGTATATGCATAAATAGGAAAAAATGCTTTAAAAAGAGCTTTAACTAAAATCTGAAAGACTTGTGTTTGGTTTTTCTTGGATATATCATAATGGCCGTAAAATGACCCATATTTACATTCATTTGAAATGTTTACTTATTTTAACTGTTCTTTGGTATTTAAAAGAAAGCCATGTTTTAGTGTAGCAGATGGTTTGAAGCTTTCGAACAGCATATTTAGTATGAGAAAGATGATCATGGCCGGTGATTTGAGGGATTCTCTTCTTAAAGCCGCGTCCACACCGGATTACTTGTAAATCTATGGTTTGAGCTAAATGACTGGGTGAGAATGGGTCATAGCCATTATCTGTGAAAACGCAGGAAAAAATAAGAGCAAACTGGTCGCAAAGGTCCAAACCTCACTAATCGGCTTCTCCTGACATCAATATAGTAAAGCAAAAGCTGCTTTTTAAAAGTCATTTGTAAAGAATGTAAAAACTCTCAAAGTCTGAAATTTCAAAGTGTGTTTTCTTGCTTTCATTCCTGTTGCCCCTAAACAATAAAGTAAGTCATTGTAGATTCTGAGTTCTGTTCTGTTCTTTTCTCGTTTGATTTATTCATTTTCATTTTATGATTTCATTTGTACTCTCAAGTAATTCATTTGGTATTTGTGGCCACCCAGTGGAATAAATCTGCAAGTACTTGTAAATACATTTTTTTAAATCCGTGTACCTTTTCAAACGAGTCAGCAGAAATAGCTATTACTCTCATTACAATCCCTCCAGGTTTGATTTTCATTTCATTCACTTGTTTAACGACAGTTTCTCTTTTACCGTCATATTCTTTTTGACTATCTGTGATTACCTTTTCCTTTTCTCAGTTGTTCTACCTCTTTTTTTTCTCCCTCTTGATCTGTGACTCTTTTCTTTAGTCTTTTAAGGGCCCGCTTGCGCTCTGAACTTCTGGACCCAATAGTTGAGCAGAAGAGGCGCTACAGTGCTTCCTGAACTCAGGAATCCCATTCCTCCTTCTTCTGAGCGTCCGTCTCTCTCATCTCTCTGCACCTCTTTTTCATCTCATCCTCTACTTTCTCCAGAGTGTCGCCTGTGGTAACTCATAGACTTTACGCTGAGACAACTGGAACAGAAATCACAGTTTTTATGGGATTCTCAGAACAACCACATGGAGACAGACGTTTTACAGATGTTTAAGTCCTTTTGCATGTTTTTTGTAACTCCAAATTGTCTTTAAACAACTGAAATGAACTGAAATTTTTCATCTGATAAATGATTTTCGCCTACTTGGGCGCTCTGATTTATTATTGTTTTTTGTTGATTTATTATTTCTTCAGTATTATCATTATTACTATTAATATTTATTACTATTATCGTTATTATAAGACGTTTTGTCATGATAATAATCAATTATTATTTTTGTTGATGTTTTTTTATATTATATATTGTTATTATCTTAAATAATATAATATTTTTCTTATTACCTTAAATAATATTACCATCATCATTATTAGGGTTCAAGTCCCAAGGGCTAAAACACCATTGTGAATTGAGACATTTCTATTCCTATTTTTAAATAATTACGTATTCAGCCGATTTTTACAGCATTAGCTTAGCTTTAAATCGGTGTCATGTAAAGCATACAAAATTACTTATATAGCTTAGCTACCTTATGACTCTCATCATAATAATTCGATCTGATTGCAAGTCTTGAACCCTGCTATTGCTGCTTGCAGCTACAATTATAGCTATTTTTATGGATAGTTTTGCGCATAAGGCCCATTTAGTGTTAAAACTGTCTCTTAAAAATGTTTAGCAAGGGCCATGGTGACATTCAGCTTTGGTAGAGTTTTTGTGTTGTTTTGAACTGGTATTGCACAGACACTCGTTGCACAGAAACCGTTTTGCAGCTCATCTTTGTTTCTTCCTCTAAACCTCTTTAAATAGTCCAAGGCTGAACCAAGCAGACTGTTTTTAACGGGACTCACAGGCGAGACGGGGTCAGATGATGTACTTGTATTTTTCGGAGCTGGACTCGTTGAGCTGTCTATAAATGTGGATGGGAGACTTCAATGACGAGTGAATTTTGATAATGCTGGTCATATTTTGCACATACGTGCACTGCTGGGCAGTTTTCTGTTTGTCTGTCGTGATTTGTTTGTGCTTTTTCTTAATATACAAACTGATTTCTTTGTGGGAGATGAGAGAAAGCCTCAGTGAATCATGTAGCATTGACATTCTTTTTTATTTCAGTTCAACTGAACGGTTGTTGTGTTCTCAATGGCTCTTGCACTTTTTGTCAGTCACTACTTTTCAATAAATGCTGCTTTGCGTTCTTATCTTGAATCTCCATCTCTGATTCATCTTTTTATTTTCTTTTTTTATTTAGTTTAAAGGAGTTGATTAATCTTTATTTTACTCCGCACTTAGTTTAAATGCTGCTTAATTTTCAAACTACATTTTTTCACCCCATGATTATAAGTAGGATTGTTATTGTGGTGTATAAGATTATAATTACAAGTTCCATAAAACAGTATATAAAATAGTATTGGAAAAAAAAACATTTTAAACATTTTCAGATGTTTTCTACCAACTCCTTAATATCTGGAACAATACTTCTCATACAAAGTATTCACTTTCATTTGTAAAAACCTCAAAGTATAAAACTTTCCTTTGCAAGTACACTAACTTTACACTAAGTACATTTTGTTACAAAGTTCTTTTATTGACGCTGCACAGTTTAATTGTTTAAATAGCACAACCATTTAATCCTAGCACTTTCTATATTCACAAACAGAGCATAAATGGCAATCTTTGACGTTCCAAGTTGGATTAACTGGCTGAAGATGGGCTGGACTGTGTTATTCTGTCGAGTAAACCATGCCTTCTGCTTCTCACAGGAGTTCTCTGGCACCACAGTCCACTTTCGGTTCAAGCTCACCAACCCTCAACAAGAACAAGCTTCCATCGGTCAGTCAGCTGATCAACCCCCAACAGCGCAACACGCTCACCCCGTCCAGCATGTCCGGAGGACTCAGTGACAGTAAGGACTCTCATTCTCAACATTAAAATCACTTAAATGTCTGTGGATGTATACTATCCGACATTACGTGTAATTGAAGAAAGCCAGAGCCATTTCTCAATCTGTAAGTGAGATTCCTAATGGCGCTCTGACAGACAATTTCCGTTAAAAACCAAAGACCTTGGTGAAACATTTGTAAACCCTCGGGCAAATTTGCTGTGTCAAACTGATAAATGTGTTTTCCTCTGGGCAACCGTGTGAAATACATCGTTCAGTTGTGATGTTACCCAATATGTTGGATCCCGAGGGTCTTATCGGAATTTCTCTTTTTTTCGGTTGTCAACACAATGCAATTGTTATGAGAGTGGACAGGTTGGGCCCAAAGAATTATTGCATGTTTTTTCTATTTCCCTTTTTCTTTTGAGGTTTATTACAGTCTCAACCCTTTTACCCTCCCTTCAGTGACCCCTCCCATGATGGGCGGCCCTGTTCCTATGAATACAGACATGAGTGCCTTGAGCCCCACCAACTCCCTCCAGCCTCAATTACAAATGGTGCCCTCCTCTCACTGCACACCTCCACCTCCTTACCCACTGGACAACAGCATTTCCAGGTACACGGACTTACTCCCAGCCAAGCGCTCTCTGTCTCGAACGTGCCAATAACTGTGGACTCTGTTGCTCCAGCTTCCTATTGAGGCTGGGCTGCTCAGCCTGTTTGGATTATTTCACAGCCCAAGGTCTGACCAACATCTACCAGATTGAGAACTACTGCTTAGAGGTGAGGAATTTGCCATTCTCTTTAAAGCACGTTTCTCTTTGGGCCTTCTTGCTGCTTTTTCATTTTACCGTAAATATCATCTTGAGTAGCTTTTGGCCAAAGCGGAAATCATTGATTCAAACGTGGCAGGTTTTGACATCTGGTTTATAAGGTTAAGGGTTCGATTCACATTTTTTATAGGTAAATGTAGATCAATGGAACTCGATTTGGATAGACTTATGAGGAATACAGGAATGTTTAAATGAAGTTTTGGCTTCCCGTTGGCATTAGGATGGGGGCGCTAATCAATCATGAAGAATCTCATTATTTTTATCCTATTATAATTATAATCTCAGCTAGTCAGAGACAAGAATGCTAAACTTGAAACAGAAAAAGACTTTTCTAAATTGACAGGATGTCAATAATGTAATAATGACAGGATGTCAATAATGTAATAATGACAGGATGTCATTATGTAATAATATTTTGGGCTGAAAGTATGAAACACTTACACATTGATCTATCGTCAAAACAATTCACTTAATGACTTAATGAAAGTCGAAAGTAAAGACATTTTGGAAAAGGTGCACAGACAAAGAGTACAAGCCATTTATCTACTCAAGAACCCCATATTAGGTGCATTTGGCTTTGGCTGTGTCAGGGATGCTGTGGAGATGGAGCGGCTGCTGCTGTGTTCACGATCTCTGTGGTTACTCTATCCACAGGACCTATCCAGGCTGAAGATTCCCACAGAATTCCAGCACATCATCTGGAAAGGAATCATGGAGTATCGCCAGACAATGGAGTTTTCTTCACCTCCCCACATCTTGCGCACATCTAGTGGGACATCCACGGTCAGCGTGGGCTCCACGGAGGCCCGAGGCGAGCGTGTCATCGACGCCGTGCGCTTCACTCTCCGTCAAACCATTTCCTTCCCCCCACGAGACGACTGGACCGACTTTTCCTTTGACTTGGCCCCGGACTCCCGCCGCAATAAGCAGCAACGGATCAAAGAGGAGGGAGAGTGAACGTCACCACAAAAGCTCACGTTTACTGTGCATGCCTCCGCATTTCACGCTTGGTGTTGGTCCAAACCGTTTCAGTTTTGCCCTGCACGATGAAAAACAAAAGAAAAGAAAAAAACAAAGCTTTATAGTGTTCTAGCTCGGTTCCGGTTTAACAAGCATATAAAATGCACTTAAAAGTACCGTTTTCTACTTCCTCGGGTGGACTGTTATCATTTCAAGCCTCTTTATTAGACGCTGTGCTTCGAGGGAAATAGTGCTTTGCTACATTTTGCCTGTATTTTGTTTGTTTCTTGAGACAAAGCACTTAAGAAATGCTAAAATGTTATTACTCGTAAAAAAACATTTTTTTTTCAGATTGTATATTTCGCAATCAAGGCATAGCTGTTATATGCACGGTACTGTATTGTGTTTTAGCCCTCAATCTGGAGCGTTAGTGTTAATGGTTTCAATCATTCCATGTTTCGTCATGTTCTTTTATTTTTTTTGATTGTATATTTTTCTCTCAAAAAGTATTATTTGTTATCACTTGTGGTTTCAGGCTGATGTTTTGTAGCTTCTGTGACACTTTTTTTTCTCCGATTTTGCCAGCCATCCCAAGCCGTGCTACGTTGTGAATAGCGCAATACCGCGAATGTTGTTCTTTCTTAATGCTTTGAATGGGTTTATATTAACCATTGCTTCAGTATTTTTAGTTTCAATTATAAATCCCTGGGATTCTCTGAGCATGACTGTACAGTTTACATAAAAGAACAGAACATTTTTTGACCAAAACTCTGAAAATTAATTACTGTAAATATGTGTGTTGATGTATACTTATTTTGATATAAACCAAAAATAAATATCATTTTTGTTATCATAATTGAGATGATGTAGTTTTATTAAAACAATGACAAACCCAAGAGCGTGTTTACAACATTAGATTTCTATCTGCTTTTTAAAAGCATTTTTGTTTTAACATTGTTTGATAGAAATTACGTAAGCAAATTTAAAACAATTGTAAAAGAATCCACAATTCATCAAATACTTTTACACAAGAATGTGGGATTTTGGGGACTTTAATTTGCATAGATTAGACAAACGTTCAAGATGTTTCCGCCAAAACGAAACAAGCTTTTCATACATTAACTGAATATGTTGGGACGTTCACGCCGCCATGTTGGAAACAACAGAGTAGCTTAATCAAAACATTTATTTCAAGGCAAAACTAAATTCAATGCGTTTCTTTAATGTACAGTAATACAAGTATTCTGGTCCTCTTAAAGCCAACTCAATCAACAGCACGATATATAAAACGTCTCTCAATACATTCTCTGGCGATCTTGGCCATGACGTGAGCAAAGTTGCTGTTGACGAACACGGCGATTCGGAATGGAGCTTCGTGGGATGTGTAGAACATTGATCTGATAAATAATGGAGTTTTACGAGGGTAAATATATATGATGTTTAAATACTGGCAGAAGAATTAAAAAACATTTATTAACGTGTTAAATAGTAGGATGGAAAGTCAAAACCCTTTTTTCTGCCACAAAACCCGTTTAAGACTGGTATAAAAAAAAAGCATTAAGGCAGATAAAGTAAATCCCGACTGCCTAGTTAAGTAACAATAGCCAAATGAACGACATAACCATTACCAATAGGTTCAAAACAACCATGCCTACATTTTCACGACCGTCACGCACGATGGCGATGCACTGCAAGATTCATGACAGTGTTAAAGTGCTGCACATCTCTTCCCAGGGAGAGCGTGGAAGGATGAAAGTGATGGAGAAACACTGGTTATTCCACTTCAGGTTGATTTGGTTGGAGCTGTGGTACCTCCAGGACGAAGGACGTGGAGAATCCTGGTCACTAGGAGCTTTCCATCGCATCCAAAACTTTCATGATTTGCTGCTTGATGATCTTGGTGGCATCGCCAGCATTGGGAATTAAATACCTGGATAATGACAAGAATCAAAACACATGTTTAAATGGAGGGTTTAGTCACTTTGAATCTAAATGTATTTCTGTGAATCAAACTCATTTTGGTCAACAAAAACATATTTTTTTCCTCCATCTTTTAATTTTAATTTTCTGTGTGTGTGTGTGTGTAGCTTTACTGAATGTTTAAATGCAGAGCACAATTTCGATATGGTATGTCGACAAAACCAAGTTACTTTACTTTGCCACCTGAAGAATGCCAGATCAATCTCTTCTCAATTAATTTATTATACAAAGCTTTATTATTTAATTATTATTATTTATTTGGTTGTTTAAATATTATATTTATAATGAATAAGTATTAATGTAATTATTTTATTATCACTATTTTATATGTAGCCTTAAAGAGAAGACTAAGAGTAAAGTTTTCGGTCCAGAAAACGGAATATTGTGATATATCACACTTCACACACACCTTTCCACAGCCACTATCTCCACTCCGGCAGCGTTGTTGTTCCCAAACTTAAAAGTGATGAGCTCAGGATGCTTCTTCTTGGAAGTGATCTTCACTACGGAGTTGAGGGCCTGTCTGGACTGAATGTAAGCGAAGCCTTTCCGAGAGGCGATCTCTCTCAAGCAGTACATGTGTGTTGCTGTGATCAGGAGATGACTATGGGAGATAAATACGTACGTACAATTACACTCAGTATTACAGACTCAATTTGGAGACCAAACCAAGGGTAAAACGATTTGTTCTGAGCGAGAAGGTTCTGTATTAATCGGGTCAGTAACGCACCTCGGAAACATGTGTCCAGTCTCCTTCACCTCGTTGCACGGAATATGGTGCTTCACATCTGGTTTGTTTAACCACGTCTGAATGTTGACCGTTTCTTTCCTGTCATCATCTGAAATTGATGAACTGTCGATTTCATCTAAAGGAGTGACAAGAAGTGAATTAAAAGAGAAAGAATGGGAAGATTGGTTCACTGAATAAATACGTTCATAATGTGAAAAAAAAAAAAAAAACATTATATCTTAGTTTCATAAACACACACAAATATAATTTTTAAATAATGTCAACATACGCAATAACATAAACATAACCCATAATATGGCATATTCAATCAGCCTTGATTAGCGACTAGTGATGTGCAAACATAACATTTGAATTTTATAGTGACACAAAAAAAAAAAAAAAAAAA
>CM051495.1:24375451-24443383 GCA_028031935.1 Paedocypris micromegethes | reverse complement strand
AAAAAAAAAAAAAAAAAAAGAAAAATCGGAATTTCATATTATTCCATGTACATATGCTGTGTGTGTCCACATTTAAACTCCCGATTTTTCTGAATAATATCAGGCACACATTTTCTTTTTCTGATTTAGTGTTAAAAAAACTAGGAAATTCACGTTTATCAGTGGTGCGCCTTATAAATCAGAAAATACGATACAAGGTTTGTTAAATCTAAGATATATTTACTGTGAAAATCCCCCTTAATATAAAAGTAAATATATTGTAAATAGTTAACAGACAGTCTAATACAGTTTATATTTGTATTAATTGGTAATTAATGTTATTTATTGATTATCATTTATCAGTCCATAGTTTTTTTTTCTCCAACACACAATTTATAATTTAAAAGACAATAATCCTGAACAATCCGCACTTACCTGTGTCATACTCTTCCTCATCACCAATGCTAAAAACAGGTTTAACTCCTCTGTACGGCTTCCCCACTCGATCACTGCTGCTTACGTGCCTCAAAAGAGAATCAAAGACCAGTAAATGTCAAGTCAAAGCATTCGCGTTGACAGTTAGCTCTATAGATGCAAAAATGTTAGTTTCACGTGAAAAACAGAGGCTTTCAGCCGAGAACCATGACGTAGCTTCGTCACTACTGTAAGACAAGCGTGACTGATGGCGACTTGCAGTGAAAAGAGCAGTTAGCTGCTGTTACAGAATGACAGAAAGCGACAAATGCAGTGTTACAACGTACACTACGCAACTTTACACACTACAGATTACAAAAATGATGTGTGCAAAGATACCAGGAAATGTGTTTGTTCCGTCACATTTGAGTTTACTCCGTTAAAACCGTTTAAGCATCAACGTCAAATTCAATCATTAACTAGACAAGAATTTCTTGGTTTGTCGTGTAGTGCACTGCAGTGTAGAGTTCATCAATAGGACGTGATGTGAAAAATTCCAGGGATCGACATGCGTGTGAATGACTGAAAGAGATGGTGATCTGTTCTGAAATGCAGAAGTTTAGAGAAACGGTTCCACAGATGCGCGGGATGCAGATGCGTATGGGGTTAGAGAACAGACATGTTGGTTAATTCCAGGAGCCGCCTGAAGAGAACATGGCATGGGCACAGACAGACATTCACGGGCTCTTACCGCTCCAGCATCCCCTTTTCTGGCCAGGGTAGATTGAAAGACATTCTAGTGTGAAATACCAAGGGAAATTGCGGGTGACAATTAAAACAGGATGACTCAAGAATACCAATACTGAGAAAATGGGACCATTAGGATATACTAGAGCGGTCACATTTTTACACAATTTGGAGGCTATTTATAGAGCAGAGAAATTAATGTAAATTATGAGGAAAAAAATTGCACGTTTCTAAACTGTCGAGAAACAAATACGTTTACAAAAAACAACATGTAACTGTTCAATTATTTACAATGTATTTATGTATATTCACTTTAAACAATACAATAAAAAGCCGTTTATGTACCTGTTAATAGGGATTTTTGGGAGTCATTTTAAGTCTTTTTACTTTAGGAAGAACCTTCTGAATCTTTATACTAAATTATAAAGGCTACACAAAATTATATACTGTTATACAGCACTTTTTTTTGCCAGTCATAAAATCTTTAAGTAAAAAAAAACAAAACAAAACAAGGTAAGCCATAAATTACTAGTATGGGTTGGCAACTGATCAGTATTTAGGTGAAACCAGTGCCAGATTGTAAATTCTCATTACAGAATATTGTCAAAATTGTGGAAAATATTGCACATATGTGAATATGGCACCCTGATTAATAGTCAGAGTATCATTGCTAAAAATGACATTGGACAAAAGTAAATAAGTAAAAAAAAAAGTAAATAAACCCAAGTGTGTGCGTCATTCAAGGCCATGGCAGTTATATCACTCGCTGGAAAGCATCCACGGTGGTCAGCTGTTGCGATACATGTGCGGCTGAAGATGCCTTGCAAAGTTTTGCACATTCATTGGGATGAAGTGTCTTGAGATTGTCTATGATTTGTGGAGCTGCCGTTCTAGTTTCATCGGCATTTGTTGTTGACAAATTAAAAACACAGTGTCTTTCAGCAGGACTTTACCTTTAGATATAAACTTTAACAGGCACAGAAAGATGCCATCATTCTCACGGTAATGTTCGCTGCACTGTTGCACTAAGGATTGTAAAACTGCACACTCTAGTGGCTAAACTGTATAACTGCAGTTGGCCACAACAACTGCCCGCAGGAGTGAGATGATGCTCACCTGTCTACTGGTGTAGAAGTGTTCTCGATGAAGCTGATCACCTTCTCTTTCACATTGACTGACTTGGTCTTTAGGGCAAAGGTCATTTTATTGACAAGAGATTTTACACCTTTTCCCTCCGGGTTCAGTTCCCCCTGTATCAACATAACAGAGAAATAATGAAACAAGTTTCATTCTAATTTAATTCTAAATAATCTCAATACAGAATATTCTACAGGGTTGTTACTGTGAATGAGCTTTTCAAAACAGTTGATAAACGCAAGACAGTTTACAGCAAGACAAAAAAAATGTTGAGATGTACATTTATTATACCAGTATTTAAATTATGAAGCGTTTCAGCATTTGAAATTCTTTTTTAAAAATGATGCTTCCGTTTATTAACTTGCATAACGACATGATTCCAATAAATCTCAACATGTGATTTATGTGAAATGTGCTTGAGAGGAAAACTCACATCGACTAAACCGAGGCTGTTGGGAGACCCCGAGGTGCTCACAATCCAGTGAACATACACATTATCCGGCCCGTCCACGTTGATATCTGCCAAATGCTTCTGTAGTGCTAAAAAGAGCATTAAAAAGAACATTGATGACCATCTTCGGTGATAATAAACAACTGTAGTTGTTACCGCTGAACAAAATAACAGCTATATCTGCTAAACCTGTGTTAATCCTTATTGGCCTTTGTCATTATAGACAAATGTTAAAAGATGCCCAGAGTATTCATTATTAAAGGGTCTCCTACTCAATATATCTACTGTCCTCCTCCAGTTAACACTTTCCATTGTTAAAGTGTCACTTCAGTCTTTAACTCACTGTCTCGAGTGGCAAAACGGTCTTCTGCCATTATAAGTCAATACAAGCAAGTCTTTCCCAATGAGATTCCACTCCATGTGCATAAATGTCGTTATAATGCATAGACACTGTAGAACTTACTCATGAATCCACCCTTGGCTATGCTCACGTACTCTTTGTTTTTCTAGAAGCAAGCACAATAAATCAACTTAAAATGCTTTGATACCTCCACCATGTAAACCAGTAGAGCTTCTGACCTGGAGGAAGTGTGCAAGCACCATGTTCATGTACATGTCTTCCTCTTCTCGTCCACTTCCCATAAAACACAGATGCTCTCCACTGGCCACCGAGCCTGATTCCAGAGACTGTTTCTGCGCCTCCAGAAGAGACTTCACGGATAGTGCAAACTCAGAAGGGTTGTGGAGCATCTGTGGACCACAGTCAAGAACAAAACACTCATTGAGAGTTTGAGATATATAAGCAGAGTTGAAAGTTTTGACTTCTGTTCTTACCAGGTCTGAATCCAAATGAAAGGCCGTGGAGAGGTGACCGGCGTTGTACTGTTCCGCCGGACGACAATCAACTACAAAAAACCTCACACCCTCCTAAAAAGCACAATACAAGATGTTGCGTGTGGTCTAAAGGTCATTCACTGGAAAGAAAGGTAGAAAACTATGGCTCTGTGAATTCATACAGAGGTTGGGTAAATGGTTTATAAATGGTTTTTGTGTGGTCTAGTTTTACCATAGGTTCACAGATTCCGCATGCAATTGCAGAACTCCACAATGTCATTTTCATTTATTGATCCAAACATCATTTAGATATTAATCAGGTAGGAAAATGGATCCAAAAGGAAGTGGTTTGGTGCCACCTTAGTGATCGTCCCCCGCCAGTAACCAATGTAAATAAAATATGGTATATATGGTATATTTTTTTTATAGTCACTGTAAATTAATCTTTGACCAACAAATTGACTTTATATCAAAAACATTGTAGTAAATAATATTACAATATCAACCCAGCAATATCAGTCTTTCAGAGTAATCTTCTAAATCATCACACAAGCCAAATTTAGCATTTTCTCAACTGTCTCAATTTCTTTATCCAGTGCCAACCTCTAAATTAAATCTAATGAGATGAACAATTTCCTAAGGTGGAAACAGTATTCCCTGGCTTTTTACTGAGGACTCACAGGCTGTAGGTGGTTTGCTTGAAGAATCTCAGGCACTGAAACAGGCAGACAAAGAGCTTGACTCAGATCCATGTCCTCTTCTTTGAGCGCCACCAGACTGCTCCCAAATAAATTATGGTTTTCCTATGTAGAAATTATTTCATACTAAGACACCAATAACATTTATAACTTTTAAGAAACTTTTCAAAAATAGAGAATTGTAAAACTAAGACTTTATATAATGATCATAAGTTATGAAATATTCTAAGAAAATGTAGTGCTCAGGATGTTTACACAGCATTACATCATGAATTAGTGACTAATTCAAGAACTTGACAATTTTTTAATAATTAAAAGCATAAAGTGAAGTTAAAGCCTGACTAAACAAACATCACGTCTGTCACAAAATTAACTTGTTGGGACATAATTAAGAGAGGCTTCTACATTGTCCAATCAGTGTTACCTTTCGGAGAGAAAGCGGCGTTTTGCTATTATAATACTGTGCGAGAGAAAAGAGGTCTTCTATATCCTCGGCTTCCAACAATGAGGGTGACTGTTCAAGCAGCTCTGAAACACAGACAAGTGAAGATGACTTTTTTTTTTAAACATCACCACATGCACACACACAGACACAGACACACACAAGTGAATTCAAATTAAAGAGTGTACCTATTATCTCTTCTTTACGGTCTTCTAGAGAAAAGATGCTGTCTCTGCACGTGGACAAAAAAAACAGAAAGCTTATTCAAAGAAATACAATTTCCTCTGTGAGATGTACTGTGCGTTGTCTGGTGTCACATACTTGGCATTAACAAGAATGATGAGCATAAGGAAGAAGATGAGAAAAGGATCGGCCTGCTGGAGATACACATCCCACAAGGCTTGTGTGACATCGCAAGGACAGTGGCTTGAAAACAAACTGCCCAACTGCACAACAATGTTGTATTTTACTATATTTGTAGTAGACAAAAAGTGTTTGAGTCACTGACTCAACCACAAAAACAAGGCTTCAAATAATCAAAAAACCATTAAATACAATTAAACATTTTTACATTTAATCAAAACTGTCCAGACAGATATCATAATAATGACAATCTGATTTAGGCAAAATCTAAGTAAAACACTTTTACAATGCACAAGCGATGAACATGTTGGAACATAAAGCACAAACGTACCCAGTTAATGGCATAGCAATCAGGAGTGATTTTTTTTGTGTCCAAGTACGAGCAAAGTTCAGGCTCGTGGTACTGAAGCAGTAGTCGAAACAAGTGAAATGGTCGTCCATTCGACACACAGTCTCTAAAAGTAAAAAAGAAACTCAATTTATATCACAAAATTAAACACAGACAGGCGTTTCTGTGGACTATGCATTCATACCTAGGAATGTATTTATTCATTATAGCGTAGAAGCAGTTGTAGAGGTCGCTGCGAGGCAGTTGAAGGCCCAGCAGTGGCTTGAGGAGATGTGGCCAGCTCAGGTCTGTAGTGAAGGTGACGTTTCTGGACTTGCAGTAGAAGGTGATCACAGACTCCACATCTAACACCAGGTCTCGTCCTTCTTCCTCTGCTAACCCCAGCTCATCTGATCAGTAAAACGATTGAAAGGTCACACAGGTAAGTACAAAACACACTACTACTTACAGTATAATTTAATACCATACAATAAATGTAATAATTTACACCCCTTGATTTTAATATTGAATGTTACATCTACAGAAGGCAAATGATTTGAAATAATATAAAAATGTGTTGTAATCAAAAAGAAAATGAAGTTAAAATATGTATTCTGAAAATATTCTGCATCCGAAATGTACAGACATTTTTAAACTGCTAATCTGTGTTTTGTTTAAAAAAAAAAAAAAAAAAAAAAAAAAAAAAAAAACACTAGACACTTCTGAACTGTTCATAAATGTAGTAAGTACAACAACAAAAACTGCTAAGCAATTTTAAAATGGGTAAACGTACAGTATTTATATGTTATAATAATTTAATTGAGCTAAATTAATTATGCAGAGAATAAACATTCTATAGAATTCAGTATATAATATATAATATATTGCTTGCAAGAGATAACAAAGCAGTGCTACAAGTGAGTGTGTGTGCCTAGGACCTTTTGGTCAAAATAGGTTATAAAACAGAATTATCAATATATTTAATGACATGTGATGGTGTGATATCAGTGAAAATGTGGTCCAAAGGTACTTCACCGATGATCTGTTGACTGCGGTTATGAATGAGCATCTGTTCTGGTAGGTCTAAAGCTCCATCCCATGATGACAGACTGTCTCCTTTACCAGACACGTTCAAAGCAATCTGTCGACAAACAAATTTCAATATTAAAGACACTGGAAGAGTGGACACAAGGACACGAGAGTGAAGGCTGTGACGTTTATCTAGGCCCAGTAGCACAATTAAAAAAACAAATGCCTGATATTTTCCATCATGGCAAATATTACTCAACTCAGACAGACTTGCTTACCATCCATAACTTGGCACGTTGTGCTGGAGGCAGATTTCGCACTTGGATGAAACTATCCTGGTCAGAGTCGAGATCACATCCTGTGGAGTCGAGAGCGTCTGCGAGGTCCTGGTCCCTACACGACACACACACAGTTGTTGTAGTTAATGCACCAAAGACTATGTCATCTAAATAACCTTCAAAATGTGACTGGTATCATATTCTGACTATAGTGCACAAGAGAAAACCAGAGAGTGTGGTAGTAATAAATAATGCAGTAACTCCACTGATTTCAATGACGGGGATTATTTTTGTACATACTGGAAAAACCTTGCATTTTCTACAATTCTATTCTCAAACTAGTAGACATGTCACAGCAGGTATCGTTATTACATTAACATTGGAGTAATTGCTACATTTCAAAACACTGCTTTTTATTTAGATTATAAATGTTCTTGTATTCCTAATTTATAATTTATTAATAATAATTTGTGTGTGCATGGCCACTCAGAGCATCACTCACTGTGATTTAAGTGAAAAGGCTAAAACAAAAGTGCAACGTCATTTTCCGAGAAAACTCACTACTGTAAATCTCTATAAAACATATAAAACACATTTGTACGCCGGCTGATTTTCATTGCAACGTCCCCATGTGCAATGACAAAGCGGTTTAATGTAATCTAAAGTGGAATAGTAATATGGAAAAAAATTGCTATTTCACCCAATTGCTTGGTCACCCAAAATGCCGGAAAAATATAGAAGCTTTTACATAGTACAATAAAAAGAATGGAGTGCGTATACACACACTTGTGCACTGAGTCTGGGACTCGAAACAGCAAATCCATAGTTGTAAGATCTGCTCTAACCACTAGGCCACAACTGAGTAACCGTAAATGTAAATACATATATATTAATGCATTTTTTTATTACTTTTATTTAACAAAAATAAATACAAACAAATAAATTTCAAATACATGACATAAGCTTCCAGGAAAGAGGGCAAGAGGACGACCAAGGAGGAGATATATGGATGTTGTAAAAGAGGACATGAGGTTGGCTGGGGTCAGGGTGGAAGATACTCAGGATAGAATGAGGTGAAAAGGGATGATTTCCCTTTTCTGTAGCGACCCCTGATAAGGGAAAAGCCGAAAGAGAAGTAGTAGACAATTCCACAAATACTACTGGGAACTAGTGAGTTCACTTAAATCTTTTCTGTTCAGTAATTTTGAACACTAAAAACCGTCATGGAAGTTCAAATATTCAAAATATATATTGTATGTCTAGCCATAGATAAGGCTAACTCACATTTGCATTGAACCGCTCGCAGTTCCAAGTCCATGTTTATTACCTATGTGATTGTATATGAACGTGTGTTTTGTTCTGAGTGGGCTGGTGTCACATACAGATAAAAATCACGAGCCAGTCTCCATCACACTAGTACTATTCCAAACTCAGGATTCTGAATCATGTCACACACAATGACTTCAAGATTACAAAATAAACTGTGAGATTTCACACTTGCCATTTGCACATGTATACTGTTCACCTCACTTTATTCATTACTGTTTGTGTAATGCTGTTTGCACATTATTGTTGTTACGTCAATGTTGAGATGTTGTTTTGTGAAGCACGTTACTGTTGTTGACTGTTTCCTTTGCTGCTAGTGCCGAGTTGCCAAACAGAATTTCATTGTCCTGACAATGACAATAAAGCTCTCTAAGTCTCTAAGTCTAAGTCTAAGAACTGAATTTTAAAAAGTATTTTACAAATCAAGAGTTCCACCACACTTCAAGCCGTCTTTAAACAGCCTTAGACACGTAGAAAATAACAAAACCAGAGCTGCTCAATACAATCACATGGTTAGAAATAAACAGATCTATCCTTTCTCTGAAATGTGTCTTTATTGATAATGGTCACCTCACCACCCACACCAAAAGCTAAGCTACCGCGAGTGACTTCTTCACATTTCCAAACAGAAAAGTGGAAGACGTTTATTTAAATGTGTTAATCTCATCTTCCAATCACCATGGATATTCCACAGAAGGGAAATGTATTTTCCGACGTTCGTTACATTCCGACACTCACTTTCAAGCTAGAAATATCATATGAACTAAAATCGTCTGTGACAGCTGATCATTGACAAATTATCAGCAGTGGCCGACCAATCAAGACATTGCATTGATTGTGTTTTAGTATTGTTAGATAACTGTATACCGGTGGTGTTTGAACTACACACTTAATAACAGAACATTTCGTAAGTTTGACAGTAGTGCATATGTCATCATGTCAACACCTGGTGGTCCTACAACAAAGAAAAACGAGCAGCGCTTTCAATAATGGAAGACTGTGTATATAAGGCAATAATAATGCTAAACTAATTTCTACCATAGACGGTAAAACAAAACATTTCCAACCGCACGGCTTTTGTTCGCTACGCTAACATCTAACAAAAGCTGATTCGACAAGTCATTTAACAATGACAAGACACCCTAAAAATTTTGATTGCGGTAAATCGTTTGAATTTTTTAATAAATTAATCATGGGGTTATTTCTAAATATCTAACCCAGTTGCAAAATAAATATAACAAACCAGATACACCAAAACATAGCGTTAGCTACTTAGCATCGCATTGAATTAGCCTTTAGCTCAAACTGACATGTCAGCTTCCGCATTATTTAGCTTTCTTCAAATGAATTCAAAAGTATACCCATGTAAAGTGTATTCGGTAAATCTTTCGGCGGTACACAAACAAAAGCCCGTTTGCTTACCAGCTGCTCTGAAGAAGTTCTTCCGCTCCAGCATCCGCCATTGCTGTAGCGCTCGCGCACGTCAAATAGTGTCGTAAATACTAAATACTCACTGATTCCGACACAACGGCCGGCTAGTCAGAGACAGTGACACTCATTTGTCCCAGTAAACATTTCTAAAACCTCAGAGGTTCCTCAGCATATTATATATTTTTTTCTGACACTGATGAATAATTCACAGATTTTCGCTATTACAGCAATTCTGTAAAGCAGTGGTTTCAAGCTCGAGCAGACTTTGGGGGAAAAATCGGTTCCATGTCTAGGAAACATACAAAAAGTCAGATGTGGTCCAGTGGTATGGCACATGGACTGGTGTCCGAGAGGTTACATGTTTGAATCCCCCTACAACTAAGTGTCCTTGGGCAAGACACTGAACCTCACATGCGCCACGGCTGCCCACTGCTCCGGGTGTGTGTTCACTTCACTGTGTGTATGTGCACTTTCACTTGGATGAGATAAATGCAGAGCACCAATTCAGTATGGTCCCTAGTGTATTTTTTATATATATATATATATATATATATATATATATATATATATATATATATATATATATATATATATATATATATATATACATATATACATATATATACATATATATATATATATATATATCGACGTATCACGCAAACGGTGTCGTGCGAAATTGCACTTATTAAGTTATTGTATTACTATACTGTTGCTATTTTTCATTGAAAAAAAAAAGTTCGATAATACTATAGTTATAAAAAATGACTTCTAATGAAAAGCACAGATTGTGCAGCTCAGTGCATAACATCAGTCAGTAATTCAAAAAAGATTTTAAACTAGATTTACAGTTTACTTCTTGAATCAATTAATTAATTCTTGATCAATCCATCCATTTTTCCTTTTAGGGTCACCAGACTTTAATTGGACAAAGTGTGAGACCCGGAGGAGCCACACAAGCCCGGTAAGAACATACAAACTGCACACATCAGACCTGAAGACCGCATGAGGGTTCTTCTTGTTGTGAGAGACAACAGAACGGCGCGCTAGGCAGTCATTAAAAACTTCAATTTTCTAAATGTACGTATTTTAAATTAAACTTTTAAGATTTTAAGGCTTTGAGACTTGTAAAATAAATGTTCAAATTGTCTCTTGATATAATTTTTATTTAACAGGAAAAAAAATATCACATGTGAAGTTTGAAAAAGAAAAGGAATGCAATTATGGCAATGCTTAAGACTTGTAGGTCTTTGTTTTCGTCCAAACAAATAGAAACGACGTTTTGGTTTTACACGGTTACCGTTTTTGCATTGTAGCGCTACAGTTTGAGACAAAACGCATTCAATCATTCTCCTTTTAACGGCTTCAGAAGAACAAATTGCGCAGAGAAGGTGGAACATCATCTTCAGAGCATCATAATACACAAACTGTGTTGGCAATTTCCCAAACAGAACGACTTGAACAGTTGCTAAACAAAATTAATCAAAAAAACTCAGGGTAAAAAAAATTATAATCATGAAAACCTATAATCCAGCATTTCCAAAAACTAAGACATTCACACAACGGTGCAACAACGTGACAGTGAAACACTCATCTGAAAATTACAGGGCCACACTGTGAAACCCCAAAGCTCTGCTGATGGTGTACATCATCTCACTTAATCTGGCATTTTTTTCTTATCATTATTAGAATTATAATAACTACGTATATTATAAAATTACAATATACATTTATGATATAATTGAAATAAATCTGCCCGATTTAAGAATAGCAGAGATTCACATTTGTCACCTGACATAGCAAGTTAAACATGCTATACTTTCGAGAGCCTAGGTCAAACAGAAAACAATAAAAAAAAAAAGTCACAGAATACTTGAGTCTCTGTTGCGAGCTTCTCCAAATACCCTACTCCCGCCATTTTCAGTGCCACCATTTATTTCTACACGGTTAAAGTAGATATGTTATGCCTTCTTTTATCTTATCCTTCGACTCAATTGGGAGAAATAGGCGCGTGCTGTGGCCGGGGCATCGAAAATGCTGAAAATAAGCAAACAATTACAGAGTGGGAGGCTTAAGCCCATATTTCTTGGCCACCTCGGTCTGAGCATAGGCAGCGTCACAGAGAGAGTAGAGATGGGCCATTTCCATCTCAGACTTGGCCAAGTTAATGGCCTTGTTGAACATGTCTATAGCCTTGTCCAAGTTGCCTCTGTGGAAAGAAATGAAACACATTTTTGCTTAAAAACAAGACTTTTTTTTCCCACGGGTGCTTTGTAAAATACACAAGTACAGTGGCACAAACTAGAACTTAATTTTGGCCTTCTACTTAATACAGATATCAAAACATCAGCATAATAATAATAATATAATAATATTAATTAGACAGTGCACTTTTAAAATGTGAACGAAAGTTTTGGTGACCGTTTGAGTGGTTTCCTTTTATAGTAGAAACATTTTTTTTACAGACATCTTCCATGGAAAACAGATATCTATTGTATATACTATGGATATGGATTCCCTCATCTGTAGTCTCAAGTCTATCATAAAAACAGAGCATTAAAGGGAAAACTTGGTCATCAGGAAAAGGCAACTGGAAAAAAAAACTGGTTGTGTAAGAGCTGGTGACCAAACTACAATGACATATTTAATTAATAAAAAAGATGTATTAATAATATATTAACTTATAATAATAGCTTATAATATATCAACAATACTGTGTCAAATATTAAAGCTCATGTGCCATAGTGAATGTTTAACATTATTCTCAAAGGGCCAAAATAAGAAAAACTTCTTATGGGGACAAATCACTAACCTTTGGACTTCAATGGTTCCCATGGTTTCATAAGCAAAGTCACATTTATTGTCAATTTCAATAGCTTTGCTAATAAGTTCAAGGCCCATTTCCAGATCCTGCTTCCATTGAAGTTGCAATAAACTGTAAGTGCAAATTGAAAACAATCACATTTCATTAATATAATCATTTTTTTTATTAACGTGACATTTTGATTAATGACTAAAACCCAGAACTGACCCTTTGTGGACGTAGGTCGTGGCATTATCAGGCTCAAGCTCAATGCACTTGTCGTACATTTCATCAGCCTTACCAAATTGTTGCTGATCTGTCAGGGCCTAAACGATAAATAAAAAAAGAAACATTATTCATTAATATTCCAACACAGTGTCCTTCTAGTGAACCTTTCTCCAAGGAACAAATCTTTTATACCATGTCAAAAAAATAAATCCCATCTACAAGTTCTATTATAGCACTGGATTTTAAATTGATTCTCATACTCTGCAAAAAAACAAAACAAAACAAAAAAAAAAAATCAATAAATCTCAAAGTTTGAATTTCGTTTTAATAGACTGAAGCACTTTGGCAAAAAGACTGCAATTCAAAATTCTACCAAAACATTTGCTATAACTAAATATAAAACAAATGTGAATTTTCTGACACTAAGAAAAATAAATTTTGATTTTCGTGTGAATATGGTGAATAGGAGTCAAGGTGACCGGTACCTGTGCGTATAGAGCATAACCTTCTGCACACTTTGGAAACCTCCGAATCACATCCTCAAAGCCATCCATGGCTTCCTGAACCTGGGGAGGGTAATTTCCAGTGTATGCCTGTCGATACTACAGAAAACAATATACAGTGTAATAAATAATTAAAATCTCTATTATTTAACATTTGGTAAACAGATTGTGTCAAATCTGAGAATGGTTTTAAAATGTAAAATAGAAGATTTAAGTGCTTGTGCTACTCACAAGTGCAAAGCATTTCTGGGCCTGTGCAAGAGCAGAGTCTGGCCGAAGCTTGATGCACTCATCAAAATCTCCCACAGCCTCTTCTACCTGATCCAGGAGAATCTTTAACTGTGGAACAGAAGTTTCTCCAAAGAGTTACAAAGAAATATATACAGTAATCCCTCGCTACTTCGCGGTTCGACTATCGCGGATTCACTGCATCGCAGATTTTTTTTATTTATTACGTATATTCGCGGATTCATTTTTTCCCCCGATCGCATCGGCCCGGCCATGGGTGTCTCGCCAAAAATAAAAAAAAGGCAGAGGATGGAAGCCTTTAATGGGCAGTGTTATTTCCCGTCCGGGCAACCCGTTGGAGAGTGTTACAAAACATTTAAATGAAACAAAAGCAAACCAAAAAGAGCCAATGCTCGTAGCTCGTAATTAATATCTCTGCAGGGACGACGCGTGCGGTGGGGAGATGTTTGTTAACATTACTTGAACAAAGAATACTATGTGAAAAAAGTGTTTTATAATAAAATAAGCGTGAATAAGTGTTAAAAAATATATGTAAATGTTGTGCCTCCACTTCGCGGATTTTCACCTATCGCGGTCGTGGAAGTTTGCAACGTATCTTTGAGATGCGATAAAAAGAAGTTGAATGGTTTTTCGCAAAATTTTGTTTAGCATGTAATTGAAATCTCCATTTCAAATCTTAAATGTCTTCAGTTTTGATGCATGTAACATGTAATGGACATGACAGTCTTTGATCTATACAATCCTTTTCCAGTTCATTTTTTTCCCATTCTAATGTGAATATTCCTATTCTTGCCATTTCTTAATATTGTTCTGTGTTTTTAGAACTTTAGCATTCACTTGTCGTTTGTTTGCACACAAACACTTTGTGTGTCCCACCTGTCCTCTGTGGTGGTAGACGTCTGAGTTGTGAGGGTCAATCTCTGCCGCCATGTTGAAGTCTTGTGTGGAGAGCTGCGGCTGCTGCTGCTGCATGTACATGCTTCCACGCTTAATCAGAGCGTTTGCCCGCAACTGAAACAATGTACAACACATCATTAAAGCACATCTCTACTGAACTTCAGCTGAATAAAACCTGGCACCATCACCATTAGAAAACATTTGTGACAATTTGTTAAAATCCAATCTAGTTAACCCTGTGTAAACAATGTAGACCCAATGGGTTTCATTTGCTCCAAAACTTAAAAAGGTTTAAAAGATTAACTGTAAGGTTCGTCTGCGAGCGGTCTTCTTCAATCTTATCTCGCTTTACCGCTAGATGGATCTTGCCGTCCCGAAACTAGTTCTAAAAATAAAAGACTTCAACACAGGGTTTGTGAAATCAATTGAGTCTGGGAAGTGCTCAAATCGTTTTCTCTCTTAACGTCTCTCTTCCTTCTTCCAACTTCTAACGTTCCTTTCTTTTTTCTACTCCCAGACTCCTGTTTATTTTATAGCAAACCAAAAACAAGTCACGAGTTACTCATTTGCATGGTGTCGTCAGAGGCTTCAGCAGGGCCCAGCTGCAAGGCCAAACGATAGAAAAGATAGAATAATAGATAGAAAATGATAGAATGAAAGAATAAGATAGAAAATGATAAGAAATCATTATAAATGCACTGAAAGCTTAAAATACTCAACATTAACCCTGCACCTCATAGAGTTTTGAGGTATGAGTTAAAATTCATATCATGGTACATTCATGTGTCCAGACGGTATCGATAATATATCACGTTTTGTTTTTTTTATATTGACATTTTTATACAGGATGTTTTTAAAAGTAGCCCAGGTGTTTATTTGAGAGAGAGAGAAAGTAAGAGAAAGCGAGAGAGACAAGAGGGAGCAGCAAATTTTAGTTTCTGCTTTTAGTTTGAAAACGTTGCTTTCCCACAGATCATGAATGTGTGACGATATCCACAGTGTAGCAAAATATAAATTGTGGCACAATTTTGCGTGACAAAATATTAGAAAATAGACCTTCAGATTGAAAGTGCACCTGATAGTCTGAGAAATAGGATTCAACACTGCAATCAAAATCACAACAAATAAAAAAAAAAAAAGACAATTATTGGGATTTGTTTGCAGTCTTCTGTCATGCCAGATATCTTCTAATAATACGTGGCAAAATTATTGGCAAAAGAGCACAGAAATAAAATCTCACAATTAAACAGGTTAAAATTAAGACAATATTAACTAAATCTTAAAATGAACATTGATTGGCTATCGTTTTAAAACTAAATCAGCTCAAACTTTATTAAAAATCCCTTCATGTATAGTTGACAAATTGCCTTTGACACATGGAGTTTAAGTCAAACCAACTTTACATTTCAAGTCTAATCTGGCAGAAATAATAGAAGTATAAATAGAAGTGAAATAGAAGAGTGCAAACGCATCTGGCTACCTTGACACTGGCATCTTTGGTGTTGATGACGCGGTCGAGATCAGGCTGGGCAGATATAGCACTGCCGATCAGCAGGTAGAAGGTGGCTCTCAACAGAAGAGCTTCGGCTGCAAACCGTCCTTCAGACTCAATCTCTTTTGTGCACTCACTGATGATCTTATCATAGTTCTCTTCTTCCATGTACTGTTTAGCCTTTAGGTAGCCAGAGCTGAGGAAACAGTAGTTCAATGCTGTTGTCATTATTTAAACTACATTCCATTCTAACAATTCAGACAAATTCACTATAAATACATTTAATTTAATTATTATAAAATTAAAAATATATATAATGCATACTATTATTATTATTATTATTATTAATGCATACTTTTTTTTATTAAACAGGAAATCATGATCATCATCTTTCAATTATAAACTTTAATTCAGCCATTAACTACTTAATTCTGACAATTTTTGAAACAGAAACAAATCTGTCTTTCAAACAATACATAAAACAAAGCCATGTATTATAATTTTTCTGTTATTCTCTTAATCTTTTA
Source organism: Paedocypris micromegethes (assembly GCA_028031935.1). Taxonomy (NCBI): domain Eukaryota; kingdom Metazoa; phylum Chordata; class Actinopteri; order Cypriniformes; genus Paedocypris; species Paedocypris micromegethes. The sequence continues at coordinate 24,427,227 of CM051495.1, read as the reverse complement.
CACCAATAGCAACTATTAACATTACTGCAGCACCATTATTATGATAAATATTACAGCTATGTAATAAACTCCAACCTTTCTGAAAACTCAGATGCTTCCCCTTCTTTATCTTTATCCTCATCCTTCTTTTCCCCTTTTTGCAGAGGTTGTGAGATGATGTCATCAGTAAAGGAGCTGAAGTAGGACTTGATGAACTGAGGAGATGGCATAAGGGGTTCTCGGCTCTGCAATGCAAAACAAAAATAAATATATGCTAAATATAATACATGTCACAGTTTCAGCCATATTCTTACCTTGTACTTTTCTTTAGCCTTCTCTTTACCCAGCTGCTTCAGCACCTTGTCTGCTAGCAACATGCTCTGCTGGTTCTGGAACACCTCCAGTATGCATACAGCCGTCACATCTACAAAAAACAACTTAGCTTTTATGTATTTCTCAATAGACTTTCAAATTTGAAAACTATCAAAATGTATATCAAATGTATTCAGATCAATGGACCCTAAATATATCATGTGTGTAAAAAAAATCAATTGTGTTAATTATCAAGTGTGTGTGTGTGGGGGGGGGGTATATAGAAACAACAAAAACTGAAGTAGCATTTAAAAAAATGGAAAATTGAAATGAGAGCAACTAGAACCTTCTAAGCATTCCTTCTTGTTATCCAGTTTTTCCAGCGCTTTGGCACGTCTGAAAAGTGCTTTGACATAACACGGGTTCAGAGCCACAGCTTGAGAGCAGTCCTGTATCACCTCTGTCCATTTCATCTACAAACAAAGCAATGGAAATTAAGAATGTTATACAGCTCCCAATGAGAGTGAGTATCTAGCTACAAACCTGTTGCTCGTAAGCTGCCGCTCTATTTTGATAGAAGGTGGACAGATCTCCTTTCTGGTCTTTAGGACACATGCTGATGGCTTCTGTGTAGCACTGAATCGCCTGCTCGTACTTGCCAGCCTTGAAGTATTTGTTGCCCCTGTTCTTGGCCGATTGAGCCCGGTCGAGAGGACTCTGCAATGACAGACGAGTTCATTAAATCTAGATATCCACAGTATGTTTTTGATCTAAAACTAAATGCGACCTAAGATGAACATCAACATTTTTTAAACATTCACTTGAAATACGATTATATGAGTTGAGTGAGCACTTAAATGAAAGTGATAGCAAAGAAAAGTTTTACTCAAACTGTCAACGACATTGTGAACATTACGGCATGGTGCGACTTCAAACTAAGACAGCAATCTTTGATTCGGGTTAACAACCAAACTTTTTGTGATCTAGCCCTAGCATTTTAACAAAACCCTTGAACTTCACAAGATGTAATTTATAAATAGTTTTACATTTTATCAAAGGTGTTTTAAATTTGATTAGAGTGAATAGTAAATGAAAATGAAACAGAGGAATAAATAACACAAATCACATTTTAAGTGTTAAACTTGATAAAACAAGATATTACAAACAAGTTTTGTATTTTAAATATGATGAATATGAAAAACTGTAATACATACTATATTTTCTTCCAATTACTAAATAGGGTTAGCTTCTATCATGAGGTTAGACCAAGTTTTTTTTTTATTTTGTTTATTGCCATTTCAGCTTTAGAGGCCATTTGATGGCATTTACAAAATTTTGTTAGACCACAATTAAACACAAATCTATACATTATTCCAGGTGCTACGGTTGGGGTTGTGTGTGTGTGTGTGTGTGTGTGTGTGTGTTCACTTAACTGTTTGTGTGTGTTTATATGCAGAGCACACATTCTTAGCATGGTTTCGACCAGACCTAACCACTTTCCCTCCTTTTCATTTCTTTTAAAATCTAAAATCTAAATCTTAAAATCTTTTAAAAAATTTATTTTTAGTCTATTTAGTTAATAGTTTGAATCACAATTATTCATTAACCAATCAGAAGGAACCAATGAAAGCATGCTTCCATGACTACATTAGACACATTAGTGCTAGCGTACACGTTTCTATTAGTACACAACTAATTTATTACATTTCAAAAATGTATACTTGCACAACTCTCCAATTCAGCTTCAAACTGTGACCGCTCCACAACCAACCAGCAACCGTTTCCTCAAATTTTATTTCTAGACATTCACTGATAACCGCACAAACGTAACCTCTACAGTAGTCCATGCTCAGTGTTTTTCAGAAAAGTACACACCTAAACAGGGGTCTTAAATCAAAGATAATGGGGTCTAACAGCATCATAAAGTCTCCACACTCCCAAGTTTGTGGTAATGTGTTTTTGTGGGACATAGACTGGCACACAGTTGTGGCCCAGTGGTAGAGTTTGACTTCTGACCAAAAGGTTGCAGATTCAAATTCCAGACCTGTACTTTTGAAGTTTCCTTGAGCAAGACACTAAACCTGATTGGATCGTTATGCAAGTCTCTTTGGATAAAACTGTCTGCCAATTAAATAAAAAAAAAAATACATAAAAAAGCAGCTAATTTAGCACCCTGCTTCATTCTACTCAGGATCATTCATTATTAATCAATAATGATCAAACTCCGAATGTTTGACTAAAACTGCACGAAACGAACACGATGACAACAGAAAAACAAACATGACATTTGATTAGAGAATACAAATATAAACCACGCCTACTCTCCCATTATTCCCGATTTATTACTGAAAAACAACTCTCCAGACTTATTGAGATCTGAAAGTTAATTAATGATTGATCAACGAAAAAATTATGAATTGTGCCAGATGTTTTTTTTTTTTATTACCAATGATTTACAAGCAAACCCACCAGGGTCACATGTGGATTTAGCCTGCCCGCCCACTTTTAACATTATTCAATCGGATAGAAACGCCAGTGGAAAATTAAAACAACAATTTGACCATTAAACGGCAATTCTCGAAATAATAGAGTTGGTTTCATTTAGCATTTTTAACAGTCTGCACAACTTTTAGTAATATCTGTGGTGGTTTTGGAGCTGACGTTATGGGGCTAACAGGCTAGCGCACGCGAGCTAGTCTGCCGCTTCGTGTCCTTGAGTGTTTGTGGTTTCATATCGATCTTCACAGCCAGAAATGACAGACCTACTCTAGCACAGCAAAACACTCAAATGAGGAAACCGTATAATCGCATTTATTACCACGTTCTCCAGCTCTGGATTAGTCGCAGAATGATGGCCTTTGACGGGGCTAGCGCTTCCTTCTGGAGTCTTCCTTTCGCCATTCTTTTGCCCCGGCTTTTCTTTGCTACGGCTGCGGTTCCACAAGTACACAGCTCCGACACCGATGACAATCGGAGTGCCGATGAGGAGGGCTAGCTGCCATCGGGGTAGCCCACTGCCGGACTCAGGCTCTATGGGCTTCGAAGCAGCCATCCCGCTCCACGCAACAGCGCTGCAGCTAACGCGCAGACTCACGCGGACACGCGCCGCCTCCTTTACAGACGTCGGAAGGTCGACACTCGCCAGCACTACTGACGTGAACAGGTGGCGTCATGTGACACCGGGAGACTACTCGCTGATATTATATCATATATTTCTGTATATGTCAAATTGCATTACTGTATAATATATTTACTATAATATTATATTTATGTTATTTAAGACAAATATACTATATTATTTATTATACCTAAAAGACAGGCCAGTGATGTTAAACGTGTTAACATATCATACGTTTCTAGTCTTCTTTAAAATTAAAAACGGGAAAACTAAAAGTTGCCTCCTCTCTCTCTATCTTTTATTGTAACCTTCCAATTTGAAGTCCAACTTCCTAACGATTAAACCCCACCATTCTGAACCTAACAAAAGTCAAGAGTTATATGAAAAAGTATCATTAATAAAGTTAATAACGGTCAATAAAGTTCCAGATTATTAGTATGAATGAAGAACCTTGATCTCTAATTACTCTGTCAGATGAAAAAGCGCGAAAGGACGTGAGTCACGTGACGTACTGTCGCCCGCTGATTGGTTTAAAGGAATGTGGTCTGTACCCATTGGTTGAATCTTCTTGAACCGCGCGTCTCCACCTGGGGACTTTTAATCTGGATCTATTTAACGTCTGAGGCATTAACATGGCAAGCGATGTGGAAAACAGCTGGAAGACAACGGTTATAATCAGCTCATCTCCACAAGTACAGCATTTCTTCGTATTAACATTCGAGATAATAAATAATTGTGCACTGTAGGACTGAATATTTTGATTACCTTGACAGTGTGACGAATCCTCGCAGATTTTATTAGCACAGCAACACAGGATCCGTCGCTCGGACAGTACTTTGCCCAGCACCTTTATTTTCCCCCTTTCAGGTAATTATAATACGTTAATGTTGTTTACAATTTGCTAAACGTTCGACGTTTTGTGTGTCCGCGTATTCTACTTTTGTGCCTATGCAATATTGGGAAAGAATTTCACTATATTTGTATGTCATTTATTAATGACTATTACTAATTTTCAAATTGAGTGCATGATGGAATTTTTCTCAATTAAATCACGGCCTGGAGTCTGGAAAGTTGCCTTTAGATGTGTGTAGGTGTGTGTGTGTGTGTGTGTGTGTGTCCTGCTCTGTGATTGGTTGGCCACCATTTCAGGATGTGTCCCGTCACTGACCAGTTATGCAATTTTATTAACCAGTGTTTCGCTCCATTGTTTTCTTTTGCACAGCAACAGCATTTTTGCTTACAAAGCCAGAGGACTTTCCAGGCAATCGTGAGTGTGAAGAACCTTTTGAGAATATTAAGAAGTTTCTACAAGTCCATGGGAACAGTTTTCTTTTGCTTCAAGCACCGATCTTTGAAAAAAAAGAGTGGGCAATAATATCCTCGTTGCAAAAGAGGTCTGTACGGTTTTCAATGACATTTTGAAAATTACTTTCTAGATAATAAGCCAATGATAATGTGCAACTATAGAGCAGATTTTATAGAGTCAGATAGAGCAGACACAGGGTTTTCAAAAATTTGCAATAAATACATTAAATTGAAAAATGTGATTATCCCACATATTTTTAAACAATGTAGTTTGACCAGTTTTTGCTTAACAGATTTTTTGGGTGTAACCTGAAAGTCTTACTTGTCCATAATAATGCTGATGCTGTAAAGCAGATGTTGGTAATTGCTAAAGTAAGCACTTTAACTCGTTCATACTATTTTTCAAATTGTTGCGGTAATGCGTGCCTTTCAGGTGTTGATCGCAGTTTTTATTTCAGGCCACAAGTAAACCTCAAGTAGAAGATCTGAGAGAACGAATTTCTTCAGCATGTTTTCACATCATTGAAAACAGTAGCGTATGGCGTTCACCTCAAGTGAAGACAATGAACTAAACTTTATAGTAGGAATAACTTTATGACTGCTACGCTTTTTCTTACCACCAGATGTCAGTATCACTAAGTTAACGGACACCTGATTTAGCAAAGCTGTTTATTATTACTATTGACTATTCCATTTTATTATTATTATTATTATTATTATTATTATTATTATTATTATTATTATTATTATTAATTAATCAGACATTATACATCTTGTTTTTTTTATCTCAAAATACAATAAAAACAAGCCTGGGCTTTCTGGATATGTTTAATAACAATTTATAACCGTCGTTACATTTATTAACAAAACCAACAGGTTTTGAAAATGTATTCTCATTGTGTTATTGCACATGAGTATGTAAATAGCGACTTTGTTCAGTCAGTTTTCATGTTCTTGACTTGAGCCTCTTCTATGATTTCCTCTATACAAACCACAATGCTTTCCATCAAGTCGAATGTGACCAGCGCACACTCCAAGACCTGAATGTTTTAGAATGCATTTTATACATCACAGTGTTAAATGAAGCTTTTGCTAATGAGGGAATTCTTTACAGCTAATGTATTCTTTACCTTAGCCTGTTCCTCATGTGACATGCTTCCAAAGTTATCTGTTTTCACTGTCATGCGTTGAATCGCTTTCTTGTCAGGTGTCTCTTTAAATTCTATTTAATAAAAAAAAGCATTTCATAAAAAAAAGCATTTCATTATTCACAAAAAATAAAGCAAAAATAAATTATACCAGTTATATATCATGTGCATTTGTTGCCTGACATAAGAATTGGAAATATTGATAGAAATATAAATCAAATGTTTTTTGTTGTTGCTTGAAATGTAACTTTAATGAAATGTAATTTAAATGAAAATGTGAAATCAACCTTTAATTTTGATCTTTCTGTCCTCTTTGATCCTTTTGAACTCCACCTGAAAGTACGACTTTGACATGCCTAGACACAGTCGTAAAGATTGTGTGTAACCCTCTGAGATGTGACACAAATCGTTCCATATTCCTGTCTGGGAGACAAAAAAAGTTACAAAAGATGGAAAAAATAAAATTGATTATTGATATTAACATGTGATGAAATAGAAATGATATAGTGCAGATTAAATAAAGACAAAACCTACCCAAATCTGTCTTTCCTGTAGTAACAAATACCGTAAAAGATTTAGGGACACCATAACCCTTTAAAACATTCAAATAATATGTTATTATCCAAAATAAAAACGGATATGTCAGGATGTTACACAGAAAGTTAAGCAGAACAGCTGCATGATGATTTTAGGTTGACAGCGTTTTCATTTGTTGCATCAGTGAAATGAAGGCTTAAGTAATTTATCATGAGCAGATTATCCCAACAAGGTATGTCAATCAGTATCATTTAAAGAAAGACACTGGATCCGCTTCAAAATATTGAACTGCCCACCATCTGTTCTGCTTTGTAGGATCATGGCAGCAAACCCGGACTTTACTCATTAATAAAATATGGCTGGGGATGGATTGTGTCCAGGTAGGAGATCTGTTTAAAATCGAGACAGCTGCTAATCGCGTGACGTCTTGAGTTACGATTCGTCTCGATGATTTGTTCATAGAAAAGTTGATTTGAGGAATTAAAATCATTTTGTGTGTTGGACGTTAAGCCGTACAAGTGATTAGCATCAAAAACTCATTTGTAAAGCGTGTTTTACCTGTCCATTCCATGTAGTAAATCTGTTTCGTGGTCCTGTGGGAGAACTACAGTGTCCCTTAGGAGTGAGATCAGTCGTGTCTTCTCAAACCAGACATCCTTGTTAGCGACCTTCAGTAAAATTGATAAAATACTCAGATTCTGATCAATGTTTGGCAAAATGACTCCAGTGATCCAACTACCATTCTGGACTGTTCCGCCTGATTCTTTATGTTTTTGATGATGACGCTTTCTACCCCTGCGTGATGACTGGTCCTCATAATGCGCCTGGTGATACAGAGAAAGAGCATTTATTGAAGTGGAATTGAGCTTTTTAACCCTGAAGATCAAAACTGCACATTTTCTGGAATCATTACCGGAAAAACATGTGCTTTGCTTCTCCAGAAAGCTTCTCTATAAAGAGCTGGAACACCACAAGACTCATTTGCTTCTGAATGAAGAAGATTAGAACATACAGAGAAGTCAGTCAGTGCCGAGAAATTGTGAATTCAGATTTGGAGGAAAATCTTACCAAATGCTGGATCGGACAGTCAGTCATAATTATAACTAAGTTCTGCAAACATATTGAAAAAATATTGTAATTGCAATATGTTGAATACAAATTGCAATTGAAAATATTTTCATATTTTCTAGTATTAGAAAATGTTTCTACGTTGTCGATTATTGATTAAGGGTTTCATTGCATAAAATTGTGGGAAAGCGAAGTGCAATTGATATGAGATTTGTGACAATGACATATACATTTATACCATAAATTGGCGTAGATTTTAAAATATGTTTAGTAATAACTCAAATGTGCATTGGTTAACTTCAGCTAAAAAATCCTTTAGCTGAAATATTTAAATACAATGAAAAATCATTTTGATTATTGTACTATTTTTTTGTGAAAATTCTTTACTTGTTTTACGCAAATATACATTTGTTCTTACCTGTGGAACTTCATGGAATTGTTTTAGCTCAAGAAGCTCCACAGACAGGCTGTTGTCCGGTATTCTTTCCAAACTTTTCACATTCAAGTCCTTGCAAATGCATAACAAAGTAATAAAAAAAGAATAATTGCATAACATTTTTATTTTATGTTTATTATTTATAAACATATATTTATGTATTAACGTTTGTCAAATTGGGTTTGTATGTATAATTGTGGTAATCTTGTATAATTTTGCCTCTTACCAAGCCTTTTAAAATCCATGATTCGTCTTTCCTGTAATGTTAAACACAATGATTAATGTGCAGTTATTTTTAAACCAGAAAAAAATTTGCCAAGAAAACTTTGAAGTGAATTACAAACCTACTCAACAGGATATTGACATATTCCATATTACATTGCAGAACAAACACCGGACTGAAAAGAAAAATCATGAAATGATCAGTTTGTGTATTTGTGAATACAGAAGATTAGATAATTCGAAGCCATTTAATGCCCAAGAGATTGTGGCTTCAATTGTTTTTAAATTGTCTGACAAAAAATACAAGTAGGGAGAGTAAAAAAAAAGTCCTTTATAGAAATGTGTAGCTTTAACCACAACTTACCAGAAAACGGCAGGGAACACTTCCATGGCGATAAGATGAACAAACAACAAGTAAGCCATACATGCTCTGGATTCCTTGAGATCACAAGCATCTTCTTTTCTTTTAATAAGATGGTCAAACAACAGATTTGGCAGAGACTGGTGGATTTGTGCTAGAATTGCCTTGAAACACAAACAGAAGCATTTTAGAGCTTCTTAAAGCTTCCCAACGCACGTCAGATGATGCTTCACCATGATCTCGGTGGCAAACGTCCACATGGGTGAATGTTGTACTACGTTTACTTCTTTGTCCAGCTGCACATGGAGCAGAGGTTCCCTCAGACTCTTCAGGCAACTGAAGGACAGTAAACGCATGGTACGTAAGTGTTGAGTAAAAGACATTCTTTGCTGATTTTTAATACATACAACTTTGAAAGAGCTGATCTCAGATTTATGTCTTGGTTCTTGACTTCCTGAACAAAGGGTTCCACAAAGTTCAGCAGTGCGGTGCAGCATCGGCAGAGCCCGTACACGTCTTCCTGTTCCTGTTTGTGTGTGTAAGGTACAGGCAGCTTTGAAATCTGTTTCTGTATAGAATCTAGAGCTGAGGACAGTCCAGACCCTTGTGATTCACGGGTTCTCAACAGCACTGTGAGGAGCAGATAAGAAAAAGCTCATGTTTTCTATAGTCTTAACACGCAATTTGCTTATTGGTTACGTATCGTTACGTATTTGTCTCGTTACCCGATTGAATGAGTGGCATGAGAGCGATGATGGAGTCAGCTATAGCTCCAGGATCCGTCTCGTCCACTTGCTTGATTAAACCATCAAGAAGTTCTTTCTCCTTGCAGATCTGCAAAACGTTTGCATATTTGAAACAACATTTGACGACAAGCACGGCATGATGGAAAAGAAGTATAAATAGTGTGAGCTTACTTGAATGAGATGATTTAGGACTAGTTGAGAGTGGTGCCACTGCGTGTCTGACTTCTGCGCTTTCTTTAGTAAGGGGGGCAGGAGACCACAGCCCATAGATCTCACTACGTGCTAGAAGAACAACGATTTGTTGATTTTCTTATGCATCACATATTCCTTTAATAACATTTTTCTCCACATATTAATATTAATTCAATAAAGCACTGTGTGTGTGCAGAACAGACTTTTCACCTTAAACAATAATTGTAATATTAAAATTACTAATAAAAAATGAGTCTACAGCACAAGAAAATATCGTAGTAATAATAATAAGTATTTTGTTTTTTAAAATGCCACGTAGACCACAACCTCCATGTAACTCAATCACAACCGTTTTGACTTTAATAAATAACAAAATATAAATATGCTTTACTCTGATATAGTGATAAATTAGATTTTGATTAATTAAAATCTATCTATCTATCTATTCATTCAAAATGTATATAACAATATAAATTACTCCAAACCATTTGACCTGAGTGTTTTTTTTCTTCTTCAAATTATAAATGATTTGTACTCATTAAATCAACTACGGTATTTGAGCTCCTTACTACTCAAACTCTTTATTTGAAATACGCTTTTACATTTTTTTTTTATTAGGAATTTAACATTGTAAATGTTGTTTATGTATAAATGCATTATTCGCACTGTGTAACACCTAATCGGTTTAATTCACCCCTAAACTCCCCTAAACGTAGTGATTCAAAATCTAGATGCCTGAGTGTTTCCGTCTTTAGCATGACAGTGTGTCACATGTATGTGTCCGCGGCGAGGTGCGGGAGAGTGTGAGATCAACAGTGCTTAATGGAGTGATGCTATTGAAAGGGTTTCCAGTGGAGCACAAAATCTGAACTACATTCACACACCCAAGGGTCAACAGGGCCAGTCAGAATGACAAAGTGGTGGTTTAGACAAGATAACAGCTCCATCATATTCTTCCAGTCCCACTGGACTGATGTCATAAAAATGAGCCAGAGATGTGACTATATTGTGGCACTTGTGTGTCATTTGGGGACTGGAGATCTAAGAGCCCCTGCCTGTTTTCTCTGGTTTCAGGGTACAATGCTCTTATTTAACCCCTAAACAGGGTGATGACTACTGTAAAATTCAGTCCAATCCCTCAGATTTACCCGATTCGCCTCATCTTTTATGAAGTCCAGTAGTTGCTTGCTGTCTCCTTGAGCAATGCAGGTGTGACCGGCGTTCAGAAAGAGCTCACGGTCCTCCGCTGTAAAGTCTTGTTCTCTGGTCTGTCTCTATAAAACACAACGTAACTAGGCATTACTCAAGATTAATATTCAACACAATATTCAAGATTAATCATCAGACATTGAAATACTGGATGGTTAGTTTTCTGTTTACTCACCCATCTTTGAATTACATCCTCAAGTTGATGTCCCGCCATTTAAAAGCAGGTCTCTCGAAAATTAATCAAATAAGTGACACGTAATAGTGAAGATTATGTTGTTTCTAAGAAGTCAGTGGCACTTGCAACCACGTTAAAAGAAAAGAACCGAACGACGGCAATATGAAACGCAGCTCTTGTAAACCTCTTAGCAAACGTGGCACAGAGTGTCTACTAATAGGATTAAGACGGAGCAATGTGACGTAGATGAGACGAGACAGAAATCTCGAAAGCTCTGGAAAGCAGACTTTGCGTTTCATTTCACACACATGTTTGCACAATCAAGCTGTGTTTGCCCGCTTTGGGTTTTGTATAGTACAGTCGCAGTTAGTTAATTAAACGCTGTGAATGCGGCGGACGGAACAGGAAAGGTCAGACACAAGACCACAGTGATGTTAAACAACGTGCTGTAGGGATTCTCCTTGGAAAATGTCTTTGAGTCCCTTTTTGTGGATACGTGTATGATGAATTCTCTATATCACGACGTATAGAATTACTCCAACGGTCTTGTAAACCGATATCGTTGCTGTCTTTGACCTTTGTGGATCCTGATTTCAGGTGTATGTGATACATACGGCGTTTGAGTTACGGATTTAACCAGCGGCCTCCTTGTTTGCTCTGCCTATTGCTTTGTGGTGAAAGGCTTTGACAAAGGCACAATGTACATAAAACAGGAAAGCACGGGCAGATTCGCTCATGGCTAATTGGAGATTGCTGATTTAGTGTTTTGACAGTGAGCATCTGTATTGAAAGATCATTTTTTATGCAAGCTTATGAGTTTGTCGGCAGGCGAAAAGATTTTTTTAGTTGATGGCCCTTGCTTTTTCAACTGTTGTCGCAGTGAAATGATCCGTTTTGAGTTTAAAGTTTGTCTAACTGTGTATGTAGCAGGATTGGCTTTTATCAAACATAACATAGATATTAAAATTAATATTCTGCACAGTGAATTCCGGTTATCTGATTATTTGCTTGAGAAAGAAATAAAAAAGAACCCACAAATCATTCTTGTACCGCTGTAAAGACACATTCTTCTTAGATGTCTGAAAAGGCTGTGTTTGTTTTTTACTGTTAAAAGCAGTTTTGAAATATGTACTTTTAAAACTGACAATTTTGTAGGCTACGGTAATTTGACTATTTGGACCTATATATATATATATATATATATATATATATATATATATATATATATATATATATATATATATATATATATTTCCCCCATAAAGTGGCTTTTCCTCTTTAATCTGCAGCCCAGTGTACAATACATATATATAATTTTGAGAGGTTTCTGTAAGTGGTTGTATCTTCACTACTGGAGGATGTAAGTTGGATTTCTCGGGCCTCTGCTGCTCTCTTCTTGCCTGTGTTTGGGCATTAGAGTGGACCTGAAGGACCCCAGAGACAATGTCTGGAGCTGATGCAGTCTGTTCAAACCCCAGTGTGGATGTCAGGAAAAACTGTGTAGTTTAGGGGTCACTCCCTAGAGTTGGTACCCTAGCTTTCACTGCCTACTCACAAATGCACTTTTGTGTTTGATTTGAAAAGATGCACTTAATACAGACATGGCTCAGATTTTCATTTCTCCCACAAAGATAAAAAAAAATGATTTAGTAAATACCGGAATGAAACGATTTGTTGGGATTATTCAAAGAGTCGTTTGTTGCGGTTGAGTTTAGCACACTTTGAAGTAATCTCAGTGTTTTGTAGAGCCTGGATTAGAAGCACTTGACTGCTTCTTCAGTTTATATTCTCACTATTATAAATGGATTTGCGGATTTGTGTGTTTGGCCAATGGCCGAGTCGTGATGAAGTAATGAAGCTCTTAGTCACACACTAATGCCAGGGGATGCAAAAAAAAAAACTGGTTCATACAATTGTACCCATGCTTGCTCTTTTGTAAATCGAATTGTGATGCCAGTTCCTTGTGTCAAGCTGTTCCCAATCAATACGCACGGTGTGTGAGATTGACAAGCAGAACATCACTCCCTTTTCCTGAAGGAGAGACGTTTTCTGCCTGTGATCAATATGGCTCAGCGTCACAACAGTGCCCACTTGTGTGCTTGTGGACCCTGCGCCACCTCCTCTGAAGACCACCGGCTGAAGAGACGGAGATGTTACTAGTAAAAAGGCTGTCAACGCAATTTTGTCAGTCTGCCCATTCTCTGGTGTTTACAAATGCTGACACACTGTGAACCAGTTCCCATGATTTTATTGAGGTGATGGAAGCTTTTATGTCGTTTATTTTTACCTCACATCTCACTACTGGTGTTTTTAACAGTTTAGTATAGTTTAGTATTTAGCTATTTTTTGGCTTGATGTTTTAGAGATCAAAGCTACTGGGTTTTTTTTATCAATATAATTTTGAAATGTACCTCTTGGGTTTCTTGTATCTTATTGTATTTTTTTTTTTGTTTTTTTTGTTTTTGCTCAACCGTCTTAAAATAAGCAGTAAAATATGGAGATTTAAAGTTCTGTAACTCCACCAAACCTTGCGTGGATCTGCGTGGATGTCTGGTTGGAAATGCTGTGAGCTGATTTGAACCGATCAGGTTCTGGTTGCAATCATTAATGATTTAGATGATGCCAGCAGGGAAACGAGCACGACTGGTCTCATCTACGACTGTAACAGAGATCTTTGTCTTCATACTCCTACTCTTTTAGCCTGCTCTAGTCTTTTACTGTGATAACTCAGTACGGTAATTCAACAGAAACCGAGGAGATGTTTAGGTAGAAAAATATAACATATGGAAATGTATTTATTATTAAATTTATCCTTATATGAATACCTTTATGTCAAATTGTTTTTTTTTTTTTTTAATACCCTCAGATGCACTGGCTTATCTATTTAAGACCTACATTCTAAATTGTCCCCACAGTTATTCCCATTAGTTAATTTTGTTGTTTTTGTAACATTGATTGTGCGGCAAACCAATCACAGACCAGGACACAGACACACACAGTCACAATTTCTCACACCTATGGTCAATTTTTCAAATCCATTTCACCTTACGCATCGTTTTGGACTGCTGGTTAGTATGTTCAGTTCACCTTCGAACATGCTTTTCATTGTCCAAGACCTTCTAAAACCAGCTGTACAAAATAAACGAAAAGTTGAATTTAACAATGACTATGACAGTTACGTATCTACGCTCATATGGCCCTGATCAATTAGTTGGTAAATATAAAAATGTATTTGGCCAAAAAGCATTGACTTTTTTTGTGTTTCTATGTCAGTCTCAGAAATAAAAAAACAATATTTTCAACATCACAAACTACATGTATCTCCTTCTTCAACCTCAAGTCATATTACAAATACATGTATCAAAGTTTCCTAAAAAATTACAGAATTTAAAAGAAATGTTAGTCATAGACTAACAATGTTAGTCTCTCTCTCTCTCTCTCTCTCTCTCTCTCTCTCTCTCTCTCACTCACTCACTCACTCTCACTATTTCTCTTTTTGTCATTCACTCTCTCATTGCTGGTAATAAAGGGATATATAGAATAACTTTGAGAAATCCTTGAAGAAGACCCAGTTACCGGACTAGCCAGGTCAGCACAGTGGTGGTTTCATGGAAACTAGTCATTTTGAAACCTTCTGTAATTTAGTTTATCCCTTATCACAGTCACATCCGTTGTCAAGTCTCCATCTCTCCATTTGACTGTTCATCACCTCTGGTTCTACAGCAGTGTGGTGGCCGCTGCTTGTATAAGTATGTTTGACCTGAAGACGAGTGGACGAGTGCCGACTGTTGAGAAGCTCTTCAGGGGCTTGATGGAGCTGCATAGTGACACATGACTACACAGACCCTTGAACAGCATTAGCACAGGCTTCAGCAAACCTACATCTGAGCCTCAAAACATTCATTAAATCAGAACATCAAAAGGAACTTTGCTAGAACGCCTCAGCATTAATTTTTCATTACTACTCAGAATAAATCTTTTGTCATTTTTGTCACTGCCGTTGCACCCACTCCCACACAAATTCGCCTTTCTTTTTTTCTATCTATCTATCTATCTATCTATCTATCTATCTATCTATCTATCTATCTATCTATCTATCTATCTGTCTATCTGTCTATCTGTCTGTCTGTCTGTCTGTCTGTCTGTCTGTCTGTCTGTCTGTCTGTCTGTCTGTCTGTCTATCTTTCTATCTTTCTATCTCTCTCTCTCTCTACCTCTGTCCCTCTCTCTTTTAGATTTTCTCTATATCTGTCTCTCTTTTCATTTCTCTCTTTCTCGCTCTATCCTCTCTTCCTCTATCCCTTTCTGTTTATCTCTCTTTTTCTCAATATCTGTCTCTTTCTCTTCAATCTCTCTTTCTTTCTTTCTGTCTTTATGTATCTCTCTTTCATTCTATTCTACAAGATTATTTTCTATCTTTCTCTATCCTTTTGTCTCTATCCCTCTTTCTCCATCTCTCTCAGTCTTCCTTTCTCTCACCCAATCACTCTCGCTATCCGGCACTCCTCCTCTTTTTCAGTCTCCCTTTCTCTTTGTGCTTTGTTGAAATCTTTTGCTTGGCTTGATGTTTTGTGAAATGGATCTTATGAATTTTTCACACAGTTTCATCTCTTTACTCGAGCATGGTTAGGTTTAATCATTTAGCAGTGTTTTTTGTGCTGTAAATGCATTTTCTTATGTTTAAAGGGAAGATTTGAGATGACACATACATTGCATTTCTTAAGTAAATGGCTGTTTATGATGCTCACTACTCGAATGCTTAAACCTTTCTTGTTGCTTAATCTGTAAAGCAGATGTCAGCAACACAATCATCGCAGGCTCAGTTCACAAACACCATGATGTTTCGGTGCATAACACATTTAGCACAATGTAAGAGGCTTTAGACTAAAGTGTTTTCTCTACATCACATGTGTCAAACTCAAGGCCCGGGGGCCAGATGTGGCCCGCCATGTCTTGCCGTTAATCAATAATCTGTTTAATACTGTAAAAATCTGTGTAAATGTACTGGGGTTTTTACCAGTGCTTTAATTCTAAGGATCAAATGCCCTGTTACACAGACAATTTCCAAGCCTGTGTGTCAAACTGTATTTGTTCACCCTCAAACATTTATACGTGAATCCTTTTAGCTTTTGTCAGGATTCATATACTATTAGAATACTGTTTAAATCTTTATGAAACAAAGCTATATGGTTGTATCCCGGCTAAAGTACATCTTCTAATGTCTCTCACTGTATGAAATTATTATGTCTAGCTTTTTAATAATATTAGGAGAGACTGAACATAGTAGAGTGTTTGAAACCAAGTCAAAATGGAATCAAATGCAAATCTTGCCCCCTGTGTCTCGTTGGAGCGACAGCTAGCATCCAAATAGTGGTAGTGATATGTAATGCTAAATGAAGCAGAAAAACATGTCTTTAAATGAGTAGCGACCTACAACACCCGCCTTTCAGCGGCTTTCGGGGGCCGACTGCGTGCTGTGCTGGGATTGGTGGGCCCCTCTGTGAGATAACTAATGGAAAAGCTTTCAGGCCTTTAACCTGGAGGAAAACGTCAGCTCACATTTGGCCGCTCACCCAGGTCTAATGTCTCCCAATTGTGGCAACCACCACTGGTCGTGCCCATTTGCGGCATTTGAGCGGCAGAAGCAGAAGAACTCGGGTTCAGATGAACTTCCAGGAGGAGACTGGAGTCTAAACGGGGTGTGATTCTATATAATTAATATTCCAAAGTGTGTGTGTGTGTGTGTAATGGCGCACGTCAACACATTGACACCCGAGTGTTTAGAAGATGGTTCATTCAAATTTGACTTGCTTTTTTCTGGGAATCTAACCAACAATCTTTAGTGTCACAAACCACAACTCTATTGGTTAAGCACAGGTAAGCCATTATTTGGACGGAAGGTGCTTTATTTTATAACGCTTTCATGGCTTAGCCACAGGTAAACATGCTCACATTGTTTTTTATTTAACACAAATTGTGTGGGAGCCTGTCATCCATGCTAATTTTTTGTATTGCACTGTACCTTTCTGAAATCATGAATAATTTGTATGGCTGCCCGACTGCCTGATGACAGCTGTGCAGTTGTCGTGCAGTCTGTTTTTCAGTTCAAGTAAATAATGGATAAAGCGGCACAACAATAGAACACTCTATCTGCTCTCTGGATCCTTGAGAACTTACTTTTCCTCAGAGTCGCAGAGGTGCAAACACCAAGCTCTGTGTTTTTGCCACCATGGATGGTCTTGAAACACACACACACACACACACACACACACACACACACACACACACACACACATCAGTATTAGTACTACTTATTGTTCAATTGTTTTGTTTTTCATAAATATTAAAAGCATTCCACTTTGGTTCTGTAATGTTCTGATTTGTGCTATAATCGAAAACAAAGTAAATCTTGGGCAAAGTATCAGCTGTGATTCATTGATATTTCATTTAGAAATTAACAGGAAATATCTAAAAATGTCATTTTTGGTAACATTTTTAACTGGGGGAAAATATAGTTGAAAGAGGCTAGTTTCAGCTTAATTTAAGATTTGTTATGGTTTTTGACTTATACACTAACTATTTCCAAATGTCTTAATTAAGTAGAAACTCTTTTGACATATCGTTCATATTTTATGTAACTGCCATTAATTTTAGATAACCATGAAATAGCCGTGAGTTCCACTTTTTTTGTGGCACCCATGAGACTTTTTCAGGGCCTTGCCATTTATTGTTTCCCTGAATTAGTATTGGGAAGAATATGTGGAGCTTTATGGTTTGCTTTGTTGTGTGTGTAGAGGCTGAGGAATGAAGTGCTCTGATTATTTGCCCTCTGAAATTGATTGGGTCTTTCTCCAGCACTTCATCTATTCATATTTGATATGCCTTCAGGCTGCAGGGAAACGGTCTTAAAACCTCCCCTGAAATCTGGCTGGGCCTAATGCTCACTCAAAGTTGCACTTTTCCTCTGAGTGAACTGCACAGAATTGAAACGGTTGTGGTGATACTGACCAGGATGAAGGTTGCAATCTCTGCCCTTCTCTAGAACATTCTGCACTAACACAAATTCATGCACACTTTTTTTTAAATACAATAAAATCTGGGGTCTGTTGTTTCTACCAGCAAGCTAAAAAATGTGATTTCCTTCTGCATTTTTCTTTCAAATTACTGTATAATTTTATTGATTTACCCCACAGTGCTGAAGATAACACATCTTGTCATTATTATTTTTTAAAAAGATTTGCTGTACATTTCATAAAACTGTATTTTGCTTTAAAAATAGCCACATTTTCAGGGATGTTATACAGACCATACAGACTTTCAACAATTTGAAATTTTAAAATGTATACCTATATATTAATTTTTTTTATTTGATTTCAGTTAGCCGAAAATGTAATTTCCCATGTCCTTTCTCTCCTTAGTCTGACAAAAGAAATGCATTTTCATGTTCTCTCAATCAAATCATTGGGGTTTTAAAATATTCAGTGTTTTCACAGGACAGAATGCAGTAAGATTTTAACCAATGCAATCATTGCAAGTCAGTGATTTCCATCGTGTAAAGAAATTATGTTTTAAAATAAGGCAGACTTGTTTTAATTATATATATATATATATATATATATATATATATATATATATATATATATATATATATATGAAATACATTAACAGTAATACTTTAGCACTGTAGAGGGGAATAACTCATTTTGGTTTTGTTTGAATAACGTGGTCTGGATTTAATTCTTACCGCATTGTTATGAATCGAATTTTCCTTTACTGAGCATTCCGCAAATCGACGTTTTATCCTGAGGGCATTTCAGGCTGCAGGACAGCGAAAAGCCCTGATACAAAGGGAACTGTTTTTGCTGAATAAACTCTCTTTATTTACACTTAGTTTGGTTAACAGAAGCGTCCCAAGAGTGTTTACAGTGTAAATAAATTGGCATAATTATTTTCATAGACAGATAAGATAACGCCCTAACATAAAACTGTCAGGGGTGTTAAAAAAAAGAACATTTCGATAAGTTTATTATTTTTTACTATTTAAGATTTTTTTGTATAAATGTGCCGTTGTTTAATCCGGTTATATAAATATGTATTAATATATGTTTTTTGAAAAGATATTGCAGATTGTGGGGTAAAGTAAAAAGTACAACTAAAATGTATTTAATTTTTAATAAATAATATAAATATTTATTGTAGACAGCAAAACATAATAATTGACGAGTTCACAGTTCAATGCATTCCTCTTTTATTATAGCTCTGATAACATTTATTCTCGTCAAAAATACACTCATCAAATATCGTTCTTGTACTTATCTTGAAAATATTAGTACGTTAAAAAGACTTATAAAACGCGAGAACGATGACAATCCAAATTGCAGAACAAACTAAATAAAAACGCAACGCTAAAACAATCATCTATATGTTAAATATTGTCAAATAAATATGTTAAATAAAATTATCTTAGAAATAACATTTCCCAGTGTTTTCTCTTAAACAAAAACTTATAAAACAAAACATGCCGTGTGCTTATTTCTGCGCCGTGTTTTTGCACATTAAATCATTCGCAAAACGAATGAAATTTGGAAAACAATTGAATCAAAATATAACTTTAACGCAAGATAATTCGTTGTGATGAAATCACGCTGTCTATTTTAGTGTTTGTTTTGCCATCATTCCCTTAGCAGGGCCGAAAACAAAGTGACATTCTTTTGAGATGCGGTGATTTTTCTCTCCTTCAGCTGATATTTTGGGCGATACGTGTCCTTTCTCGCGGCGGTTATATTTCCTCCCTGATTATTTTGGTGATAATATTTTGGGTTTAGACACCAGACCAGGCCAGTGAGCGATTGACTCGGATCACGAACTCCTGCACGTCAGTGTGATGAAAGCTGCCAGACCTGCTGGCCCGCTGCTGACTGCAGCTTACAAACAACCGCATCGACATCTCCACTATTAAAAAGCAAATCGTTTCATGTTCTAAAGCAGTGATTGAAAGATTAATGGATGGGGCGAGATCATCGGTCAGGTGCTGAAGAAGTCCTTGGGTTATTATGGTTCCTCACTTGAGTCCGTGTTGGGTCTCCTTGTGTCTTCTTAAATCGACCTTGCGCTGGAATCCTTTGCCACAAAGGTCACATCCAAACGGTTTAAAACCGGTGTGTTTTCGGCTGTGTGTTATCAGATTAGAACTCTGACTGAAGGCTTTCCCACACACTTGGCATTTATGTGGCTTTTCACCTGTGGGAACGAAAACACACTCCAGATATCAAATCCGTTTTCATTGAAACGAATTTGCTTTCAATATATTTCAATGCAATAAAGACATTTGGAAAACCACACACGGATGTGACGCACCAGTGTGGATGAAGGTGTGCTTCTTCATGTCGGACTTCTGGTGGAACCTCTTTCCGCAGTACTGGCACGGGTACGGCCGCGTGTCCGAGTGTATGAGGAGGTGTGTGGACAGAGTGGACGATCTTTTAAAACTTTTCCCACAGATTTTGCAGTCAAAACTTCTTTCCTATATCGAATAAAAACAACGTTCAGATCCGTTTCACCACTGATGCCGTGGGTCATATAAATGAGTTCCAGTGTTACCTGGGAATGTACAGCTCGGTGTTGCTCCAGACTGACCGCATGTCCAAACGTTTTCCCGCACAAGTCACAAGCAAACGGCCGTGTTCCACTGTGGGACCTCCGAACGTGAACCTCCAAACCATGAGGCGTGGAAAACACCTGTGGAACAACCATCGGTCTTTCTTTCTTTCTTTTTATTACCTCTTTTTTTCCCTTCCCTTTTTCGTCCTTTCTCTCAACCGCCTTATTCTCTTTTTTCATTTTTCTTTTTTCCTTTCATCATATCGTTCTTTCTTCACTTCCTTATTTTTTACTTTGTCGGTTTTCTTTGTTCCTTTCTTTGAAAAAATCTTTCTTTCCCTCCCATCTACTTTGTTTTATTATTTCTTATTGTCTTTATTATTTCTTCATTTGTTATTTCTCTTTCTTTCCCCTCTTTCGTCCATTCTCTCAGCACCCTATTTCTGTATTTCTCCCTTCACATCATTACTTTCTTTCCACATTCCCCTCGTTTGCTCTTTTCTTTTCCCTCTTTCTTTTTTTACTTTCTTTTGTCACACCACTTTCTTTTCCCCCTCCAATCTTTCTTCAATAATTAATTTCGTTGATTAGGTTTGTCCTTACCTTGCTACATTTTATGCATTTGTAGGCGCCATTCAGCAGAACCCGATTGCACATAATTTCAGAGCCGCTCTTCATCTCTTTTTCCATCGAGTTGCTCGAGTAAAGCACAGAACCAGCTGCCCGCTCAAACAGCGAGGCCGAGCCCGAACCACTGTAATAATCTTCCGCTGGTCCTCGTTTGGTGAACAGGGAAGAATCGGCCACGCGGTCATGGTAAAAGGAGGTTGGAGAAGGCCTCTCCAGCTCCAGAGAATGGTGGTGATGCAGCGTGTGCTGGACCAGCTGCCGGATTTCACACCCCGAGTACCTGCTCCATGCATAAGGTCTGAATGGGACGGCGAAAGGTTGGGTTTCATCAACTGAGGGTGAAAATGATTTTTCGGACTCTCCTAAGGGATAAATAACAAAGATTAAAATTAAGAATCATTTGTGAGGAAAAAATAATTTAATAAATTTGGGTCAGTCGGATTTGATGTTATTGTAATAAATAGTGATTGTTTAGATGATTAATAATAATAATATGAGTATTTATAGGGCGCTTTTACCAGTTTTAACTGTCTCAAAGCGCACGTGTAAATATGTAAGGGAAGTGTTGCTTTTTATTCATTTGATTGTCTGGATTGTTGGTGTTAAGTAAATGGCTGCGGTTATGACAAGACAAAGATTGATGATGACAACACCTCATATTCCCCATGAAAGCCAGAACTATTTCACAGTTTATGATTTTGTGTTTAAAACAGTTTATAATATAGTTTAAGCAAAGTGGCAAAAACGAATGAGAACGCAATTCTGGAAACTTTACGATTAAAAAACAAATACTGTACTGTATTGGAACGCCACGTGAGACAGAATTGTGACGACTCAAAAAACGTTTAATCAAGATCAAAATTACGTTTACAACAGTTTCCACCGCCTTTACCTGGTGATGCTGGCGGTGATGTAGTCCGCCAAAAGTCCTCGTAATCCGAGGAGCGGTCAAACGCGCTGCCGTCGCAGCTGAGAGGGGATTTAGAGGAGAGATCAGCGGCGTCCGGCGAACAAGCTCCGGTCAGATCACTGCTCAGGACATCTGGACAGCACTCAGACTCCCCTGACGCTTTGCTATCTGGTGTCATGAAGAGCAAACGTAAACGTTCACTTTCGGGTTTTATCAACAAAAAAAAAACCCTTAATGCTTTGTGCAAATTATAAATCATAATGAACTGATATGCACACGTTTAGCGTCAGCTCAGTCAACAAAATCTCTTGTGATGAAATTAAAATTATGAAATTATTCAGTAGATGCTATAACAAAAAGTAAAACGTTTTAGGTTTACCTGCACATATATGCGCCAGAATAGTATTGATTCGGCTGTAGTCGTCCTCCGAAGAGCGGGGTTGGTGGTAGCTATGTGCCTTTTTACTTTTCACCAGAAATGATCTAGGCATTGTAAATCTTCTTCCAGAAATGTCCTCAGATATTAGTAGAAACCCGACAGCCTGCAGTGTGAGAGCTCCACAGACGCGACAGGTCTTGTATCTCAGAAGATGTGAAGAGCAGCGGCTCAAGCGCAGCGCGTGTGTGGAGGGGAGTGGAGCATGCGCACAGCGGCTCTCTCGTCTGCCAGGTGTCATGAAGACAGGTGCTTTAAAGAAGCAGCCAGCCAGTCCCGGGCCCGTGATTGGTCCCCTCCTCCGAACAGCCTGGTCCGGAGGGAGCTGTGGCTATCAGGATAAGTAATGCACTGTTTTATCAACCAGTTACCCAATCCCTATAGCTGCAGGAAGACTAGGGAAACGACGACTGTTGAGCAGTTTCCAAATAGTTGTATTAATTTCACAGCTTCACGAATTGTTAGTTTTGTAGTTATTTCACCTCCATGAGGCTCAAACTATATTGTCATTGTTTATTGATTCTTAAAATCTGAATTACTTTGGAATTATTACGCCGATTATTTTTGGATATTTTTAAAATCATATTTCTATTTATCAGGATTTAAGTTAAATTCTTTACAGGTATTATTCGTGACGAAATAATAATAATAAATTAATTAATACAAAAATAAAATAAAAACAAATCTATGAATACAACGTAATAAATTTCGCTTTAGATTCTCCATCGGTTTCCAAAGTCCAAAGACTTGAAATAAAACGGCCACACGCCGACCAGATCACGCCGCTCTCGGGTTTCGCATCAGCTCCGTGAACAGAGCGGCCTTGTTCGGGGTGGACGCCGGTGATCTGTCGTTGACACAACAGGGACGCGCATTCAGCTCGTGCGCCAGACAATCAGTGGGGGCCCGAAGAGACAGACCACCAGTCACCTGGCTTCCCCCCGTCACAGTTTGCGGAAATGTCCCCGTTGAAAATACAACAGAAATCGTTTATTGTGGACGGTAGGAAAACGTTCGCAATCGTTCAAAAAAAGCTGAGTTGGCACAGCGGGACTCGGCGCTGAGACGAGCGCAGGAAATCAAAGCGCAAGGTGCCTGAGGTCGATTAGCCGCTCCACATCTGTCCATCCGGCCACCGATAGACAGATTGTCTTCGCCTACTGATTGTCTTCGGTTCGGACCGGCTTCGTTTTTAACAACCAGCCTCAGTCAACCGATCAAACATTTCTTTTAGCACGTGGTTGCACTTTTCACACGAAAATGTATTTCAAGTTTTTAAAAAGAAAATATCGAATTAATTATATAAACGATGTTGTATTTTCGTGTGGACATGTCATTTCGTTGTTTTTATAATTAATTCGATACAAAACAGTTACAGTTGAAACATTTTATCATTTGTCATTCACGGAATGCCAAGAAGACACACATAATTCTTTAAGTGAATAAATCAAAACGAAAGCATCTGAGTTGCAGTTATCGCGCAGCCTAATTTACGAGTTGTTTTTTTTCGATGTGCGCGAGAGCAAAGCTCGTTGAACAGTTTGTGGGTCTTACCGGATAACGGAATTCGCTGCGAGATGAAGACGCATTCGCAGGCTGTAGCTGTTGTGCTGAAAACTCTAAGAGACGAACAAAAAAAGGCTTCCTGGAAAAGCCTTTTTTGCGACATCGAAATTGCAGTTGATCTCAAGGCGTCTGCGTCTGCAGCAGCATCCTTCTCTTTCGTCAAACATACGTCCTGCTTCTGACCTGTAAATGATTCAGGTTTCTTTTAAAAAAGACACAAATAACACACATCTATTGATGGCGAGTAAGAATTGGTCAGAAAAATTTCATTCTCGTTTGTTTTTATTTGTCTTTCAATATGGTCATTTTATGATTTATATTTTGACGACTGTAAAGCAACATATTCGTTCAATTTCTCGTCTCGCTTGCGCATGCGCACATACACAACCAATCAGTTTGTGATGGATATATTTCATCTGACACATATCTCAGCATTATCACTGGTTTGTTAAACCTCTAATGCCTAAATATTCGTTAAGATCCACTTCAATCATTCTCAGGTTTTCTACAAAGGGTTTTTGAGCAGTGCAAACAGTGCAGAGACTTTACTTCCACCATCACAGTTTGAGCTTCAATCTCAGGTGCGCTAGAATATTTTTAGTGGATATGAAGTTTCAAAAAAGGGTGAAACAGATGTGGAAAAACCAAAAACTTTTACAGCCTTGAACTATGAGACAAAATCAATAGCTGGTGTTAATAAATGAATAAAGAGCCCAGTGAGGGTACTCAGTTACATTATTAAACCAGAAAAAAACTAATCATTCACAACTATATTATTCATAAATATTGTAAATTAAACCTACAATTTTGTTATTTTCAGAAACCAAAACAGATGCAAAAATCGTCCAAGACGAAGAAATACTGGAGAGCAACATGCCAGGAAACTCCGTTACCACCTTTTAAAATCTAATAAAACGTCCCTTTCGTCTTGACTGTACATTACAATATAAACATGACTACAGCTAAATACATATTTTCAAGTAATAGTGGATGTGGAGGGAAAAAAAATTAAAACATCTACATATTTACATGGTTCGATCCTCAACCGACACTCACTACTATCAAAAAGACCAACCTTGCCATTCAAGATCGGTAAAAAGGCTTTGCTCTAGAAAACGTAGGATATGACACCGTTACGGAGCAGTAATGTCCATTGCAAACCAATGTTCTTTAATGCGCTTCCCTCTCCAGCAAAAACATCTTCTGGTTTCTCAGGGTATTGCAAGAACAGTGATTTTAAAAATAAAATCTATAACAATGCAAACGCATCTCGATACATATGACAATACACTTAAATTCACGGTTTGTGTGAAAAAAATGTAAAACACTTCTTACAAGATTCATGACCTCCGCGTCTCAATATGTGATGTTATGAAAATATCAAAAGGCCTAGAGAGGCAAATCACTGCTTTTAGGAGAAACATCTGACACGTTTTGGCAAAAGCAGAAGAAATGCAGATGTAAACCAGAATTTTGTGGAGTTGTCGCTTGCACAGATGAACGAGAGCTTTTCTCCGCTGTTCAAAGAACTGAAAGCTTATGGAGAAATGTCTTTACAGATGCCATCACACCGTGGTGGTCTTATGACTGCCGTTTGAGGGCAGAGTGAGATGTAAAGTCTCTCCATCCTCATCACCTTCGCTTTCAGAGTCATCAAGGCGTGTAGTGTGTTTTGCGTGTAGTGTGATCCGGCCTTTAACTTGATGGTTCGACAGGTCTGGTGACGCTTTTCCTCCGTCTTCATCAGAAGAATCATAAGAATCGTTGTCCTGTCCATAGTGGTTGACTATATGAATCCCATCAAAACTATGTTTGCCTGGTAATCCTTTCTGCCCTCTTAAACACCGGATCTAGAAACACATTGAAAAGTCCTTCCCGTTAAATTCAGAAATCCAGCAGTCAGCATGCAAAGACAACATATCAACACACACTTTTGAGAATAATGTAAAAATAATGGTGTGGTGGATTATGAATAGTTGCATTTTGCACACAAAAATAGGCAGAAAACACACACACACACACTCCCCCCGTTTGTAGTGAATAATGTTCTGCAAACAGTAAGGATCCGGTATCTAATTTACTCCCACAGTAATACCAGAGAAAAGAGTTAAAACAAGACATTTTGCTGGAAGTTTCCATACATTACAAAATGACATTAGACATATCAATAAAGCCAACAGTCAATTTCCAAAAGATTGAATTGTGTGATTCATCCAGAGGTGTAAGAAGTACCAGACAATGATACTTAAGCAAAAGTACAGATAGTTAAAGTTACTCCAATACAAGTAAAAAGTCACCAATATAAAAAAGACTTGAGTCAAAGTAGCAAAGTAGGAAATTTAAAAAGAAACAAAAAAACATTAAATTACTTTATTCATGAGGTTTTATTTTATAATACAGTAACGCAATTTAACACATACATGTTTCAAAACTGGTAAAACAAAATAAATAAAGTGTCAGTCTCAATCAAATATGCAAAAATAAACATAAATACAATTCTGAGCTGACTTTGATTTGATTCTCTCTGTCACAGTGTTTTTTGCAATTTTAGGCTTGGTAACATTATAATAACATTGTAAAGTCAAGAAAGATCTGTACAGTGGTTGGTAGTAGTTTAACGTAACATAAAATTCACTTTAAATAAACTTGTATACCTCAATGTGTTTCCTCAAATTTGATGGTGAATTTATAGAAGCTCTTATTTTTGTTGTCCGCGAAATCGAACAGATGGCGAAATCGCCTCGTTCGCCCAAGAAATGAACCGCGCTAAAAAACTATTACGTTTGTCGCGCACCCGCTACCTCAAAATGTAACGAGAAATTATATGCGTCCATTCAAATGTAGTGGTGTGAAAAGTACAGTTACTCAATCACAAATGTAGGGGAGTAGAGAGTAAAAGTTGCTTATATTTTTGATACTCAGTACAAGTACGAAGTAGCCAAAAACATAGTACAAAGTACTCAAGCACTTTACACCTTTGGACTCATCATAGAATGTAACTGTTGAATTTCACAACATTTATATTTTTGTGGATTTAGGTGTGTAAACAGCGTGAGTTGCACCATCTTCCAACCGCTCAGTCACTGGACGTTTGTGTGGTAAAGCGAGACGCATCGCACTACATAACACAACTATATACATAGAGTGGATTATTACAAAATTTTGGCGACAGTTGTGCGGGAAGTCACAGCAAACCAATTGCTCAGCAAAGAATCTGACTATCAAGTCATGGAGCATCACCTCGCCCAAACTTGAGGCTTGTGTTTTACAATGATTGGGATGAGAATCAGCATCTTAATCTCAGAGGCCGTGGTCCTCAACGGGTGAAAGATGGTTTGGTCTCTTAACACTGGAAAGGCAGGGTGAGTTTTTTCGTTCGTCACCAATATCGGAAAGTTCTTTTTTTCTTTGAAATAACTTTGATAAAAAAGGTGATAAAATCATGTAGACTTTTCTCAAATTTCAATTATACTTTACATTTAAATACCAGCCAATGTTGAAGAAACTGTTGTTGATGTCCAAGTGCTAGTGTAGCAAAAACGATCATCTAACTTTTAGGGGAAAGTTGGTACGTGCGTGGGTGCATGTGTGTGTAGTGTTCACACATCAAAACACACACACACAAAAAAAAAAAAAACATTCTAATGTGTGAAAATGGTTGTTCACGGTCCAACTGAAAATGTAGCGTAACACAAAATAAAATGTGACAAACTTACCTGAGAAACTCTGCCACAGAAAGACAGACATGTCAGAAGAGATGCATTAAACACAATCAGTGACATGAAATCTTACGTTCTTACTATCAACATTCTTTAAATGCTTGTGGGCTTAGAGGCTTAAAAAAAATCAAATCGAGTTCAGAAAAAAACGTGTGTTTGGGGACAGGAAGAGGCTACAAGAATGAGATTGTGATGCTGAGAGATTAGAGCAGGTACGGTAAAACTATGAATGTTGCTGATAGGAAACCTCTCCTTGTTTAGCAACTGGGTGACAAACAGTAACTGTTGGAAGATTTAAATAGCAACGGCAATTTATGTAGCAACGCAGTTGTTTTGAAATTATGACTCAGCCAACATTTCTAACAATTGTTGTGGCTAGAATGAAACATCTGAAAAAAAGTGAGTAGAATAAGCTTGATATATGATCGCTACTGTACATGACGTGCCGTGAAAAACTCAACCAACAGTTAAAAGGTTAAACACACGATTAAATTACTCCTCTACTCTCCATGACCACAAACATCAAAATCAGTTTTTTGCAAATATTCTTTGTAGCCACAGACATTCATGCATTTGCCTCAATGCGTATGAAGAGAAACCAGTCGGGGTTTCAGAGCTATAGCTGACTAACTGCACTTAGTAGAATGGGGCCAAAAAGGACTGATTTAGCAGCTTTGTTAGTAACGTAGTTTGACCACAAAATATCAGTCTTCATTGTTAAAGAAAGGGAAAGAAAATCAGGCGAAATCCTGCCATATGCGTAAATCAATTCAACACTTTTGGTTTTGTGCTTTCAGTGCATGAAACTTATACTGCGTTTGTATATACAGTATATGTGTGTACGTACATATATAATTTAATATATCTCATAGCTTTAAATAATAAAGCTTTAATATAATAATATAGCTTTAAATATGGCTTATATAAAAATATTGGTCTCTTTTTATCTTTAGTCTAGAATAAAATGGTAAAAATGGGTTGTGCATCAACATTGCAGCAGTAAAAAAAAAACCCTGCAACAATGTGTGAACAACTCAAAGTTAAACGTACTAATTAAAAAAAATAAACCTACGCACCCAGTCACGTCACAAAAGCCTTTAAAGGGCGCACTAATTTGAACAATCACTACACAAATTTTAGAATAAACAATTTAAATCCTGCAATAGTACTATATTTCATAATTCCATTGATAGAGTCCAAAGAATCCATAAAAACAGAAATTAAATAAAACTTGTCCAAGTTTTGGAGAAGCCTACCTTTTCCGAATGATTATTTCTACATTGCTGCAAGAATGTAATATCTAAAGATCCGTTTATTGAACATTTTTTCATGCATGGAGTTAATGTTAACAATTTTTGTTAACAATTTTTGTCCAGTCAACCGAAACAGACTAGAATGATGTTTCTAGATTAAGACTTGTGCGTGTTAATTGTTAAAGCAGAAACTCAACAGAACAGATTTTAGGTAATGATGTCACCACCTGCACGATAAGATTGTCGCCAATGTGTGTGACAGATGTGTGTGCGGGCAAACTGTAGCGAAGGAAGAGGCCATGTGCAGGGCATAGTTAACGCTTTAAGAAGCACACACACACACACACACACACACACACACACACACACACACACACACGTGAACAATTTACCTCATGCTTAAGGTCCGTTATTTGGTCCTTCAGGTCACGTATGTACTGGCTGGAGTCCGTGTTGTTTAACTGGCCTTGGACCTTTCCTTCCTCTTTCTAAAACAAAATAAGACGACAAAACGAAATCAAACAAATATAGCGCTTTGTTTAATTGATCATCATTAACCATAAGTAATCCATTCTTTCTGAGTTGATTAACATTTCTGGGTCACAGGGAACTGGAGCAAATTTAAGCAACTATAGATCTGAAGGCCAATCACAGATCAGAACACACATACTTTCACACACTCACTTACACTATGGGCAATTTTTTTTAATTTTACAATTCCCCTCAATGCGTTTTCTGATCACAGATAAAAACAGAGACCCGGAGGAAGCACGCACAATAATAGGGACAGTGCTCAAACTCAATTCCACTTCATTTATTAGTTTACTACTAAAGCTAAAAGCGAACAAGACAATCAAATAATCCTTGTGTATGAGCCTATAATCCTTGTGTATGAGCTGCTCGGCTTGTTTCCACCCTCATTCACATCTGTTAAATAGAGTGTGAACACAAAAACATTGTGGGAACAACACAGAACCGTTAAAACAAGCCACATTGGGTGGACGAAGGAGTAAAAAGAGGAAGAGGAGCAGAAATGGTGTGACACGGAGGTGTGGAGGCGAGATCAACACATCCCAACAGGGGACGGTGTTTTTAGCATGTTGTGTTCTTGGCTGTGCGTGTAGGCCTGTGATAGGCTGAAGAAGGCACTGGTGAATCTGTGTTTTCTTGAGGTTTCTCCTCCACCCTCAGCACCATGATAAGGGAAAGACGGTTAACTTACTTCCTTACACTTAGCAGCAAAAAATCAGCAGGTGGCATGCAGCCGTAAACACAAGTTCTGGCTTCCTCGCTTCACTACCTCCGCACAACAGGACGCTACATTCATAAACAGCTAGCGATGTTATTAGCCAATCTTTATTAAACTTTTTGCTCAGGTTAATTTCATGTATAAAGGCAATGACTTGGCATTCTTACAAAAACGTCAAATAAAACATTCAAAGTGAATGCAAAGTTTACATCATTTTTCTGTCCGATTGGATTGAGATCTGGGGAAGTCATTTGTTTACATGTTCCATTTTAGCCTCAATTTCCTGTACTTTGCTGACAGGGGTGGCACCCGGCGAAGTCTTCTGCTGCCGCCGACACGTAGTTTGTGTGTGTAAATTCAGCGATGCTCTTCTGCATCCCTCGGCTGAAACGAGTGGCTATTTAAGTCACTGTTGCCCTTCTATCAGCTCGAACCAGTCTGGCCATTCTCCTCTGACCACTGGCATCAACAAGGCATTTGTGCCTACGGGATATTATGTAAGGGCCATTCTCAGTAAATTATAGAGATGGTTGTGTGTAAAAATCTCAGTAGATCGGCAGTTTCTGAAACTCAACTCAACTACTCAAACAAGTCTGTCTGGCACCGACCACCACGTTCAAAGTCAAAAGATGTAAATCACATGTCCCATTCTTCCACACTCTTCATTCTGTTGCTCGGACTGAATTGCAGCAGATGGTCTTGACCATGTCTAAACACCTAAATGTACAGCCATGTGATGTGGCTGATTAGAAAATTGTGAGCAGTTGGACAGGTGCAGCCAATATGTGGCTGGTGAGGGAAAATGAACACACCTACACATTAGCATAAAGGCACATCAACAAACATTTTAGCTTCTAAACCAGGGGTGGGCAATTATTTTTGCCAATGGGGCCACATGAGAAACAGAAAATATTGTGGAGGGCCGGACCAAAACACTGAACTCAAGCTTCAGACTTTATAAAAAGCAACATTGCTTTGATAAATTGGTGAGACTGGTAAGAGTATGTGTTTTAATTAAATAATGAAAAAGTGAGGTTGCCTTGGAAAAATGTAATTTAATCAGCCACAAAATAAACTACTGAATTTTCAGTCCATTTCATTCAATCAGTACTCTTATAATAGCCAAGCAACATGTTTATAGAGTTCTGTGTGTTTCTCCATCTGATAGGAAGTGGTTTCTCATCTGGTGAAGAAGATAACCGAGCTGTGGTCCTCGGCATGAGCAAGCAGCCATTTCAAACTTGAGCTCAGTGAGGTGTTAGAAAAAACATCAGATATCGGAGGTGTTTGCCAAGAAATCACACAAATAAAAAAAGACTTTCGTATGCATTTGATTTTAAAGACTTCATTATGCTCCTCCGCTTGGCATAAACAATTTTAAAAAGATAATGTAGGCATTCTTTATACAGTGATTAATAAAAAAAATGTCTGTCTCTACAACAGGCTGAATTGTGTTGGTTGTTCTTCTGAAAATAAAACCCACATTCAGGTGACGCTGAGGGTCAGTCCAAAGAATTAACACCAACATCACAATGTGACAGTTTCCAAGGAAGAGATGTGAAGAAGTGGGTGAAAGGGTGATAGGGTGATATTTAGAAATACATTTATGGTAATTTTGAACTAAATATTTTAAATATCTTGTTCTCTTTTTTTGTTTTTGTGGAAAAACAACTTAACCGTTTGCTTAATATGTTTTGAATAAAATTTGCTTGATATTTAAATGTATTAATAACAGGGATGTACCGATCTATGTTCTAATATTTTGTTTTGGCCCAGTCATTTTTATTGGCTTCCAAATCTCGAATGTCAACCAGGAATCTTAGGTCAACTGTCAAGCTGGTTGGTGACATCAAATCTTTTATTTGATTAAAATTTGATTCTATTGTGAAAATTCAATATAAAATAAATTATTAATTTAATCTCTGCAGTGCATTTCACCAAGTACTGTTGGCTTATTGCTATACTTGTTGCTAAAAACTTGGCAGAAGAAAGCGAGTTTTCACTGTTAAGTCTTCACTGCTAAAGGATACGTTCTAAAAGAGAGAGACGTTTAATCTTGAGCGTAAGAGGAAGTTATTTTGAATTTACAAAGTTGAATTCATCGCTTATGACCAACTCGATGCTTTAAACCAGGGATTCTCAACCATTGGGCCGCGGCCCAGGGTCGCAAGAATATTTTTTTCCCGCGATCGCGGGCCGCGAAGTCCGCGGAACAACAATGAGCTGAGGTGTCAACACGCTCCAATAAGCAGCAGTCAGTAGCGGCAGACTTTTGACTGAAGGTGGAGGACGTTCTTAAAACGAACAAATGAAGATAAAAGTTACGACTTCAATTCGTTTATATTAATGGAAAAAATATCAAACGTTAGCTTAAACAGCTTGACATCTTCGTTTTTCGCATGCAATTTTTACATTTTTTCAGAAAATTAAGGAAAAATCTGAAACGAAAGAAAATAAAGCTTTCTACTAAAAAGTGAAGATAGCAAGTGAAGAAAATGTAAAAAGGAAACGAAAATAAAGCCAAAAAATCTTAACATTTGTCTTGTAATAGACAATAAATGTTGTTACTTTTTCCTACTAGCTTAGAATTAAGTGTGAACGAATTTTTGTGTATTTCATATAGTTATTAATTTCAACAAATCATGATTTGGATTGGCTGAAATAATGTGTGTTTTAATGGGCCGCGGGACACTTTGATTTGGACAATTTGGGCCCCGAGGTCAAAAAGGTTGAGAACCCCTGCTTTAAACACATTTAGTGTGTGAAAGGTCGTTTAGTTTGACAAAATCATAAGTAACATAAAATAAAAATCTTAACTTCTTTTGAGGTAATCTTTTCCTAATCCTAAAGATCCATTTAGCTGCTAGAAGTAGTTGAAAAAGGATGGTTAGATGAATTGAGGTGAATTGTTAACCATCTTTTGTTTTCAAAATACTCTACCAGTACACAAACAGAAGTTCAATATTTTTTTTTTATGAGACTGATTTCATTTTAACTTATCTAATGTGTATGCAACTCTTTACTGTTAAAAAAAACAGACTAAACACATTTTTTTCTCACTGTTTATGTTTTTGCCACCAGTTTAATTGACAGTCAATTGGTGAGCCAGATCTGTTGCCCACAGCCCTTAGAGGTAAAACCATGTAGATCACCCAAACCACAGAACCACAGCTATGGTAGGAGCGCGTCTAATCTCTGACACAACTGATGCAATTCTAACACACACTCAAGCTGGTTTGTTTATCTATCAAATCGATTAACACTATAGTTAAAATGGCTTACAATTTTGGCTAAACACCGCTTGTTAGAGAAAAGCAAGCGGAAATAAGTCAAGGTTTGGTGATATCTGACTAAAGGTGAGATTTAGTTTCGAATGATAAAAAACCCCGATTATATCTGTCACAGGAAGGAAAGCAGCACACGCTCTGATGCGAAAAGGAATTGATGACATTCTGCTCATGCAAATAAGGTCTGCACGCTGGGCGATGGAGTTCAATCTAGCAACAACACGCGTCTCAAACACATACAGTATATGTATCTTATCTGACATATAATTATAGGTAAAAAAGCAGAAAAGCAATCACAACTCTGGCTCTAGTGTGTGTGTGTTTGTGTATGTGTGTGTGCGTGTGTTGTCTAATTTTTTAATTGACAGAATAAAGATTGCAGCATCTTAGTTTAATGGCATTATACGCAGTTATTACCGTATTTTTCGCCGTATAAGACGCACTTTTTCTTCCCCAAAACTGAAGGTGAAAAGTTGGTGCGTCTTATACAGCGAATGCAGAGATCCGCGGAGCGTGGTCACCGCCATCTTAGTATGCAATACCGCGGTATTACATATGTTGTCTCGCTTTCTTTCTCACGCAGAATCTTGTGAAAGAATGAAACTATGATTTCCAACTGAAAACGAACTTTGATCAAAATAAAACAAGCAGATTTTCTCTCAGCCGCTCTCTTAAAGGCACAGCGCAGAAAACAGAGCGGTAGGCGTATGCGCGTGAAATACAAACTGTGTTTGATTAGTTTCAACTTGTAACGAAACTAATGTGTAATACTGTATTAAGGTGTTTATATACTTATATTAAAATCTAATTAATGAATTATCATGGTATCCACGATAATGCAAAATCCATATCGTGGCACATCTCAATACCGATATTCACGTTAATACTCGTCTCGCCCACCCCTACTTTCACTGTTTACTGACTTTACTGAGTGTTCATGTTACAAGTTTGGCATACAATTGTTCTTAAACTACTGTTAACTTTTATACAATTGATATAAAATATTTTACTACAGTATTTGGTTCAGAATTTTATTTTCTAGATTTTCCTCGTTTAAAATTGGGTGCGTCTTATATGGCGAAAAATACGGTAGGTGTTCAGTCCAGGAGGGGGCGCACCACCTGACGTATTTGTTAGCATTTATCTTTTGAAAATGTTCTCAAATCCTGGAAAGGACTTGCTTGACTTTATGCTTACCCAATTTTTAAACCCTGTGTTTTACAGATACAATCTCTGAGAGAAAAAGAAAAATATCAGATGTTGTATAAAACGCATTGTTCTGTTTTGAGTAATGCAATGAAAAAGAGTTTGCTCCCCGTGATCTAACGTCCTATTGTATTTTTAAGGATTCGATGTTTGAAAATTATTATTAGAGTTAGATAAAAGAAAAAAACGTGTTACACAAGCTGGTCAGTGGTGGCTGACAATATCAGATCAGACTGTTGTACAAATTACAAAAAAGAAGTGAACTTTGGTTAATTGCATGCGCCATGTTGGATTGCAATGCATCTGAAGGACTATAGAATGTACCTGAATCACAAGCTCTGAGATCTGCTGCTGAAGTTCAGCCATGGCAGCTATATTGTCAGCTTCCCTCAGTCTCACCGCCATCACCTCTTCTTTATTCTGTTAAACACGGAGAAAAAATTTAAAAGACTAAAAAGTCTCAAATATATTTTAAAGAAATTATTCCAGACATCTCTAGGCCTATTTAAAAAGTAAAAGTAGGAAACGTAGAAAAAAATGTAACAACGCATGCAAAGTTTGAAGAAGTGTGAAAAGTCAAAGCAAAAAAGCTACAAATATCTGTGGATCATGTTTGCAACACCAATGTTGGTAGATTTTCACAGAAGGTATGAAGTATGGGATTGTTATGTGGCGGTTGTGGTCCAATGGTAGGGTTACATGTTCAAAACCCAGGCCAGTGAGTTCTATAGCTGTGCCCTTTATAAATGCTTGCCGGAC
Source organism: Paedocypris micromegethes (assembly GCA_028031935.1). Taxonomy (NCBI): domain Eukaryota; kingdom Metazoa; phylum Chordata; class Actinopteri; order Cypriniformes; genus Paedocypris; species Paedocypris micromegethes. The sequence continues at coordinate 24,391,804 of CM051495.1, read as the reverse complement.
ACCACAGCTTAAGGCTGCCCACTGCTCCGGGTTTGTGCGTGCTCATTTCACTGTGTGTGTATAATTGGAAGGTTAGATGCAGAGCACCTTTTTGATACAGTCCCTAATGATTGTATTGAGATCCGAGCCTCACTGTGTAGATGTGTAACTAACGTCATGAAGATGGTCCTTACTTTGCACTCCATTTCAGCCTGTTTCCGCTTTGTTTCCTGCAGCTCTGCATGCAGCATCTTATTATTGTTGGTTAAGACCTGCACTCGCTCCTGTAGGTTCCGCGCCTCGTGTTCCGCTCGCCTCAGTTGATTACCATGTATCTGATTCTGTAGAAATAATAATCTGTTTTTGAAACTCTAAAATCTCCAAGCAACTATTATTTTTGTTACGAGTAATATACATAGGTATCTATAGAAAATAAACAGCAATAAACAACACATAAATTAGTGGGCAAGGACAAAGAAGCCAAAGTTGACTTGAATTCGATGACAATGTACATAAAACAAACAAACAAAAAAAACAAAAAACAATAATGGTCAGCTTGAGAGTCGTTTAGAATTCTCTAAGAAAAGGGGACTCTAATGTTATAGTGCAAATGTAACTCCAAAATGACCTAAAACCCATCTATACACAAGTATGAAAATACAAAAATTAGATATAAATTCTAATTCTAAAGATCTACTGAAAAGCTCACAAAGAAGTTCATCCTACCTTAACTTTCTAAATTATAAAGACGGATATTTTCTATTGACATGCTGGTAAGTATTTTGTTCCCTCTACAGGAAGCATGTATTTAGACCTGGTTTTCCAGTTCCAGCATCCTCTGCCTGGTCTCTCTGAGTTCGGCTTGTGCCTCAGCCTCCTTGAGCCTCACACTCATCAGCTCGTCCTGAAGATCGCTCATGGTGTTCTTCCGTGGAATGTCTTTCCACCGGACAGCTGTGCGTGCCAGGTGCTTCTGCACACAACACAAGAACGAAAAAACGAATTCATACCTCAGTGTTCACGTAAAGGGCTTGTGTGCATGCGTTCATTCACCTGCCAGTGCTCTTCTAAGATTCGGACTTGCTGTCTTTGTTCTTTGAGGCCCGTTAGAGCTTCTGCCTCTCTCAGTTTTACACCAATTAGCTCCTCTTGAAGTTGGACCACGTTACTCTCATCAGGCAGCATTGCGTTTCTCTGCAAAATGCAAAAGACACCAACAATTTCAAGCCTGAGCAAAAGCATATTCATCAACTGGAAAAACTTTCGAGTGTGCACAGTTGCATTATAACCAGTAATAGACTTTATTACTCTTACTTTTTTTTTTTTTGGACACTTTGAACTTAAACTGAGCATCAGAAACATAAGCAACTTTTACTCTCTACTCGACTACATTTCTGATTAAGTATCTGTACTCTCTACTCCACTACATTTGATACACTTAATGCTACTTAATGCTACTTGTTATATTGTGATATGGTCTTCAAGGGTGGTGATGGTACTGGGTGCCACTTATGAGCTAAATCACATAAACGTCAATTAGTGGTTGCATTGTTTTGCAGATTTGAGATTGACTGAGACTGGGTTTTTTTGTCCTATTTTGTCCTACCATTTTGAAACTTTGAGGTGTTAAATTTCATTTCAATATTAGGAAATAAACCTTGTGAACATTTTCTTTTTTTTCCACATTTCTTTGCGTTTTTGAGCCTACATTTAGTACAAGTACAATACTTAAGTTCTTTAAATATTGGGTACTTTATGACTTATACTCAAGTCTTCTTGGAATTGGTGACTTGTAACTTGTAATTGAGTAATTTTTTCAATAAGGTATCCTTACTATTACAAAAGTATGGCTTTCATGTATTCTTTACACCTCTGATGATAACACTTAAAAGTATAAAATTTGATGAAGATCCACCACCTTCTCCATATCCAAGATCTTGTCCTGCATCTCTTTAAGGGCACACTGAGATTCGGCTTCTTTCAGTCTGGCTTGCACAAGTTCTCTCTCCAGCTGAAGGACAAACTCCTCAGAATAGCGTTGGTTCCCCTTCTAAAATAGAGGCGACAAGTGATTGAAAATTAAGCAAAAGCACATATTGTAGAATACAACGACTTACTGTAAACAGGCATTTTGGATTCCAGTAAAAGCATTAAACATTTACGACCATGTCTATACAAACGCTACTGCTTCTACCAACAGCATTAAAGCGCAATGCAATTTTGACGTTATGTAAAACAGCACTTTGCATATTCATGTCACATTGTCCACTTTATCTCGATGTTGAGTGTAAATAATCAATGAGTTACATCCTGCCAATCTGCTGAAGATGTAGATGTAATCCGTGTTCACACCCGACAACCCTCATGAGCCCTTTTAACACAGTTGTGCATGCAAATGACCTTAGTTCTGCTGCTTTGATCTGCAGTCATGCATAAAAAGTGTGACTATAAAAGTTGCCAACGCGGCCACCAAGATTTTCAGGCTTGCAGCACCGAAGAATCTATCAGGGATGCCATCATGGACACATGTGCTTTGAGCTTTTTTGTGCTTTGTGGGTCGGATGCTCTGAATTTGTCGGCCTTACCGCAAACGGCTGCTGATGCTGGAGCTGCAGGATGGCGTTTTGTGCTCGTTCTAGCTGCGCGCAGGTTTCCTCATTCTGTTGTTTGACTGTGGCCAACTCCCGCTTGACCAGATAGTTCTCTTCTGCCTCTTGGGCTCTGGTCACCTGACCCTGACGTGGCCAATCGTGGATGAGGGGTGAGCGCAGAATTGGAATTGGCAAAAATGGTTGAATGGATGGGGGAAAAAATGAAACGGTCTATTGCGTCAACATGCGGTTAGCTGTTTGAGGCCTTAAAAGTAGATCGTAGCTTGGCTTGGATTATTTTGTAATATACAATTGGAGTATTGTATTAGCAATACACAGGATTGCAGCCCAAAGTGATGTTTTTCAAGAATTTGCTTTATTTTATTTTCAAATTAAGTTCCTTCAATGTGAGATTTAGGAAAAGCAAAGAAACAAAGTAAAAGACAGTAACAGGAATCTTTTTTCAGAGAAAAGACAAAAGCAAATGGGTAGAGAAAAGTCAGAATTGTACCTGAATCAATCTATCTGCCAAAGAAGCACTTTCCTAAAAAAAAGAGAAAATCCAAAGAAGAGCACAGAGGAGAGACCAAAAGACATTACAACACAGGACAAAACAATATGATTATTTTGACAGAAACGGTGTTCATTTTCTTACCCCTACATATTAAGGAATGCATATCAAGATACTGGTGATTTAAATTAGGTGAGGAAATGTGAGGTGGGGTAGAAAAGGAACGTGGTTTGAGCAAAGGTGCTTGAAGTTTGACAATGGAAAAAATGAGAGATGAAGCTAGACTGTGACACCGCAAACATTGTGAAAAGTTAAAAAAAAAAAGCAGAACACGGGACAGTTTTAACATCAAGAAGGTAAGAACAGGCAGAATGGGTGTGTGCGTTAACGTCTGTGGGTTTTAAGTTTTTGTTACGAACAAGGTCTCGAAAGCATCCAAAACAGTCCATGTTTGTACTTCGGTTAAGTACGAACATTTCACCCCTTCTCATGCATGACACAAACATGCCGTCAGAATATTCCAAGATGCAGTTCCGCAGATCGATGCTTTAAACGGCATTTTAGGCAAAAACGTCTTGATAACGTCTGGCCAGAAAACCACTTTTCCTTTTGCAACCAGAGAAAATGTTCCTCACAACTAGCAAACAACAAACAAACCTACAGCAGCCAGTTAAGATTCACCCAACTAGTTATTTGAGCATTTGTTATTGGTCACATCAAAGCTTCGTGCTGACAGACGTACACGGTAAACAGGCAATAAACAAATCTGAGTGATGTGCATGTGATGACACAGCGTGAAGAATGTGTCTGAATGGAAAAAGCTTTGAAAATCTGTTCCGTTGATGTTCCGTTCTATCATTACTCACTTTCTCCAAGGTGTCGATTCTCTGCTTCAGGAGTCTGTTCTCTGTGCGCAGTCTCTGTAACCGTGAGCAACAAAGTTAGCCATTTAAATACCACGAAACAAACATTTACTACTTGAAATACTTCATTAAAATAAAATACAAAATTCTTGTGCTTTTATCATGATAACGATGTTTGTGTTACCCAAGATGCAATAATAATAATAATAATAATAATAATAACAATAATAATAATAATGCATAAAGACAAAGCACAAAATGCACTGATTTATATTATCATTTCTTGTGGACACATCCTTGACGTTGTTATATCAAAATTCTAGTTCTTACACGTAAAGTAAGTTATAAACACACTGGTTTTGGGTCACAACTTATTTGATTTGTTTTGTTGATCAATGTGTTCGCCTGTTTGCCGGAGCAATGCTTTTACAAGTACACTATAGTAAGTGTTACTATAGTACTCAACTAGCTGTTGAGCGCTGTTGAACTTAACTGAAAGAATGTTGAAACTATTATTGTTTGAAACTTAACCTACCTGTAGAATGAACTGGAAAGTTTGAAAAGAGGTAAATGAAAAGTCTAACCATTAGACAGTAAAACAGTAAAAGCCTCAATAAAGCAAATCGATCTGATTGTAAAAGTATAGTGTGATTTTCATTGTCAGCGGTATAATATACTATGACTGTATGTCACTGCATTTCATGTGAAGGTTTACCGAAGCTCTCCTCTAGAGGAAGATCTGACAGGAACTCAAGACTTCAAACATTATTCAGCGACACAATAACCACTTCACTTTTTTGTAAAAGCTTCTGAGAATTACGTTTCACCACTAGTTGTGAAGACATTTATCTAAATATGTGACACGTAAATCTCTTGACCTTGATTTCAACCTGCTCCTCCATCTCCTTGGTTTTAATTGTTGTGTACTCCTTTTCCAATCTGAAAATGCAAGAATACATGTATTTAAGTTTCTTGAATATCCTTGAAGTTTAATTCACATGTACAGTGCAATTTGTCAGGTGCTAGCAGTTGTGGTCTAGGTAGTAAGTTGTACCTGTCATCCAGGTTCGAAACAACTAGGTGTTGTATGTTAGAAATTTAGTGTTTGAGTTAGTCCCGCAGAGTTTTATTATTTTAATTGAGTTTGCTGTTTAAACCATTCACAGTTTCTCCGTTAAACCATTGCATTTGCAGTTTATACCTGCAAAGTTCTTTTGCTTCCTATTAATAAGACTTTAGGAATAGATTATCACAAATTAAGAGTCTTATGTTAACTCAAGTTAGTTCTATAAATATTAGTAAGACAGACAACAAAGAGATTCATGTAAACTTACTTTTTCATTTTCTTGGCATTGTATTTGACTTGATAAGCAGCCTGGATGACTTTGTCCGGTCCACTATCTAACTGATGAGGGATGACCTTTTGGAAATACTGTGGTCAAGATTGAAAATAGAAAACAACATTATCAACATTAGAACAATTGTTTTGCATGATAATTTTCAAAGCTCCAGTTGTTACACTGTAAAATAAAGGATATCCCACCTGCAGCATGCCTTCCATATCTAACTGCACAAGATCAGCTTGATTCATCTGCAAGATGGCCATGCCCACACGGAACACAATCTCCAAACCCTGAAGAGACACCTACTGGTGAAAACTCGTGCTCTGGCTTTATTTGTAATGTCCCTATAGAACCAACAGGGGGCGGTATAAGACCACCAAGTAAGTGAAACGTGACTCTTGGCATGTCAAACCACAGCTAGGAGTCTGTATGAATTTGTATAAACCAAAACATTCAATGATTTTAAAATAGGTGTTTTACTCAGATTCAGTTAAAACTATATACAGTATAGTTGTCATTCAATAATGTATTTACCTTATGTAATTGTTTTACAACTTGTTTCGAAAAATTTCATTTATTGCAATTCCATGCATAATTTTGATGTAAATGTATTTTAGTGTGTCATTTGTTACATAAAGGACGTAAATCATGTTAAATTGTTGCTGAATTAAAGACTGATGTGTAAACGCAATATTAGGCCTAAAAAGTGTTTTTTTCTTATTTCATACTTTCCTAACTCTCAAAACAAGAATGTTTGAAACGAACCTACACATCAGACGGTTATTAAGAGTGTATAAAATCTCACCTCACACATGAATATGTCAAAAATCCGGGTAGCGACAGGAAGGGGAAATGACGTTAAAAAGATGGTGAGGAACCAAGATGAAGCATACATGGAGGTATGAAAACTCTGGGCCTGAAAGTGCACATGGAGCTCTGGAAGCTGCTCCTAAAGGCGAAAGCATTTTCAATATATTTCAATAAATGTTCGAGACTTGTTTAAGAATTATCAGTGAATTAAATTAGATTTTGTTAACTACCTGAATCATACATTCAAACTGGTACATGCAAAGGCCCAGCTCAGCCATGGTGGGCTTAAAAAGCTCTCGCAGTCTGTAGTCCTGCATCAGTTTCACAAATACGCAGAAAGCTTCCTCTTCAGGCATCTGGGGGGAAAAACATTTAAAGTACAAAAATCCCTCACTTTTCTATAGCTCATAAAACATGTACTTTATACGGTTAAAAGTACCTGCATTAGAAGGAGACCAACAATGAAGGCACTTCCCTGACAATAGCCCACTTCTCTATCGACCAGGGAATAAGCCTGTCAATGCAAGACAATTTCGATGAGTGGTACTGAAAGCAGTTTTAAAACCATTTTCACTATTTTATATTTCACACCAATTTACAGAGAATCTATTATTGAGAGCTGTTATGATGAATATCATAATAAAAGCATACGGTTCATGTGAAGAAAAGAGACAATTCTGTGTGAAGTGCACAATGCCCAAATATGAACATTTATGAGCATCTTAAACATTAAATGATGCTTTTGATGATGATGCTTTTGCGCATCATTAAAACATTTTGAACATGTTATTGATGTATTGATTTTAACTTCAAAACAAACTAAAATATTAAAGTGACAATTTTTGATTTATTTTTAACTGTAACGGCATTTTGAGCAAAAAAAAAAAAAAAATCTGGCCAATTGTATTATGAACATATAAATGTTTTTTATAGAAATTGAAAAGCACCAAATTAAAATCAATTTAACAAAACTAAAATAAAATGTCAATGCGTCTGACATAAATATAAAAAGATGATTTGAATTTAAGGGAAAAATATTTTTCTCAGAAAAAGACATTCAGATTCACACAAAGACACAATTCCACATAAAACTCATGCAGCATCTTCCAATCAACCAACAAACCAACCAACCTTCATGACGTTAAAGAGCACTTCCTGTCCCAAACTGTCCTTCTCCTTAAAAAACTCGTGCTCAGGGTAGGTGCGGGCAATGTCCCGGCGGATGAGTTTTTCACAAGGTGAAGTCATCTTTAGCAGCTCAGAGTACTGCTCTTTAATGGGCATATTCTGGGCATTGCACAATAGCTGCCACACTATTGCCCGGAAATGATGCGGAATGCCTTTCCGAACCAGATCCTAAATAAAAATGAGAAAAAAAAAACATTTTGGATTTTTAGTATGAAATTTGGATTCTGCTCATTATATATTATCTTACCTTTAGTTGTTTTTCCTTCTTTTTACGTACATCTTCCCATTCATTGACAATGCGTCCCCACAGGATCCATGTATCCTCCTCTAAGTGCGACAAGTTGGACGAGGCGGAGGAACTAGACACCAGGGAAGACCCACTGTTTCTCCGAGAGCCATTCACAGATTTCAAAGACTTACTGTCCGTCTCCAACAACCTTGAAAAACAAATGATGTTAAGTAAGAGCGTAGCAACAAGACACGGTTCATCTTAACTTAAGTCACGTTCTAGACTTGTGGTCGTATCAAAAAAAAAACACTAGAGGCTGCAGGTTCGAATCCCACAGTAGTTCTTCAACTGAGTCTATGCAATGTTTTTGATGTGGGAATATTTATCATTTGAAAACTTAATCCAGACGTCATGTTACTTTAGAAAACTTTAATTTGAATAGCGTTCAAAGTGGGTGTGAGGTAGACAACACACAGATTAAAAGCAGTAGAAACCGGATCAGGCCCTGAAATCTAGGGGCAGCCATCATCGCCAAGGTTCTGAGGCAAGATCCAGTTACTTACAGCTGCATTTGGGTCACACAAGGGGGCGTACAGTTCTCCGCCAGAGGCCTTTTATCACTAGTATGGCATTAAAACAAAGTACTGAGAACAAAACAATAGAGTTCATATCTCTAATGCCTCTGTTGATCTATATGCAAGAAGTTTTTTTTTTATCAAATGAGAGCGAGACACATCTGCATGCCAAGCATCATTTAAGCTACTTTACATTCCAGTCATGATCGACAGTGGACAGTAAACAGGACAGTACAAAGGAATGTATGTAATCCAAATGGTTGTGGTGCTATAGCCAGTCTTAAAGTGATTACATTGGATTCAATCCCATTTGGTTCAATTCGGTTTAACTAAATAATGTTTAAAAACTACAATTGACTATAACTTATAAGAGTAAGCATTACTAAAGCCAATCTAACCCGACATTAGACAACAGATGCAGCTGGGAAAATGACCATTTCAAATGTCCTTTTTTGTTCACGTATATTTTAAAACCTGAATAGCATTGTTATTAAATAAAAAATAACATGTATTATTTTATTTAATTACTACCTAGCTGTAGCCTACCTCAATCAATAACTAGTTTATAAAACATTTGTCATGATTACATAATTTCATTAAAAATGAATTGCCTTGTTTTATTTTAATTCAGGATTGAAAATATGTTTTTTAAATGAACACTAATAAAGATTTTCTATAAAGGTTTTCACCAATATTAACTGATTTGAAAACGGTTTTGTGATAATTTATTGTCATTTACAGACCTTGGGAAAAAGTCTTAGCAAATAGTGTCCACGCACACGCATGCACACACACACCTTCTTCTTTCTAAGTAATGGAGACATGCTATTCAATGTGCTCATAATAGAGATGTGCATTATACAGAGAAGCACATAATGTACATTTCAGGCAGGTATCATACGAGAACTGCATTCTGAACAGTGTAGAGAAACATTTACAAATAAATAGACAGTTAAAATAAAAAGAGATACACAGACAACAAAAATAAAACTCTGAAATCCCTTATGGATTAAATTGTTTCAATGTACTGTATATTACTTAATTTAACATTATTTCACCGCAAAATGGATTATTTCTCACAACAAGTTAGAATAAAAAGACCTTTAAACATGACAATTCAATGACATCAACACAAAATTATGAGAACTAACTTATTAGCCCCGGGGTGGCCAACCCGTGGCTCTTGAGCCTATTGCAGCTCTTTAACTAGTTTCATATGACATGATTCAAATATGCACACAATGTTAACTGTTGAACAATAACTAATATTATCATGTTGGTGTGGTTTTATTCATTAAATCAGGCTGAGCAGGGGTCTGTGTGTGTGTGTGTGTGTGTGTGTGTGTGTGTGTGTGTGTGTGTGTGTGTGTGTGTGTGTGTGTGTGTGTGTGTGTGAGTGCGTGCGTGTACGTGCATACAAGATTAAGGAATGGGATGATGTTTATGTGTGCCCAACTGCCCATGTGTATGATGTGGCTCTTCGCAGTAAAATATAAAAAAAACAGTGGTGCTTAGTCTCTGACTAGTTGCCCCCCCCCCTGTATTATCCCATAAAGTATTTCAAAAATGCTTTTTTAAACAAAGCAACAACAAAAAAAACGATATTCAATAATTTGGTCGTGTTAATATCTTCAAAGGTTTTAATATTCTGGGGCTGATTGTAGTATTAACCAAGGTTTGGGCTTGCTAAAGAGAAGGCCAATGAAAAGCTATTTATAACAATAATGTAAGTTATTAGGGGATTAATAATCTGATTTAAACAGTGGCAAACTTAAAAACAATTTGGTTTCATCATCACTTTCGTTCAAAATTATGTTTCTAATCCATATTCCTCAAGTGATTTTTAGAAAGTCAATGTTGTAGAAATAAAACAATAACGATAGATATCGACACATTATTACATATGTAATAATATAACAGAATGTGTAGGAATTAAGACAATGTGAAATAAGGTAAAATTTAAATAGACAGTATTTTCACTGCAGTTGTTGTGTTTGTGTTAATGATTCACAACAGGTTAAAGTACAAAAGGCCCACGAAAAAAAAGCATACAGAAAATGTCTCCACAAAAATTACGTCTCTTTGTAAAAACAAAAATACAACAGGTAACTCCCCGCCACATCACTGATTACAATGCCATGATAAAAGATTATTAAAAATGATACAACACAAACCAATAAGGCAACACAAAAGTAATTTCAACTTCACAAAAAATTACAAAATCAGTGTTCTTAATCAACTTTTATATTAAAGAACAGTTGAATAACAGAATGTGTCTATGCGTCAAACTACTCACCATGGAAAACTCATTCTGGAATCCTCATGTCTTGTGTCTGATTTCCCAAAGTAACGTCAAATGACAGCGTGTGAGTGTCTGTGACCAGTGAAATGACCTGCTTTTCGCTCTCACTCTCTTTCCCTATCTTAGTCTCACTTCCTCTCTTTCCCACAGGCGAGCTTATCTAGAAAGCCTAAAGACCCTCGACCTGTCACCTGCATTAGCAACACCAACAAATTCAAAGGCCAAGGTAAGTCATGGTGATGGCAGACAGAGAACACCACACTACGTCTACACTGTACTAATGTTATAACACTCACATTTAAAGCTGACATTACAACTCCTCTTACTTTTTAGTTTAATGTGAAAAAAACGAGATTTGAGTTAATAGCTTTTACTGTCATCTGTACAAGATTCCCTGCACAATGAAATTCTTACCATGATTCTCCACAATGAATGGCAGAAAATACATAACACACACAATTTAACTATGTGTACAGTATAGATCAGGCTCACAAATGTGTGTGAATTTGTCAATGAAGTAACACAAATGTAGAAAAAAGTAAGAAGACGGGAAGCAAGTCTGACTCGCCGCACAGACTCCAATCTCTCCCGGCTTCTATATTTGGAAAGCACCGTGCCACCACTTGGCTTAGAACACAGCACAGCCGCCCGATTGAAGACTTCACTGTGTTAACATCATGTCAGTGCACTTCACAAATCAGTTAGCGTTACAGGAAAGTCTAAATTTGGACCAGAACAGAACACAAGCGGGGCACAACTGCAGCTTTATAACAACAGCAGACCAACGGCAACACGAAAACTGTATGTGGGTTATATTGTTTATGATTGAGAAAATAACATGAGAATGAGCTATTTTTGAAACAAAAACATTGACTAGAATAACACGCGCTCATTAAAAACACTTGCTTTCAATAAATCTCTGTCCCCCGACTGTTTCTTCCTGCTAAGTTGAATATTGCATGGTTCTTTTACTCTTATAATGATTTGCTCGTAATGGCTATTATTTTGTAAGTCACTTTGGAATAAAAAGTCAGCCAAATTAATAATGTACAAGTAAAATTTCCAGAGTCATCACTGTACCCTGTTCATCACCATTCATTACTTAAACATGATGGGGAGTGATTTACGATAAGTGTTCTTCATCTCTCTTCTTCGCTTATTATCATGTGCAGTCATTTTACAAAATAAGTCTTAATTTGCTCAAGATTATATCATTAGATTTCCCTGCATTATTCATGACTAGAAACTCAGCACAGCCAATCACTACATTGCATTATGCATGAGACTACATTACAGCTGAAAATTTAAACAACACACAGACATTTGCGTATCACTATCCTGTGTTCAACTCATTGATGGGATGCTGCTTTTTAAACATGAAACTATACTTTCTGTTACTACAAAAAACAAAAGTGGATGCAGTAAAAACGCAATTTTTTACTTCTAGAAGTGAAAAGTCTATTTCATCGTGTTTGCATCATGCAGTCTGGTGACGAAATTATTAGAATTACGATGGACCGATCTTGATAACTTTATCATGTGCTTTATAGGGAAACATCTAGGAATCTCATTGAGATATTCCTAGTTTTAACAATATCTACTAAACAACCCAACGTGATCTACCAACCTGTTCTGCTCCTCTAGCTTTGCGAGGAGCTCCACCTCATCTGGACTTAGTTGGGACGGCGAGACAGAAGAAGGTGAGGAGAGCGAGGCCGTGGTTGAAGCCACATTGGTGTGCAGTGAAGATGGAGTGGCCACCTGACTAGCCATCTGACTCACGGTTTGAGAAACTGAGTTCTTCACCCATGAAAGAGTTGAACTCAGCTTGCCTGCAACCTTGTCTGTCGCCACCTGAGGAACACAAGAAAATATCAAGATTAAGTCAAGATTCCACGCCTGTCCTTTGATAAAGTGGATCAATCATGTATCTGCAGGACATGACTATAAAAGCTCCAACGTTCAATTTAAATTTACAACTTCAATTTCCCATAAGCCTTTTTCTTTGAATATCACATATGAAAAACGATACATATGCAGTCTATATAAATGTAGTCAAAAAATACAAACGAAGCCGTTTATAAAAAAAAAAAAAAAAAAAAAAAAATATATATATATATATATATATATATATATATATATATATACTGTAAATAAGTTCACATATTTTCCGTACATAAATTGTAATTATATTTTATACATACGATTATAACACCTTTTTGTACTTTTGTATTTTTTTTTTCAGATATACATCATTTTGTATTGTAGCCTTTTATATTATATGTTGATATGTTGTATTTCTTTATATTCATTGTTTATATTTGTACTTTGTTTTTTTTGATTGTTCATTTTCTTTTTGCATCAAACAGAGAAGCGTTACAATTGCATTGTAACCCAGCAGTAAAACGACAACAAACAAAGGCATTATACATCTATTTTATAAACAATACCACAATAAATGTTCCTGTAAATGCTATGAAATGTATTAGTATTTAACGTAAAGGTAAATGCCTGACTCGTGAAATCACTCCTATAAAGTAAACAAAAGTAAAATACGACCTGACACTTCCTATAAACCAGGGGAAAAGATCACATTTACATGCTGCTTAGAGAGGTACTTTACATTTGTTGAGCTTCTACATTTGCAATTTGGCTCGGTCTACCCATACCAAATTAAAAGTGCTTCTTTTAGGTTAGCGGTCGATTCACAGAAGTGAAGCAATATGAATTTCCAGCAAATGTATTAAATCAAAGACACAGAAAGAAAAAAAAAAATTAAATGACCAAACTCAAGCATAAAACCCCAAGTTCCTCAAAGGTATTTCCATATGTGCCTTCATCTTACCTGAAAGAAGAAGTGACCTTTACTGATGTAAATAACTCCATAAAACCTCTGAAGCAAAAAACAAAACAAAAACAAAAAAAAAACGTTCTTTTCTGAACATAAACCAAAAAATAAGAGCATAAAAAATCTGTTTTTAAAAACTGTACAATCAGATTCCAAAGTCACACCAGTTTAAATGTCACCTGGGGTCAAAGTGCCAATGGAGAAAAACACTGAGGCAGCAATAAATTAGACCGTAGCTATCAAAAACAAAATCCACTATCAAACTATATCTCCTGCCTTGAAATTGGCCAAATCCTGATCCTTAAAAACATCAGAAAAGCAGGTGTCGTCAGCTCCGTGACACAAGCAACCAGACTGTGCAAAACCAGAGGAAGTCGAATTCTGCACAACAAAGCAAGTTTCCCGTTTGCACGAGGCACTTCTCCGAATCATCTGCGAGACTAAGATTCCTCTGGTAATCGCCATTTCACTCAAATCACTACCACACACCCAGGCATGGGTTTTGTGGCTTCAAGTCAAAAGTAAATCAGAGCATTAACACAGCAGAACGTCTCAAAGTGACTCAATCTGTCAGTTTTGTGAACACCCTTTCCTAGACAGTGTTAGAACAATGACAGAGAGAAAGAGGCGGAGCTCAGACAAGAACAGAGCAAAGTGCACGTGTGTCTGACAGTGTGGTTAAGAACATAGTGTGTGTGTGTGTGTGTGTGTGTGTGTGTGTTATACATAAACATATGTGTTGGATCACATGACTTTGAACTGTGTCGTGAAAACCATGTGACTTTTAACAGTGCCTTTATGGTAAGCCACATGATTTACCTTTGTCAACACTCATTCATTTTAATTGCACAACGTGAACTATGGGAATTTTGACTATGCTATGGATAACGAATAACTTTTAAACTGTGCCAAAAGAAATTATGCAAATCTTTCAAAAAAAATTTTTACTTGTTTGTTTTGTTTTATGGTTTTATTCATATCTATTTTTGATAACACATTACAAAAATGCTGACACTGTCAACTATTTGAAGCAGTTCGGGTTGTGGTACCTGCGGGTCCGGGATTAAAATCTCCAATTGCTGAAATAAAGTTCAACTTTGTAAACACTAGGCCACAAATGCAAAACAATTTGCAAATTAATTAATTGATTTGACTTTCTACCCTTTATTCCAAGCAAACTGTCGTAAGTTAAAATTGTAAAAAAGTAGTACTATATATGACAGTGCATTTCTCTTCAGTTCCGTCTTGAAGGCATACATGTCGGTACATGTTAGTCCATTTGATGCTCAAGTACAGTATATAGAAAAAAACATTTTCATAGATATACTTGACATAACTTTAGTTTTGTTAAGGCTTCCTGTGGAAGGATTCTTAAAAATAAATTTTCCCTGAAGCAACTGCGGCAGCTTCATAGCAGCGTCCATGTTAGCACGTTTGATGGAGCGATTTCACAGTAGGCTTCAAGATAAGGAGCAAAAACTTTTTTGCTGTTTAGCTCACATGCCACCCTTGTTAACCGTTAATCCCAAAATTCTCACTCTTATCTATGGTCAAAAAAAACAATGCAAATTCACATGAAACTCATGTTTTTGTAGTATGGAAGTACAAAACCAGAAACCCAGAGGAAACCAATGCAAGCACGGGGAGAACATGCAAACGTCACACTGAAAGGTCCCGACCAGGCGCCCATTTATGTAGTAGGTGTATCATATAAAATAAACAAAATATAGTTAAATTAAAGATTAAAAATAATGTCTATAGGACAAAACTTAAAATAAAATTAACAAAAAATAGTAAAATTAAAGATTAAAAATAATGTCTAAAGGACAAAACTTAAAATAAAATTAACAAAAAAGAGTTAAATTAAAGATTAAAAATAATGTCTAAAGGACAAAACCTAAGTACCGTAATTGAACACCACAACACATGATTACAAGGTAAGTACATTGTCAATAACGTACCTGTTTTACTATTTTACATGACTGATTATATATGACATGTATTGAAAATTTGGGGGCTAAATTAACAGCTTACGGACATCTGTGCTTAAACCCTCGGCCTTCATAACAACTCCATTTAAATCCTCAGAGTGCCAACATTTTTCTATCCTTAAACCCACAGCTGTACACGTTTCACACAGATGTTCCACTAGTAAAAAAAAGATCTGCATGCTCATGCAGATACAATCTGCTGGGTTCCAAATGCTAAAACAGATGTCTGCCCTAATACAGAAATTTCCATCAACTTAAAATAATACACACATCCCAAAAACAATTCAGTCTTAGTTGGAAAACCATCCAGTCCATCGGAGTCAGCAGAATTTGGTGGCTTCCTTCTTTATCACAGCTTTTAAATATTTCATGCAGAGTTGCTGTGTTTGAGGGACTAGACAAAGGAGAAAAGTCATCTCAGGTTCCATCGAACTGAACTAACTTTTCACTCAAAGAAAACAAGTGGATTCGTAACTACAGTCTCTATAATCTATAACATTTAGCTTACATTAATTTGCTTAATTGGCTAGAAATGAGAAACTTTCCTGTGCCTCAATCTTGAGTTTCACAACATCAAGTCATGGGTTTGATTCTCATCATAAAGATGTTTTAATGTAATATTTCACTATACTCAATTACAGCGAGAAAGGCAATAATTATTGATCACTGAAATGAAATGCTAAATAAAAAAAATAAAAGCTGAACGTTACTAAAAACCATAATATTATGAATAATGCATGGGTTCATGCTGCTAAAATTAACTGAAAGAATATTATTTTTGTGTTTTTTTTTGTGTGCTCTGCTAGACAATAGAACAATGAAAACCAGACTGATTGAACTTTTGCACTCTGCACAGATAAGAAATTATACAAATCTATCCATTTTCTGAACCACTTCACCATTTCTGGGTCACGGGGAACTGGAGCCAATGTCAGGAATGTTGGCCAACCAATCACAGACGAGGACACAGTGACACATAATCACACTCACATCTATGGGCGAATTTCCAGAATGATTAGAACTGTAGTGGGAAACCAGAGACCCTGAGGAAACCCATGCAAACAGAAAGAAAGCACACAAACTCCACACAGAAAGGTGATGGGATGGAAAGATAAAAAAAAAA